>JAOWBW010000058.1:0-1200000 GCA_026119855.1 Campanula takesimana
TCAAAATTTGGCGCGATTCTTCTTGAAAATATGTGCGACGTCTTTTTGAGTAATGCTTGAGTCACAAAAAAAACTCACAAATGTTTGGCACAATATTTGATTGGCTTTTTAAGGTCCAAAATTTTAATCTCAATTGACTTTTATGTTCAACTTAGTTGATCTGACTAACAATTAAAAAATAAAATAATATTTATACTTTTTGGAAATCTTAATGATATAGAGTCCGTTAACGTTGATGTTATCCTTTCTTCTCCATCTTAAATTTATTTTCTTGAGAATCAAGACTCTCGGTCTGGGTCTTAGTGGGTCCCGAAAAGTATTTTTGTAAGCCATTTCTTCGCTTCTTGATTCGGGACCCCACTTCATCTTCTTTTCCCCTTGCTTCGTACGTTTGGAAGTCTAAAACCCTTTTCAAGATTACAGCATTTATGTGGCTTTTAGTCTTAATAAACTCAATACTAATGACAAATTGCAGACTGTGTGGTGTGTGAATTGCAGGATGTCGGATGAGTCACATGATCACCCCTTTCTCATTGTGGCACCACTAAGTATTTGTGGAATCATGTGTCCTAATTCATTTATTCTCTTCTCCAGATTCAGTTTCGAGGCTTTGGCCAGGGAGAGTATACGCGTCGTTTGTGGTGTATTTGCAGTGTGTTGATGTCTTTGGATGGAGCGGAATGCTAGGACTTTTAAAAAATCACAACTTACCAAATCATATTTTGTGGGATAAAGTGATGTCTTTAGCTTCTCTTTGGGTTTATGCTAATGCAGGTTCAAAGGTCTATCGTTAAAAGATTTAAAGAGAGATTGGGTTGCCGATTTCTTAATATAGCTTTGATGAACTTTTTTTTTCTTTTAGATTGGACTCCTTGTCCATACTCTTGTACGATGAGAAAAAAGTAAAGGGGCAGACAAAATGGGAATTAAGTATAATAAGACCAATTGCGCATTTTGGTAAAGAAAAATAAAACCTTTGTTGGTTACTTGGGTAATATGACACATTTCAAAATATGATGAGAAAAAAGTCATATAGTTTGAGTCTAAATGTTAGATGTCAACTGAATCAAGCTACGTTTGTTATGTTACAAAAACTTCAGGGGAGTTTTTAACATTCATGAATACGTGTTTATCACATGCTCCCTCCGTCCCAAAATGATGGTCTCGCTTTCCCTTTTTGGTTGTCCTAGAAAGTTGGTCCCATTTTCAAAACTAAGGCTTCAAAATCACTAAATTTCCAAAAGTTATAATGTAACTTTAAAATGTCTAAAAAGTCAAATTGGACTATCAATTTGGGACGAAGGGAGTATATTACTAATCTGTATCCCACCTGACACTTTGGCCTTCTAAGTGATTGTGAGTTTGAATTGTGATATTTCTCCGGAAACATGTTTATGCATGTTCATTTGCGTCCGACAGGTTAGATAATTACTTCCGGATTGGTGAAAAAACATATTTTCAAAGAAAAAAACTTTTGTTTACTTGGAAACAATGCATTACGCTTCTTTACGCCGTTGAAAACATGTAGAAAGATTAGCTATGATGTAAAAGGCACATTAGGAAAAAAAAAACAGTGTTTTATTGCAGTTGTGCGTGCCAAAATTTGTTCTCCAAAATGCATGCATATTGGATACAGTTGTCTTAGATGAGTAGAATAATTGTGCTAAAATATAAAAGTAGTAATGAATGCTTGCCATATAGATGATTCTCGTGTCTCTCTAGAAGGAGCATAAGATGAGTATGATCGCTGAAGGGCACCTTTTACGCCATAAATGCTACTCCCTCTGCCCCTAAATGGATGTCCAAATTTGCAAAAACTTTGTCCCAAAATAATTATCCAAAATTTGAGGAAATCTCAAAGACTATCTCCAAGAGTTACTCTAAAAATACTAAAACTTCAAAATTTGGTGTAAAATCTCACTCCAACAATTACTCTATCCTCTGCACTATTTTGAAGTAACCTGGAATCTGCGCCATATTTGGTGCAACGCCAAACATCACGCAATCCTGCTTTTTGCCGCCTTTTTTTCCTTTTGTTTTCCTTTTGTTTCATGAAACTGTAACCTTATCCCTCTTTTCTCATTTCCTTTTCCTTGTTTTTTGTTTTACGAAATTGAAATTAGTACTTCTTCCGTCCCAAAATACATAATCATTTTAAAAAAATTGAGTAAATTTTGTACATTCATTTTGAGATAGAGATAATATATAAATTTTTTAATTTATTATTTGTATTATGTAAAACTGTTGAAATATCTAAGATAATTTAAATAACAACAATTAAAATTAATTAGATAAACTCAGATAAAATACAAATTTAAAATACAAATACAAATACAAAAATTAGTAAAAATAAATGGTTAATGGTTAACATTTTAATTAAATGAAATGATAAATAATATTCAGATTTGGTGCAAGATTTGAAATAAGCTGTTGTAGATGGTGGAAGATATTTGATGCTGAAATTGCACCATTTTAGCGTTTTGGTGCAAAAACTGTTGGAGATACTCTAAATCATCCCTCTAAAATCAATCCAAAATTCTTGATTGTTCCTCCATGTGTTAGGAGTAAATCACGAGTCTTTATTTTGGACTAAGTAAAGTTTTGGGCATATATATTCCAATGACAACAAAGAACAATATTCATTGGCAACAAAACTCCTATGCTTGACATTCATTTAGATGGATTTGTCTCACATTTAAAGCAAACTTGTATAAATCCTAATGTACATAACCCCCTCTCCCTCTCTTATGTATTATTCGTTGTTAACGTGTGTTCATAAAAAATCATTTTCAAAATCAATTGGGATCCTCCCCCCAAACCGATTCCCGGTTTCGTTTAAATGAACTAACCTAGACTAAGATGACACACTTTTATATAAACTCACATTTTCTTGGTTGAGGCACGTGATGTAAGGCGAACTACAATCAAAATTAAGTGGCACAATTCCTATTTTAGCATTTTTTTTCTTTCGGGAGTATCAGCCCTCATTAGCAAAGGACTGGAGAATCGTGATCCTACTAAGGAAAAGGAGAAAAAGAAGGAGAGGCTTACGTTTTATAAGAAAATGAATTTTTAAAATATCAATCTTAGACTTATCATCACGCATGCTAGAGACTAAAATGGTGAAAACAGTGTTTGATACCTTCATTTATTACAATCAAATCTTACTGAAAACCTTTTCTCTTTCTTCCTAAGATACAATAATGATTTAATTATGGAAAATGACTATGCACTTGATCTTTTATATTAACTTAGTAATAATTTTGTAAACCCAATGAATAACTAATTAATTTTGAAATATCTTTTCCTATCTCCAATAGAATATTGATTTAGGAAAGTCTAAGTAACTTGCAGGGTTAATCATACTCTGTAATAAGATCACAACAATAGAAGGTTAGACATCATTCGTTGGAACAACAAGTAGTCCCTCAGTCAATAATGTAAAAAAGCAACTCCTACGAAAACCTTCAAGCTGTTATAGCTAGCTTTACAGAAGAACCAACAACCATCGTACATCCCAATGCCGCTGAAGATGCATTGGGGCCGGTCCCACCTCTTCACTCCAACTCTCACTGACACCGAACATTTCATGATCGGCCATCGATTCACTCCCGCCTTGGTCAATGATAATATTGATCAATGCGAGGTTTATTTGGAATTTCGGCAATATCTCGTATTGGATGTTCTTGCCTTGGTCAATGATAATATTGATTAAAGTGGGATAATTTTGACCTTGAGCAACATTTGGTATTGGATGCAGCGGTAGTAATGTTGGACCCTTCCTCGCGAAGTCTCAATGATGATTTTGCTATCATCGACCCTTCGTCTATAGATCCGACAGAACTCCTCGCTTACTACATGAAGTATCTCGAAATGGAACGTGTATGTTTCTGCAAACGGGTATCGTTTTTCCTACAATAAAATAAGGTAGCGGTTCTTGCTTGTTTTCGAACTCTGAGGGCACCATTTTGAGAATTCGAGTGCACAACGCACATTAACACGAGGTAAACTCAACTCCCTACGCGGCGGCAAATCGACCGCGGACGGTGGTTCTCACATTCACCTAACAAAATTTTGACATGTTATCCTAAAAGCAGATAGTTTATAATAATTTTAGTACAATAACAAGTGTTAATAATAATTGATTTTTTATATAATAATAAATAGATAAAAGTGTATTTGGTAAAAAGAACTCATTTAAATTTTCATATTATTTTTGTTGAAACAATTGTCTTCAATAATTATATTTGTTCTTATAAAAATTTTCTTTATTATTTTAGTTAATTAATACATAAAAATATTATACGTATGTTTAACACACGAGTGTAGCGCTAGTTAATGTCTAATGTATGCAACTTCATAATTGCAAATGAGGAATTTTCGAAATATGAAAAGTCATATCTCAAATTGATTAAAGATGGGAACTAATAAAGTCATTTTAAGTAAATCCATTACAAGGAGAAGACGACTGAGTGCTTTCCCACAAGTGACAACCTAGTAATTCATTGTGCTAGCCTTTGACTAGCTCAATCATAGAGCCGTCAATTCGGGACCATCCCGTCGGGACGTCCCGTCCCGCTATATATATGGGACGGGACGGGACAGCATATTCTTGTCCCGAAAAAATGCGGGACTATTCGGGACGGGACAAACGCGGGACGGGACGGGATGGGACGGGACGTCCCGAATTTTTTTGGCCCAGCCCAAGTTCCATTTTAAGCCTGGCCCAACTTAGGCAAAGCCCAAAATCCACCCACCAGTACCACGCTTTAAAGTTAAACCCTAGGCAATCGCATGATTCGCATACCAGACTACCAGTCTTACATCTGTTGCTCATTTTTTTGGACGTCCGTCTCTCACTCTTCACATCTCCGTTACCGCAATCCTCACCGCCGTCCACCGATTTCCTCCGGTCATACCCCCGTCGTTCACGGTCTCCTTCGACGGCGACGGCCGACGATGGCGACGAGGCTATAAGACGGCAACCACTGATCTCTACACACGGGCCACGGCGATTAGTCGATTACCACCACCAGTATCACACGGAGGTATGCCCATCTTCTTGTCTTCTTGTTTGTTTGGTTTAATTGCACTTGGGTTATGATTGATTGGTAAAGCTAATGTCTTTGTGATGGGCTTGGTTGAAATTAGGCATTGTGACTTGATTTCATGATTAGGGCTGATTAGGGGGTTGTGATTTCTTCCTAGTATCTGATTTTGAGATTCGTAAATTGGGTTTTTGTTATTTTGCTGGTTTGTTGTTATGATTAGATTGCTTGTGAAAAGTTTTGAATGGTTGGGGATCGTTTAGCTTGTTATGATTGGATCGTTTAGCCAGACTGTCAGTTGCTGACTTGCTATTACTACTTATCCCGTGTTCGTCCCGTATTGTCCCGCGTCCCGAGGTGATTTGGGATGGGACGGGGAATTTCCGTCCCGCGTAAAATTAGGCCCGTCCCGTCCTGTATAGATAGCGGGACTCCATAGTTTTGTCCTGTCCCGTCCCGTTGTCCCGAATTGACGGCTCTACTCAATCATCCTATGATCCGAAGCACTATCTGAGCCATAAGCCATGCCTATACACGCTAGTCGCAAAGAGCGCAATTCGCATCACCGTGAGGAGCTAAAAAGACTTAATGTTATGTCCAGCTCACCCATGTGGAAGACTCATCTCAAGCACGCAGTTCAGACTAGCGGGGACGTACTAGGGCTCAGACATGGTATAGGTTGGAGCGAAGCGACTGAGCCGCATATTGGATCCATGGGCGGTCCACCTCACTTCGTGCGGTATCAGATCGGACTCGACAGTTTGGTGCTTAACGCTGGATTGGTCCAGTTTGCTGAATTTGGTTCCTCAAACAAGTGCGATATTATGCATTCTTGATAGGCGCACCTGCAACTCTTCGGACGCGGGGCAATATCTTATTGATAAATTGTGTTCACAAGCCTCAACTACTTCGCGCTTCACGGTTATTATAACTTTTTTGGCATTTTAAAGAAAACTTTATTTTATTATTAGTTTCCTAACAGTGATGTGAGGTTAGTCTGAAAATGTAATATTGAGAGAAAAAAAGCTTTATATTGTTGAGGTAAATTTAGAGGGTGAAAATTAACACCTGAAATTAGTTTGAAGTTTATAATATTGTATACATAATAGGCAAAAACTATAACAACATATAGATGGACCGAACCCTTAATTACCATTTCCCTTATTATAAATATTACTCCCTCCGTTTATGAATAAGAGTCTCAATTTTGCACGCTTATTAAGAAAAGCATATTCGTAATGTAAGTGGTAAAGTAAGTTAGTAGTGTCAGTTTTTTTGTAATTATATAAACATTACAAGACAAGGTGTCCAAAACATTATTTATCATTTGCTATTTTAGAAATGTGACTTTTACTAAGAACATATGAAAAAGGAGGGAGTATATACGAGCGTTCTTATTCACACTCCTCATGTTTAATTGATGTTTAAGTACACACTCAATTACACATTCCGCCCCAAAACAAACTTCCTATATAATTTTAAAAACAAGAATTAAATTAAAGAAAAATGTTGGAAAAGTAAGTGGTGTGAAGAGGGAATGGGAGAGAAAGTGAGGTGTGGAATAGTAAGTGTTGGGGTGCAACCCAAAGTCCCACATCGGCAATTGAGGAAACAATTGCAAGGTATATAAGAGCACCCGCCCACTTCTTAGTATGAGGCCTTTTGGGGGATGCCAAAAAACAAATCTGTGCGGGCTAAGCCCAAAGAAGACAATATCATACTAATGTGGAAGGTGGTGGTGGTGGTCGCGGTCTTTACAGTAAGTGAATAGTTGTTGTGAGTGAGAAGGAGAAAGAAAGTGGAGGATTTTTTTTAGAGTAAGTGAGAGTTTTCAATGGGACACTCAAAATGATGAAGTTGGAAGTTTGTTTTGGGACGGTGGAAATATGTTGTAAAATTGCACTCTATAACACTACCTAGGGGTGACCGAAAAACCGAAAAAACCAATAAAACCGGACAGAAAAACCGGTCCAATAAACTATTGGTTAGGACCGAGTTCTGAAGATTAAAAAATCGAATATAGTGGTTTGGTTTGGGTTGTCAAGCGTCATACCGAATCATAAAACCGAACCGGACTGATATCTCAAATGGCGTCGTATCACACGTATCTCACACAGTATATATAGATATTTTCCACCCCTTCTCGTCATTTTCAATCCCAGACATAAATCGAGAACCCTAAATACCTAATCCCTCATCGCATCCGACTGCGCCGGTGCCGCTTCTTCTCCAATTTCATATCCAGTCGTCGACAACCCTAACTCTCTTCATATTTGTCTGTGCCGACACCCATAGATCTCACCTAAATCAACCTCACCGTCGCTGCTAGCAAGAAATGAGAGAGAATTAACGGCGCCAAAGAAGATGACTCAACCACGACTTGCGGACTTCTAGTTTTTTACCGCCGGTGATCGATTACCTATTGTCTCTGATAACGGTAAGTCTACATTCTAAATCCTCTCTCTCTCTTTCTAAAGTCTACTACCCTTTCTTTGATTCTCAATCTGAATTCCCGTTCTTGGTTCCTATCGGTCAAGATTGAGGCATTTCTCAGTTATTTATTTATTTATTTATTTATATGTGTAAGGGAAATGGTTCATGTGTAATGTGTTCATAGTGGCAGCGAACCAAACCGAAACGAGGTTCATATCAGCGGGTGTGGATCTAAAAAAAACTTCAGAAGTACTAAAGTAATATTTTTGGGTTAGCCATATTAATCTGCAAGTCATAGATATAATTTTTTTAGTTAAAGCTAAATAAGGCAACAGATAATATCAAGAGAAAAAAAACTTAACTGATATTTAAGCAATTTACCGTGCAAAGAAAATAAAATGAGGTCAATCTAGGAAAACACAAACATGAGACCACGTTCTTTACCATGGGTTTGGCCAGGAGGTTATCGAAGAGTCAAAGAACTCAAGGATGAAGGAATCTTCAGAGCATGGACATCAAAAGCCAGCCATTGCAGGAGTACATTGTTTCGGATAACTACTTGAATCTATTACTTTAATTAACAATTTTAATTTGAGGAGTAAAACATGTTCACTGAAGCAGGTGATATAAGAATGACTCTTATTTTGAGGGCATTTTAACAGAAAGTCCTGCTTCCAAATCATTTTCAAAAACACATTTGAATTTTGAAATTCACTCCATTTTTTTAGGGAATAAAGTATTTTGAAACACAAATTGAGATCCGCTTTGTCATAAAAATGCTTTCCTAGGATTCCTTACCCAAACATAATTGAGAATGAAGCAAATATATACCTGAAACTTATGAGTAGGTAGGTATTCAGTAAAGAGACGATCTTGGTAAAGGTAACCCTCCAAAAATCCAAAAATGAGAATAAGAAAACGAAGAAATCAAATTGAAACGACGTAAGACGAATGGTATATGAACAAAGTATAATCAGAATAAGAGCAGGAGGAACAGGAAACTACACAATGATTTTTTTTTTTTTTTAAAAAAAAACAGAAACCTAAGATAACAAATATCAAAGCTGCAAACTTTGATAGTGAAGAGTAGCAAGATAGCACATTGAAATTAGGTCAAAGAGATTCCTTCACCTAAATCACACGAATCTCCAAGTCTGAGGATGCGCTTTCGCTTCCTTTTCCGGGAGACGGAGACGGAGGCGGAGAAGGAGACACTGCGTAGAGGCCGACTAACGATGGAGAGAGTGCGCTCTCTCTTTTAGCGTTCTCTAGTACTTTGCAGAAGCGACGAAACTTGCTAACCTATATATTTGGGGGTTGCTATTAACACCCACAAAAAAATTGATCAGCCACAAAATAAGCTCACAAAATCTTGCTCACAAAATGAGGTGACGATATTTTATTGGTTGCATCGATAATGGATCCGTCACACTCTACTTAAAAACACCAATAAAATCATTACACCTAGGATTTTGTGAGCAAGATTTTGTGATTTTTTTGTGCCCTTTGTATTATTCTAAAAACTTAAGTGCACTTACATTTACTGTAAAGACTTAGGGCGTGCACGAATTAGTTTCGTTCGGTTTTAAGCCAAAACTGACACCGTAAATGTAAGTGCACTTAGGTTTTTAGAATAATACTAGGGGCTAGGGGTGTAAATGGTTCGGTTTGGGGGTATTTACGGACCGAACCACTAGTCATCGATGTGTGAAAATTTCAGACCGAACCGAACCATGAAAAATTTCAAACCGAACCGCTATGGTTTGGTTCAAACTGCGGTTTAATTACGTGGTTCAAACCATGGTTTAGACTATGGTTCAAATCATGATTCAAACCACAACTCATTATTACATTTGTTTTAAGTTTCCGTGATCATAGAGGAAGTTCGAAAGATGTGGATCTTGAAGAGGAAAGTCGGATGAAGAGAGAGACTAGACGAAGAGAGAGGCCAAAGGAAAAAAAAAACTTTATAATATTGACCGTGGAGAGAAATTGGTAATTTATGTATCGCAAATCGCAATGAAGTTAACAAACGATGAAATTTATATTAAATAAAATACAAAATGGGAGTTAGGATTAGTCTATGTAATGATCTAATAATAAATTTTAATAAATATACAAAAATATTAAATAAGATGTGAAACTGGGGTTATGATTAGTTTATGTAATGTGGTTTGGTCTGGCTGTTCAGCTTGTTCAGCTTGGTGGTTCGGTTTCGCGGTCTCAAACCGCGGTTCGGTTCGGTTCGGTTTGGTATGGGAAGATCAAACCACAAACCAACCGAACCATGTGGTTTGCCAATATTTGAGACTGAACCGAACCATTGATGCTTGAAAACCAAACCAAACCGCATGGTTTGGTTCGGTTCGGTCTCAAACCGCGGTTTGAACCGAACCACTTACACCCCTACTAGAGGCACAAAAAAATCACAAAATCTTGCTCACAAAATCCTACGTGTAATGATTTTATTGGTGTTTTTAAGTAGAGTGTGACGGGTCCATTATCGATGCAACCAATAAAATATCGTCACTTTATTTTGTGAGCAAGATTTTGTTAGCTTATTTTGTGGCTGATCAAATTTTTTGTGGGTGTTAATAGCAACGCCCAAATATATAGGTTAGCAAGTTTCGTCGCTTCTGCAAAGTACTAGAGAACTCTAAAAGAGTCCATCGTTAGTCGGCCTCTACGCAGTGTCTCATTCTCCGTCTCCGTCTCCCCAAAAAGGAAGCGAAGGGCGCATCCTCAGACTTGGAGATTCGTGTGATTTAGGTGAAGGAATCTCTTTGACCTAATTTCACTGTGCTATCTTGGCATCTTGCTACTCTTCACTATCAAAGTTTGCAGCTTTGTGTTTGTTATCTTAGGTTTCTGTTTTTTTTTTTTTTTTTTTTTAAAATAAAAATTCATTGTGTAGTTTCCTGTTCCTGCTCTTATTCTGATTATACTTTGTTCATATACCATTCGTCTTACGTCGTTTCAATTTGATTTCTTCCTTTTCTTATTCTCATTTTTGGATTTTTGGAGGGTTACCTTTACCAAGATCGTCTCTTTATTGAATACCTACCTACTCATAAGTTTCAGGTACATATTTGTTCCATTCTCAATTATGTTTGGGTAAGGGATCCTAGGAGAGCATTTTTATGACAAAGCGGATCTCAATTTGTGTTTCAAAATACTTTATTCCCTAAAAAAATGGAGTGAATTTCAAAATTCAAAAGCGTGTTTGAAAATGATTTGGAAGCGGGACTTTCTGTTAAAATGCCCTCAAAATAAGAGTCATTCTTATATCACCTGCTTCAGTGAACATGTTTTACTCCTCAAATTAAAATTGTCAATTAAAGTAATATATTCAAGTAGTTATCCGAAACAATGTACTCCTGCAATGGCTGGCTTTTGATGTCCATGCTCTGAAGATTCCTTCATCCTTGAGTTCTTTGACTCTTCGATAACCTTCTGGCCAAACCCATGGTAAAGAACGTGGTCTCATGTTTGTGTTTTCCTAGATTGACCTCATTTTATTTTCTTTGCACGGTAAATTGCTTAAATTTCAATTAAGTTTTTTTTCTCTTGATCATAGTTGTCAAAGGCGTCCGCCCGCCTCGCCATTTTGCCGCCTTGCGGGGTCGGCCACCTTTGTAAATTCTGGCGGGCTGTTTGCGGTTTTTTTTTTTTTTTCCGGAAACCTCATTGATTTAGGCAAGGGTCGGACTTGTTATAAAATGACGGAGACCCTAATTTGTTTGACGATAAGCGATAGAATTACCGTGAAACTCTCGCCGACTAGAAATCCCAAATTGACTTGAGAATTGCGACCTGCGGGCAACGGCGACCTCCAAGGCTCCACCCTTCAACGAAATTTTCTCTTGATTCTGCGTGGTAGAGTCCCTCTGTTGTCGTCTCGTTGTTCTCTTCATGCGTCTTAATTTATGTCTGCGGCTTTTTGCTGAGTGCCCTAATTTCTGTTCTGGTCTTTTTGTTATTTCGAAGACAGCATGTGCACCATTAGTTTATTTTTATTTTTTCTAAAAAAATTGTGTTCATTAAATCTGAAGTTTTGTTTTAAAAATTGTTCGTGGTTCCGTCTCAAAATTAATGTTTAAATTTATTTTTACCTCAAAATAAATTACGATATTTATTTTGATTAAGACTTTAAATTTATGTCACTTTCTTAAACTGGTACTTTGTTAATTTGAATTTGGTGGTTTAAAATTTTCTTTTGGGGGTCTAAATTATGTTATGATATTATTATTCAATGTTTTATTTTTGTTCATAACACAATTTAATCTTTGTTTATATGTTGCATGTACATTTCTATTTTTTCCTAATATTTATTATTTTTTTTTACTACTTATCTGCCTTGCTCGCCTTTTTGCCTCCTTCCGCCCGCCTCGCCTTTCGCCCTTTTTCAGGTAGATATCGCCCGCCTCCCGCCTTTCGCCTTTAACAACTATGCTCTTGATATTATCTGTTGCCTTATTTAGCTTTAACTAAAAAAATTATATCTATGACTTGCAGATTAATATGGCTAACCCAAAAATATTACTTTAGTACTTCTGAAGTTTTTTTTAGATCCACACCCGCTGATATGGAACCCCAATCTTTAGCTGCTGTTTATTTCATTTTAGCTTAACACCCAAGATTTACATAATCTTAACTTTCTAATAATGATGACAAAGACTTTATCTGTTACTCTATTTAGGTTTGTCTATGGAAACCGGAGGGAATTCGTTGGCATCTGGGCCGGATGGTGTTAAGAGGAAAGTGCACTACTTCTATGACCCAGAGGTTGGCAATTATTATTATGGACAAGGTCACCCAATGAAGCCGCACAGGATCCGTATGACTCATGCTCTCCTAGCCCATTATGGCTTGCTGCAGAATATGCAAGTATTAAAGCCTGTTCCTGCTAGAGATAAAGATCTCAGCAGGTTTCATGCTGATGACTATGTTTCATTCTTGAGGGGTGTCACCCCTGAAACACAGCAAGATCAATTAAGGCAACTTAAAAGATTTAACGTCGGTGAAGACTGTCCTGTGTTTGATGGTCTCTACTCCTTCTGCCAGACTTATGCTGGAGGTTCTGTTGGTGGAGCGGTGAAGTTGAACCATGGATTGTGTGATATTGCAATAAATTGGGCAGGTGGACTTCATCACGCTAAAAAATGTGAGGCTTCCGGTTTCTGCTACGTGAATGACATTGTGCTAGCTATTCTGGAACTCCTTAAAGTACACGAGGTTGGTCGATTAAATATCTGCATTCCTTTTTCGACATTTATTTTTTTCTCAATCTTAGTTGGGGAGAGGTCTTTGGCAAGGCATTGATCCTTTTCTTATAGCACTCCACCAACAATAGCTTTCGTATATCAGTTATTATTAACTTTTTGTCCATACACATTCATAATGATTCAAGTCCTTAAAACAGGAAAAATTGATTGTCTAGTCTGTAATGTTAGCAGAACAGCATTTGTTCATTGATTTTCTTCAGTTTGGAAATGCTCAAATTAATCAACCTTTAATACCTTGTAACGGTTTCACGAACTGAATCAAAATGTTCATTGATGTGATGCAGCGTGTTTTATATGTTGACATTGATATCCATCATGGCGACGGTGTGGAGGAAGCTTTTTATACTACTGATCGGGTTATGACTGTTTCGTTTCATAAGTTTGGAGATTATTTCCCAGGTACAGGGGATATACGAGATATTGGATATTCAAAGGGAAAATATTACTCTTTAAATGTTCCACTTGATGATGGAATTGATGATGAGAGCTACCAATCTTTATTCAAGCCGATAATGGGCAAAGTGATGGAAATCTTCAGGCCAGGTGCTGTGATCTTACAGTGTGGTGCTGACTCCTTGTCTGGGGATAGATTAGGCTGCTTTAATCTCTCTATTAAAGGTCATGCTGAATGTGTGAGATACATGAGATCCTTCAACGTGCCGCTACTCTTACTGGGTGGGGGTGGCTACACTATACGTAATGTTGCTCGATGCTGGTGCTATGAGGTATGTTCTATATAGTCTCTGAGTAGCATTCTTTTGTGAGTTGATATCTGGAAATTTTGTAAAGTGGACATCTGAAGTGTGTCCGTAAAATTAACAAACTGCTGTTTTTATCTAACAGACCGGAGTGGCACTTGGCATTGAACTTGAGGATAAGATGCCACAGCACGAGTACTACGAGTATTTTGGACCAGACTACACCCTTCATGTTGCTCCAAGTAACATGGAAAATAAGAACTCCCGGCAGCTCTTAGACGAAATAAGAGCAAAGCTTCTTGATAATCTGTCAAAACTACAGCATGCGCCAAGCGTGCAGTTTCAAGAGCGACCGCCTGATACTGAATTTGAAGAGGTTTATTTCTCCCCTCATTTGGTTATTTGTGTGTCTGTGCATATATACATACTCCCTCCGTCCCAGTTTATTGTTCTTACTTTCCTTTTTGGTCTGTCCCAGATTATTGTTCTTAGTTGCTTTATTCCATAAATGGAAAAAAATGAATAGTGCTTTGGAGGAGCTTACCCTCAAAAAGTTCATTTAATTACAAAAAAACTTTTACTTACCTAACTTACTTTCACTCACTTGCTTCATGAATAGTTTTTGGACATTTATATCCTTCACTCTCTACTTTTGGTTGACTCATTTCCTTTGTTTTTACTTTGGTTTCTTAATAAGCGTGCATAGTCAAACTAAGAACAATAAACTGGGACGGAGGGAGTATATCATAGTGTTAGCGTGCCTTAGATTCTGGTTTTTGCATTTGAAGTGCGGCTTGAAAAAAGGTAATAAATATATGGCTGAATCTAGAAATGTTTCCCTCCTCAATTCGCAACATGTTTACTTGTAACATTTACCCCGTTCTAATCGAAGAGCCCACTCTTATATTTTTGGAAAAAAGTGCATTTTTAACCACCACACGTAGCTTTTAATTTCAGTTAAGCTGTTCATAAGCTGTTCATTTTTTTCCTCAAAAGACCATGGCGCTTCCGTTTTGCCTTTCCATTCAACCTTTCGTCTGTCTACAATTAACGGCTTAACGGGAAGACTGTCTACATTAAGCCCATGCGGACCGGCCTTTCCTGAACCCCACGCATAATGGGAGCTCTTGTAGCACCAAAGTTGCCTTCTTTTGATATGTACAAATAATCAATTTGACTGTTTCTTCCTCATTTCCCGAATTTCTTCCATCTTCCATCTTCCAACATAAACTCTCTCTCTCTCTCTCTCCCCCCCCAAAAAAAAAAAACCTTAGACTGATTTGACCAACTTCAAGCGATCCCGGTAAATATTTCTCTTCTCCCTCACTAAATCCTACACTAATACACCACCCTGACTCGAATATCTCCATTAAAAGGCCATATTAAGCCTTCTCTCTCTAAAAACTAACTCTCAACTTCGGAAATCCCTCTGTGAACTTTGTTTCTTGAGCAATTTTCAGGTTCAAGGCAGTGTTTGGGACGTGGATTAGTTGTTTATCATCGTTTGGGTTCAAGTTGAAGACGGCTTTAAAGTTTTAATCTTAGAGGTGACATGCAGAACATCAAATTTGGGGTTAATCTCTGAATTTCTGTTCCATTTTTTCTTTGGTGACTAGAATAACTTTATGAGCTTGGTGTGGACCGTGCAGGGTTGTAGGATTCGCTCCGAGAGGCCTCTAATCGCGCATTGATTCGCATGTATCAATTCGCGATTCGATACCGAATCGATTCGATGGAATTCGCGAATCATGATCTTCGATTTGCGTATCGATACTATGAAAAATCTCTTTGAATTCGCAGGCAATTTATGATTGAATCTCTTTTTCCCTTTGTTCCTACATACCGATCAGGTAAATAATGAAGAAGAAAGAAAGGTTGTGGCGGAGATAAGGCGGAAAGAGGCAGAGACGAGGCTGGAAGAGGTGCTGGTGGCGGAGGCTGTTGTTTGTTTTGACTGGAAGAACAAGTCGGAGAAGAGATCGAGAAGATGGGGAGAAGGAAAAGACGTTTTGGAAAAAGCAACTGAATTGGAAAGGGTTTTCAAAGGAAAGGGTTTTCTTAGGTTTAGAAATACGTTGGAGACAGCTGTCCAAATTTATGATTTATGGTCTTTGTTATTATATTCCATAATTAGGAGAAACTTAATTATGAAACATAATTAACATTTATGGTTATTATTATATTGAATAAATATATTAAACTAAAGTAAAATGTAAGAAATATTTTTATAGATATGAATTTACTAGAAAGTAACTAGTAGTATATTGTTATTATATATTTTTTTAATATTTATTTAAATCAAGCGTACTATAATTGTGAATTCGCGAATCGCGTTAGTTGTAATACTCCAAGTATCGGATTCCATTGGTTGAGCGAATCGCGAATTCGTATCGCGAATTCGAATCGGACGAACTACGAATCGTGCAACCCTGGGACCGTGTGGTGTTGAAGCTAAAGGTTGGGGGTTGTTGAAAGTGGGCAGTATGGTTCTGGTAAGTATTTTGATGTAGACCTACAACTGAGTAGAGAAAGGGAGAAAACGGTGATGAAGATGCAGAGGAGAACGGAATCGAATGGAATGGAAAAAGTGAGGAAGGGATGAGTGGCGTTAGATATTTACTACCATAGCACATGGGTTTGTGTTCGAGGAAAGGGAGTGAAGATGTGTAAGTGTGTGTGTTGGCGGGGGAGTGGGGAGGTTTGCAATGATCATGTTTATTACCACTTTCAGCCATTCTGTTAATGGCATTAGTCTTGGACGTACGGAGGAATGGATATGGCAAGCTGGTGCTACAAAAGCTTCCCACTATCCGTGCAGTCCAGGGAAGGGCTGATCCCAATGTAGACAACCTTCCCTTGCATTTTAAATGCAAGAGGTTCTTCCATGGTTCGAACCTGTGACCTCCAAGTCACATGACCACAACTCCAACCGTTGCGCCAAGACTCCCCTTCCTACACGCACACATACTTTAATATTATCTCTTGTTTGTCTTTCTCTCGCCTCGCCTATCTCCCTATAAGGTACTCTCGCCCGCTTCTCACCTTTGGCTTTTATTGACTACGGGTAGCACACTTCAGGCAGTAGCTTTTGACATTGTTGGAGTGTATTGCACTACTTAGATTAGCATCTAGCATGCACCTGTAACAGAAATTTCTGTGCGAGCTTATCATATTTTGTTTGTTTGTAATTGAGAGGGTGCGCTTTCCGAATTCCACAGATCTCCTGTTCAAAGCCATGAATGGCTTTCCTATTGAAATTACCATTAACATGTTATTTTTTATTTATTCAGCCAGATGAAGATGATGAAGATGAAGATCGAAGATCGGATCCTGAATCTGGCATGGATGTTGACAATGAAGGGTACTCGCCTTAGCACTATATTGTTTGTGTTATATTTTTCCCTTCCATGGCTTCTAATATCACCTCTTTCTTTCGTAGGAAATCTCTGGTTAATCGTGTGAAGAGGGAATTCCATGAAACAGATACTAAAGACCTGGTAGGTTTCTTATAGTTTCTACATATTCATTAAAACTGGGTTCCTCAAGTTTTTACCCAAACAGGCCATACCAGTCTCCATTGCTCTACTGAATTGGTTTTGCTATATTTTATTTTATCATATATTTATTTATTTATTTATTTTGTTTGGGGAGGATGTCCCATTCGGAGAGTCTCATTTTAAAACTCGGGTTGCAATTCCATGAGGTAGCATCTTTATTCACCATAGGTGAAAGTTAGATGCACCGGGACATCAGAGATATTTGTATAATTTTGCGGGAAGGTAAACTTGAGTGAATAGAGGGAGGGGATACCATTTTAGATAGTTTAGGGAGTACCATTCAAGGTTGGTTGAAGGACTCGTGTTTTAGAGATGAGGAGAGATTCAAATGATTAGAAGCTCGTTATAGATCATAGTGTGATAATCCAATCCCACATCGAATAGATGTGGAAGTGGAGTGTGCCTTATAAGTGCCGTGCCCATCCACTGTACCACTAAGCACCGACATTATCCAAGGACGCTGGAGGGGTTTGTGGTGGGCGTAATTGACCCAGGTGTTATGAACTCTTGGACTAAGGTGGCAGGACCCTTGTGGCTAAAAGTGCTCATTTTAAAGTACCTTGACCACTGTTGGCCACTATCGTCTGGGCTAAGAGGCCAGTTTCCGTCTATTTTTTTTCCTGTTTTTTTATCCTCTAGTCTAATGAGCAGACCAGTGTCAAAGAGCCAATGTGAAGGGACATTGACCCTAGAGGCATGACCTTTAGGGCTTCTATTGAATGGGTTGAACATGATCCCATTGCCCATGCAAAGGAGTAGTCTAGGCTGAGACTGGACATGTGGTGTTAAAGAAACCTTTGCAAGGACGAAGAATCTCTGTGTTGTAATTTCACTTACGTCATGTGGTTATTGACTCCCATATCGTTCTTGATCTTCAACCCTAATTATACATGGCAAACTTATCAGTGAATGGGGGGAAAGAGAGACGTCCTTTTGAAGAAAGTATTTGAAAGGAAAGCGTATGTAAGCACGATTTAAGGAGAGGGGAGGCAAATAGATAAAGGATACACCAAGCATTTTCATGTAATCTAGCCTTTCCATTGATATGGTCACCTGTTATCCCGTCCGTAAATACTCCCTCCATCCCATTTCAAATTAGACAAATTCCCATTTTTGGTGTCACTTAAAATTAAGCAACTCCAAAATGGTAAGTTTTTATTTGTTCTATATTCACCCTACCCCACTTGTCATACTCACTATTTCAATCCCACTACCATATACTCCCTCCGTCCCATTGAGAGTGAGACTAGAGGAGTGGGCACGATATTTAAGATAAAGTGATATATATGTGGTAGAAAATGAAGAGAGAGAATGAGTGGGGTAAATAGTGGTGTTGGTTGAATAAAATGAGTGGTGGAAATTGAAGAGAGAGAATGAGTGGGGTTAAATAGTGGGGAATGATGAATATAAGTATATTAAAACATTTCCATTTTGGGTAGTCTCACTTTAAGTGGGACGGCCCAAAAAGGAAAGAAGTCTTACTTCTAGTGGGACGGAGGGAGTATTTAATATAAGTGATTGTTTTTTAATTCTTGACGTAGCCCATTTGTCTTATATGAAATGGGATGGAGTATAGGAGAGACCAACCCTGGGAGGCTGGAAATTACCTTGTTGACACATCGTTCATTTGGCCACACACAACATGATTACTAGAAATTTACATTACGTATTTACAAGTAATCTAAAGATGGAACATTGTATTGTAATGAGTCATGAACATGTTGTTGCATACCTACTAATGTTTTTACAAGGTGCTAACATAGTTGATGCAAATGTAACATGTTTCGTTATATAAGTCATAGTAGTATTTAGATCCATGAATCTTGGAATATCAGTGATTTATTGATTTCCTTGTTTTGTTTTCAGGGTGATGGTAAAGATGGGGAACAAGTAAGAGAGATGGATGTGACATACGCTGAGGGTGCATCATTGAAGGTTAAGCTTTGACAATACCCTTTCTAATAACTTGTGTTGTCTTTCTTGATAACTAATATTATGAAGTTTTTATCAGGCATCAAACTCAGGTTCTGTACCCATGGATGGACCTCAAGTTAAAGTAGAGCAAGGAAACTCGAACAAGCCAGATCAACCTTCTGAGATGAATTTATGTTAATGGTACGTACGTATAATCAGGTCAATTTGTGTTAATGGCAGCTGGTGTTGATGGCTGATATTCTGGTAGTGAATTAAGTTATCGCGTAGAATCTTTGTTCAAGTAATGTTTACATCTGGAATCAGCAACTCCTGAATCATGTTTATTTATAGCGTGGGTCCTATTTAGTTGAATTGTTATGGGTATTTCCTTTTCGTTTTGGTTTTGGTTTCTTGCTGCTAAATTCTAGTAGCATGCTCCTTTGCAATTCAAAATTTTGACCATGCAAAACTGCTGGATTCTAGACAAGTTTCATAGCTCTTCCTGTCTTGGAAACCATTTTTATGGTAACAAATACTACTCCCAATATGTTCAATTCCAAAAATATTCAGACAAGAAAGCAATTTAGACACTCATTTTTGGGACGGAGTTTGATATGAATTTCAATTATAACAATACATGTAATGTCCATCCGCCCCAATAGAAGTGGCTAACCGACCAAACAGTCCTAACTAAGTGATATACAGATTGAGAAACGGTAAAATTTCAGAAATGAAGCTTACTAGAAAGTATATGCCTTTTAACCCAAAAGTTGCAAAAAAAAAAAAAAGATAACAAATGCAAATTCCCTATTCATATAGTTCAAAACAGTTCCACACTTCATCCTTGACCAAATGCACATTTACAGCTTCAACATTTTTAACTTAAATAAGGTAGACATAGCAAAAGCAAATATATAATAGATACAAGAAACAACCCAGTCATTCTCTTTAAGGCCACACCAATAACAAGTAATCAAGCCATGCCTGCCTTCTCTCCCTCTTCTGTAGTCGATTTCAGCATCAGAGCTTGACAACCCCATCTTATAATTCTCGAAGCTCCCATTTTAGAAAACATGTCTTCATCATCACTCAAATCCTGCTTTACAGGCTGTATGTATATTATCCGAGTCTGCAGGGGGGGGGGGGGGGGAACACACGTTTCGCTTTAAGCCAATCACAACATAGCTTCTAACACGGTAACACCAATCCAGATTTCATTTACTTCGAGCAACAGTTAATTATCTGCTATTTGATTTAATACTTGATTTTTCAAAATACATGTCTTATCATTCGTTTGATGGTTCTTCCAAAACGAATGTCCCTTAGTAAAACTTTTATTTCTTGGCCAGTTACCTATGATTGACTACTCACTTAATCAACGGATCCACATGGGCAGCATTGAAACTTTCAACACATAATAATACTCCCTCCGTCACGACGGAACTACAGTCTCATTTGACTTTTGATGGTCAACAGAAGTGAACAATGACCAAATATTAATGTCAATCTAATCATCCCAATAATCTAAAAACTGGAACGGATCGTAACAATTTTTGCAATTTTATTGGGATGATTAGATTGACATTAATATTTGGTCAAAGTTCACTTGTCATAACCATATAAATTCAAATGGGACTATCTTTCCGGGACATAGAGAGTATTTATGCATTAGTTCACTTTCATTAACTCGTATTATAGGTTAAACAGGATACTTATTTCGAAATGGAGGGAGTAGATAACATGCAATGGGCAAGACATTGAGTTACCAACATAAAATGTGAAAAACAGTACAGTACACACGATTAACAAACTTCGGATAACGACATGAAGTTCTTAGGTCCTGCAAGTTTTAGTGGGATGGTCAAGTGTTTCTTTAGAAGATTCCAATGGCAGCTCTGTGAAAGCAGTTCTCTCAACTTAAAAAAAAAAAAAAAAAATCACTTTTGATTATTGATCACTTACCTTTAAAATCATTGCATGGATCTGGTCCTTCACGACGAGCACCTTCACTATCATGACTTGCTTCTGATTTGAAAGTTTTTGGGCCCAGCAAGCTCATATGCATATTTTCTCCAGCACTAGCTCTTCCACCTGTTGAAACATTATCCTCCACCACATCCGGCTTATTGGACGAAAAAGGCATCATGGAAAAAGAGTCCTCCATAACATCAGATATTTCCATGTAATGAGCTGTGGTGACTATTTCATCAGCCCTGAACCCAAATGATGCTCTATAAGATTCTACTTCCTCAACATCTTGTTTGCAAGTTTAAGTTTGCCTGTTGTTCTGTAACCCATTTCCACTACTAGGGTAAACATCTGATTCCTTGGAAACGCTAAGCCTCCCACCAGACTGAGGAAATGAAGACTGGTCCAGGTAGAATTGTGCAAACGTAGCAGGACAGAAGAAATTAGAATCCTGGTTCAACTTTGAGGCAGCACCTGAGTCGAGTCCAAGTAACCTTCCTGAATCTGACCTAGAGTGTTGAATCTCTTGAGAAGGAACTGAAGGATCCCATTGAGTGGGGAACTCTTGTTCAGGAAAAGGGGATGAACATTGGCCTGAGGTCCTTGAAATAGGTGACCTCAGACAGCTAGCTGGACTTCCCGGATAAAGTGAATAGGTTGCTTGAAGATCATTAGCAGCAATGTAATTTCCCTTGTTTCCACTTTTAAATTTCAAGGAAGAAGAAAGGAATTGTGCAAAAGGCACGTCTGGGGAAGACGGAGTGGTGAGATGTGCCAGTTCAGGTGGGGGAGTGAGAGGAGCAGTAGATGGCTCAGTTGTGAAGGTTGAGATACTAGCTGTGTCTCGTGGGCATAGGGCCCAGTCGCATACATTGAAGAAGGACCCCCGGGGGAGTTGGCAGACAATGACAAGCAGCAGTTGGGTGACTGGACTGTTGAAGGAAGAGCAGAGTTTGAGAAAGATGCAGGTGAAGAGGGGGGAGCTAAAAGAGATGGGGCTATTGTTGTATTCTGATTAGCCAACCCAACAGCTTGTTGTCCATTAGGTTGATTTGCTAATGCATGGGCCTCTGAGATACGAGAAGCAGGGACGACACGCTTTCCACCTTTCTGTGCTCCAAAGCAAGACCTCCCCATCTCTTACGCTGTAAAAGAAGCAGTAAAGCATTTAGATTTTCTTTCGGGATTACACCCAATATTGAATGTACGAAAAAATCTTAGTTTTTGGTAGAACAAGATGGGAAAAGACACATAAGCATGTTTCCATGAGCATCCTATTTTTGGATAGACAGACTATTCTTTGAGGGCAAATAAAATTCATATAAAACAACATCAGCAAAGAATAACTGGTACGACAACAACAACAAAGCCTTAGTCCCAAAATAGTTTGGGGTCGGCTAACATGAATCCTCATATGTCATCGTGAAGGAAAAGATGTAAGTAAAAAAAAGAAAACAAAAAGAGAAGAAAAATAAAATAAAAAAATAGTGCCAATACATAAAGCGCGAACACTTGAACAAAGTATGGTACTCCCTCCGTCCCGGAACGTTAGTCCAACTTTTTTTTTTTGTTGACTAGAATTAATTTTGAGCAATAAATTAGGTTAGTTTTAAATGTCGTAATGAATATCTAAAACTTGTTGTTGATAGTATTTACAATGGTGTATTGTAACAAGATTAAATTTTTCATATGATAGTTAAAACTAACCAAGATTATTGCCCAAAGTTGATTCAAGCTAACAACCAAAAAAGTGGGACGAACTTTCCAGGCGGAGGGAGTATATCAGAGGATCCTAAATGGAAACAAATCACTTTAGAATAGCATTAGTTTTTGTAAGAGCTGCCTGCCCGCACATAGCATCATGCATCCAAGATGATGACTAATCACATATACTGCAGCCATCCCAACAACCCTTCAAGCTATAATGGATTCTCTAGGTACTTAAATGGGTCATACAAAAATGCAAGAGCAAGCAAATAGATGAAGTGTTAAAAGCTCGAGCAACAACGAAGAGTGGTTTCAAAAGAAGAACGGCCACTTAGTTGCAAATGCTCCCAAATTGGCTCTTAGTAGTGGACAAAATAGGGTAATGGCCTTGTCACATGGTTTAATGTATAACAAACATTGCATCTTTGTTTATAATGGCATGAGTGATATGACTAGACAAAGATGATGATGATGTGACAGAGAACTATGTCATAAGTTGTAAACACTGCTCTTATGGAAATTTGTATTTACGTAGATATATTTATATCATCTCACATTCAAAGAAAAAAGAAGTAAATATTGGATTACTACAAAAAATCACATTTAATTAGAAACAATAAGAGACAACTTTATGCATTTGTTAACAACACAAGGGTACGATCGACTTCAACTGTTTGAATTATATGATTATAAATAGCGTAGGCCAAAGGCAGATAGTATGCGCTGCTTTTTCACAAGACTTGAGTATACTGGTGTCAGTGAATGATGGTGCAGCTTTTTAAAATTACAGGAAGTTAGATGTTATTTATCAGTGACATATCGTTAATTGTAGAGAAACTGTGTAAAAGAAATTTAAAATACGCACACCAAAAACATGAAAAGGAAGCAAAAGTGACGTGCAATCAATCAAAGGTTTTCATTTGGAAAATTTCTTAAAATTTCCAAAAGTGTTTTGCAACTGTTTCACAACATCTTGACAATTCGTCAAAACAGAAGAGGATAGCAAAGATAATAATCATAGACTAATCTACCAGGTTCGAGGTATTAAAGCCATTTAAACAGCAAAACAAAGGCCACCCTTGTTGAGCGATTGCAGGAAGTAATAAAAGGTGATGATTGGTCTATACACTCACACACATATATATAAATGCATATAACTGAAAGAAAAAAATAACATTGTTATGTGTGTGTATGTGTGTGTATGTGAGAGAGAGAGAGAGATAGATAGATAGATAGAGACCATTGCACATTAACTTAACAACTAACAATTGCTATTGCAAAAAGGTTTGCGATTTTTATTTTTTTTTGTTTGGAAATGGCACTAGACATATTCTAATCATTTAATTATTCTAATCAGACGCATACGGAAAGCAAATTAAATGCAATATACTTAACAGCTTAGCGAGGAAAAACCATTAAATCAAGGGATACGGTTCTCCATTAAGGCAGCCAGCAGCATTGTTGTTGTAGGTGACTTACTGACCATCCACACAAAAAACAACAGCCAATTAGAAAGGCCATCAATATGTGACTGGCTAATTAGACACCATAACATTAAACTACAACCTACTAAATACTCTGTAATAAACATTTAACAAAGAAATAGTCAAACATGATAAAGTCATTTATTGTTTACCCACAAGAACTAAACCCAAATTTCATATCAACTTAACTCAGTCACGAACCCTATAAGAATGAGTGACTGAACGTACCCACCACACAAAAAAAAAAGTGTAAACAGAGAGTAAATGATGTGTAGTTAACAGCTATAAATCCTCAACATAAAGTCAAGCTGACTCGATAAAGTCAAAATGATTCATTTTCCCTAACGAACTAAAAACAAATGTCACATCAACTTAGCTCAACTCAATAGCCCCATAGACATGAATGACTGCACAAACATAGCAAATTAAATGCAACGTAGTTAACAGCTTGACGAGGAAAAATCATTAGGTCAAGGTGATATAGTTCTCCACTAAAGCGGCCATTAAAATTGTTACTGTAGGTGACTTACTGACTTCACACAAAAGAAAACCAGCCAACTATAGAAGGCTACTGGCATGTGACTGGCTATT
This sequence comes from Campanula takesimana, assembly GCA_026119855.1. NCBI lineage: Eukaryota > Viridiplantae > Streptophyta > Magnoliopsida > Asterales > Campanulaceae > Campanula > Campanula takesimana. The sequence continues at coordinate 24,686 of JAOWBW010000058.1, forward strand.
TAGACACCATAAAGTTATATAATCACCTACACATAATCTGTCCACGAAGAAATAGTCAAGCTTACTCGATAAAGTCAAATGCTAACTTTTTACACTCACGAGCTGAAACAGATGTCATGTCAACTTAAGTCACTTTCAATAACTCTATAAGCACGATGGACGACACACCCACAACACACACACAGAGGCATAACAGCGAGTGAATACGATATTGTTAACAACTTTGAAAATCCGTCATATTGACTCGATAATGTTAACGATTCAGGTTTCCTGTACAAGGTATAAGCTAATGCACATCAACTTAACTCAGCTTAGTAGCTCTAATAGCACAATTGGTAGGGCGCACAGACACAGGCAGACACATCAAATTAAATGCAATATAGCTACCAGCTTAATGAAGAAACATAATGAGACTGAGGTGATACAGTTTGCCATTAGCAAGCATTGTTGTTGTAGGTGACTTACTGACCATTAACACAAAAGAACAACAGCCAATTATTTAAGGCCACCAATATGTGACTGGCTAATTACACACCAAAACATTAAACTATAACCTCCTATAAACTGTAAGTGAATAAATAGTCATGACTCGATAAAGCCAAAAGATTCATTTCTCTTCCCTCACTAGCTAAAAAGAAACCCATGTCAATCTTACTCACATTTGATGACCCTACAAGCAAGATTAACTGGGTACAAACACAACACATACACACCACATAAACAGCGATTAAATGCAATGTAGTTAAGAGCAATAAATCTTTAATTAAGAAATTGTCAAGTTGACTCTATAAAGTCAAAATATTCATTATTTTCCCGAACAAGCTAAAAGCAAATGTCCCAACAACTTAACTGAATATGGTAGCCCAACAGAGTGATTTTCACACACACACACACAAAAGAGCTATGCGCAATGTAGTTAACAGCTGAACAAGGAAAAGCCACAGATATCAATACGATACTGTTCTCCATTAAAGTAGCCATTAGCAATGTTCTGTAGGTGACTTACTGACCATTCACACAAAAAACAACAGCCAACTATACATGGCGTCGACATGTGACTGGCTAATTAGACACCGTGAAATCAAATTTAATAATAATAAAAAACAATAGCAACAAGAAACAAGAAATGATAATGTAAAATGATCATAAAATCAAAATTCAATAAAACAACAACAAGAAACTAGAAATGAAAATGTTCCGATCAAATCAAAAGAAATGAAAATGCAAAATGGAGGTTGAATATACTAACCAAAGTTGCGAGAACAAAATCGAATCCGCCATTGATGTTGTAGGAGAGAAGCTGAGGCATGTCGTCACTGAACTCACACTCAACTCCACAGTATCTGGAGTCGCTATTGTCTCCTAATCTCTCCCCGAGCGGCATTTTCAGATGGAATCTAGAGAGAAAGAGAGAGAGTGAAGAATTTGCCTAATTGAGTGTCAGGGTTAGGGTTTTGGTAGGGTTTATCGTTCTAGGTGAAAGGGGGCTAGGGTTTAGAGATGCAACTAGAGCCGTCAATTTGGGATCGGTCCCGTCCCGACATATAAATGGGACGGGATGGGATAGTATATTCTAATCCCGTATAAAAGCGGACTTATTTGGGACATCCCGTTTGAGACGCGGGACAAAACGAGACGGGACGGGATGTCCCGCATTTTTTTAATTTTAATTTTAATGTTAATTTTTTTAACCTCAAATATATTTTAGCACTTAATTTTTAGTGTTTTCCTTCAACTATTCATTGTTTTTTTGTGTTGATTAAGCTATTTTATGAAATAAAAAGTTTTGATCTTGTTGGATTGTAAAAGATTAATCTTAGGTTTTAAATTTAATGTTTTGGCATCATCTTAGTTAGATTTTAGTTTTATAATATTAGCGTCTTCTTGTCCCGAATTGTCCCGCGTCTCGAGGTAGGACGGGACGGGGATTTTCCGTCCCGCGAAGAATTTGGGACGTCCCATCCCGTAATATTGCGGGATTTCATAGTTTCGTCGCGTTTTGTCCCGTTTTCCCGAATTGACGGCTCTAGATGCAACAATGTTTTTTGAAAAGATGTACTGCTATTAAAAATAACCGTTTTCTTTCATCTTCTTCCTTGAAAAATTGTTTCTCTTCTTCTATTCTCAATTCTTCAACAACACAATTTTTTCTTAATTTCTTTGGTGCGCATTCCTGTTGTACGCATTATTTTTCCAGTTTTTTCCTTTTGATGTATAATAAATTTCTCTCCTCTGTGAGAGCGGTTGTTTTCTCTCTATAGTGAGAGCCGTTGTTTTCTCTCCTCTGTGAGAGCTTTTGTTTCTTTGTTTTCTGTTGTTGTTTTTTGGTCTTGAAATGATGACGATTGCATTTTCGCACAATGAAGTGGATGCCGTTGGTCTTACTGCACAACGATGGTTCACATATTTTGAGATATGTGGTTGGCGGTTCGTCGTCAACCCGAATTATGTATATCAAGTGCTAAGCGCAAAATATTACCAGAGAGAAGATTTCTTAAATGCCAGATTAAGGCAGTGTCCAAGTTTTACTTGGAGTGGAATTCGATTGTCTCAAGATTTGGATCAAAAATATTGTTGTTGTAAGTTAAGCAATGAAACTGCTATTGTTATTTGGGGTGAGCCTCCAGTCTATGTGGTGTGCCATCACTTTTTAACTTGTGAATGAAATTGCTTTCTCGTTTGCTAAAAAAAAAAAAAAAAGTACTGCTATTCCCACACTATTTTTTATTAGTTCACCCCAAAATATCTATAACTATATAAAATGAAGAAAGTTTTGCTATTTTTAGAATGAAGCCCTATGCACATCTAAGATAGAAAAGTTGGGTAAATGAGTTCAAATATATCATTATCTTTAATTTGGCACAAGTAGTTAACTTTGCATGTGGTTTGATTTTTATATGATACTTTTTAATTTTTTACTTAGTGAACAAAATGAATTATGATCAATATATATATATAAAAAAAAACACTAATTGATACGGACGAAACGCGTTGAAGTTTTTGGAGTCACTTGAGCGCGTGCGCGTAAACGGTCGTAACTTTTGACTCTGAATCAACCACGGAACGCACCACATATCAAATCGAACGTCAGAACGAGACGAACAAAAAGTCATTACCGTTAATTTGGTAGAATGGTCAACTTTTCATATAAATTTATTTTGTATATGATAATTTTTACTTTTTCAATTAAGTGAAAAATTGAAGTTTGATCTATACATATTTAAAAAAATCACACTATATATACTCCCTCCATCCCATCTTAAGGTTCAAAAATTTCCATTTTGGGCGTCCCATCTTAAGGTTCAAAATCCATAAATGGAAAGTGGGCCTACATGTCATACTCACAACAATTATCCACTAACTCTTCTCTACCCACTTTCTCTCTCCCACCCAACTATCAAACACTCACAACACATCACCTTTTTCTTAATTCTATAACCCAAATAGTTTTTGAACCTTAAGATGGGACGGAGGGAGTATAATACAGGAGAATTTTTATGAGATCCCACAATAAGCCACATGGAATTCATGTGGAATTCTATTCATCACCATCCAATAAGCTCATGAGAAAAAGAAAGATGAATACTTTTAAACAATAAACTCTCATTTTTTTGTAATATAATATGCCATATTTATGGCTTATATTTTATGTTGTATTCTTATTTTGTATTTTAATTCATGAATATGAGTGTCCATAAAAATGGGACGTGTGTGAATAGCAACATTCTTAGTCAATATCAAAATTAAAATTAACTGAATTTACACACACAACTCTTAGACAATATCATAATAATGATTAACTAAAATTACACACATAAAAATAATAAAACAAATCAATTTTCATAATGCTTTTAAGATTTTAATTCAACTTTACAAATATATAGAAGGTCGACATTGATTATTTTGTTTTATTTATGTTGGATTTTTTCGCAAAAATAATAATAAACTAAATCCACAAACTAACACAACAAACTTAACGTGTATAACCTTAAAAATGAGTAAACCGATTAATAATCACCCTTTATACTAACCATTCTGTTCCTCAATTATTTAGTCCTGTTAGAAAATCTTGATCTATAACAACTCATTTTATTTTATCTTTTATATCATCTTAATAATTAATAATTAACAATGTAAGCATAATTTTTAGCTCAATTTTTGAGAGAATTTCAGATGAGGGTTTCATGAGGGATCTTAGAAATGCATAATTTGGACATAGCAATAACTTTGAGAAAGGACAAACAGGGGAAGGGGTTAGTGATATTGTGCGTTAAGGAGATATAATGTAGAAGTGCATCTAAGACATGTTAAGATATCGTGGCTCGCGGCATTGTTGATGAACGTGATATTTTATTTAAGAGAGGGGGAGATGTAGGTTGGGGAAAGTCGCGTCTGGTGACTTGAATGCTGGTTTGTGGAAGACGAAGAATGTGAATATTGTCTAGAGTTATTAATAATCTATGTTTAAACTCTTTATTAAGTGAAAAACCATCAATGCTCGCTAATTTCAAATTTTAGACTATTACATCATCATATTTATGGTATTTATCTCATTAGATTTAATTCATTTTAGTATGTATCATTATTTATAAAGTAATTAATTTTAATATGCTCCGTCGAGTATCGACGGGCTACTTACTAGTATATATTTATAGTAATCTATAGTAATATAATATCAAGAAAGTTGTAAATCTTGCAACAATAAAGGGTAGAATTGTCTTCCAATTCTATCTTATTGTATAAGCTTGGTAGTCATCCATATCTATAACTATATAAAATGAAAAAAGTTTTGTCATTTTTAGAATGAGACTCTATGCACCTCTAAAATAGGAATTGGGTAAATGAGTTCAAATATGACATTATCTTTAATTTGGCACAAGTAGTCAACTTTGTATGTGGTTTGATTTTTATATGATACTTTTAATTTTTTTTACTTAGTGAACAAAATGAATTATGATCAATATATAATAAAAAAATTTACTAATTGAAGCGGACGGAACGCGTTGAAGTTTTCGGCGTCATTTGAGCGCGTGCGAGTAAACGGTCGTAACCTTTGACTCCGTATCAAACACAGAACGCACCGCATATCAAATCGAATGTCGGAGCGAGACGAAGTAAAATAATCGGGCGTAGCCCCTTGATGCAGGGTTTAAAAGGCCCAAAAAACATAGTTTAGGGCCTCAAACAGGCTTCTGGAATTTTTATCAGTTTTTGAACCTTTTTTTTCTTCATAATTAGGGTTTATTTAGTTTTACGGTTGCTGAACAATTAAAGACTTTGTTTTAGGATTTTTGGAGCCATTTTTTATTGTTTTATGATATTGATGTTTTTTTTTTCAATATTACTGCACGTTTATAGTTTTAGAAAAAAAACTTTTTGTGAATATATTCTTTTTATTTAAGAGGTCGGAAATATGTTTTGCATTTTACGGAAAGGGCAGTTTTCAACTTTAGATGTGTTACTGCAATTAATGAACATAGGGTGACATAAATGTTGATATTTTATTGAAGAAAATAGTGTTTTGTCATGGTCAACTATATGTTGCCCTGTCTCGCGTTAGAGATGCAACTAACATTAAGATATTGATATGTAATGATACATTTTATGGCCAAACTGATGTTATCATAAACAATATTGTATTTAAAGAAAAATTTTCACAATTATAATGTGTCATTCTTATTCAACTCTTCTAAATTTATACAAATTGAGTATAAGTAACAGCCAGTGCATCGCACGGGAGTAACACTAGTTCTTATAAATGTAACAAAACTTAGTCACATAACTAGACTCCGTTAAATCTTGCAACATTTCATTATATTAAAAAATAATAATGAAAAAAAAATCCCCCTATCGCAACCGTAGACACCACCATATCCACCAATGCAGTAACCACAAACTCCACAGATACAACTACCTTTGCACACACTCGACCCATAAACACATACACACTCTACTTATAAACAAACACACACAATAAAAAGATCACCACCCATAAATCACATATTTAATCTCATACTCCATCCATCCGTCCCATTTTAAGAGTCAAAAAATTCCTAAAAGGGCGTTCCATTTTAAGAGTCAAAATCCTAAAATGGAAAGTGAGTCCTACATGTCATACTCACAACAATTATCCACTAACTCTTCTCTACCCCACTTTCTCTCTCCTACCCAACTATCAACACTCACAATACATCACTTTTTTCTTAATTCTTGAACACATCCATTTTTTGACTCTTAAAATGGGACAGAGGGAGTATTTAAATACAATTCCAGATTTTTCCAAGAAACACAAACCCATTTGTTGAAAATTTAAAGAAATCACAAACACATATTTCAAAAATCGAAGAAGTCACAAACAAATACTAACCTTCGTTCCCAAGTAAGAAAATCTGGGGTATTTTTTTATGGATTTGCGTAAACTCCCAATTATTTTTCCAACAGAAACAATAGATGGAAGGGTGGGGCACGATTTTAACAATGGACGATTGAGTAGAGCTGGGGATGGGAGGCTGCAGATCGACGGGGCTGAGCTCAAGAAGAATGCTATAGAGGTAGTGAAAGGGGAACAATTGTTTAGGAGGAAAAGGCGGCAATAGACGAAGGGGTACGAGCAGATTGTGAAGAAGAGGGAAAGGGAGGTAGAGGAATAGGGAAGCACAAGTGGAGAGAAAAGGGAGAAGAATGGGTAAAGAATGTGGGGGAGGGGGGGGGGGAGGATATGGTGTGAACTTAGAGAAAAAAGAGACGTAAAGGGGTGAAGAAGAAGACCTAAGTTAACCATGAATTAACAAACTATAATAAATTTTTAAGAGAGGTTAGTCAGTCCACATGACTAACCATTATTGCTTTTGTAACAGTATTGTGAATGGAGCGAGTACATTTGAAAACTTATAAAGTTTAGTAATCACATTAGAAAATACTCAAAAGTTCAGTGATCAAAATATGGGCTTTGCCTATAATATTACTCGCATCCCATCTTCTGAAGTCACCCCCTTCTTCCTCCAACCCTAATTACCCTTATTTTAGAACAACTACCAACATATGCTATGTACTACACCCTCTATTACACCAAATATTATATAATATCTATTGATAAAATAATAAAATGTACTCCCTGTGTCTCGTAAAATTTGTTTCATTTGACTTGTTATAAACTAATACTAGCCTTAAACAATACCTACTGTTTTGGTCAAAATTTGCAATTTAACTACAAGAAAGAAGATTGGGCACAATGGAATATAATGCTAAGAACTCAAGAAACAATTGACACGGTATTTAGACGAGGAAAGCCCTTGAACAACTGGCTCGCCAGCACAAAACCTCCAATGGTGAGATATTATTAATGATGATGGAAGTACAAGGAGATTGAGAATAAGATATAGCTCAAAGTAAAAATGCCGTGCGCGTTGTGTGTGTTACATTGAGTGTGTTATCTATTTATACTAAAAAAATAAATCGTAAACCAACCTACAAGTCCATGAATCTCAGAGAATTTGTTGTGCTACATCTCTTTGCCGTTGCTTGGACTTGTGTTGATAAAATAAGGCTTCGAATTTGACTTGGTCTTGGAGTCCAAACTTAGATTACGTTTCTTCAATCGTGATCCATGATCTGTGCAACAATTCCTAAAAAATAGGGATGTTATATACCTGCAAAATAAACGTGTCCATTAACCAAGTTGTCGGTGTCAAGATGCAGGATGTCGGAGCAAGCAGAAGTCTTCAAGTTGTTGGTGCAGTGTAAATTTTTATCCCAAACAACTACTTTCTTCCTCTTCCTCAAACCATTCGTAACCCAACCTCAATCGATATATTTCCCTCTTTCAAATACATCATTCCCCCACCTAGACTTTCATGACCACCATCGTCATCTACAAACTACCTAAACATGTCTTTGATGCACTCTTCCAAAGCATCACCTTAACTCCCAAAATCACTAACTCCTCTTCTCGTATGTTCCCCCTTGATTTAAAATACATCATCATCTTCCTTTGTTGCTACTGCTCTCCCAGTAATTTTTTAATTTTTGGGATTATATATAAAACTGCAATATAAAAAGTCATATTATGATTTTCATTTATTTGAATAGGTTTTTACTAAAATTAAAATAGATTTCATTAAAATGCACATGTCTATCCAATTTTTTGAACTAACAAACTGTAATTGAATCAAATGGTGATATGTGGAATTTTGCGTCATAAATGCACTTGACGCTCTTTGGTATCAAATAAAATCTCTCTTGTATTATATATATGCATATATTCATTAAGTCACATTTACCTTTCTCACAATACCACCCTTCTCATAGAAAATTAATTCACTTTTCGTACTCATACTCATGACCTGATTTTTTTTTTTCTCATTTTACTCTTTAATAAAACAATATTTTCTTAAATGACAACTCTTTGAAAGTATTTTCCAAAATGACCAAGTTTTTTGAAAACTCCCCACTGTTAGTAGTAAATTTGGATTTTCTCGCTTAAACTCGCTACTACTAGTAGAGAATTTGAAATCACATATGATATTAATAAAAATAAACTAATTATTTTTCATTTTTTATTAAAAATCGTTATTGATAATAGTGAATTTGTATTAATTAATTACTTTATAATGAAATTAATAAAACCTTACTCGGAAAAAAAAACCCAAGAGGATTACTATTTTTCACTAATTCCACTCATTTATTAATTTACTGTAGGAGTGCTTCCTTTGTTCCAGAATAAATGTCGCGTTTTTTGTATTTTAATACGAAGGAACTTTGACCAATAAATTTAGATTGATTTAAATACTAATTAAATTATAAAACTTGCTATTGATACGCCATTATAAATACTATAATAACAGTTTTTAAATTTTTATTAAGATAATTAATTTAATTAAAAATTATTGCTCAAATTTATTTCGTACGAACGTACTAAAAAAGGTAATAATTATTACGTGACCGAAAATATAACACAAAGAGAGTAATGCTTGTCAAGTGATTGTGTTCAATCAATAACTGACAAATCATTTTTTAACCACTTTTTTGTAAACTTTTTTTTTGTAATCCTAACATTGCACTTTTATAATTATTACGTGAAAAAAATTTATTTCGTACGAACGTACTAAAGAAGGCGATAATGATTTAGTGAAAATCTGAGATGAAATTACTTGTACCATATCACATTTATATATCATATCGTGTACCACTAGTCATCAAACTGTTATGAGTTATTAAAAAACTTACATACCGTTGGATCACCAAATGGTACAGGACGTCATCATATTAAGAAGTGGCACATGTGACTTCTTCTCGTGAAATCTACACCGTTCTTGGTTGAAGGTCCAACAGATAAACAATGTAGTAACATAACTTATAAGGTACATGAACAACGCGAGGACGGACTAAAGATAAGCAATTATTTACGCTAAGATCCAAACTTGTAACAATTACGGATTACATAACATAACAAAGCAAACAGAAGATAAAACATTAAAACGACAGAAAATCAAATAAATAGTGAAAGACGGACTGCTAATTTAAGCACTGCCTTTCACAAGCTCATCAGCATTGCCCTCGCCTTTAATATCATCAAAGTAGTCCTCTCTCGTATTATCAGCTAACATAAGGCAAACGAGCCAAAAGAGAGCAGAGTCGAGGGAGAGAAAAGCACCTCCACCAAGAAGACCAGTCTTTGCAGTTGGGCACTGTGTTGCTAGGTTGTGGTGGACATTGCTTGTCAAGTGATTGTGTTCTGTGATTGTAGGCCATAATAGCATTACTGCTGCTAATCCAGTTGTACCCCTGTTTTTTCAGCTCGAAAAGTCAAATAATGTTTGGTCAAAGGTTGCATAAAATTGGACCAGAATGAAGTTCAGAGCGAGAGATCGGACCACTTATCATATAACTACATTACCTCCTCCGTCCCAGAAACTTTTTATGGTCCAACACATGGAACTTTGACCAAACATTAATTACTTATCAATTACAATTTGCGGAATTTCACTAGGATGATAGATTAACATTAATCTTCAGTCAAAGTTCACTTTTGTTGATCATAAATAGTCAAATGAGATTTAGGAAAAAACAATTATCCCAATGAAAGTTAAGTCTCAATTTTCTAGTGGTTAATTTGATTGAACTTTAACTAAAGATTAAGGAAAAAGTAATTATCTCAATGAAATTCTAAAACTTGTCGATACACCATTACCATCAATAATACTTTTTTTTTTTCATTAGAAAACTTAAATAAATGTAAATTATTGGTCAATATTCGATCAAATTAACAACTAAAAAGTGAGACTACTTTTCCGATAAGAAGAGAGTATATTTCAATGAATACTTGCAATACTATTATGTCTAGAAGGTAGATAGTAAGGGTACCTAAATATACTCCCTCCATCCCAAATGAACTTATAAAAAAAAAATCATATTTGCTCTTGATCAAGAGCAAATTTGAAATTTTATCGAACAATCATTTTGGGACGGAGGGAGCATTTGATACTAAACTTGCTTGAAGGTCAACTTTTTTCTAAATGCCCTTCAAAGTAAAATGTGGATAGTTGGACACTCATTTAGAGGTAGAGGGAGTAACTATAAAGCTGGAAGAAACTCCCTCTAATAATCCAAATTAGATGTCAGTTTTTGCCTTTTCACCAATTTTAAGAAAAGCAATTATTATCATAACCTAGTGGCAAAAGTACCAAAGATACCCCTATTAAGTGTGTCTCTCTACACTCTTGTCAAACAAACAAAAAAAAGCAGTTAGTTTGGACATTTTTTTGGTTAAAAACGACAATTATTTTGGACCGCAGGGTGTAATGATTGTCTCAAGTGCATTCTAAAACGTTCATGATGTGTATCTATGCTAGCTCTTAAATAACAATTACATTTTAGACTAACAACAAACAGTGACACCGAAATAATCAATGCATTTATCTTTTATATTATACGAAAAAAATAACGGAGAAAAAATATATATCATGAAACTTGAGAAACATGTAGCGTTGTAGCTTGAGATAGAATACTTACAAAGCAATAGCGAAGAATACTAACAAGCTGGTGCTTTGGAATAAAGCAGGCCGTGGGACGGACTTGCCTTTGTATGGATAAAACAAAGACAAACCTCCAGCCACTGTAGCAGCAGCAAGGAAACCAAATGACACAAACCCCAAGGCGACAGTGGGGTCAGATGGATACTTGCAGATGACAACATCTTTCCCTGTAATTGGAGTTCCCTGAGCCGGCTGAGAATAAAAGAGAAATAAGATAATTAGTTAGTTTATGCTTCAAGGAGCATGGAGAAAAAACGATTTACAGAAGCATAAGCATATACTCCCTCCGTCCCAGAAGATAGTCTCATTTGATTTTTGATGGTCAACACAAGTAAATTTTGACCAAACATTAATGTCAACCTACTTATTCTAGTGCAGTTTTAAAAATTGTTATTCTTGTGTTTACCACAAAAACCAAATGAGACTTATCTTTCCCGGGACGGAGGTAGTCCAAAAAATTCCCCATCATCCCCTCTAGAGACACCTAATGCCTAATATTACATGTTAAACTAATCTGAAATGATTCAATCGCCCCATGCTTTCATGCCATTATTATAATATTATACCAAAAACCAGTAATTTAAAAGTATTACTTTTCATACTATCTAGCTACAGTGGACAAAAATCAATCATTCAAGTTTTTCGGCAACGGAGAAGACAAAAGAATGCTTTAAATCAAGGTGCACGTTTGAGAAAAGACAAAGGTCGGCTTTATCTTTTATAAGAGTATAACCTTCTTGTTCTCAGCAATAACTCCAAAGACAAAGGACAATACACCACAAGCTGCTACAAGCAAAGACATCTGTTTGGTTGTGACTGCCATTGCACCTTCGAATTTGTGATCCGCTGCAAAATTAACACAAACAAAGATCAACATAGTAATTTAATACAATAAACTTACAGATGAACAGTGAAGAAAAATTAACACTTTTACGGAACAAGAATGTTTGCAGGCAAGTTATCCTTCAATAAGGTAATCAGAGAAGAAATAAAACATTTGATTTGAGAAATTCGCAAGAGGAATGTTTGCAGACAAGATGTCCAACAATAAGGATAATCATATACTACCTCTGCCTCAAAATGAATGTTCAACAAATGTTCAATTTTACTCTTCATCAATAGCAATTTGATAATTTTCCGGACACTAATTTTGGGACAGAGTATATATAATCATTGAGTCAAGAAAACAAAAACTAGTTGCAACTACACAAACTTAAGAAACCCCTAAGAAGCTCAAACTCCCAAGTCCCGATCATAAATAGGTTTGATCATGGAGGTGACACACACAGACGTGAAGAAATTTCTAACCGGACAATAATACCAAATAAACATACAATCTATCAAAATTAATGTAAACAGAACTTTAAGAAAACAAGAACCCGACCAAATCATCGACTTCAAAAACATCAAATTAATGAACACGCGCAAGTTTTGTAACAATAGGCATAATCATAAACCTGGTATAAATCATTTACTCCGCAAAACTAAAAGCAATCTCAACTAAGCAAACCTAAGAAACCCCCAAACAGATAGAACTGCAAAACCATCATTCTACTCAGCCTAAATAGACATACTCCAATATACTCCCTCCGTCCCAAAATGATCTTCCTATTTGCCATTTTTCATTGTCCCAAAAAGTTCTTCACATTTCTACAATTTAAATTTAAAAGTGCACAAACAAAACATGACTAGTGAAGCAAGTGTTCATATCCTTAAAAAGTTTGAATAGTCAAATGTGAAGATCATTTTGGGACGGAGGGAGTATAATGATATCATTACCGCATCAAAGTCCAGAAATCACTATCATTAAAAATAAACACCAAGCAATTCATCAAAAATAACTAAAATTAAGCAGACTAGAATAAAACCATAACCAGATCGAAACCTTGCAATCCCTAACATTTATACAAAACAAACATCATAAGAAATCAAAAACCTAACCTTTACACAGACATCATTAATCCCAAAACAGATCAAATACTGAAAATTATCCCAATTATAGAAAAAATAAATCCTTTATCTGGTACCCTATCAACAGAAGGAAGATTAAATAAATAAATAATCCACAACATTATCCGATCGTGACAATAAAATTATAACAATTACCCCCAATTGATGCAATAACAAGAAACTCACCCAAGTAAGAAAATCAAATCAAATCAAATCAAAGAGAAATAGCAATTGAAAATACTGAAATCAGAACCAAACCCAGAAAATCAAATGCGTGAATAAATAGAAACCCGAATTCTTTCGAACCCTAAAAGATTAGATTGATAATTCAAGATAAAATAGTCAACTAATACGTACATATAATACAAAGACAGCAAATGAACGTGAGATATACGTTGAATAATGAATATAAAATAGGATTAATTATAATATAAACGCACCGAATATAGAAGATCTGAAGGGGGAAAAGATTCAATTCCGGGAGGAATTGAAATAATGAATCTTGGGTCTATCTCTTTCACGGCAGCGGCAAGCGAAATTGTAGGATTGCTATACTGTGTTTATTATAGGAGCGTGGGTATTATATACGGAGTGTGAAAGCAATCAAAAGAGTTTGGGAAGTCGTCGTCCAATATTCCATCTTTTGGGCCCCACTAGATAGGTTACGGAATAGGAGATTGAGATATTACTCTATTTTAAAATTGAAGTGGTCTTGCTGCGAGAACACCTAAATCCGTTTTATAAAAGAGACGAGTTGATCATGGCCCGTGTACAACATCCTCCGCGAAGTGTAGGATTCTAACTCATGCTCCACTCAAAATCTGCCACGTGGCAGTGGCTCATGGCCCAATTTTTATTTTTTTTAGAAAGAAAAAATTATTTTTTATTTTTTTTCGTTTGCCAAAAGTAATACTTAGTACAACTAAATGTAACAACTGTGTTACTTATAAAGTAGCATTGTTTAAAAGTAAACGTAACACCAGCTTTATAAAAAAAAAAGAGCTCATTTTACTCTAGTTAAAATAGATATCAGCAAAGCTTATGATAGACTTGAGTGGCACTTTATTCTTCAGGTTCTTGAGAAAATGGTTTTTTCCCAAAAATGGATCTCTCTCATCCATTCCTGTATCTCCTCAGTCTCATATTCTCTCCTCATAAATGGACAATCAACACAACCTTTCTCTCCCAAAAGAGGTATTAGACAAGGAGATCCCCTCTCTCCTTACCTTTTCATTCTGTGTGCTGAAGCCCTATCGGCCACCTTACATCATTTCAATGAATCAAATGACATCAAAGGCATCAAGATTGGTAGATCGGCAATTCCTATAAATCATCTCCTCTTTGCTGATGACTGTCCCATCTCCTTTGAACTTTGTCCTTCTGCTTGTAAGTATCTAAAATGGACTCTTGATGCCTTTAGCGATCAAGCCGGTGAAAAAATAAACCTCCAAAAGAGTGATCTCTATTTTTCTCCCTCTTCATCAATGGACCTCAAGAACCAAGCTATGTCAATTCTTTCAATCCAAAACTCCACTGTTGATGGGAAATACCTTGGTATCAAACAAATGTTCTACGGTTCCAAAAAATCAATCTTTCAGGACATTATATCCAAAATCCAATCCAAATTGGAAGGGTGGCAAGGTAAATACTTATCCCTTGCTGGAAGAGCCATTCTTATCAAACATGTTATTTCTACGATCCCTGGATACACCATGTTTTGCTTTAAATTCCCTATTTACTACATCAAAGAGATTCATCGTATTTTCAATCGCTTTCTTTGGCTGGGTCTTGACAAAACTTCACGCATTCACTGGATGGCTTGGAACAAGCTGTGCCTTCCTAAAAACCTAGGGGGTCTCGGTCGGAGGCACCTGGGAGCTTTCAATCAGGCTTGTCTAGCAAAAACCGCTTGGAGAATTTTCACCAAACCAAACTCCCTACTTAGTCTATCTCTGAAGTCAAAGTACTACCCTAGAAAAGACTTCCTTACTTCTTACATCACAAGTAAAGCTTCGTGGGGTTGGAGAAGCATTTTCTGGGGAAAAGAACTCCTAGATAAACACCTCATCTGGATTGTTCTTAACGGGGAAAACATCTTAGCCCTCAAAGATAATTGGATCCCTTCTAACCCCAACTACATATGTCCTACTGCTCAAATAGATAGTCTTCCAAACTTGCTGGTTTCGGACCTCATTAACCCAATAACAAAATTGTGGAGATCCCCTCTTATTAATAATATTTTCCCATCCCATATCTCGGACCAAATCCACTCTATCCATGTCCCGAGATCTGGTATTGACAGACTGGTTTGGAAAGCAACAAAAAATGGTGTATACTCAGTTAGAACCGGTTATTTTCTTGCACTCCAAAAACACAAAGACACTGAAGACCTTATTATAGAGAGACTCTCCTTAAACAATTCTAAGGTATGGAAAACAATTTGGAACCTCCCTGTTGAACCAAAAATTAAACACTTTGTTTGGAGAATTTTAAACTGAATCCTCCCAACACAAAAAGCTCTATCTATTAGAAACTGTACCAACTTCGCCTTTTGCAATAGATGCGGGATTTTTGAGGAAGATGAAAAACACCTCTTTCTTGCTTGCCACCTTTCAAAGCTCACTTGGTTTCAATCCCAAATTAAACTCCCCTCTCCTATGTTCAATGACCAGAACCAATGTTGGTGTTGGTGCCCTAGGCACGTTTGTTAAACGTTGTATAAGTTATCATTTTATTCATGATTATAAAGAGATATTTAGGTTATTATTAATGCTCATGTTTGCTTATAATAATCTCCGTCCCTAGAGCTTGTTAAGAACTATTATAAAGGCTAAATGATCATGGGGTGATCATGTTAGATTTATGGGTACTTGTTTGGAACAAGGTACTGGACATGACCCGCGGTATGAGATTTATGTCATGGTCAATGTCATACATATATCTCATATTAGTTATGTCATTTGAATCCTTAGACATGAAGTTATTATAGTCTTCCACTTGATGAAAATTATGTTTGACAGATTCAAACGCTACCTTTAACCACGTAGTTATAAAGGTATGATTGGCATAATCGGATTCACGTAGGGAAGAATAATAAGCTAAATGGATTTGTCCCTCTTCGGTGAGATGTCAAGCTTGGGCCCCTCGAAGGAATGATGTTGATGAAATGTTTGGCCAAACTCAAATGGATTGATTGGATCAATGTCATTTGGATTATCAACATATTCGGGATCGAGAAAAGTATTGAACAAAACAAGTTGACTTGTTGACCATGACTTATGTTCAAAGACATCGTGGACAAAGGGATTATGACATATTTTAACGGAATGCGAACTTGTATCTAGTTACACTATTTGGGTAGGTATGACGGTTTGCTAGAACCTAATCATATCTTATGGGTTTATGATTGAACCCATTGCCAACTTAGTGTAATCTTAAAGGGTCACACACAATAGAATGAATCCTAAAAGGACTTAATTGGAATTATGGGTCGAAGGGCCTTTGAGGAATATTAGGAATTTAGAGGAGAAAATCGAAAAAGGGGTGGTCCGGGCGGACCTCCTAAAGGACCCGGGCAGACGATTGGGAGGGTCCGGGCGAACCTCCTATAAGACCTGGGCGGACCTCTAGGGTTTCTGCCCAGAACTTTCCTGTTTCGTTTTCTTGCGGGTTTGGTCACTTGTTACCTATTTGGAATAGGTAAAACAAGTATAAAACTCCCCTCTAGTTGCCCTAATCAGTCCTAAGTATTATGTTATGTTTGTGAGAGCCTCCAAAGGTTTGAGAGGGTTTATTTCTTGTTCTAAGAAATTCCTAGATTGAAGAACAAGAATACACACACACATAATAATTTCATATAGTTCTATACATTGTGAAGCGTGTTTCACAATTTGGTCTAGCAACCAAGATCAAGTATTCTTGATATTCGTTCGTGGTGTGGATACCGCTAGAGGGTGAAACTTATCATCTTCATAGTTCATGATTCTTGCTTTGTTCGTGATCAAGATTTCAAGTCTCCATCGAATTCAAAGGTTGCAAAATCAAAGTCATCAAGGGTTAGTATTCTAGTATTCATATTACGTGTATTTGATATAATCATATGAACGGATCTATGGCTTTGGGTTTCATGAAAATTTTAAATGCTAATTCCGCTGTGCATGTTACTACGAAACCCAACAGTGGTATCAGAGCCCCGTTCATGTTGATTATTTCAATACATAATCATGTTGTGTGTATATAAATTGTTTGTTTATGTGCCTAGCATGATTTGAATATTGGGATTATGATGTTTATGTGTTAGATGCTTTTTATGTGGTTTATTGTTTCATAAACTTTAATCGCACTATTCAATCGCAATAAAAATTATGGTGGATTTAAAATTGTTTGGGTTATCAATCTTGATTCGATCAAAGTTTGATAATCCAAGGATTTATGAATTGTTCATTCAAGGATCTGATGTTCATGATGATTGGATCATTAAGAACACCAAATCCTAATTGAATCGGGAAAAACAATTTTGAGCAAAATTTTGGAACTTTAAAAATTTTGGAATTCTGGCGTAGGTCCGACCGGACCAAAGCAAGGACCCGGCCGGACCATCTGGTCTGGAGCGGGGGTCTGGATTTTGGTTATGGTTCGACTAAAAAATCTGGGATCTTTCAGAGGTGGGTCCGACCGGACCACTGCAAGCACCCGGCCGGACCTTCTGGTCTGGAGCGGGGAGTTTGGCGTTTGGTTTGGGTTTGGAACTCGGGGTTTGATTTTCCTATTTGTTTTGATCTTGTGATTCTGAGATTGGATCAAGGTTTGGATGGCTAATCTGCGTTCATCGAGATTGTGTTTCCCAAACTTGATCACAATCAAAGTTTCAAAGATAAAACGAAGTTAGAATTATGAAGAGTTCATAATTGCTAAATTGAGAAACAAAGTTATTGATTCAAAGATTGGAGATCCATGTGGAATTGTGGATGCTATTGGCCTACGTTCATCGAGACCATCTATTGATTAGTTTCGGTCACATAGATTACTTTCTTGGTTTCTTGAATTAGTGCGGAATTATGGTTGCCTTATGGCTTAGTTTCGGCCGCACTTCTTGTTGTCTTGATTTGGAGATAATAACTAAAGTTCAAAAAGTCTCATCCTCATAATTATAGAGAAAATAATGACACATAAATATTATGCTTAAATTAATGACTATTAATTTATTGGCTAAATTTGATGCGTAACATGTTTATCTTGTGTGCTCATAAATGTGTTGTATGCTATATGTTGATGAACCTTCAAGAAAGTTTTAAGTTCTTTTTGCCATGCCATGATCAAAACACTTGTTAGTATATGAGTAATTTCAATGTAGTTTTCGCCTCCGCGAGGTGCATTGACTTTATTTATGTATGCACAAGATAGATAATGTGGGCACGCCTTCGCGAGACACATTAACTATGCGTTTAAAATGGTTGAACTTAATAAGGCGTCAAAACAGTTTTGGGCCTAGGCAAAGATGAGATTAAACATGCTTTTGAAATTGGATCCCTAAGAATCATATTGGATATGATTGACAAGAAATTGTCTACCTAATTAATTTGATTTTGTCTAATCCGCCTCCGCGGACTTGAAATTAAATTAAAGATGGATCTTAGCCCAATTTAAAAGAATCTCAGAAAAAGGATCTAAGAGTCATATTGGATATGATTGACAGGGTTGTCTACCTAATTAATTTGATTTTGTGTAATCCGCCTCCGCGGACTTGAAATTAAATTAAAGTTGGATCTTAGCCTATTTAAATTATATTATACATTGGATGTATAAGAAGGTTATATAATTTAGTGGGAGTATTTTTGGAAAATACATTATTTATCTCTTTAATGAGATTGGTGCTTGTAAAATTTTGGAAATTTTGCATAAGTTGTAGATGACAACTAAAATCGTTGCGATCAATCCTTGATAAGGATAAGCTTCAAGAGAATGGTACAAACTTCATGGATTAGATCCTGAGCCTAAGAATCGTTCTAAGGCAAGAAGATGGGTTGTACATTCTTGATGGGCCTATTCCTAAAGAACCCAATGCCGGAGTAGACAATCACAAGAATCATGAGTATGATTCTAGGAATGTGAGTTTTCTCATGCTCGTGATTATGTGCTCAAAACTCCAACAAATTTTAGAACTTGTGGAAGCCTATTAGATAGGCGTGGAGTTGAGTTACATGTTTCAAAGAGCAATCTAGGCAAGAGAGGTATAAAACTATTGTTGCATTCACTTCTTGCAAAAGAAGTGAAGGGCAACAAGTGGAACCTCACATGCTTAAGATAAAGGCTACGTAGAGCATCTTGAGAAACTTGGCTGTCCAATTGGATTGGAGCTAGCCACGGATATTATTCTTGATTCATAATCTAAGATTATAATCACTTTGTGATGAACTATAACATGCTTAGAATGAATAAGAATCTCTCAGAGTTGCATTAACATGCTGAAAAACTGCGCCGATGAAGATGATGGAGAAAGGTTCTCCAGTGCTCATGGTTGATGATGGAAAGGGGCCAAAGTGCCAAAGGAAAGGTAAGACAGATATTGTCAAACCTAAAGGAAATTATTGTGGTTAAAATAATAACTCTAATTGATGCAATTTGGTAAAATGGCAATTTGATTGACCATTTAGAATTGTAGTCTAAATTGTGGACGATCAACAAAAAGGAATGGTAGTGGGACTACCACTCGGGATATTTATGTTATAAATTAATCTTTCTAACTTTAATTATTGGGTATTGGATACCGGATATGGGTCCCACATTTGTATAAATGTGCAATAATTAGTAAATTGAAAGACTACTTATAGTAAAGTTTAATCTACGAATGGTAATGAGGCAATGGTTGCAGAATTGTTCGTAGAACACTTGTAAAGTGACTTTACTCATGAAGTAGAAAAATATTATTTTGTTATAAGATAATGAAGGATATTTATTTCTTATTTGGAATAAGAAAAATGCTTTATTTATTATGATTTACTTCATTGTGTTATCATATAAATAAATCTTATATCCTAAATCTTGAAGAACAAAGTGATAAAGGCTATAACATAAATAATTAAAATTCTTTATGCATTATTGTTTTGATCAAATAAATGAGAGATTCATATCTAAAATTCCATGGGACGGAGTTTTAAGTCATTTGATTTGGAATCATATGATTTATGCAAGTCTTATTTACTTGGACCAAGACATCTTTTACTATGAATAGTAAAAGGTTAATATCTTATTTGACCTAATACATATCCATGGATATGGTGCATTAAGTAGCAATGCTAAAAGAGAATTTTGGTAATACTTGGTAAAACTATTCAAAGATTCTGACTCGATCATGATGATGAATAGTTGAGCCAAGAATTTGACAGTCATCGTTAAAGTTGTGAAATAATTTCACAATTAACTTTACTAAGAACACCATTCTAAATGATGTGTCTACGTGGAAGTATAAGAACCTTATTGGATATGGTTCATTAGATAATAACATCAGATTGATCTTCCATTATTTATTTTAAGGTTATGTATTGGAAACCACTATAATTACACTAATTTGAGTTCCATCAAAAGAGGCTAAAAGGTGAAAGAAAACTGGGTTTGTCTTTCAAGAAGATTTAAGATGGTGAGACCTTTTGGAAAGGAGCTGTCTGGGACACACTCACATTTAAATCTAATAAATATATTTTCATGGGATATCCTAAGGAAACTTGAGGATAACATTTTACTCATAAGAAACAAATGGTTTGTTACTTATGATGGTGCTTTTCTTGATAAGTCACTTATCTCTAAAAGAACCAGTGGGAGTAAAATATATCTCGAATGGTTCGAGACTTAGAAAATATCATTTAAACCTAAGATGTAAGTTGAACAAATTTTCACAAGAGCTTGTGAAAATCTATTCATAATATACAAGTATTTGCATACATGATAGGATACAATCTATTACAAGAAATATTGGATATTTCGAAATAGAAAGTATTAAGGTAAAGTTCATTGAGAATGAAGTATTTACCACCTATCAAAGATGCAATGTCCGCTCCACATTTAGATTAATGACTTGGAGTCATAAAATCTAAAAGGCAATCCATGTATAATAATCAAGTTTGGAACTTGGTCATTCTAACCCAAGGTGTAAAAACCAAAGGATAGGAATGGGTTTTCTTGGAGAAAACTTACATGGGTAGCAAGGAACTTACTAGAATTATCATAGTCACATCTTCATATTTGGAATATGAAATTTGAGAAAAGGATGTCAAAACAGCATTCCTTAACGGGAACTCACTTAAGGATGTATTGGATACAACCTAAAGGTTTTGATAGTCAAAGAAAATTCTAATAAAGTATGTAAGTTGCGGAAATCCATTGGATGGATTGAAGCAAGCTTTTGGGAGTTGGAATCTCCGTTTTGATGAAACAAAGAATTTTGTTTTACCAAGAACGAAGATGAACCTTGTATACACAAGAAGATTAGTGGGAGCATAGTGCTATTTCTTATTTAAATATGTGGATGACATATTGCTCATTGGAAACCGCATATGTCCTTGGCATTAAGATCTACAAAGATAGATCAAGGAAGAAGCTAAATTGGTGTAAGCCAAAGTACATACATTGACAAGGTCATTAGAAGATTCCGCATGGAAAATTCTAAGAGAGGACAATTGTTGGGTATGCTTATTATAAACCACTCCTATTACCTAGATTTGATTGATCCCATAACCTTATTTTACTCTTTGTGGACTTTAGGATATATTGTAAGAAGTACTTGTACTTCATTTAGAATAGTCCATTTTTTAGTTTGTTAGGCTTAGCAAATTAGGACCCTAAATTTTTCTAAGTCTGGAGATATGTGGCAAAGTACTCAACCTACCGCATGAAGACATCTACCGCATGCTCCATGCTTGCCGCAAAGATCAACTTAACACATGCAAGACATCGACCGCTTAATGCAAGCCTACCGCACGGCTCATTCGACCGCATGTAACCAGAGTTTAATAAACTCAAGTTTGGTTCAAACCTAACCATGGTCACACTTGTGTCCAAAACCTTGGTTAGGTTAGAACGTTGCAAATTCAAATTTCAAATTTCAAATTTGAATACAACTGTCATCGTAGTACAGTTGGACCTCCATGACTCTGCAATAAAAGGACAAACTCAGACTGAGCTCCAATTAGAAATCAACAGCTCATTGTCCTCCAAACTTGCCCTCCAAGAATTCAAACGGCTAGTTTCTCCATCAAGGCTATAAATAGACCTTGAATTCTTCATTGAAGATACGCTGAGATTCTAAGAGAGAAATTGCTGTTAAAATTCTTGGTGATTGAAGATCATACTCAAGATTTCCAGAATACTTCGAATCTTCAAGCACTCAACCTTCAAGTCTTCAACAAATCTCCAGCAACCTTCAAGATCAAATATCAAGCCTCTCACACAAGATTCATTAGGCTCTAAAATCATATAGATTCCAAAGAGCTTTTGATTCTTACACACACACTCACCCCGATTGATCAATCATATAGATTGAATCATTAGGGATACACTGGTCTAAGTCTAGGATTTGAACTTCATAGAAATAGGTGTTGATTCAATACTTCATCTCTGTAATCTGTACTCAATCGAATCTAATATATACCTCATTCAAAATCCAAGACTGACCATCTTGGTAAAGGACGTAGATCTTTTAACAGATCGAACCTTTCCAAATCATTGTGTTCTTTACTTACTGCTCTTTACATTTCTGCAAATCACTTTAAGTCTTGTTCATCTTGTTCCTATTGTTCTTCACTTGTTCATATTAATCTTGTTTGTCTTTTTAGTGTTTGATCTTTCAGATTTAAGAACAATTGTGAATTGTGTTTGTTTGTCTACCTCATTGCCTAAGTTAAAATCTGACTAACTTATCATTTGCCAAAAATCTCTAAGACACAAGTTTTCAATCTCTCAACCTACCGCACTCCTACCTACCGCATACACACCTACCGCACCACCTACCGCAAAACAACCTACCGCATTGAACTTATCAAAACCAACTCTTAACTTGATTCAACAAAAACTTCCGCTGTGCATTTTATACTTGACCGCGTGGTTTTTATCTACCGCAAAATTCAAGTGTAAGCATAAAGGTTGAATTTTGAAAAAGGGTTGAAATTTTAAATAGGCTATTCACCCCCCCCTCTAGCCTCTTTTCATACCCTTGTTGTATCTCTGGGACTAACAAGTGGTATCAGAGCAAACACCTTTATAAAACTTCTGTTTTTCAAGCTTAACAGCTTGGGTGCCGATTCAAAATGGCAAGTCAGAAAACTATGGCAACGGTTAACTTCACTCACGTTCCAGCATTCGACGAAGATAATTTTGACGTATGGAAGCACATCATTCTAACTCAGTTCTACTCCATGGACTACCAACTTGGTGATTGTCTTACCATTGGACCATACTTCCCAATGAAAGCTAATCCGGATCTAGAAACCAATGGTGCAAATCCGACTCTCAAGAAACCAAAAGCTGAATGGACCGATGAAGAAAAGAGATTGGTTGGAATGGATGTGAAAGCAAAAAGCATACTTCTAAGTAACTTGAGTACGTCACAGCGTCGACAGATCATGGAATGTTCTACTGCAAAAGAACTTTGGGATGCAATTGAAGATTACATCGAAGGAGATCAAGCTTCCAAGGAAAGCAAAAAGTTTGCAATTCAAAGAAGATTCAACAACTTTGCTAAGATCCCCGGTGAATCACTAAGAGCCACTTACGATCGTTAATGTGAGATCGTGAGTACTTATACAGCACTCGGAAAGAAACTTACCGAGAAAGAAATCAATGTTAATTTTCTTGCCACTCTTGGTTCGCAATATCTTCACAAAGGAAACACTCTTGAAGATACCAAGCTACTAGATGATATGTCTCTCAGAAGCCTCTATGCCAACCTCAAGGTCTTTGATATCAAGCTTAACAACATTGCTGAAATGGAAGGAAAAACAAAGAGCTTATCGTTGGTCGCGCAAAAGGAAGAAGTGATCAAGGAAGAAGATCCAAAAATCTCCACATATGATTTATTAGATATGGACGAAGATGACTTTGCTATGTTCGTGAAAAGATTTCAAAAGTTCAGAAAATCAGCAAGGCCCGGATCATCCAGCAAAGCTCCATCAAGGTTCTCAAGGAGCAGCTCAACAAGTAAGAAAGAATACTCCAACTTCTCAAAGAAGAAAGAGGATCTCGTTTGTTTTAATTGCAGGAAACCCGGTCATTTCGCTTCAGAATGCCCAATTCCCAAGTATGAGTATATGAAGAAGAAAAGCAACTTCAATCCAAGGTATTCAAAGCAAAAGGGAATGATGGCTGAAGAAGACTCTACCTAAAAAGAGTTAGCTACTTGGATAGAGTCAGACTCTGATGAAAGCGATGAGGATTCTGAAGAAGGTCACATCTGTTTGGTCGTTCAGTCCGATGAAGAGGATGATAATGAAAATCGTCGCTCACCAAATGCAAAACCTAAACGGATAAGTTATACGGCCGATGAACTTGCTGAAAAAGGATTCCTAACCCCGGTTCAAAAGAATGGTGATCTTCTATTTTCAAGATGTGATGTGAGTGCAGCAAAGAAGGCTCTACTAAACCCCAAAGTGAAGGAAGTTCTGTTTACCACACCTCAAGTCAAGTTTGACATTTCCCCCGATGAACAAGAAAAGATGTTTGCAAAAGCTGAACAGGTAATTAGTAAATTCTCTGGTATGAAGGAAGCTTTAGCACTTTCAACTGAAGAAATTTCCCAGCTTAAGACGGAGAAATCTCTATTAAGATCTGAACTCACCCTCCTTAAGGAGCAGATCAAGAGTATGACTCCTCTTACTGATCGAAACCGTTTCTTAGAAGAACAAAATGCTATATTTAAAGTTAAAAACGAAGAATTGGTTGCTGAGATAAACGACCTGAAAAGGATCACTAATGAGTGGACCAATTCTCGTGTCACTATGGAACAAATCTTAGAATCCCAAAAGTCTAGTGGTGATAAGGAAGGCTTGGGATTCCAAACTAGTGACAACTTTAAATGTGCATCTTGTTGTGAAAGAGATGAGAAATTTACCCAGCAAACCTTGGAAGGGTAGAAGGCTAAACATCAGGTTTCAAAGGGTCAAGGACAAGAACCAAAGAAGAAACTAGAGTTCCATTATGTCTACCCCAAGAAACAAACTGGCAAGGCACTTAAGATGAAAGGTATTGCCATGGATGAACCTACCGCAGAGGCTTCCTCTAGCAAGGTAAATGGTGCTCCCTACCGCGTGATCTTGCCGCGAGGTCAACCGACCGCACCAAGGAAGATGGCTACCGCATGGAAACCATCGACCGCAAGTGGCGGCAAGGCAGCAAAATTCAAGAGGATGAATTTTGTTAAGGAGACCTCATCCATACCAGTAAATGATGTTGTGCTTAAGACCTCAACGAAGTTTGTTAACCCTCAGTTGAGTGGCTTCCACCATTGTTCTGTGTGTGATGATTATGGTCACAAGGCTGCTGAATGTCTTTTAAGATTCACACCAAATCCCAGAAGGCTTAAACCCCCTTCTGTGAGGCAAGTGTGGGTTGTTAAAAGTTGCTAACCCTTTGGACCCAAAAGAATAAAAAGGGGACCTTGTTCTTAAATGTTTATTTTATAGGTTCTCTGCTTAATAGCTGGACTCTCCAAGGATAGATCAAGTTTATGGTATCTCGATAGTGGCTGTTCAAGGCACATGACCGGAGATATCAACTTATTGGAAGATGTCCGTGAAGAGAAAGGTCCATCAGTAACCTTCGGAGATAATAACAAAGGAAAGACTGTAGGATATGGAGTTATTCGTAAAGGAAAAATCACCATCCAAGAAGTCTCTCTAGTTATTGGACTATAACACAATCTACTCTCAATATCTCAGTTCTGTGACAAAGGATTGCAATGCCACTTCACTTCAAATTTCTGTCTCATCAAAGATGGAATATCCGGCGTCACTTTGCTCAAAGGGATTCGTAAGAAAAATGTTTATGTTGTTGATTTTAATTCATCTTGCATTTCTTCTAATCTCTGTTTTGTAGCAAAGAATGTTAGTGAAAATAGTTGGCTGTGGCATAAAAGACTAAGTCACTTAAACTTCAAGTATCTCTCCAAGATTGGTAGAGAAAATCTAGTTCGTGGTCTACCCAAAGTAGCTGATCACCACGATGAGAAGTGCACAGCATGTCAACTAGGCAAACAACCAAAAGCGTCTTTCTCCAGCAAGACGACACCTTCAACTTCTAGATGTTTGCAACTACTACATATGGACTTGTTTGGACCTGTTACTACCGCAAGTATTGGAGGAAATAGATATACCTTAGTTGTGGTAGATGACTACTCAAGATATACGTGGGTCGAGATGATGAGCTCCAAAGATGATTGTTATGACATTTTGACCGCACTCTTTTGACAGCTCCAAACACAAAAAGAAGACGACATCGTTAGTGTTCGATCCGACAACAGTATAGAATATAAGAACAACGGTGTTGCTCAATACTGTGATGATCATGGTATTGACCAAAACTTCTCTGCTGCTGGAGTTCCACAACAAAACGGTGTAGTGGAAAGAAAGAATAGAACGTTGATAGAGGCCGGAAAGACAATGATTGCTGAAGCAAAGCTACCTCAATATTTTTGGGCTAAAGCCGTCAACACAGCATGCTTCACTCAGAATAGATCCCTCATCAACAAGACCTACAACAAAACTCCCTATGAACTTTGGAGAGGAAGAACCCACAACATAGCATACTTCAAGATATTTGGATGCAAATGCTTCATACTCTACAACGGTAAAGAACATCGAGGTAAATTTGCTCCTAAGGCCGATGAAAGTATATTTATTGGGTATGATAAACACTCAAAAGATTTTCGTGTATTTAATAAAACCACTCATAAGATAGTAGAATCTGTCCATGTTACCTTTGATGAACATTCTCTCCTTGAGCCACATATGGCTCCAAATGTTGCTGATGATTTTGTTGAGATAAATGAGACAGGTATAACTCAACCGCAAAATCAATCAACTCAAGGAAACCCATCTACCTCAACTGCACCTCCATCTACCTCATATGAAGCACCAGAAGCTACCTCATCTGCTGCTACCTCAAATGGAGTTGAAGTTGAAACACCCATAAATGTTGAAGAACCTATCCCTCAAATCACTTATGATTGGGATGGAACAAATGATGTACCACTAGAAGACTTACAACCACCATCAACTCAACCAGATATACCTCAAGAAGTTCGTGAGGTCAGAGATCACCCAATTCGGAATGTCATTGGTGATTTGCATTCTGGTGTTCGAACAAGAAGATCAAACTATGATGCACTTACCGCATTCATATCTCAAGTTGAACCCAAGAAAGTTGATGAAGCACTCCAAGACTCAAGTTGGGTTGTTGCTATGCAAGAAGAGCTCAACCAATTTAAAAGATGTAAAGTTTGGACCTTGGTTCCAAGGCCACAAGGTCAAGGAGTGATTGGTACAAAGTGGGTGTTCCGAAACAAAATGGATGAGAATGGAAGCATCACAAGAAACAAAGCTGCTAGGTTAGTTGCACAAGGCTATAGACAAGAAGAAGGCATTGATTATGATGAAACATTTGCCCCCGTTGCGAGACTCGAAGCTATAAGAATATTCTTGGCTTATGCCTCCTACAAAAGATTCAAGCTATATCAAATGGATGTGAAGAGTGCATTCCTCAACGGTGAACTTCAAGAAACCGTCTTTGTTGCTCAACCACCCGGATTTGAAGATCCCAAATTTCCAAATCATGTCTACAAACTCCGTAAAGCTTTGTATGGACTCAAACAAGCTCCACGAGCATGGTATGATACTCTATCTAAGTTTCTCCTTGAAAAAGGGATTCAAGCGTGGTAAGATCGACACAACTTTATTCATTGCTAAATATAATGATCATACTTTACTTGTTCAAATATATGTAGATGATATTATTTTTGGTTCTACTAATGAATTGTTGTGTAAGCGTTTTGAGAAACTCATGAAAAGCAAATTGAGATGAGCATGATGGGAGAATTTACATTCTTCCTTGGACTACAAATTAAACAATGTGCTGAAGGCATCTTCCTCAACCAAGCTAAGTACACAAGAGATCTCATCAAGAAATTTGGACTTGAAAATGCAAAGGCATACGACACTCCTATGGCTACTGGTAACAAGCTAGATAAAGACTTGAAAGGTAAGAAGGTTGATCAAACCTTATATCGAGGTATGATTGGCTCTCTCCTATACTTAACTGCTAGTAGGCCATATATCATGTTTAGTGTTTGCGTTTGTGCTCGTTATCAAGCTGATCCTAGAGAAGCACATCTTGTTGATGTTAAACGTATTATTCGATATCTATCTGGGACTATTAACCTTGGACTTTGGTACTCCAAAGATTCAACTTTTGATCTTATAGGTTACTCAGATGCAGATTATGCAGCATGTACCATCGACAGGAAAAGCACGAGTGGAACTTGTCATTTCCTTGGAAATCGACTAGTTTCATGGGCAAGAAAGAAACAAGCCTCAGTCTCTGTATCGACCACATAAGCTGAATATATAGCTACTGGAAGCTGCTGCTGCCAAGTGCTGTGGATGAAGCAACAATTGGTTGACTACGGAATCAAAGAAGAAAATTGTCCAATCTTTTGTGACAATACATCTACCATTGCTGTCTCCAACAACCCTGTCATGCATTCCAAGACCAAACACATTGATATCAAATACCACTTTCTCAAGGATCATGTGGAAAAAGGTAATATCCATCTAGAGTATGTGAGTACTGATAATCAAATTGCAGATATTCTCACCAAGGCTCTTGATTCCAAGAGATTTAGGTATCTAAGAGGAGAAATGGGTATGCTTGAACTCTAACTCAAACTTGTCCATATAATTTCTTGTACTAATGTATTTTGTCCAAAAAGTTCAAAATCAAGATAGGTCCACGGCAGATCAACTCACGGTCAATCATATAACACAAGCCTCTAAATTCACTTAACATCAACTATACTGCCGCATCAACTATGCTGCCGCATATACCAGAAGTTAACAAGCATGGTAAGACCTCACCGACCTCACATGTCACGGTCGATCTTCAAGTTACCGCACTCTAAGGCCCCAGGTAAGTCTTTCTAACTTAGAGATATCTAGGTTGCTTAGATCTAATCTACCTCAAGGGTATTAAGGTAACTTCCTCTTTTCCCTCATTTTATTTAATTCAAATTTTTTTTGGAGCATTAAATTTTCATTTAATTTTTATTCCTGAAAACTATTTATGAGCCGTCATTGGCTATTGATTTGACACCTAGTAACCTTGCATTTAATTTGAATAGACAACCCTAGGTCACATCCGTCCTTTTTGAGTTAACCCTCCATCTTCCCATCACTCTGACCTCTGCAAACCACCCTCCACCAAAACCGTTCCATCTCCTTCTATCTCTCCACCACTCTGCTCATATCACTTTTTCAGAAAAATCAAAACCTCTCTCTCTCTCTCTCTCTCTCTCTAAACTTCTCTCTAAAAACCGCCTCCCTTACTCTCATTCTCTCAATATATAAATGACTTCTAAGCACCCATCTAAGAAGACTTCGAAATCTGTTGAATCAAGAGACGAACCTCCAATTCAATCCACTCCTCCCGTCGTTGTTATGGTATGGATTTTCAATTTCTCAATTTTTTTTTGTGTTCTTGGTAAAAATTTCGAAAACCCTTCTTATTCCTTAAAATCTTTCTTAAATCTCTTAAGTTAGTAATATGAAAATCTTGCTTTGATTATTTATTTTTGGTTCTTGTTAAGTATATCTCTTGCCTGCATAAGATCTTACCCCAGTTTTGTAGAATTTTTAATTTCACTCAAATGGGTTTTATATTTTTTTTGTTCTTTCATATTCTCACTTTTCGATTTCTGGGTTTAATGTGGCGTTTGTTTCATGAAATTGATCTGACATTAAGACTTTATTTGCAATTCCGATTCTGTCTATGGTATTTTCGTTGAATTTCAGTCAAATTCTGGATATCTGGGTTCAGTTAGACTAATGGTGTTTTTGATGTTCATCTTAGTGTTCTTCGTGTTCTTAATGAATTCACCTTTTTGATCCATGTTACTCTACATGCTTTTGAAATCTGTGCTCATTTACTATTCATGTTTTGATCTTATTTCGAACATCACATTTATGTTTGCGGTAGTCTTATCTCTCCTTACTTATCGCATTCCTATAGTTACCGTGCCTCACTTGACCGTGCCTCACTTGCCGCTTCCCTTTGTCAAGTGCCGCACGATCTACCTCAATGTCTAAACTATAAATTATGTTTTTGCTTCAGGATCTAAGTCACTTCATTCCAGGCATTGTCTTGGATCTTGAAGATCTTAAGAAGGATGCCATTGGCCGCAATATTCTGGGCAGGATGAACAAGTCTGGGATTCTCCCTCTCTTTACACTTGATCAAGACTTTCACCTACCAGCATTTGTTGACGAATTTTTCAACACGGCAGTTGAAATGGAAAGTACTGATGAACCTGAGTCTAACCCTAAGTTCATTCAAGCCTCCGTGATGGGCATCCAGATAGCTTTCGATGCACGTGATCTAGCCCATGCCGTGGGGATTAAGAAGAACAAAGAAGCCTTTGATGAGATCTCACGGCAAGAGTCTTTAAGTCTGGCTAAGAAACTGGTTGGCACTGCAGACATTCTCAAAATCCAACGAAAGGATGTTGGTGAAATCATGTATCACATAGGTCATCTGGTGGACCATGCCTTGTTGTGCAAAACAGGCAATCATGCTAACTTCAATCGTACTCAATGGATGATTTGTGCTGCCATATATCTTGGTAAACGGTTAGATTGGGGTCAGATCATGTATGATATCTTGCGTGCTAACATTCTATCATACAAGGATGCAGCTGATGAAGGCGAAACCAAATATCGCACGAACAGTAGGTTAATTTCCTACCTGATGAGTCTCACGGTCGGGATCAAGGACTTGTATGAGAAGAACAAAAATTATAAGGTTCCAATCTCTACCTCAAAAGATTTCTGCCGTAAATCTATGAAGACCAACTACCATGGTAACTTTGGGGATGAGATGTACCGCTCCTATCTTCTAAGAGATCCAATTGAAGAGTACATCCCTCCCAAATACTCTAAGAGAGGTCAAGCAAATCTTGGTGATAGAATGGTTAGTGATGTGGAGGCTGCCGAATTTGAACAGGACCGCAAGCATGCTGCCGCAATGAAGGCCCGTGCAAAGGGTAAAGATGTTGATCTACCATCCCCTCCAACTTCAGTCAAAGGCAAAGAGAAAGTTAGGGAACTAGCTAGAAAGTCAAGACCAGTTTCCCAAGGCATCAAGATTGCTTCTACCGCTTCTGCCCGTCCTGCCGCACCTCAATCCTCTAAATCTAAAGTAACTCCTACCATACCTCCAATGTCTCCCTCTCCATCTCCTGAACCTCAACCAAAATCCAAAGTCTCAAAATCCCTCTATACCGTACCATCTAAATCTCCACCTCTATCTAAACCTTCTAAGTCTGCAGCACCAAAGCAACCTGCCATATCCACTTCCTCCAAGTCCAAACCCTATGTATCTCTCAAACCAGTACCTAGTCAGGGGAGAAGTTTGAAAAGAAGAGATCCCATACTCCTAGCCCGGTCAAAGTCTCTAAAAATGCTAAGGTGGCTAAACAACCTTCCCTGAAGTCATCTCACCAGTTCTTTAATCTGACGAGGATATAGTGATTGCTCCTCCAAAGATCTCCAAAAATTTTGTTCTGGATGTTCAAGAGGATGATTTAGAAGAACTGTCTGGATCTGAGAAGGATGATGAGGTTGCCGCAGAGGAGAGTGAGGAATCTAAAAATGCCACTGAGAGTGAGAAAGATGAGATAGTTGTAGAGAAGCCCATTGAAAAGGGTCTAGTTGATTAAAGCTCTGAAGAAGAGCATGCAAGCTCTGCCGCAAGTGACAAGTCTGCCGCAGAGAGAGCTATGGATGAGAATGTTGTAGATATTGTTCCTGAAAAGATGGATTCTTTTGTTGATATTGAAGATATTGGTGATGATGCGACCGTGTCACCAAGGGTTAATGTTTCTGAGCAACACATTGAAGTTACTTCTACCGCAGTTCCTGAACCTGCCGTGCCAACCCCTTCGACCGCCCAACCTGAGGCTGCCGCATCATCCACTGCTGAGCTCTTTGCCGCAGTTAAACTTTTGACTCAGATGCAGGCAGACACCCAGTCACAGGTTGAATCTTTGGTGTCTAGTATGGTGGCACTTCGAGAGGAGGTTATTGAATTGAAATCTGATCAAGCCGCTTTAAAGCGAGATGTTACCGCACTTCCCTCCGAAATGATTTCGACCATTAAGGGGGAGAGTGTTGTGATAACAAAGGCAGTAAAAGACATCATGCAAGGAATAACTAGCAGCTCTACCGCACCTCCTGCCGCAGATACTTCTTCCCTAACTCTTGCCGCACTCAAAGAAGCTCTTAGAAAGCAAACTGATTACATC
The DNA here is from genome assembly GCA_026119855.1 of Campanula takesimana. Lineage (NCBI taxonomy): Eukaryota > Viridiplantae > Streptophyta > Magnoliopsida > Asterales > Campanulaceae > Campanula > Campanula takesimana. Next base: position 57,224 of record JAOWBW010000058.1, read on the forward strand.
AGTAACAGTGTTGTTAGTGGTGTTGAGGGAGCAAGTAAAGAACTCTCAAAATCTATGAATGATGATAAACTTGAAATCAAGGAAGAGCTGGGCAAGGAGCTGAAGAAAATGAAATCATCTCTAAAATAGAAAATCATGATTCAAACCAATACCGCACTTCTAACTGTTGCAGAGAAATTTACCCCAAAGATTGCCGCAATGACTGAAGCGATGAAAGTTCAAACCAACCGTATTGAGGTCAACAACGTCAGAATTGAAGGACAATCTACCAAGATTGACCTCCTATCCAACCGCGTCAATACGGTGATGAACAGGCTTAACCGTCAAGGCATGATTCAAGCTATGCAAGAAGCTTTTCAACCTCAACCTCCTGAAGGTGGTCAAGGTAATGTTCATGCTCAAGGTGATCAAGAGGATGAAGAAGACGGAGTTCTATCTCCAATCATTATCCCTGGGTTGAACTTACCAGCTTACCGCTTCCCTTTCACCTCTCCTTTCACAGCAAGCTTTAATGAAGATGTTCTTGAAGTCGACCGCATTTGATATGACCGCATGTGGTCATGAAAATTGTTGATGTCTTAAAACACTTTCACCTTTTCTTTTCTGTTTGTGTGTTTGGGTTGTAACAAAACAATATTCTCTTTTGTCTTTACTCCTATGCTTTAATGATTATTATTTGGAGTATGTTGTTATTGTTGTTATTGTGTTTGATGCATTTCTCTTCTTCAGTACTCACTTATTTTGAAATGCGTCAAATATTGTTTCTATCTTCTAGAATTAGTAATTTTTTTTTTCTTTTTAGGATGATAGAAATCTATAACATTGGCTTAGAGTGTGCATTGACTTGGGACATGATACTAATAAAATGTTTATTCTTGAAAACATGTTTTTACCAAGTATAATTAATTAGCCTTTGTTATAGTAGGTAATGGTCTCAATCAAATAGGGGGAGATTGTTGGGTATGCTTATTATAAACCACTCCTATTACCTAGATTTGATTTATCCCATAACCTTATTTTACTCTTTGTGGACTTTAGGATATATTGTAAGAAGTACTTGTACTTCATTTAGAATAGTCCATTTTTTAGTTTGTTAGGCTTAGCAGATTAGGACCCTAAATTTTTCTAAGTCTGGAGATATGTGGCAAAGTACTCAACCTACCGCATGAAGACATCTACCGCATGCTCCATGCTTGCCGCAAAGATCAACTTAACACATGCAAGACATTGACCGCTTAATGCAAGCCTACCGCACGGCTCATTCGACCGCATGTAACCAGAGTTGAATAAACTCAAGTTTGGTTCAAACCTAACCATGGTCACACTTGTGTCCAAAACCTTGGTTAGGTTAGAACGTTGCAAATTCAAATTTCAAATTTGAATACAACTGTCATCATAGTACAGTTGGACCTCCATGACTCTGCAACAAAAGGACAAACTCAGACTGAGCTCCAATTAGAAATCAACAGCTCATTGTCCTCCAAACTTACCCTCCAAGAATTCAAACGGCTAGTTTCTCCATCAAGGCTATAAATAGACCTTGAATTCTTCATTGAAGATACGCTGAGATTCTAAGAGAGAAATTGCTGTTGAAATTCTTGGTGATTGAAGATCATACTCAAGATTTCCAGAATCCTTCGAATCTTCAAGCACTCAACCTTCAAGTCTTCAACAAATCTCCAGCAACCTTCAAGATCAAATCTCAAGCCTCTCACACAAGATTCATTAGGCTCTAAAATCATATAGATTCCAAAGAGCTTTTGATTCTTACACACACACTCACCCCGATTGATCAATCATATAGATTGAATCATTAGGGATACACTGGTCTAAGTCTAGGATTTGAACTTCATAGAAATAGGTGTTGATTCAATACTTCATCTCTGTAATCTGTACTCAATCGAATCTAATATATACCTCATTCAAAATCCAAGACTGACCATCTTGGTAAAGAATGTAGATCTTTTAACAGATCGAACCATTCCAAATCATTGTGTTCTTTACTTACTGCTCTTTACATTTCTGCAAATCACTTTAAGTCTTGTTCATCTTGTTCCTATTGTTCTTCACTTGTTCATATTAATCTTGTTTGTCTTTTTAGTGTTTGATCTTTCAGATTTAAGAACAATTGTGAATTGTGTTTGTTTGTCTACCTCATTGCCTAAGTTAAAATCTGACTAACTTATCATTTGCCAAAAATCTCTAAGACACAAGTTTTCAATCTCTCAACCTACCGCACTCCTACCTACCGCATACACACCTACCGCACCACCTACCGCAAAACAACCTACCGCATTGAACTTATCAAAACCAACTCTTAACTTGTTTCAACAAAAACTTCCGCTGTGCTTTTTATACTTGACCGCGTGGTTTTTATCTACCGCAAAATTCAAGTGTAAGCATAAAGGTTGAATTTTGAAAAAGGGTTGAAATTTTAAATAGGCTATTCACCCCCCCCCCCCTCTAGCCTCTTTTCATACCCTTGTTGTGTCTCTGGGACCAACAACAATTGTCAATATTACATGGACTTTCTCTAAGGAAGACTCAATGTCCTAAGACAAAAGATGAGCATGAGAAAAATGGGTGTGATGCCATATGCTTCGGCAAATGGATCGCATATGCCATGATATGTACTAAAGCCAGATATATCTAATGCTTGGAGCATGACGAATAGATATCAATCTGACCCCGATGAGAATCACTGGATGGCTGTGAAAGCGATTCTTAAGTACTTAAGAAGGACTAAAGATTCGTTTTTGATCTATGGAGGTATGGAAGATGATCTCGGATGCAAACTTCCAAACTGACAAAGATGATTATAGAACGCAATCTATTTTTTTTATGTCGAATAATGAAGCTGTAAGTTGGAATAGCTCCAAGCAGAGTACAGTCACTTAATTCTACATCTAAAGCTAAGTATATTGATGCATTAGATGCTGCAAGGGAAACTGTTTGGATTAAGAAGTTCATTGGTGAACTTAAAGTGGTTCCTAGCATTGCTAATCCAATAGACCTTATTAGTGATAATAGTGGTGCTATTTATCAAGCAAAGGAACCAAGGGAATATCCTAAATCTAAACACATACTTAGGCATTTTTCATATCGTTCGAGAAATCGTTGATAAAGGAAACGTAAATATATGCAGAGTACCAACTAATGATAACGTTGCAGACACGCTAACAAAGGGACTTCCACAAGCTAAACATGATGGTCATGTTAGGTCCATGTGTATTGGATACCTAGGAAATTGGGCCTAGGGAAAGTGGGAGATTATTGATGTTGGTGCCCTAGGCACGTTTGTTAAACGTTGTATAAGTTATCATTTTATTCATGATGATAAAGAGATATTTAGGTTATTATTAATGCTCATGTTTGCTTATAATAATCTCCTTCCCTATAGCTTGTTAAGCACTAGTATAAAGGCTAAATGATCATGGGGTGATCATGTTAGATTTATGGGTACTTGTTTGGAGCAAGGTACTGGACATGACCCACGGTATGAGATTTATGTCATGGTCAATGTCATACATATATCTCATATTAGTTATGTCATTTGAATCCTTAGACATGAAGTTATTATAGTCTTCCACTTGATGAAGATTATGTTTGACATATTCAAATGCTACCTTTAACCAGGTAGTTATAAAGGGTATGATTGGCATAATCGGATTCACGTAGGGAAGAATAATAAGCTAAATGGATTTGTCCCTCTTCGGAGAGATGTCAAGCTTGGGCCCCTCGAAGGAATGATGTTGATGAAATGTTTGGCCAAACTCAAATAGATTGATTGGATCAATGTCATTTGGATTGTCAACATATTGGGGATCGAGAAAAGTATTGAACAAAACAAGTTGACTTGTTGACCATGACTTGTGTTCAAAGACATCGTGGACAAAGGGATTATGACATATTCTAAAGGAATGCGAACTTGTATCTAGTTGCACTATTTGGGTAGGTATGACGGTTTTCTAGAACTTAATCATATCTTATAGGTTTATGATTGAACCCATTGCCAACTTAGTGTAATCCTAGATGGTCACACACAATAGAACGAATCCTAAAAGGACTTAATTGGAATTATGGGTCGAAGGGACTTTGAAGAATATTAAGAATTTAGAGGAGAAAACTGGAAAAGGGGTGGTCCGGGCGGACTCCTAAAGGACCCGGGCGGACGTTTGGGAGGGTCCGGGCGGACCTCCTATAAGACCCGGGCGGACCTCTAGGGTTTCTGCCCAGAACTTTTCTGTTCCGTTTTCTTGCGGGTTTAGTCACTTGTTGCCTATTTGGAATAGGTAAAACAAGTATAAAACTCCCCTCTAGTTGCCCTAATAATTCCTAAGTATTATGTTATATTTGTGAGAGCCTCCAAGGGTTTGAGAGGGTTTATTTCTTATTCTAAGAAATCCCTAGATTGAAGAACAAGAATACACACACACATAATAATTCCATATAGTTCTATACATTGTGAAAGCGTGTTTCACAATTTGGTCTAGCAACCAAGATCAAGTGTTCTTGATATTCGTTCGTGGTGTGGATACCGCTAGAGGGTGAAACTTATCATCTTCATAGTTTGTGATTCTTGCTTTGTTCGTGATCAAGATTTCATGTCTCCATCGAATTCAAAGGTTGCAAAATCAAAGTCATTAAGGGTTAGTATTCTAGTATTCATATTGCGTGTATTTGATATAATCATATGAACGGATCTATAGCTTTGGGTTTCATGAAAATTTTAAATGCTTAATTCCGCTGCGCATGTTACTACGAAACCCAACAACCAATCCCTTTTCTCTTGGTTTAAATTCTGGATCTCTGAAAACACTTCGCTAGATGATATAACTTTCCTTGTCCTCCTTTTCTGGGAAATTTGGAAAAATAGGAATGATATTATTTTCAATCAAGCAAATCCGGATATTGATAGTACTCTTAGTTTAGCTACCCAAAATTATATCAAAGCCAAAACTACAAAAAACACCCCTACAGTAGAATTGTCATAAAACAGAATTTCAAATCACAACCCAAGTGTGATTTCGAGTCTTGATTCACTGAATGGAAAGACTCTTGAGGAATATCTCAAAAACACTTTTACTGGTACCTCCAAAATATTAATCACTGATGGATCTTGGAAAAAAGAAAATCGATGGGCTGGCCTTGGATGGGAACTCTGGGACCTAGAAGCAGGGCGTATAGCTATTGGAAGAATTTCATGCCGAGTAACATCGCCTCTATAAGCAGAATGTTTAGCCATCTGTAAAGGTTTAGAATGGTCAATCCACAACAACCACTGTGACATCATCATTCTGACCGATTCATCCCTGGCAAAAGACTCAATAAAAAACTCCATCAGCAGCGACATCTCTCCAAAAGGAATTCTTCTAGATATAAGGTATTTCATTTCTATATGTAACAATTTCTCTATTATTAAAGTAGACAGAAATGTAATCAAATTAGCGCATGAAAATGCAACTATGGCTAGGAATATGTATCAACATTTCATTGGTCTTGAACCAATATCTTTAATAATCTAAGTAGTTTATTTGTCAAAAAAAAAAAAAAATACGTGTAACACTAACAATAATTAAATGTAATTATCGTTATACTGAAATGTAATAGTGTTTTTCCAGAATATTTTTTTATTTTTGAGTATTTTGATTTTATTTTTTAAAAGAAAGTAACATTTGAAAAATAACAACTTATATACATGAATGTAATTATTTATACAAGTAAATATAACACTTTAGTAGATAAAATTGTAACAGATTTTTAAAGATATTGTAATACTTTTACATATATCATGATAATATTGTAACTTATTGTTTGAAAACATTTGGATATACTATTATAAAAGTAACGTAACTGTTTTACAATGTTATTATACAAGTAAATATAACATTCATTTATAAAAATTGTTACTTTTTTATTTTTACAATGTTACCAACACAAGTGTTTTTAGTTCTAAAGTGTAAATGGTTGAATTATTACTTTTCTATACATATGCGTTACAATTATGTATAAACACTATTACATACAAGTAACACGTTCGTTACATTTTAGTTATAATAAGTAATACTTTTGGCAAATGAAGAAAATATAAAAAAAAAAGGTGAAGAAGTTTAGGGCCTCACTGGATAAGATACGGAATAGGAGAGTGAAATATTACTCTATTCTAAAATTGAGGTGGCCTCTTGTGAGAATACCTAGATTCGTCTTATAGAAGAGACGGGTTGACCCATGACCCGTGTACAACATTCTCCGCGAAGCATAAGATCCTAACTAGGGGTGGATTGGTAGGTATACCGAGTGTATTTTGCTTGTACCGCGTACCAACCAAGTATGATTTGGTACACGAAAATATGTACCATTACCGACCACAAAAGTCGGTATGCCAGGTTTATTGGTACGGTTGGTACTCGATATCAAATGTACATGAAGACAAAAAAAAATTGCATTTTTTTTGTTAGACTTTCTTGTCTAGTATAAAAAACACATTATAACATAAAAATATATCTCAAATACAAATTATAAAGTTTTGAAACTAAAAAAAAGTATAACAATTGAAGTCTTGAAAACTAAATAATACAATGACTCTACATAATATTCACCACGACTGCAAAGCCAAAAGATTACAATAAGGAAGTTTGATTTTTTTTCCTAAATCGTAATGAAAGTAACTTTAAGGACTTAAGGTTAGAAAAATGAAATTAATGTTGATACTCCATTCGTCCCAAACTACTTGTAGTTTTAGAACTTCTCACACGTATTAAAAAAAAATCAATAAATATCAAATAGACCAAACTACCTTTTGAATATTTCAAGTACCTAGACAATTAGACGGAGTACTATATATGTTTGTGTGCGCGCGCATGTGTGTGTGCGCGCGCGTGTGTATATATATATATATATATATGTATGTATATATATTTATATATATAAAGTTGGTACATGGTATACCAACCATAGTCAATATTGTATACCGTGTACCAACCAATTAGACAAAAATGGTACGGTACTACCTACCAAAAAGTTTGGTATACCAACTTCTTTATACCAATTATAATTGGTACGGTTGGTATACAAGTTGGTTGGTACGGACGAGTACAATTTGCCACCCCTAATCCTAACACATGCTCCACTCAAAATCTGCCACGTGACAGCGACCCATGACCCAAAAAAAAAAACTCCAGAAAAAAAAATCGTTTTTTTTAGTTTTTATATTATTTTTTTGGGTGTTTTTTTCGTTTGCCAAAATAATACTTAGTATAACTAAATGTAACAACTGTGTTACTTATAAGTAGCATTAATTATAAGTAAACGTAACACCTCTTTTACAAAAAAAAAAAAAAAAAACTAATTTTACTCATCTTTCAACTGTAATACTAACTATAAATACGTGTAAAACTATAATAAATAAATGTAATTATCGTTATACTAAAATGTAATCGTGTTTTTGCAAAAAAAAATTTTTTTTGTTTGAAAGAAAGTAACATTTGAAAAATAACAACTTATATACATGAATGTAATTATTTGTACAAGCAAATGTAACACTTTAGTATACACAATTTTAACAGATTTCTATAGATAATGTAATACTTTTACATGTATCATGATAAATTGAACTCACTGTAACTTATTATTTGAAAACATATGGATATACTATTATACAAGTAAAGGTAAATGTTTTACAATGTTATTATACAAGTAAACTGTAACATTCATTTATAAAAATTGTTACTTTCTTATTTTTACAATGTCACTAACCACATGTTTTTAGTTCTAAAATGTAACGGGTTAAATTATTACTTTTCTATACATATGTGTTACAATTATGTATAAACACGGTTACATATAAGTAACACGTTCGTTACATTTTAGTTATAATAAGTACTCCCTCTTTCCCAGTTTAAGAATCTTATTTTGACTATGCACTTATTAATAACCAAAGCAAAAATAATGGAAATGAGTCAACCAAAAGTAAAGATTGAAGGATATAAATGTTCAAAACACTATTTATAAAGCAAGTGGGTGAAAGTAAGTTAGGTAAGTAATGCTTTTTTTATAATTAAATGAACTTTTGAGGGCAAGCTTTTCCAAAGCACAATTCATTCTTTTCCATTTATGGAATAAAGCAACTAAGAACCTTAAACTGGGACAGACCCAAAAGGAAAGTAAGAACCTTAAACTGGGACATTGGGAGTATTACTTTTGGCAAATGAAGAAAATATATATAAAAAAAATACTGTTATTTTTGTTTCTTTTCTGTATATATATGTATTACTTTTATGTATACAAACTGTTACATATAAGTAACACGTTTGTTGCATTTGGTTATAGTAACTATTACTTTTGGCAAACCGAAAAAACACCAAAATAAAAATATTAAAACTTAAAAAAAAAATCATTAAAAAAACATATTTTTTTCCCCGCAGGTCATGGGTAAAAAATATAAGGAATATTAATATATTCCAAAGTATATTCTATAAATATCTATTAGATATTACTAACCTAGATATTGTGTATATCATTAGGAGATTCAAAACTTGTATCCCAAGATAGATTAGATCTAGAACTTTTTATGTAACCCTATAAATATGTAACCTATTGTTCATAATAAAATTGAGTCATTCATATTATTTCTTCTCTACATGTATGTTTGACTTCGTCTATCCCTCCTAAATCCTAATATGGTATCAGAGTAAAAAGATCCATAGAGGGACTTCTCCACCAAAACCCGCGGCAAAACCCAAGCCGCTCCACCCCATCATCTTCCGCCACCCACCTATAAAACCCTAGCGGCAAACCCTAGCAGCCCCACCCTATCCCCACCATCACCCCCTGTATCTCCACCTTTTACCCTCCATCACCACCACATGCTTCCGCCACCACCTACAAAACCCCATCTTCATCTCCCACCAAAACTGCCCAAACAAATACTCAGAAACTGCAGCAGATTAACCCAGAAAAACCACCTGCCGAGAGACTGGAAATACAGATCGACACCAGTAGGATCGAATCCCTATGTCTTAGCAAAACCCAAGAGAAAAAATCACCCCAATCGGACCACAAACGAAGCGGGAATCGTCTTTTCAAAACTGCTGCGCTGACACAACATGACATACGGGATTCTTCCCCTTTTTCACTGTTCATGTTTATGACAAACACCCTCATTGTTGAAACCCTAGAGGCAAACCCTCCTAGCCTCACCTAAACATAACCTAACCTCTCACCTCCGCTCCACCACGACAACCCTTCTCTATTTTTTTTTTGTTTTCATTCTCTCAAAACCCTATGTGACACAACCCCCACGTCGCACATACTCACCCTACCGCAAATATTAATATATTCCAAAGTATATTCTGTAAATATCTATTAGATATTACTAACCTAGATATTGTGTATATCATTAGGAGATTCAAAACTTGTATCCCAAGATAGATTAGATCTAGAACTTTCTATGTAACCCTATAAATATGTAACCTATTGTTCATAATAAAATTGAGTCATTCATATTATTTCTTCTCTACCATGTATGTTTGACTTCGTCTATCCCTCCTAAATCCTAATAAAAAACACACCAAGAACCCGGATCCATGAACCGTCTCTACTATGAGGCGGGTCATGGTGTTCTCACACAAGTTTTTATCATTTTAAAATTTGAAAAACATTGAAAATTTGCTACTCCATCGGCATAAAATAACCATCTATTTTGGCATTTACACAATTCTTAAGAAATTCAATGATTATCATGATTTAATGACTAAAGTGTCAAATCTACCCTTATTAAGTAAGCATCCTTCCTACATTAATGTCTCACACTATGACAATTAATAAACCATAACAAGTTTTAATGCACGAGTAAGGACATTTAACTAAAAAGTGATAAATATTTTGAACCAAATTTTTGTTCCAAAAGTGACATTTATTTTGGACAGGAAAGAGTACTTATTAGAGTAAAATATGTATATCATCCTTTGCTCAAGCAATTCTAATTCTAAGGTTACAAAAAAAAAAAAAAAAAAAACTTTTAAAATTATAATATGAAATTTAGTTAACAATAAATAATTAAATGTTAAATTAATAACACAACATCCAATCATTCATTGCAATTGTATTTGTAAATTATAAACACTAATTTTATGAGCTTCTTTTGTAATTTTAATGTTTCTCATTTATAGTTTATTATATACATGAAATAAGTAACGAAGATCATATGAATATTTTTCTTATGATAATTTTTCTTAAGACCTAAAAATAATAAGTACTTATATATCAAAAATACATTTCAAAAACTTAAAAGCATACTCTCTCCGCCCCATTTTAAGAGTCAATTTTTTTTTAAAAGGCGTCCCATTTTAAGAGTCAAAATCTTAAAAGGGAAAGTGGGTCCTACATGTCATACTCACAACAATTATCCACTAATTCTTCTCTACCCCACTTTTTCTCTTCTACCCAACTATCAACATTCACAACACATCACTTTTTCCTTAATTCTTGAACCCACCCATTTTGAGACTCTTAAAATGAGACAGGGGGAGTACATATTTTTGTAAAGAAAAGCATAGAATTTCGAACATGATTTAATTTGATAAAATGAAATTTATATTGAATTAGGGATAATATATGCATTTTTAATTTGAGAGAGAAAAATATGCTAATACTAATAGTTAGATACTCATTGAATAGTCAGGATATAATTAAAAACTAAAGAAGGTTTTTTTTTCTTCTTTTGATAGAAAAAAACTAAAAAAGTTAAAATTTCTATAATAAAATATGATAAAGTCTGAGATTTTATCTCAAATCAATTGGCAACAAGAGGAGTAGCTCAGGATCTTTATATAGTAAAGGCATGACTTGTTAAACCCCGATGTGGAATAATATCTCTAACACAAAATATATTATAAAAAATAAGAAAAAATATTGAATATTTTATATTTTTTTTGTTTTAATCTTCCAAAAAAAGGGGAAGGATCTTTCCAGAAAAAAAGAAAAAAAAAAAAAGAAGGCGAAGGACAGACCAAGAGAGAGGATCTAAACTCTAGGAGGTACTTCTACCTAGAGGTGTAAATGGTCCGGTTTAAGTCGGTATGGGAGAATTTAGAGGTCAAATCGCTAGGTATAGGTTTAGAGAAATCCCAGAGCGAGCTAAATCATAATAAATTTCAAACCGAGCTGCACACCTTAGCTTGGTTCGGTTCAGCTTGAACCGCGGTCTGATCTAACAGTTCAAACAGCGGATTAAGTCCCGGTCTAGACCACGGTTTAACAACCGTCCAAGACCATATTCCAAACTATGCTGGACTTATACTTTTTATCATAATACTTAAAACATTCAGGATCATAGAGTACAAAATGGCTGCAATCTAAACACAATTTCAACTAGCTTAGTAGCTTACAAATTACAATAGTCTCAAATTACAAAGTTAACAAAATGGGAGGCCGAGATGGGAGCGACGCCGGAGTAAGTGAAAATCTCGTGAAAAAACTTGTTTTACACTCGCTTTAGTGTGTAAAACTTCATCTCTTATGGAGAACTTATTTTTTCATCTCTTAGTGCAAAACATGTTTTTCATAAATCTGACTCCCGGAGTAAAGGAGGGTTTAGTCTGGCCGGAGAAAAGGCGAGCAATTGTGGCCGACTGGAGAGATCGAGCATTGGAGAGAGAAAGTGTGTGAAAGAATTCGCCATAGCTTGATGATACAAAAAGACGAGATATGAAAAACGAAGAGAGGCGGGGTCGGTCACTTAGGGACTTAGGGTTTATAAGAAATCAACGGTAGATATAAATTTGGAAAATAAAATCTTTGGCCAATATTTGTGGTTTAATGGTTTGGCTTCTCAGCTTGGCTTAATGATTCAGCATAGTGGCTTGGCATCCCGGTTTAACTCAATGGTTCGCTTAGCGGTCTAAAACGGTGGTTTAGATTAGCTCGACTCGGTTCGGTTTAAAATACGGCACTTTAAAAAGTGCCGGAAAATGCCGGCAGTTTTGAAAAGTGCCGGAAATTAGCGGCACTTTTAAAGTGCCGGGAAGTATTACCGACACCACTTTTTCCGGCACTTAGAAAAGTACCGGAAATAGCTTTTTCGGCACTTTTTTCACATTTTCGGCACTTTTTAAAGTGCCGCTAAAAGTCATTTTTGTTGTAGTGTATCATTATTCATTTGTAGTTATTACTTACTACATCTGTTACATACTTATTGCTACTAAATAAGAGTATACGAGGATTAAAAAAATATGTTGAAAAAGTAAATATTGTGAATGGGTAGGAGAGAGAAAATAAGTTAGTAGATACTCCCTCCGTCCCTCTTTAACTTACAAAAAATGAGTTGGGCACATTAATTAAGAAAAAAGTGAAAAAGGTGATATGTTGTGAGTGTAGATGGTTGGGTGGGAGAGAGAAAGTGAGATGGAGAATAGTTAGTGGATAGTTGTTGTGAGTATTACAAGTGGGTCCCACCATTTAAAAGTATTAACACATTTCCATTTTAGGATTTTGTAAGTTAAAGTGGGACAACCAAATGGGTAATTTTTGTAGATTAAAGAGGGACGAAGGGAGTAGTTGTTATGAGTGGATATGAGAGAGAAAAGTGAACATTTTGGGTAAGTAGCAATAAGATAATATGAGACGGAGGGAGTAGTCAATAAGAGGGAACATACTCCCTCCGTCCCAGAGTGTATGTCTACATTTCATTTTTAGTCCGTCCCAAAAGTATATGTCCACTTCCAAAAATGACAAAGAATCTTTATTATTTCTCTCACTCATTATCTCTCCTACTTACTTCTATACTCATAAGTCAACACCAATCAACTTACTATTTCCTTGCACTCATTCCCCCTTCTACTTTACTTTTATACGCACAACAGTTACATCATTTTCACAATTTCTTAATCACCGTGTAAATGAGTGGTGTAAATGAGAGGGTGGAAATATAATATGTGACGATGGAGGGAGTAACATTTTGTCAACACTCTTAGACCATTTGCAATGGTCTACTTAATTGCCTATTGGATGGGGGTCAACAAGTAAATGGGTTGCAATGGTGTGTTGATGAATATGTTGATAGGGGGTGGGTGTTGGCCGGGTTCAACAAGGTTGAAGGCTGACATGGTGCGCCAGCGTAGAGGACAAGCGTCAAGCAACCAGAGGTGCCGACATGGCGCTTGACGCTCACGCGCATCGGGGAGAGTGAGGCGTGCCAAAAGCAGCCTTATCCCACAGCAGTCACTCTCATTCCGCCACTTGTCTCCCGCTAGTTGGTTGGCTTTTATTTTTCCACCCGCTTTTTCAATCTGCATATCTTTTTTAAAAAAATAATATATATACCAAAATTCAGCATCTTTTTCTCTCTATAAGTAGGTATAAATTTCACTAGATTTCGACACCAAAAAAAATATATCTCTTTTGTGAAATGGATCCTAATAATAACCATTTCAACCCCCAAAATTCAAGTAATTATCATTTTCCCTACAACAATCCTTCGAATTTTCAATTTGATGGTCAGTCTTCCAACCAACCACGTCCTCCAAATATACCAAATCAATCTTCCAGCCAACCATTTCCTCAAAATATACAAAAAAAATCTTATCCACCAAATTTCATGGATTCAGCAGTGCCAAATTGGCCTCCTCCATATTATGTTATGTAATGCCAATGCAACCACCCCCACCACCTTATAATCCGTATATGCCAAGAAATGAAAATTTTCTGGAACTGAAGCATCAGAATTTCCACTATATTCAACACAAGTGGCTCTGAGTATGTCCACCGGTTCTGACGATGCTACTCCAACTGCAGAGGTTCCAGTTACTGCCAAAAAAAGAAGCGCCAAATGGAGCACGGAAGAAAATTTAGTGCTACTTAGTGGGTGGATTAAATTTTCCACAGACATTATTGTTGGAAGAAATCAGAAAATGGAAGCGTATCGGGGTAAGATTACGCAATACTGTAACGAGCATTGCTCATTTGACCCTCCTTGTGATTTTATTGCATGCAGAAATCGTCATAATTATAGAAACAAAATATTGGGCAAATGGGTAGGTGCTTATGATAAAGCTAAGCGTATAAAACAAAGCGGGTGGTCGGAAAATGATGTATTGACCAAAGCCCATGAACTATATAAAAGTGATAACAATACCACTTTTACTTAGATGGACGAGTGGAAGGCTGTTCGAGATGAACCACGTTACACAACTCAAATAGGGGGAAATACGGATATGATAGCAGTGGATCCAAGAGAGCACGTGAAGATGATGTAGGTGATTCAAGCTCGATTGGATCCACTCCTCGTCCTATGGGTAGGGAGGCAGCTAAGAGAAGGGGTAAAAAAAAGATAAGGGAGTACGCTTGACACCGGTAAAAAAAAAGAGTGGGAAGAATATAAGCAATTCAAAGAGAAAGATTGGGAACGAATGGAAAAGTTAGCCATACAACAAGAGCATGTCCTTAATGCTGCACTTGAGAAGACTCGGGCTAAAAATAGGAAAATATGGATGAAGTTAAGCGAGAAGGCCCATCTCAATGAGCATCAGAAAATGCTTTTTGATCAGTTGACTGCCGAGCTGTTTGGCGATTAATTTTCTGCTTTTAATGTTTGTTTTTTTTATTTTATGTAATGATGTACTACTTTAATGTGTGTTTTCTATTTTATGTCAGTTTTCTGCAATAATGTACTAGCCTTATCTTTTAATTAAATCTATTTAATTCTAGCTTTGGAATCCGTCAATTTCAACCACTCAACGAAACATTATCCTTTAATTATCGTTATTTCTCGTATTTATTTAATTACAATTAAAAAACATTAATTAAGTGTGATTTTTTTAATTATAAATTATTATTATTAATATTATTATTACTATTATTATTATTATTATTATTTCTATTATTATTATTATTATTTCTATTATTATTATTATTATTTTACTAATCATAAAAATAAAGGATATAAAATAAAATAAAAATGGTGGGGTAGGATGATGAGTTGGGAGGGTGTTGAATTGTAACTATTAAATAAGCCATTGAAATGTGTAAAAGTTGATGGATTGTTGAATGATTAGGTGGATGGAGAAAGAAGATGAGATGGAATGATAAAGTGGGTGTTGAATGAAATTGG
The DNA here is from genome assembly GCA_026119855.1 of Campanula takesimana. Lineage (NCBI taxonomy): Eukaryota > Viridiplantae > Streptophyta > Magnoliopsida > Asterales > Campanulaceae > Campanula > Campanula takesimana. The sequence continues at coordinate 72,330 of JAOWBW010000058.1, forward strand.
TTATTGAACTATTGTGGTGGTGTTATAGAGGGAACATAGCCATGGCTCATCGGGAGAGTTGACTTGTACTAGATGACAAAGGAAAAGAGTGGACACGGACAGAAGACTTTCCGGGAATAGGATCATTTATGACCCCATAATAATCTCCCCTATTTGGTCCATTTTTTTTTGGTTAATTAAATCACAATTTGGATTTGCTCTGCCGAGCTCAAGCTCCTATCACCGATTTCAATTTTGGCATATCGTCTTTTTTTTTTCTTTTTTTTTTTTTTTATTTCTTGACGGCCGATATGTTTTTGAATTTGGCAGGATCCATAAATTTTAAGTCTGATCTCACCCACACACAAAGTAAACAAAATGATGACATTAAATCATGACCATAAGCTTGAGGGTTGGATCAAATTTTGTTGGAGTGGTACTCAATCCATTACATCTCTTTAGCTACTCCATATGTATAGTTTATGTATCACTTTTTAAAAAACACTTTTTTGTAATTCTAATACTATCTTTTATTGACCCATAATATAATAAAATTAAGGTAGCGGTTAATAATTGTTTTTAATTTGACGTTAAAATTTGAAAGGAAAATGTACCTCTATTTTTAAACTCATTCCCATTTTCTATTGTAAAATTAATGAAATATTAAGATTATGTTTGGCGATCATTTTATATTTTAAAATTTATATCATTTAACTCACGCTTCTTCTCCATCTTCAACAACTTCAAACACTCACATTGATAGATTGATAGGAAAGAGTGCATATTCAGATGTGACGGAGGAGTATTTTTTTCCCATAAATATAGTTTCGCTTTAACTTTATTGATCAATTTTCTTGAATTTTTACTTAAAAAACATAATAATTACAAAACAAACCTTATTCAAGTTAGCAATTAAATCTTATACAAACTATAATTGCGCAAAACCTTGTACAAGTAAATTTTGTCGCAAATTAAACATTCCCCCACTTACTCATTTAAAAGTAAGTAATAAAAATTACTTAACGCCCCACCAAAATTTATCCAACTTATAGGTTACCTCAATAATATTAGTTTCATAGATTTTATTCTCTGACTAATTGAAAAACTTATTAAATGATAAAATATTAAGAAATAAGTCAATTCATTCACAAAATCTAAAAAAAAAATATTGAGACAACTTAACTTTTTAAAATTTATTAAATGAAATTTTATCAAACTCATGAATATTGAAATAAATTGTGTGTTACTCTTAATATTTCTTAATATTGAACATCAAAACGAGTTGCAATTTTCATCTACGCTAATAAAAATTCAAATAACACTTTTGAGTTAGCTTAATTAAACATCAATAAACTAACTAGATGCCAAAGGGTTTGTGCCTAAGTGTCATCTTGAACAGATTTAAGTCTCTCCGTCGTAGAGGTTTTGGGTTCGATACCCCTTGCTGGCTAGAATGAATTAGGTGGTTTAGGATTTCGAAAAAAAAAAAAAAAACTAACGAAATAAAATAAAGATGGCCACGAGCTCCTATTAATTTGATGATTTATGGATAGACATGTCCGATTCACGGTTCACGGTACGCTTCACAGGTTCATATTTATTTAAAAAAAAAAAAAACACATTTTGAGCAGTTTTTAAGAATTTTTTTAAAACATTTGTTTTTTTATACATTATAATTATTTTACTTTATATAAATATTGAGGAAATTTTGAATTACATATTTTTAAAGGAATTAAGAGGTGTTAGTGGGACGAAAATATTTTGAAAAAAAAAAAGACGGTACCCTTGTAATTTTATTAATATAAGAAAATTTACATAGAGAGACACAACCAACCTTCTCTTTTTCATAATTAAGGGATGACATTTAGAAGCCTTACCTCAAAAAATTCTAAAATATTTTGAATTTATACAGTATGAACCGCCGGTCCAAACCGCCGGTTCACGGTTCATCCGGTTCATGCGGTTGACGATTTTCAACGGTTTTTCAACTGTTCAAAACCGCCGGTTTATTCGGTTCAATCGTAATCCGTGGGCATGTCTATTTATGAACCCCTCTTTTAACTTCCTCAAGCAATCAATTAATACTCCCCATTGATTACTTCTCTCCATTAGATAAAAGCAGGAGTATAGAGCATTGGAGGTTTATTGAGAGCTTTTATTTATGATTTTTATTGTAGAATATTTTGAAGAGCTATTTATTAAAGAGTTTCTTTTTGTAGAAAGAGCTCTTTTTAGAGTTTTTAAGTTAATATTCACCAACTCTTTAGGTAAAAAAAGAGTTCTAGCATTGTGGAAATTTTTAAAGAGCTCTTTTTATGTAGTTTAAAAATAATTTAACATATCAAAATTATAAAAAAGTATTGATACGTCCGGAAAAGAATAATATGTGATCAAGTACTTTTTTTTTAACAGCTTAACTATATCATTCATTTCAAGGCAATTGTCATCGTTTACAAACTCCTATTGAATCTATTATAGTCTTATCTAAAGCCCTGCCTATTACTAAAGCCTTGCCGATCTATAGCCCTGCCTATTACAAGTTCCTATGGAGTTTCACCATTGTCGAACCTATTACAGCGAATGATATTTGCTTCTACAAGTTGATGTTGCAATCCTTCATAGACGTCCCCGCCATCTGGTAGTTTGCTTGCCATAGACGTCCTCGCGCCATCTGAATGATCACATGTAGCAGCTGCACAGCTAACCCCTATGGGGTTATGAAACTAAGAGTTCTCCACAATTTCTCCCAAGGGAGAATCGAACCCAGGACCCCCTCTTCAAGGGGAGCCCTTACTCACCCACCCGATACCACTCGTCCAGAAGGCCATTAGTGGTATGTGATCAAGTACTTAAAAATGCCAAAGAGGAAATCGTATTTCGTCTGGATTAGTAGACGGCTTCACCCCTCCAGTAAATCCCTAGTCGTTAGTTATATAGACTTGTTGCGCCTCCAAAGACATTAATTAATAAGGTCTGGTATCTTTCTATGTATGCATGATAGCAAAATGAAAATGATTTATTCCCTCCGTCCCAAAACAAACTTCTCATTTTATAATTTGGAGCGTTTCATTGGAAACTCTTACTTACTTAAGGGAAATAATAAAGTTACAAAAAATGGCTACAAAATGTGGCTTACAAAATGAGGTGTCATAATTGTATTGGTGTTTTTAATATGAGTGTGTCGAGTCCACTATCGATGTGGCCAATAAAATATCACCACCACACCTTGTATCCTTCATTTTGTAAACTTCTTTTATAAGCCTAGCATTGCCCCTTACTTAAAAGGAAAAGAATCCCTCCACTTTCTCTGTCCTTCCCACTCACAACAACTATCCACTTACCATTCCTTACATCACTTTCTCTCTCTTTCTCACTCACACCACCTACTTTTCTAACATATTTCCTTAATTCTCGTTCCTAACCTTTTATGAAAAAATTGTTTTGTTTTGGGACGCGTATACATTACAAGTGAAGAGATAAAGCCAGATAGAAAAGATGTGTTAGAGATATACCTAAAGTAGTCTAGTTATTTACTTTCTTAATTCTATTTGTATAGCTAGTTACTCGGTAGTCAAGATACGCGTGTATATATATATCTTTGACAGTATTGTAAATAAGGAGAGTTTCAATGCAAATAATAATTCCCTCAATATTGTCTTTCATGGTATCGAGCCTGAGATCCAAATAATTTTTTACAAACCCTAGCTAACAAGCCGCCACCCCCTCCCCTGTGCAATTTTTCCGCCGCCGCACTATGGCCTCTTCCTCCTCGGATCTCGCCTTGTTACCCAACGCCGGTGATCCATCTCACCCCCTCATTCTTCTCTCTCTCTCTCTCTCTCTCTCTCTCTCATGTCCTCAAACTCACACCCACCAACTACATCGCCTAGAAATCCCAAATCGAATCAACCCTACTTGACCTTGATCTTTACAACTGATGGAACCCTAACCAAACCTGAAGAGACCATCACCACCACCACACCTGTAGTTGCCGCCACTTCCACGGAAGCCGCCAAACCGGCTGTTACAATTACTACTCCGAATCCTGCTTACATAACTTGGTTCCGAAAGGACAAATTGATGCTCTCCGTCATCTCTCTCTGTTCCACCACCAATACCGCTTGGATTACCCTTACCAAAACATATGCCAATCCCTCAAAGGGCCATCTCAAGCAACTCAAGGACCGCCTCCGTACTATCACCAAGGGCACTCGCTCTATCACTGAGTTCATGCAAGACATCAAGAACTGTACCGACCAGCTCGCCTCTTTAGGCCGTCCCTTAGACCCTGATGACATTGTTGATTGCATTCTCGACCAAATCAATGATCCCCAATCACCTTTGACGAACTACACGAGAAGCTGATTAACCGAGAGCTCGCCATCAAACTTAAAGCCCGACAAAATCCTACCCCTTCCTTGCCTCGGTTAATGTCACCAACAAACCCAACCCCCCCCTCTCGGCCTACAACAATAATAATCGGATGTCTTCCTCTTCCAACAATCAACCCCGCAACACGTATAACGGTAAATGTCAGTGGTGCCGTGAACAGGGTCACTCTCTATCCTTCTGTCCCACCTTCCGCCGCCAGTTTCCAAATGCCACGGTCCCATCTCCACCACAGAATTCTCAACCTCGGAACAACAACAACTCTCACTTCCACAACAACAACTGCCAGCAGCAACAACCCTCTCTTTATGCCGCCACATCCAGCAATTCGGCCCCTCTAACAAATTGGCTCTTAGATAGTGGTGCCACTCACCATGCCACTAATGACCTCAACAACCTTTCTCTTCATTGCCCATATGATGGAATGGATGAGCTGTTTATTAGAGATGGTTCCGGTCTACAAATCTCCAACATTGGTTCCACCTCTCTCCTTACTCCTAGTTCTTCCTTTCATCTTAATCATGTTTTGCATGTTCCCCAATTATCCCGTAATATTATTTCCATCTCCAAATTATGTCATGATAATAATGCCTCTATCACCTTCTTATCTGATTCATTAGTTGTGAAGGACAATCAAACCGGGGCAATCCTCCTCCAAGGTCAACCTAAATCCGGCGTTTATGAACGACATCCTACTCGTTCCGCTGTTCACTCTACTTCAGTTTCTTCTTCCTCTAGTTGGCATCATCATTTGGGTCATCCGTCCTACTCTATTTTGCGTTATATCAGTAATAGTTGTCAGTTAGGTATTCCTACGTCTAGTAGTTTTCATTGCAATTCTTGCGATTGTAATAAGAGTCATAAATTACTTTTCTTCAATAATAATATTCGTTCTTTTGGACCTCTTGATGTGTTATATAGTGATGTTTGGACATCTCCACTTTTGTCTCATGATGGTTTTAAGTACTACATTATTTTTGTTGATCATCACTCCAAATACATTTGGTTTTATCCTCTCAAATGTAAAAATGATGCTACCTCTGTCTTCACTCACTTTAAATCTTTGGTTGAGAAACACTTCGGTCGCTCCATCAAAACCATCTACAGTGACAATGGTGGTGAATATCTTGGTCTTCGTCCTCTCTTAGCATCCCATGGTATCCAACATCTCACCTCCCCTTCACACACCCGTGAACTTAATGGATATTCTGAACGTCGTCATTGCCACATTGTCGAAACAGGACTGTCCCTTCTCTCTTATGCCTCCATGTCCAGTGTCTATTGGACTCATGCGTTTGCCACTGCCTGTTATCTCATCAATCACATGCCCACACCCACACTCAATCTTCACTCTCCATACTCCATTCTCCATTCTCCATAATCAACAACCCAATTATCTTAAACTTCATAGTTTTGGGTGTCTTTGTTATCCATGGCTCCGTCCGTACACATCTCACAAAATTGACTCTCGGTCCACTCCATGTGTGTTTATTGGGTACTCTGCCACTCAGAGTGCCTATTATTGTCTCGACCCCAAAACCAATTACATCTATACTTCTCGCCATGTAAAGTTTGTTGAGATGGAGTTCCCATTTGCCTCTCAAGCCCCCACCGACCACTCCACTGTTGATCAATGGTGCACCATCTCACTACCATTACTTCCCTCTTCTATTCGGCCCCACCCTACTACTGCCTCGCCGACAACGCAACATTCTCCTCCATCCTCACCCCACAATCCCAAATCTTGATTTCCCAAGGACCGATCGGTCACCCCACTAACTCGGTCGGTCCTCCCCTGAAACCTCACACAGAACCGACCGCTCCCTTGTCTGGACCGACTGGTCCTTCTGCCCAACCAACCGGTCCTTCTATCCCTTCTACCACCACTTCATCCGAGGCCCCTACTTTTCCCCCTCAGTCCCGAGGACCAGTTACCAGATCTCAGAATAATATACGGAGGCCTATCCACAAACTCAATCTTCATGCCACTTCCCCTCTTGAGTCATCTGAACCGACCAATATCACCCAAGCATTGAAGAATCCCCTTTGGCGTCAAGCTATGCAGTCTGAATTTGATGCCCTTCTTCGGAACAACACTTGGGATCTTGTCCCTCCTTCCTCTTCTCAGAACTTAGTTGGGTGTAAATGGATCTTTCGTACTAAGTACAACCCTGATGGCTCTATTGATCGCTACAAAGCTCGGTTAGTTGCCAAAGGTTTTCATCAGCGACCGGGCATAGATTACTCTGAGACTTTCAATCTTGTGGTTAAACCAGCTACAGTTCGCACCGTTCTTACCATAGCTACAGTCCATGGCTGGCCTTTTCGACAGGTTGACATTAATAATGCGTTTATACAAGGTTCTCTCACTGAGGATGTGTACATGGCACAGCCTCCTGGCTTTGCTGATCCTTCTCACCCTTCTCATTCGTGCAAATTGAAGAAAGCCATATATGGTTTGAAACAGGCCCCGCGTGCATGATATACTGAGCTTCGTATATTTGCTACATCTTGGGTTCAAGAACTGTGTCACTGACTCCTCTTTATTTACTCTACATCATTCTCATGGTATTTTATATCTACTTGTCTATGTGGATGATATTATTATCACAGGTTCTCACAGTGATCTGCTAGAGTTATTTATCTCTCAGCTTTCTGCTCAGTTTTCTCTCAAGGATCTTGGGACACTTTCATATTTTCTGGGTGTTGAGGTTATTCCTCATTCTCATGGTATTCTTCTTAGCCAGCAGAAGTATGTTCAGGATTTGTTACACATGGCTCAGATGGATGAGTCTAAACCCATGCCTACTCCGTTGGCACCTCAGCCTCCTCTTTCTGCCACACGTGGCACACCCTTGGCCGACCCGACTGCTAATCGTACTATTGTTGGTGGCTTACGGTATTTGTCATTAACAAGGTTGGATGTTTCTTTTGCTGTGAATCGTTTGTCTCAGTTTATGCACAAGCCTACCGAGGATCATTGGCTTGTCTTGAAGCGTGTTCTTCGCTATTTGGCTGGTACTATTACTCACAGCTTACTTATTCATCGTGACTCTCCTCTTACGCTTAATGCTTTTTCTGATGCTGATTGGGATGTGCATATGGATACTTACACTTCCACTACTGGTTACATTGTTTACTTGGGTAAAAATGTTGTTTCCTGGAGTTCTCATAAACAGCGTACCCTTGCTCGGTCTTCCACAGAGGCATAATATCGTGCCGTTGCTTCCACTACAGCCGAGGTACTATGGCTTCAGAATCTGCTTCGAGAACTAGCCATGCCGACTACCGATACTCATGTCATCTATTGTGATAATTTGGGTGCTACGTACGTTGAAGCTAATCCAAGGTTTCATTCTCGAATGAAACATCTTGCCCTAGACTATCATTTTGTTCGTGACTTAGTTCAGAACAATGCACTCCGTGTTTCGTTTATTTCCAGTCAAGATCAGCTTGCTGACATACTCACTAAACCATTTCTCCGTGCTCGGTTTCAAGAACTAATGGTCAAGATTGGTCTCTCTCAACGGTCATCCATATTGCGGGGGCATGTTAGAGATATACCTAAAGTAGTCTAGTTATTTACTTTCCTAATACTATTTGTATAGCTAGTTACTTGGTAGTCAAGATACGAAACTTGGTAGTCAAGATACGCGTGTATATATATATCTTTGACAGTATTGTAAATAGGAAGGAGAGTTTCAATGCAAATAATAATTCCCTCAATATTGTCTTTCAAGATGGACTATTGTATTTTAGTCTTCTGTAGCGGCAGATATAACTTGATTTGATTTGGTATTTGGTATTTTACGGGTATCAATTTGTTTATTCTACATTTCTTTTTTTCAAATAAAACATTAAATTGTAAATGCCATTAGTGCATATTTGTTGCAAATTTTTGTTTGTATAGTTTTTTTTTTTAAAAAAAAAAATCACCATTAAAATGAGGTCTTAACTAGAGTGTTCTTAGAGCTATAATAAGTCAAATTTATAGAATCCCCATTTGCCAAAAAAAAAAACTCAAAATTTGGCGCGATTCTTCTTGAAAATATGTGCGACATCTTTTTGAGTAATACTTGAGTCACAAAAAAAAAAAAAAACTCACAACTGTTTGGCACAATATTTGATTGGGCTTTTTAAGGTCCCAAAATTTTAATCTCAATTTGATTTTTATGTTCAACTTAGTTGAACTCTGACTAACAATTTAAAAATAAAATAATATTTATACTTTTTCGAAATCTTAATGATAGAGAGTCCGTTAACGTTGATGTTATCCTTTCTTCTCCATCTTAAATTTATTTTCTTGAGAATCAAGACTCTCGGGTCTGGGTCTTAGAGGGTCCCGGAAAATATTTTTGTAAGCCATGTCTTCGCTTCTTGATTCGGGACCCCACTTCATCTTCTTTTCCCCTTGCTTTGTACGTTTGGAAGTCTAAAACCCTTTTCAAGATTACAGCATTTATGTGGCTTTTAGTGCTTAATAAACTCAATACTAATGACAAATTGGAGATTCGCATGCCTTATAAAATGTCTTTCACCAAATTGGTGCGTGAATTGCAGGACGTCGGATGAGTCACATGATCACCTCTTTCTCATTGTGGCACCACTAAGTATTTGTGGAATCATGTGTCCTAAATGCATTTATTCTCTTCTCCAGATTCAGTTTCGAGGCTTTGGCCAGGGAGAGTATACGCGTCGTTTGTGTTGTGGCACCACTAAGTATTTGTGGAATCATTTGTCCTAAATGCATTTCTTCTCTTCTCCAGATTCAGTTTCGAGGCTTTGGCCAGGGAGAGTATACGCATCGTTTGTGGGATTGTGGTGTATTTGCAGTGTGTTGATGTCTTTGGATGGAGCGGAATGCTAGGACTTTTAAAACATCACTACTTACCAAATCATATTTTGTGGGATAAAGTGATGTCTTTAGCTTCTCTTTGGGTTTATGCTAATGTGGGTTCAAAGGTCTCTTGTTAAATGATTTAAAGAGAGATTGGGTTGCCGATTTCTTAATATAGCTTTGTTTGATGTGCTGTACTTTTTCTTCTTCTTTTAGATGGACTCCTTGTCCATACTCTTGTACGATAGGTTTCTTTTAATACAATTTTTTTTTCTATCAAAAAAAATTCTTTTAAGTAGGATAACTAAAATGATGTTGATTTTTGATTAAATTTCATTCAAAAATGGTCACTCTCCAATGAATGAGACTATACTTTAGAATATTAATCAACTCTTTTATTCTATACCCTTAATATCAAATTGAGTACCTCTCCAATTTAGTCTTCCTTTTATTTTATTCTTTTTCTCTTTTGGCTAATCTTTTTCTCTTGTCTTTGTTTCTCTGTTATCAAACTATACTCCTCCATGTAGGTTTTTCTTTCATTCACTTGATCAATATTCTTCTATTTCAACTCCAAGCAGCCTAATATTCATGGGTTTTCTAGTGATCCTTTTTTTATATATTCACTTCAATTCAAACACGATTCAACTCAACTCAGCTCGACTCAATTCAACTAAGGGGAGTTTTCTGAGATAGTCAAACCCAACTCAACTCGATTCAGTCTCATAACAATCTTTTTTCTTCGAATTTAACTTGATCAATACCCTTAAACTCAACATTCGAACTCAACTCAACATTCGAATACCAATAATAAAATGTTAGTAGAAGTGATACAAGTACTAGTTTTATTGTTGGTGGGAATGGAGAGGGGGAATGGAATAGGGGCAAATTGGGGAACACAATCAACACATCCATTATCAGCAAGAACAGTGGTGAAGCTTTTGAAAGACAATGGAATAGGGAAAGTTAAACTTTTTGATGCTGATGCGTTGACTTTGAATGCATTAAGTGGGTCCGGAATTGAAGTTATGGTTGGAATTCCAAATGATATGTTGAATTCTTTGGCTAATAGTGTTGAAGCTGCTGATAAATGGGTTCAGAAAAATGTCTCTGCTCATCCTTCTTCCAATATCAGGTTCTCTCAATCATCCTTCAGCTTTTTTCTTCTTTTTTTTTTTTTTCACAAAAAAAAAAAAATTGTAACCACTCGTCTCAGCTCAATATGCACAGTTTAAAGTTAGTCCCGGCTCAATATGCACAGTTCAAAGTTAGTCCCGGCTTAATATGCACAGTTCAAAATTAAAGAGTGAATATATATATTGAAAATTATTGTGAGTCGGAAGGTTTTGTGAGCAATGACAAGTGAGTGTGATTTGTAAGTGAAACCCACAATTTAATTGTGCGATTTACAAGTATAAATTGGCAATTTACAAGTGAAACCCACAGTTTAATTGTGTGAGTTTAATAAGTGGGTAACGTTAATATAATGATAATAATAAAATATTTTCATTTCAAAAAGTGGGAGGTATCAATGCCATCTCAAACGAACGGGTACGGGTAAATGTAGACAATTAAGCTGGGACAGAGCAAGTATATAAATAATTTATTCTTCAATTTTTTTTTTATTTTTTCTTTCTGTCTGTCGTGTTTAAAAAAAAAAAAAATAAAAAATTGACACAAAAAGGAAAATCGAATTGGAGACCTTAACAGAAGGCAAGGATATACTCCTTCCGTCCCAACTCACTCGACACTTATTCTCTCTCTTCATTTTTCACCACTCAATTTATTCAACAAACTCTACTATTTACCCCACTCATTCTCTCTTTTCATTTTCTACTACACATTTTCTTTATTTTATTCTTTTTTTTAGTTATTGTGCCCATCTCTTGGGTCAAATGAGGTGAGACGGAGGGAGTATGTTAGATAATATTTTTAAGTTGTTGTAAATATTGACGTTTAAAGTGGAAGAATTGGTCAATATATGAGGGAGTATTAGTTTTGTGGACCATGGTTATCACTTTCAATGGTTGCATTCTTGGCTTATTGGCTTTGAAGAAATGGTTAATATTTTGCGAATGGTTCTTTGCTTATTTTAAGTATACACCATTGTGACATTAAAGTTGATGTGACTTTTTTTCTAACGAATCTTGATGTAAACAAGCTCAATTTTTCAACAATACATAAGCATGAAGACTAACACTAGATTAACACCCCACTTTTTATATATATACTCCCTCCGTCCCATTTGAAGCTTCACTATTTTGGTGATGGCACACAAATGAAGAAAAATGATGAGTGTAAAAAAGGTTGTGAGAGGGAAAAAGTTAGTGGGTATGACAAGTGGGGCCTACAATTTAAATAATATGTGAGAGGGAAAAGTTAGTAGGTATAACAAGTGGGCCCCATAATTTAAATATGTGAGAAGAAGAGATGAGTGGGTATGACAAGTGGGACCTACAATTTTACCATTTTAGGAAATGGTGAAGCTTCTAACGGGACACCCATTTGGGTAAAAGGTGAAGTTTCAAATGAGACGGAGGGAGTATATTTTTTTTTGAAGGATTATTAATTTTATTATTAAATCTTCATAATAATAAAAGTGTCCCACTTGTTATAATCATAATCTCACTTAAAATGTAAAACACAAGTCTCACTCGTAAATCATTCTACTCACAACCTCTTTCACACTCACAACATTTTTCATAATATATAGTCTCTCCTTAATTTTAGTGTCAATAAAATGGTGCAAGTTACAACGGAAGGAGTATACTAGAACGAACACTCATTTCGTCACTCAAAAATAATTTTTAAATAAAAGGATCCAACTGCACTTTTCCACCCACAACAGCTTTTAAATAATAGGGTACACTTGTCATACTCGCAATAATTATCGCACTTACTGTTTTCTAACAAAGCTCATACCCCATTTTTCATACTCACCATACATTTTCCCTTAATTTGCATACACACCCTAAAATAAACTACTCTCTCCGTCCCAAAATACATATACGTCCCAAAATACTTATAGTTCTAGGATTTTCACACAAATTAAGAAAAGCAATCAATGCATGTCCAATGGACTAAATTACCCTTGAAATATTTCAAGTACCAAGACAATTAAATGCTTTTACAATGACAACTACCATCATAAGTAAGAGTATATTTGACAAACAATGTCAAAGATATCTAAATAAAAGCAAAACTACAAACATTTTGGGACAAATTTCAATTCCTTAAACTACATGTATTTTGGGACGGATTTTGGGACGGAGAGAGTAGGCCACTAGTAGTAGATAATAGCATCATTCTCTAGCACCGAATATAAACAAAGTAAAACTAAAGTTACAAATGTAACTCACAAAAGTCACAAGTTGATTTGTCAATGTTTCATAGTTGATCTTGTGTTTGCAGGCCCTAACATTTATTAAGTGTCACATCATTTTGTAACCAAAAGTTTGTGAGTTTATTTTTTTGTTGACTCGTATAAATAAATATGATTTATTTTAATGTGAAAATTCAAAATATGAAGGTATGCTGCAGTTGGAAATGAACCATTTCTATCTACATACAATGGAACATACCTTGCAACAACTCTTCCTGCTCTTCGAAACATCCAAGCCGCCCTCAATAAGGCCGGTCTGGGCCCCACAGTCAAAGTCACCGTCCCTCTAAACGCCGACGTCTACCAAAGCTCCACTCCCCTTCCATCCACCGCCGATTTCCGACCGGACATCCACGACCGCATGATCGAGATAGTCAACTTCTTGAATGACAATAATTCCCCTTTCACGGTCAACATCTACCCTTTTATAAGCCTCTACAACGACCCTAGCTTCCCCGTGGACTACGCCTTCTTTGATGGATCTTCATCTTCCATTGATGATAATGGGAGGGTTTATGATAATGTGTTTGATGCGAATTACGATACCCTTTTGTGGGCCCTACAAAAGAACGGGTTCGGGAACATGTCGGTCATAGTCGGAGAGATCGGGTGGCCTACGGATGGGGATAGAAATGGGAATGTCAAGTTTGCACAAAGGTTCAACCAAGGGTTCATGAACCATATCTCGACTAAAGGGACTCCGTTAAGGCCTGGAAACAATATAGACGCGTATCTCTTTAGTCTTATTGATGAGGATGCGAAAAGTATCCAACCGGGTAATTTTGAACGGCATTGGGGTGTTTTCAACTATGACGGTACTCCGAAGTACAACTTGGGTTTAGGTTCAAACTCAGTGGGAGGGAGTTTAGTGGGTGCAACAGGGGTTCAATATCTTGGTTCACGATGGTGCGTGATGAACCCCTCGGCTAGTCTTGACAGTCCAGATATTGCTGAGAGTGTAAGTTATGCTTGCGCTAATGCAGATTGTACTTGTCTCGGGTATGGGACTTCGTGTGCTGATATGAATGCCAGTGAGAATATTTCATATGCTTTCAATAGCTATTATCAGCAGCAGAACCAGGCGGCTCATGCGTGCCAGTTCGCGAACCTTTCGGTTGTTACGAACTCTGACCCGTCTAGAGGAGATTGCATGTTCAAGATTATGATTGTGTCCGAAGGTCCGAATCCGGGAAGGCCGATTAGTGCAGGTTCTGGGCTGAATCATTCTGTTTTTCTGATGGGTTTTTTTATTGTGTCAGTTTTGGTAGCATTTTGAGATATTGAACTTGTGGGTTATTGGAATGTTTTGGCATTAGGGAAGTTTATAGGATTTGAATGTTGACTTACTTGATGAGTACATAGGTCAAAGTTAATGCAGTTGACTTTTGCTTGAATGATATTCACTCCATTTGTTCCAAGATCAAAGTAGCTTTTGAACTTTTTACAAGCTTCAAGAAAGACTATTTCAGACTAAATTTACCTTTATTTATTACCCCCTCTGTCATATGATATTTCACTCAATAAATTTAGTAACAAAGTGAAACAAGTTTTGGTGTAAGAGTAAAAGAGAGATTTCAATGCTTTTGACTCAAAAGTGACAATTATATAGGACCAACATTTTATCCAAACGCAACAACTATTTTCGACCGGAGGGACTATCAAACAAGACAAATCTTATGGTAGGTTTCTTCTTAAGAACGTGATAATTCAGAATATCAACATTGTCTAAAAACTTGCTCAAAGAATGTGAAGGATATGGACAAACCAGTTACATGCAGCTACATTGTCTTCAGAGATGACTGGTGTTTCCGGAGGTAGTCTCTTGATCTTAAATCGGCCTAAAGATAAATAGACGAGAAAAAAAAGTCAGAAAAATTGCTAGTAGAAATATAGAGGTTATAAAAAAAGAAAATTAAATTATAGAGCATAATTCAGTTGTTAGCAAAGGAAAAACCAGTCATAGATAATGTGACAAGGATGTCTTATTCAATCATCTGGTATAAATCTGTCTGATAGCCCAAGATAAAGAAAAAAAAAAAAGCAAAGTAATTTTCATTTGTAATATTCATAAAGGTGTATCATAAGCAAATTATAAATTTTCATTAGGACAATTAAAAGCAGCTTAAATTATTGCTCAAAGTTCATTCGTATAACAACGAAAAAAAGAGGGACTAACTTTCCGGGACAGATGGAGTATAACTGAATTTATCACTAATTTCCATAATAAATTTATATAAAGTACATTGGATAGTATAACCAGCATGAGACAGCATTGTAGGTAGTTTTATAAGATTAGACAACAACACAGGTGATAGTCTGCATCTAATTAAGTCAAAAAATTAATCTCTCCACTTAAAAAAAAATGTTTAAAATTGTAGATAATGACAAAGCTTTACCTGCCTGACAGGCTCTGGAACACGATATTTGCAAGTTAGTTTCACAATCTGAATGGCAGCAGCTAGAGATATACGATGACCAACTGAAACATATACCGGTTTCAATGAACACTCTGTGGATCGCATTGCCTGCATAAATTTCAATTCAAGTTAAGATGGCTGAAGTTGAAGATTATGGGTGAACCAAGAGTCTGAGTTGACAGCATATATAAATATACACACACACTCCCTCCGTCCCACTCAAAGATGCACTTATGTCTTAAGCACGAGGATTAACAAAATGTGCAAGTGGTGTAAAGTATTGTGAGTATGAAAAGTGAAGTAGGAGCATAGTTATAAATACCGTTTCGGTCTACACACCGGTTTTGCTACTGGAACGAGACGTATCGGTTTCGGAACGCACCGGCGCACCCGTTCTAGGTTTACCGCACTTTTTTAAGTATATTTTATAATAGATGTATCTTAGACATATACCAACGAAATCTTATTACACCATGCTATTATTCCATTACATCTATATAACTTTGTTTTTGAAGATATAAACATGAACATAATTAAAATTAGTTTCTTTTAAAATGGGCTCAAATGTCATATTTCCATAGCTATAATGCATCTTGAGGATGTTTACTTTAGATGAAGAGATTTTTTTAATAAAAAATGTTTAGTCATCAATTTATATCATTTTGATTCACACCCTTCATTTAAAATGAGTTTAAATTGTCAGTTTTTCATATCGGACGGAACACGCCCATCTCGGCCGGTTAGGACCGGAACAGACCGCTTCGACTAGAACAAGCCGGTACAGGCCGGAATTTAAAACGGAACGGAATTTAGCTCGTTCCGCACCGCTTTTTGACCGGAACTGCATTCCGGAAGAAGAGACCAGAACAAAACGGAATTTATAACTGTGAGTTGGAGAGAGAAGGTGGCGTAGGGAATAGTAAGTGGATGTTGTTTTGAGTATGCAAGTGGGTCCCATTGAATAAAGAAGCATTTTAAAATTTCCATTTTAGGAAAGTGCATTTTTAGTGGGACACCCTTTTGGGTAAAGAGTGCATCTTTTAGTGGGACGGAGGGAGTATATACATACATACACACGCACATATAAATATATATATTCTTTCTTCCTCGACATGTACTCATCTTCTTGAAGACCGAAACTGTTCAATCATAGCCTAGAATATTCCTCAGAGTATGCTTCAGAGTTTGGGCTGGGCTAAAGGTTAGGGGTTAACTGGTCTTAGAAATGAACGGTGATGGCCACTAAATTTATCACCAAGTACAGTTCATAATCCTGTGCTTTCATCACATATCACGTTTATTGAAATATAAAGCGACAATTTTCCTAATAAATCTGGACTTATGTCTATGCTGCATGTGTGCCCAAAACATCTCAACCAATTATCTCATTCTCATCACTTATTCATCTACTTCCACAGTCAGATAAATGATTTCATCACCGAGTTTAACTTTTTTAGTTTCTATACGCAATCATCTTGACAATTCTCATCTTAACTATGGTATTATCTCAAAGCCTCATAATTCTCACAGTTTCCTTAATTACTTTCAAGTACTTTTATCTTGTTACTAAAATTACTAGGCAGCAAGCTCCTGCTCAAGGGATAAGAATTCAATGGAAAGATAACTTACCGCTCCCAACGTGTACCCGGAGTCACCAATAAGTGGGATGAAACCATTATTGAAGTTCTGTTCAGCTTTGAGTGTGTCTCTGACTCTAGATTGAATAAGACCATCCACATGATGTAGCTGTCAAACATTAAATTTCAAAACATCATCAAGCCCCAAATTGTGTACTCAAAAGAAATACTTGATCAATTCAAAAATTCCATAAGAAATTCCTGAGAAGTCAAAATTGCAAAATATCCCTAGTGATCAGAAACTGTATCCGTGCAGATTGGACTTCTGTTCATCTATTCAATGAAAAAGATGCACTGCAAAGTAAGAACTTCAAATTCATAATGAAAGAAATTCTTGAGTATACTCCGTCCGTCCCATTTTAAACTTCAAAAAAATCCCTTTTGGGTGGCCCATTTTAAGCTTCAAAAACCCAAATAGGAAAGTTTTTAATTCCCTCATTATTCAATGGGCCTCACATGTCATACTCACAACCACTTTGACTAACTATTTCCTACCCCACTTTCTCTCTCCTACCTACTTTCTATACTCACAACACTCTACCTCACTTTTTATATTTTATAATAAAAACATTCCTCCCATAAATCTTGTGCCCAAAAAATTTTTGAAGCTTAAAATGGGACGGAGGGAGTATGGTGGAAACTTACATTCTTTCCTATCCCAATAGTAGGAATATCAGCCTGAACACCAAGATGGCAAGCCAAGCCAAAGCCTAGATAACATAGTTTACAATATATGGTTTTCTTCAGTTAATCTTTCAGAAAAAGTAGCATTCAATGAGTTGCAGACTTTACAAAAAGTAGCACGGAGTTATAAATTAATCACAATCTCAAAGTGCAACTAAAATCAGTTTCCACATTGACAAATACTAGCTAGTGAGTTGGTACATAACTCCACAAGTACTGTAAGGCTGCATGTCCCTCTACTGAGAACTTGACCAGAGTAGAATGTTGTAACTGAAAACTATGCTACCACTTCTCTACGGACTGGTTAACTGTTATCCTGTTATGACGTGACTGGAAGAAATGAGTTTGAAATTAAGCCTGATGTGGACTGTGAAAACCACTTTACCATCCAACACTTTACTTGAGCAGACAGAGTGCAAGTCACCCTACGAGTTAAATACCTCAAAGGTCACCAACTTGTAGAGCTTCTTATGTATTGATCACTGACTCGTTTTTTAGTTCGTATTGGTCACTGACCTAACTACTGCTTTTGTCCCATAACAATGTGCACAATTTTTGGGTGTGCACAGGAATTAAGGAGGGAATAGTGGTGTGTAGTCGTTGTGAAAAGTGAGGTAGGAAAGAGAAAGTGGGGTACGGAATAGTAGTGGATTGATGTTGTGAGCATGACAAGTGGGTCCAATGTATAGAGAATTATAAAAGAAAAAAATCCATTTTAGGAAAGTGTGACTTATCATTGGGACACCCTAAAGGGAAGTTTGTGCACAATTGCACATTGTTATGGGACGGAAGGAGTATTTAATATTCCATGTCATCCTACCTTCCACTTCCCGTCAAATAACCGTTAAAATCTGCAGACGTGGCATAGTGACGTCATCAAAGGCTGACATGTCACATTACTTGTTGACTCAATGGTCCACCGTGGACAAAAACATCACAGACGAATCACATTGATGCACGCAAATGGCTCAAGGTAAAGAAAATTCAAGAGCATAAAAGGCATCATAATATGCACATTTCAAGGCAAAGAATTCAAGTTATTATAATAAGATCAGGTCTGAATTTTTATTTTAATAGTCTGGAATTCTTTAAAGATCGTTGTCATTTTAATTAATTGCTAGGAATAGGTTTTCGTATTAAATTTGGAGTCCATTTAGT
Organism: Campanula takesimana; assembly: GCA_026119855.1. Lineage (NCBI taxonomy): Eukaryota > Viridiplantae > Streptophyta > Magnoliopsida > Asterales > Campanulaceae > Campanula > Campanula takesimana. The sequence goes on from JAOWBW010000058.1 coordinate 90,813, forward strand.
TATTTATTCTCTGAGTCTGAATCAGTTATTCTATGAGTCCGAATCGGTTAAGGATTTTTATGTTACTTGTCTTTATTAGTTTAAGCCTAGGAGTTAGTTTCCTATTTGAATTAGGAATTACTTTATTTTAAGAATAAGAAATTAGTTTCCTTTGTGGTTTAGGTTTTATTAGCCTAGGCTTATAAAACTTCAAATTATTCAGAGAGTTTAATATACAGAAATTTCCCAGCAAATTATTGTTTTCATGTGTTAAACCCGCGTGATTCAAATCCCTTGAGTGCGCTCGAGAAACCTAGTTGTGATGCCTACGGTTGCCTAGGTGTGATGAAGAACAAAAGCCTTTTTGTACATTATAATATGGTTATAGAACAATAAAATAAAGGAGGTTTGGTTTCACACCTAGGCAACCATAGGCCACCTAGGTTTCTTGAGAACACTCGAGGGATTTGAATCACGCAGATTCAATACAAGAAAGCAATAATTTGCTGGGAAATTTCTATATATTAAACTCTCTGAAGTGTTACAAGCCTTTATATAAGCTAATAAAACCTAAATCACAAAGGAAAGTAATTTCTTATTCCTAAAGTAAACTAATTCCTAATTCAAATAGGAAAATAACTCCTTGACTTAGACTAATAAACACAAGTAACAAAAAAATCGTTAACGGATTCAAACTCATAGAATAAATAACTAATTGGACTCTTGACTTAAAACGAAAACCTATTCCCAACATTTAACTAAAATAACTAATACTACCCTATCTTTAAAGAATACCAAATTATCAAACTATTAAAATAGAAATTCAAACTTTATCGTATTATAATAACTAGAATGCTCCCCCTTGAAATTTGCATCATATGATGCCTTTTAGGCTCTTGAATTTGCTTTTCTCTAAGCCGTTTGCGTCCCCATATCACACATGCTTGATAAAAAAAAAAAGGGCAGCCCGGTGCACGAAGCGTCCCCGCAAGGCGAGGGTCCGGAGAAGGGTCCCACCACAAGGGTGTATAGGGGGCAAGCCTTCCCTTACCAATTAAATTGGCAAGAGGCCGCTCCTAGGACTCGAACCCGTGACCACTCCATTTGAATAATTATTCACATGATGTGCACGTGTATGGTTGATAGGTTTTTTCCCACCAAAACACGACTAGACAAACCATAGATATTCTAGGGTAAATCATAACCCCAAAATCACAATATAATTCCCAAATATCCCAAATTGTTGCCCATCAGAAATTTGATCAAAGAGAGAAACCTGTGAAATTTGGATCAAAGAAGTGTGTTATGCAAAATCGAGTACGCAGAAGTTGCAATCCTTGTTATGTCTTGGAAAGTTGTCTTTTTTTAAAAACTTATTTGACAGTGTGTTTTGTTATGTGTCTAGGATTTTGTTGTGACGCATTGAAGAACAAATCAGGTCAAAATCAAGTGAATTTTGGTTCATCAAGTAAGTAATCCATAACCCTACTTAAGTAAAATTTGCAAATATTTGAGTCTTCTTGTTCGTTTCAAGTTATTGGATGATATTTCTTTCAAAATCCTAATGTGTCTTCGTCTTTATCATATTTAACTTCTTATTGTTGTTCATATGGGTAGAATATATGGTGAAGTGCGTTTGTGTGTGAAGCATATAGCATTTGTATGTGAAGCATATGGTTGATTAATGTGTGTTGGGTAGGGGTGGCAAATTGTATCAAATGGGTATACCCATTAAAATTTTGTCATGCTTTAAAGTGTTGTACATTGTATCACGTACAATAGTTTAAAGCATGATTTTTTTAATGGATAACACCCATTGGGTAACCCAAACACCCATTTTGCCACCCCTAGTGTTGGGTCAAGAGGAGCCTGAGGCTATGTTGTTGACGTATCCAAAAGTTTCTCAATCTGTTGAGGGAGAAAATGTGGTTGGAGGTAATGTGGACGGGGTTAATATGGGGGTTTGGGGGTCTCTGAAAATGATGATTGGTGGAACTACAATGAAACTGAGCTTGAGGAATTAAGGTCACAGAGTCAAAATAAGAATGGTGCAATGTACACAAGGATGTTGATGGGTTAAACAAGAATGGATGTTGATGGGTTAAACAAGAATGGTGATGTTGTTTTTGATGTTTTAAACGATGAGTGATATGATTGTGATAGTGATGATAGTTTTGAAGGTGTGGAAGCAATCACAGATGATGATGAGGGTTTAGCTTATACGGTAAACGCCAAAGAAACCACAAAAAAGCTAGCTAAACTTAATGTTGATGGTGACAAGTAACAACAAAGATAAATTGTGGAGAATGGGAGTAAGATGTAAATGTGGAAGTGGATGTAAATGTGGAGAATGGGATCGAATATCTAAATGTTGATGTGGGGAGCGGAACTGAGAATGTAAATGAGGAGAACGTGAATGAAAATATAATTCTTGACATCGGGAGTGAGACTGAGAATCAGAGCGGGAGTGGGATTGAGAATGCAAATATGGAGAATAGGAATCAAAATCTAGATGTTGATACGGGGAGTGAGACTGAGAATCAGAATGTACAAAGTGGGTCTGAGAATCAAGATGTACAAAGTGGGATTGAAAATGTGAATGTTAATGGGGGCAATGAATGTAATCAAATGGTGATGTTGGGTATCAAGCAGGAAATATGTCAAGCTACTTTGACAATGATATTAGGAGTCAGTTCAGTGGCCAAAACAACTCACAACCTTGGACAATTTTTCCACCAATGGTGATCGCCTTTGTCTCCCTACTTCAACCCAGCTAAACTTATATTCCAAATATTCAATCGTGCTTCTCCTCAAACTAAAACCCCGAGATAACGTTTGTCTCTACAACTCAAAATTGCTTTCAACACCTTTTGCTTCATCAATCAACACAATATCATCTGCGAACATCATGCAACACATCATATCGTCTTGAATTGCATAAAATCCCAAATCAAAAATAAAATACTCAAAACTTCATCACTAGATATCCATGCTAACTACACCCATTACTTTCTTATCGCTACAGTATCATTCTCCAAAAGGGCATATAGAGTTCAACCATGACGTATTCATATGAATATGCAACTTTGATCATCACTTGTTTGTTTTCTTAAGGGATCCAACAATTATATCAACATTTTTCTTGAGGGCATCATTCAGGGGAACTGAGGTTGAGGGGCAAAATCCTCCCCCTCGTCATTAGTTTTGCACTTCATCAAGTTTCCGCTATTACTTTTAATTTTATTTTTTAAAGAAGATAGCCAAAATCAGAAGACAAACTTAGTGGTTTACGTCATGAAAGGAAATCGTTACTTGATGCAGGAAACTGGAAGTGTAAATTCTTATAGCTTGAAATTATTACGCATAATACCTTTTGGCCAAACATTTACCCCCTAAACGGTACAATAAATACCACTTGGCACCCTTAAGTGAGATTCATTTTGTCTCACTTAGGGACAATTTTAATCATCAGGTACCAAAGTGTGACAAAAGGGACCAAAGTGTGACAAATTTTGCATCAGGGTGCAAAGTGTGATTTAGTGCATAGTTTAAAGGGTAAATGTATTTTAACCTACATCATTTGTTGTATACTTATATTTGCAGCAGCGAGTCATAGGATCATTGATTTGGAAAAACGGTAATAGAGGCCATTCGATTAGGTTACTTTGTGTTGGGTTAATTTTTTATCACTAGTAATAGTAGGAACCAAAAAGGAAAAGCTAACTCTTATGAGAAAAGAGCAATCAAATAATTAATCTGGATAATGAATTCTTCCCCTTTTGATGCACGAGCAGGATGGACTAACACTCCTTGGTTCCATCATTTGTGTCACGGTATCCAGTCATATTCTTTATATACTCCCAATGTCTTCAAAATAAAGACGCACTTTGATTTTGGTGGTCACTTCTTGAACTTTGACAAAAAATCATGTCAATTTATTATTCTAACTAGTCAGTAACCCGTCGATACTCGACGGGAATAGTAACACTAACTAATTGAAAATTTAACTTAAGATAAGTATTCAAAATGGGAAGGGCTATTGCCACTACGAATAATACTTTTCCACTACATCACTAAAAAAATTATCACATTGTGACAATATTACCCTTTACTTATTGGAAGATCTTTTTAAATTTAGTATGTTATCTTCTTTCCTTTTTAAATTATACCTATTCTTAATTCTCTTTCAACTTAATATAACAAACTGAGTAGGTAGATATTTTTAATTCTTTCATTTTGAAACAATCTTGAGTCATTTATTCCTTATAATCTAGTGGTAAAAAAATTATATGTAAAAAAGATTATTTTATTTATTCCTTATAATCTTACTTAATTTTTAGGTTTCCCTTTTATTTGACAAGAAGCAATAAGAAAATGAAATTGTATATCTAATATAGTGTAACTTTTATTTATAAAACAAAAAATAAGTAAAAAGTAAAATATCTTATACATATTGCTTATAAAAAGTAGTATAACCAAAAATTAGAAATAAATAATTTCAAGGAAAACACAGAAAAATTAATTTACTTTTACGTACCTCACTATCCCGATGTAAATTTTCATTTTTATTATTAATCTATAATGAAAATAAAAATTTAATTTTGATACGGATATAGTACCTTTTTTTGTAGATTAAATACCAAACAAAATTTTCAACAACATAACTACATAGGTGTTTTTACTCTAGGCCGATATTTGTAAAGATAATTTTTCTCAAAAAAGTAAAGGCAAATTCTCAAATACATCGGATGTTTGGCGTGCGGCGGGCTTGGCCCATGGAGCAGCCCGCCCGCCAGGCCCTCTTCCACTCCCAGCGCGACACGTGGCATTTTTTTTTAAAAAAAAAAACCTCCAATAACTTTAAAATGTTATATCTTGAGATTTATAACTCAAAAAAAATAATTAAAAATACCGTTGTGTTCGTCTCGACGAGACGAATAAAACTACATAGGTCATGATATGGTTTGATTTTTTTTTTTTAACAAAAAACATATTTTTTACACACAAAAAGTTTGAGTTGCTCTTCAGCTAGGATGTAACACTCTGTTCTGATAAAAGTAACACTTTCATCTTCAAAAAGTAACACTTTCTACTGTTAAAGGTAACAGCAGTTTTCACACAAAAAAAAAAAATGGGTTTGCATTTCAATTGTTACTTTCTCAATAAAAAATTGTTACATTTTCATATATAATGTTACATTTAAGAATATAAACTGTTACAATTGAGAAAAAAAAATGTTACATTCATTTTTATAAAATGTAACATTAGTTTAGTTGTCAATCCTATGCTAATTTGGGAGAAAAAGTGTTACATTTGGAAAAAAAAAGTGTTACATTTGAAAAAAAGAGTGTTACATTCCTTTATAAAAAGTGTGACATTAGTTTAGTTATCAATCTTAATGTTATCTTTAACATATTGCAGCAAAATTATGGTACATTTTGAAGGAAAAAAAAAGTGTTACATTTGGGAAAAAAAGTGTTACATTTCGTTATAATAAGTGTTACTTTTGTTGAAGGGAAAAAAGTTGGGGTGGCACAAAAAAAAAAAAAAAAAAAATGGTCGGCTCGGCTCGGAGCCGTCGCACGCCGTACAACGGATGTACAGGAGACGGCCTCAAAAGTAAATGAGTAATCTCTTCATTTTGTCAACTGATGTTAAAAAAAAAATGATCGGTTAAACATTATTGTACAAACAATTTTGTTTTCTTTAAAATAAATCTTTGTTTCTTACAATATTTTATTTACCATTATATTACAAGGGCATAAACTAAAAAAAAAATGAAAGAAAAAATAATTTATACACATTCAGTTTTTTATAATGAGCTGAAAGTTAATTGATATAATAATAATTTGGGTAACATTAAACAAGGAAAGAACAAAAGCTAAATTTGTAAATGCAATGCATCGTTTAACTATATGCTAATAGTGTAAAGGGCAATTTTGTCATAGTTTGATAATTTTTTATATGATGTAGTGGAAAAGTAGTATTCGTAGTGGCAATAGCCCCTCCCATTCAAAATATATATAAATTAATTCATAGCTTGTCTTTCATCCCCACCATCATGGCTGCTCAGGTTATTTTCTAGACTAATCGGCAGGGGACGTAGCTAGAAATTAAAGTGAGGGGGTCAAAATATAAACTAAAGCATAAACCTTGTGTCTTACATAAAACATTTCATTTGAAAACTTAACATTAAACATGGTTTACTTGCTTGTTCTTAGCTAAGATAACAAAATATTTATTACTATATTTATAAGCACGATGAATTTTTGATAAAAACTAAAAAAAAAGTTCGTATGATTTTATAGAACGGTGGTTTTATATTGTACTATTCTAATGAACTTCCAAAATTGTTATTGGTATTATCTTTGATGGTGCATCATTAACAATTTTTAGTATGTCATTTGGATATTATCTGATGATGTTGCAATAAAAAATGTATCTATAAGTGAAAAAAGTATAGAAAGTAAATGGGTACAGAAACCATAAAATACATTGTTAGACGTATGTTTATAGGGAATTTTTAAATTTTTTTGGGATGGAAAAAGAAAATTTATTAATGCTTTTGAGATATTGGGATAATCCTGATAATAAGGTAAGAGGCATTTTAGTTTTAAAAGGCCCATAAGAGATATGACTTGATGTTCTTTTCTTAATTGAAAGTGGTTCAAACGACTTTGCCAAATGGATCAATGTGCTAATCTACAACAATATTATCCTAACATTAGCATACCTTATCGAATTTTGTTAAATATGCTAAATATGCTTGTAACGGTGGCATAAGGCAAAGAAAATTTTCAAAGCTAAAAATTATAAGAAACTTACTTGAGGTCATCAATGGCTCAAGAATGGTTGAGTGGTCTTACCAGAGGACTTATTAGAAAAATATCGATATTGATATAAATAATTATGATTTTGCATCTCAAAAAGCTCGAAAGAGATCGTTTTTAGGATCACATTTTGATCATAAAAACAAACTCTTTCGAGCTTTTTTAGATGCAACATTAATAATTATTGCTCAATATCATATTTCCTAATATATACTTTCTCAATAAATATATGGTAAGACCACTCAAACTTTCTTGATACATTGATGACCTCAAATAGGTTTGCAACAATTCAACTATGAAAAACTGCTTTGATCGCATGTCACAGTCACACACATAGTTAACAAAATTCGATAAGCAATGGTAATGTTAGGATAACATTGTTGCATGTTTGACAAATTGAAGGATTCCAAGAGCAGATATTGACTTATTTAGCAAAGTCATTTGCAACACTTTCAATTCAAAAAAGAAATCTGAATCAATATTCTCACTTATGGATCCTTTTTCAAGAATGAGTTCTCTTATGGGCCTTTCTTAAAAGTAAAAATATCTCTTGCCAGATTGTCCCAATTTCTTCGATCGTAAATCTCCGATGGATGGCTACGGTCTTCATCAACTCTTGTATTTTCTATATTCGACGCATTTGGGATTTCATGTTTACTCAAATTAGTCGCTTCCTCATGAATATGATTGTCTGCTGCAAAATTTTCATCACGTTGCTACAGATCATCACCCAGACTAATCTGAATTCTTGTCTTTATCTAAATATTTAGGTTGTTCAACTCTTCCAACACCCAATCCATCATAATTCCCATGACAGAAGTCTCCACTAAAAACAAAATTATCGATAGCTCTTTTGTGATTCTACATATAGCTCTACCCATTTTCTTTCTTTTTTTCTTTTCACTTCCAGATGTTTTTTTACAACATTATCAAACAATATAACACAGTTGTAATATGAAAGAATTAAAAAAAACACTTGGAATCCTGATATACACAAAACGAAACTTGGCAGTAACAAGAACAAATAAAACTTAGTTCCACAAGCTCCTGAATCAAAAGCGGAAACAAACCAATACTCTGTTCACTTATTTGGTGACTATTTTTTTTCACGTCAATTAGCTTCTCCTTTTCATGGAGTAGTACCTACTATTACTAGTGAATAAAAACTTAATGTATAACAAAGTAAATCCAAAGGCCTTTCCGGTTTTCTCAAATCAATGATCCTAAAAAGACTAGCCTATGCAAAATACAACTAACAAAGGTATCATGCGCATTATTCCAACATATAAGAATTTACACTTTTAGTTTTCTTCTTTAGGTTTATAATTTTTATTTTCATTATAATTTAAACCCCTATTTTTTCTTCTGATTTTGGATAATGTCCTTCCAAAATTTTGATATTTATCTTTCTTCTCTCTTTCTTTCAAGTCAATCTGACATTCAACGAAAGCAACCAGTTGCCCTAAATCTCCCACCACCACAATTTATGCATCATAAGCAATAAGACCACGACAATAATAAAGTGTCATTGAAAATGAGAACCAAAGACTAACCAGCACAACAACTTCCCATAAATTAGTAGGTGATGGCAGATTGCAAGTAGTTCATCTGTAGAAAAGCGAGAGAGAGAGAGAGAGAGAGAGAGAGAGAGAGGTGGAGACTAGACAGAGCGCGGACGAGAGAGAGAGAGAGAGAGAGAGGCGTGCGTGTATGAGATGAACAACTTGCAAGTAGTACATGTTGTTAGTATTGTAATACTTATTAGTATTTACCAGCCCTTGTAGAATTAGTCAATGTTATGCTAGTCCTAGGACTATTAGGCATTATGAAACAATTTAGCCTATAAATAATTGTGTAATGATTTCAAGTTATTAATATAGTTAGTTAATAATATTTGAATTGAGATTTAAGCTTCTTAAGTGCTTCAAAGTACGGAGTTTTTCTGCTTTCTCGTTCGTTATCTTTTTTTTACGCTTCGGCCTACATTCGCCTTCAGAAAAGTAAAGTGTGAGTGTGTGACTATACCATGAAAAAAACAAAAGTATATGAACGAATCTGTAAATATAACTGATTAAACACTTGCCTCGGGGATGAAGTAATCCATTTCCATCAACCATCAATAACTGTGGATATGTACAAAACCAATAAGTATTACAATACTAACAACATGTACTAGAAGGTACTGAAAATAAAAAGTTAACTATATACTCCCTCCGTCCCACCTCACTTGAGACTTATTTCCATTTTGAGCCATCCAAATTCACTCGAGACTACCTAAAATGGCCATCTTTTTATAATTTTATATTCAATCTACCCCACCCACGCATTCTCTCTCTTCATTTTCCACCACACAATTTATTCGACCAACCCATTGTTCTAAAAGACCCCCGTCTAGGCCGCCTAGGCCCCGCCTAGGCGCTAGGCATTCATGAAACGCCTAGGTCACGTCTAGGATATTATAGTTATTTCTGAATACTCAGCCCCGCCTAGATCCCGCCTAGGCACTAGGCGCCCCTGCGGCGCCTAGCGACCGCTTAGCGTTTTTTAGAACATTACCAACCTACTTTTAACCCCACTCATTCTCTCTCTTCATTTTCTACCACACATTTTCCTTATTTTATTCTTTTTCCTTAGTTATCGTGCCCACCTCTTAGGTCTCAAGTGAGGTGGGACGGAGGGAGTATACAGCTAACTGAAGTGAAGTATCTCCAGAACTAATCTTTAGAAAGATAAGTCAGTTTATGTACTTAGTGAAGTTTTAACGTTATTATAGCAACTGCCCAATAGTGGTAGTGTTAGATGTTAATGATGCATCATTGATAATGGAATGCAAATAAAGACTCCATAATGATAAGGACGTCGCCTACATGTAAATAATCTTGTAATTATCCAAATTAGCAACTAAAAGGATTTTTAAATAGGCTAGAATGCATTTGTCCACATAGAAGCCAATAGCACACAATTATGTAACAAATTAACAGCAGAACACTTATTTCCAAAACCAATTAGCATTTCCTACACACCAAAGGAGTGATATATGACATTAAGCGAAAATTCAAAGAGTGTCACTTCCTTCTCTCTACTGAAACCTGCCCCTTTCTGTGCTCATATATCCTCCTAACTGTCCAAAGACAACTGACCCAAGATCGATTAAAAAAAACTCCCGGCAACCTCACAAACAACAAGCCATATGCATCAATTCAGATCTTGGCTCCAATCTTTTTTTTTCATTTAGTCTTGTTGGGTTCCCTCAAAATGGAAGTTTTTATCAGGTGCCTAGTGTAGAAGTGGTTGAACAACAATGATTAGTGGATCCATTTCAATAACATGTTAACATCGACTAAGAAAAAAAATTAAGAGAAATTTCATCTGCCACATTACAAGTTTTCTTGCCCTTTGATTATAATAAGCATGAAATAGAAAGATTTACTACCTCCTTCCAGGAAATTTTTTTGGACATTCATTTTAGGACAGAGGGAATGGTATGTACATATTTGTCATATTTACCATACCTGTGGGTAGAAAGGATGGGATTCACATTTCATTTTCTCCAAAAGCTCTAGAAGTATAGGAGCCTGAACATGATATAGAGCAATTTAGTAGATAGTACTGCGAAAATAACAAAAAAAAACACTACCAATAGCAAGAACCTTTGAATTAAATTTATGCACAATCATACCAATGGAGAATATATAGAAAAAGGAGATGGGCTTGAATCGTAATAGGCCATAAACACCATCACTTCACAAGAAGACATATCTTTTACCCAAAATGTGGCCAACATTTACAATTTTAGAACAATAACATGGTGGAAATGACACAATCATATATATATATATATATATATATATTAAGACCAAATATATCACGAGAATAAAATTTGGAAAAAAGATTAAAAAGTATTATGAATATACCTCTCTGAAAGCAAGGAAGCCAGGAACATATGGAACCTGGAGCCTAACAATTGAGAAATCTTCATAGAGAACTTCAAGAGATTGGAGATCCAGAACAACAAGGGTACCACATGCTATGGACGGATCGTCCTTTGAGAAGCTTATATCAACTCCTCCTACATACTTCAGTTCTGCATCACCCCCTTCTTTGGGCAAATTCCATGTATAATCATCTGTTGTGACTAATTTTTTCTTGAGTGAATCTTGTGCCCTAAAACAAATCAAAACCCATCGTAAGCATGATATATATATATATACACACACATACATAACTTACAGATAATACAAATTATATTTTAACAATAAATAATTTCATTGAAATTGAGATTCACACTCGATCCAATCACTCGAAACTTCATGGGACCATGGAATCCCTGTGGGAGATGCTTCATTCCCATCAGTTGTAGGTCCCTCCATGTAAAAATCCAACAATGGACAGATATGAACACATATGCGCAATATCCTCAGGGAAATATTCTGCACCATAAGATGCCAAGTTAGTTTGACTTAACTGGATAAATTTAATAATAAATTCAGACGGGAAAGACAAAAAAGAAAACATAAACCTCAAACAGTGTGGCATAGGATTAGGAACAACGAGAGCAACCAGGCGACTCTAACTAGCGTTATACCACCAGTCATAAATTTAAGAGTGCAAGTCTATACCACGAAACATACTAACCAAACAAAACCAAACCAAGTTGAATTCATACATTAATAATAGTAATTAACTTATTATTTATAAATAAAGTTGATACTGCTTAAATAATTAACCTTCATTGGACTGATTCAAAATTTACACTATCAAATGTTAATTGGCATTGGATATTGGTGACTAATAATTTCGAAATACGAGATTTACAATGCTAACGTGGATTTAGTTGAAATTTTGCAATTTAAGATCAATTCATGGGCAATGACAATTTAGAAGACAAAATACATTCTTTGCACTGCAGTATTAATGTCTACTGAAAACATAACATGACACATCTCAAGAATAATGAAGAAACTTGAGAAATCAAAATGATTGAACAATTATACAATCTCAAATCAGGTGTTCCAATTTCTTTCAAATTATGTGTCGAAGAATCACTAATCACAACTTCAGGAGCACATCAAATTACGATTTGAACAGCGAAAACCCTAGATTATATAAGGCAAGAGGAAATACCAGTATTAGAGAATGAAATTGGAGGAGAATTTACCGAAAGGGAGCTAGGTTAAAGCTTCATCTTCTTTTTTACTTCGCCGCGGGAGAATCGATTAATGGGGAATTTGATTTTTGGAGTGGTGTTATTCACACCCTTAAAATGTTGAGTATACCCGCATTACTAATCTCACCCAACTCTTTGCACTCAAAACCCACTCATTTTTTCGTTATTATTTCTTCCATGATCATAATTATCTAGCTTCCAATTTTCGGTCATGGTCAATCGAGCAACATGAATTGTGTTTAATCGATGATAGTCGAACACCTTGATTTTACGGGGAAAGAGAAAGCAAAACACCTTAAATTTGCGGTGGGAATTAATGCCCCACCAAAGAAAATCTACTAAGAAAGTGGACCAACAAATCTATACCGAGATCAACAATGAATTATCAATTGTAGTTTTGTCTCGTTTAATGCCCGTCACTAGCAAACAATTAGTTTATAGGAGGGGTGAGCACAAATATCTAAAAAAAAAAATGAAAAAGAAAACGAAGTAACAAAATATTACCAAAGCCGAGAATCAAGCACACGGCATTTTATATGGTTGCGAGTCTTGGATTTTCAAAAAACAAATATTTTGGTTCGGTTTCATCACTTACCAACACTCAAAAATTAAACCGAGCCCAAATGTAATAAAATGGTGTCGTTAATATTTTATATACGACGATTGGTGCAATGTCTGTGTAGTTTTTTCTTTGTTGTCATACACACAACATTTGTTAGTGAAATGCATCTCTCCCCTATTAAAGTTGTGGTTTAAAATCGAACCGACAACTACCTAAACTAAAAAATGGACAATAGTAATAAACTTATCAGGGATTTATAATGCAATAACATTTTTTTAAAAAATGATACCAACTTTGTAAAAAATAAATAAATTACCTCCTCTATCCTAAAAAGAATGTAATTTTCATTTGAAAAGGTAATTTAAAAATGTTACTTTATACAAAATCTAAATGTAAAATATTCGTTCATTTTCTAGTGTTTTACGAGTACATAATGAACTGTGTTGTTTTTCTTTGTTTGTAAATGATCAATTAGGGGCACAGTTTTTTTAAAAAAAAACATTCATTTGGGAATAACAATATATGAAAAATAAATAAATTAAGTAATTGTTAAGTGGATGTGTTTTAGTGAATAGTTAGTGTGTGTTAAGTAAGTGGGTTCACACTCTTTAATAAAATAAAAACAAAATGAAAATTGAAGTGCATGTGCACCCATGAGGTAAGGCATGTGTCAATGTGTCAGCCTGCTCATCTCTCCTTAAAATCGTCTCGAACTAATGTGAGTCCTTCCTTTTTTTCTTCCATTGTAATCATTTGATTATTGTTGTTTCTCATACTTCAAAATACAAAAGTCTAGGCAAGAAGGAATTAAGAGTAATATATAAGGAATGATGAACTCTTCATTTATAAGGGAAGAGCCATCAAGTCCAATGATTAGTGAGGCGATGGGTGTGAGGAAGGAGACCGTATTGAAAAGGAAAAGAAGAGGCAACCGACGGCAGATGAGAGCGAGGAAAGAAGTTATGGTGATGAAACATCTACTTGGGCGTCGAAAGGGGATTGGGGAGAGGGTTTTACGGGAGAAGGTTGAGGGAAGGAGATACGGTGCTTTAGATGAGATATTTTCATCACTTTGAACAATTACAACAAGCATTAGTACTCGTGTTCATGCCAATGACACAACTACAATATAGAAACATTTATTGTATAATCATAATTAATTTATGATCAGGCTATTAAGTAAACAAAACAACAAAAAAAAGTATGTGAAAATACATATGATTGAAATTTACAAATCATTTTAAAATTTATCATATGGATATGAAGAATTAAATTTTCATCAAACATTCTTTTAGGGGTTTTGTGGAATATATATATTCCCCCTTAAGGATCCAACTGAGGTAATTGAAAATATATCTCTCTATTTAAAAAAAATAGAAAGTTAGTGAGGGACCTTAGAGGAATAACATCCTCTTTACAAAAAACCTCGTCCGACTCCGACTTAACTACCGCACTTATTTTGAAAAAAAAAAATTAAAAAAATTCCACGTCCGGTGGTGTAATTAACCCGCCGGTATGGAGGAGGAGTCGCCGGCGATTATGGTTGAACCCCAATCAGCAGTGCCGCCACCAGCGATGGAAGACGAGAATGAGCGAGAATCTAACGAGGAAGACGAATTAATGTTTGAGAAAGCACAGGCACTGATGAACAAGATCACCGCCTCTCCTGATAATCCTAAACCCCATGCCCTTCATGCCCTAGCCTCCATTTTAGAATCACAAGAATCCAGGTTCTTTTTCGTATGAATAATTATATACTATTGAATTCAAAATTTTAGAAATAATGTTTCCATAATTATGGGTAATGGTGATTCGGTATTATTGTGTTTGATTATGACATTTCTGTAAGAACTGCATGCATCTGTTAAGCTTGTCATTGTTATGAACAATTTTCAGCACATGCTATGTGATTTTGCTGATTGGAAGTATGTTATTACTACTCTCCTCCGGAAATATAGTCTCATTTATTTGGTGATCATTTTGATTTTACTTTAATCAAAGATTGGAAAAAGTAATTAATTCCAATAATATTATGAAAATTGTTACTGATATACATTATAGAAATTCTCAATAACAATTTTTAGATTCTCAAAAGGATAATTAAACTAACCTAAACTAGTGGTCAAGTTTATTCAAATTGACAATTGAAAAGTGGGACTATCTTTTTTCGGGGACCAAGGGGGTATTATTATTTTTATTTTTAAATTTTCTGAACAGAGTCTTATTTTATGACGGGGAAATGACAATTTAGGGTCCAAAGTTTGGGGGGTGTGTGCCAATAGGGGTCTGATGTATCAATTTTGTCAATTTAGGGTCCAAAGTTGCAAAAGTTGTGCAGGTTAGGGTTTTTTAACGATTCTATTAACGGAATCCAGTTAAGTCACAAGTGTTTTTGACATGGACTTAACTGGAGTTTGTTTTTATTATTTGCATGAGCATATTGTCATTTCAGATGTAGAAAATTAATAAAAAAAAATGAAATATTAAATTTTACTTTCTTATATTAAATTAACTAATAATTAAGACGTCATTTACCGAAAATATTTTTTCAAGAAATACAATAAAAATATTTTTTTCATTAGAACCACTATAAAATAAAAAGTATAATTTTTTAAAAAGAAAAGTGTAAAAAAACTATATTCCAAAAAAACACTTTATTTTTTTAGAAAGAAGAAAGTGGGGATTTGGACAATTCTTTTTTTTTTTTTTCTGTGGTGGTGGTTAGTATTGTTTCATTATTAATATTAGTATTCCAATTATTTTATTTATAAAATTATTTTTTATTTTTATTATTAATTTTCCTTGTTTATAACTTCATTATTTGCGGTTTAAAAAAAAAACCACTTTAATTTTTTATTTGCTTATTATTTTATTTATTATTATTTTTGAATTAATTAAAATTATTCGAAAATTTAATAATAAAAGTGAAAGAAAATTTAGGGTCTATTGTATAAGTAGTGTGTGAAATGACAGCCCAGGCGAACATCCAAAACTAACTCCAGTTAAGTTTTTCTGTTACTTAACTGGATTTTCTTTGCAACTTAGTCCAAAAACCCTTAATTGACTAACGTTGTTAACTTTGGACCCTAAATTGACAAAATTGATACATCAGACCCCTATTGGCACACACCCCCCAAACTTTGGACCCTAAATTGTCATTTCCCCTTTATGACTTGGCAAATATTACTGGTCTAAGAATACTTCAAAACCACATGGACATAAATTTTGGACTATGCAAGGAGTGGAAAGAAACAACTTTGTAAACACAAAACAGAAAGTAATTCAAAGCATTTGCTACACATGAATTATCGTTTTAATTAGCATCTCCCTAAGTTTTCTTCCCCAAGAAGTTGCCTAAATGCTTTCCATCTCTCAGAGACATTTGGAGTAATGTCAATTCTTCAAAAAGTTAACTAGATTTTGTAAGGCACAGCTGAGAAATGTCTTGATACTTACTGTTACTGAAGACCTTATCTCTGGTTTGTTAGGGAAAGTGATTAATCTCTGTTGTTGCCTAACTGACAAACTACTTTCTTTATTGGTGAATTGGACGTGATGCTAGTGAGTTTGGACAAGCAAGGAACACATGGGTGTCAGTGTATATATGGCATCACGAATAAGGCTACTGCAGTTCTCATTGAACAAACATGCACGAAAATTACTGTGGATCTAACTTAATGCGTCATAAAATCTTCTTCTTTAGCTATTATTTTTATCACTGGGGATCTCTTTCTTATTATCGCAGTGACAAGTAAAATACTCCCTCCGTCCCAAAATGATCTTCACGTTTGACTTTTCATAACTTTTTAAGGATATGAACACTTGCTTCACTAGCCATGTTGTGTTTATGCACATTTAAGCCTAAATTGTAGAAATAGGAAGAACTTTTTGGGACAATGAAAAATGGAAAGTGAGAGATCATTTCGGGACATAGGGAGTATATCTTTAATTTCATCCCCCCCCCCCCCCCAGTAAAACTGAAAACTATAGCAAGCAAATTTATTTTAACATATCCCAGCTGCTTCACCCACTTTTTTTCCTTTTTCCCATTACTAGAAGCTTTTATTCATTTGTATCTAGATTAATTAATCGTTGCAGTAAGCAAGGTAACACATTATTCAGTACCAAGGCTAGTTTATAATGCTTCTACTATCGCATACTATCAAAATCAGCATCTTCCGAAGCATTTACTTTGGCAACGAGTGATTTCTGTTGCTTCTCTATGGGCATCAGCCAACGGCGTTTTTCAGGGATTATCTATATCTGATTTGAAGCGAGATTGGGCGGCGGCTATAATGTAGTTCTTGTTATGTTGGTTGTTGCTGTTGTTTCTTCTTTTCTTTTTTGATGGACTCCTTGTCCTTCCTTGTACATTCTCCTCTTTAATCTAATATACTTCTTTTCTTATAAAAACAACAACAACAACAACAAATATCTAAGATGAATGTGTTGATATATGGATGCAGTTTGTATCCGATACAAGCTTTGTTTTCTGGAATCATGATGGCTTTTCTGCTGCTGTTATCAATCCTATGCTAACTATAATGATACTATAATTATCCTACCTAGTATTTTTGTTTATTGTTCAATGACGTTGATTGCTACTTTACCTATTAGTAATGTCTGTTTTCTATAATAATGATTAATAATATTATTATCTTTTGTATTGCAGTTACATGGAGGAGGCTGATCATTCCTCCTTAATTAATGGTCGAGCTGCTTATAACATCGGGCGGTTGGGGAACTTATTGCGTGTAAGAAATAGTTTGTGTTACTTCCTTGCTTTTGAAATACATTTCTTGTAGTATTTATGGATGCTTGCTTTTCCATCATATTGACTGACTATAATCGGGTGTGATTTGCATCTATTTACGGGTTATTAACTCCTTTTGAGGCCCTAATTTCTTGCTTTCTTTTTTTCAGGATAATGACGAGTTCTTTGAATTATTATCTGCCAAGTTTCTGTCTGACACTAGATACCCTATATCAGTCCAGGCAGCTGCGTTAAGGCTTCTCTATAGTTGTTCACTGACCTGGATGGTATGATGCTATGAAGTTTTTATGTTCTTGGTAGTAATAAGCTGTCATTCATGCTCATCTGTATGCTAATAATTTGTTAATGGAGCACAGTATCCACATGTCTTTGAAGAAACTGTTGTGGAGAATATAAAGGCTTGGGTGCTAGATGACAAGACAAAATCTTCCACTGAAGGTCAGAATTGGAAGCAGGAGCTTGGTTTAAGACAGTCCTCGGATTCTGAGATGTTAAGAACATATTCTACTGGACTCTTAGCTGTGTGTTTGGCTGGGTATTGATTACTTATTCATCCCGTTTCTTGTTTTTGTTATATGATAACCGTGCATATGCAGTACTTTTGACCTGTGAAATAATGCTATGTTGCAGCGAAGGTCAAGTAGTTGAAGATGTTTTAACATCTGGATTACCGGCAAAGCTCATTCGATATCTTCGTATTCGGGCTCTGGGAGAAACAAGTACAAGTCAAAAAGAAGCGGTTGAGAGTGGAAATGCGTCCGCTGCTGGTAGTATGAGGATTAGAGAAGAAGGTCAAAGTAGGTTTAGGCAAGTTTTAGAGACTCATCACTTGGACCCACCTAGGATAGTAGAGCAGGGGTCTTTTGATGATGCTGAAAACGATCGAAATAGAAACTGGCTAGTATGTAGTGATAAGCATTGGGTTGATGACGGAGAACCTCCTGATGGACTGGGTGAGGATCTTTATTGTTATGAGGCAAATGCAATTGGTGGAGAAAGATGGCATGACCGAGAAGTACGTGATAGAAAACCAAAGTTTGGTGATTGGAATAGTCATGATAGACCTGTACGTGAAGAACATTTTGATGAAAGTGTCAGAGATGATTCTTCAAGACGCAGGGAAAACCGGGAATGTGCTAGGTCTAGAGGGAAAACGCGTGTTAATGAGAGTGCCATAGACCGGAATTTGGCAAGGAATCTAGATAAAAGAATACACGATGCCAAAAAGTCATTGGGGAGTGTTGCTGATGGTTTGGAAAGAGATGACAATGATGATTGCTTCCAAGAATGTAAATTCGGGTCGAAAGATATATCTGATTTGGTTAAGAAGGCAGTTAGAGCTGCTGAAGCTGAAGCCAGAACAGTCAATGCTCCTACAGAAACGATCAGGGCTGTTGGCGATATGGCTGCAGAAGTTGTTAAAAGTGCTGCCTTGGAGGTGATTATAATGCATTTTTACACAATATTCAGTCTCTGATCATTTCGTCACAAGTACTTATTTCACTACTCATACTATGTATGCATGCAGGTATTTAAAATCACCAATGATGAAGAGGCTGCGGTTTTGGCAGCATCTAGAGCTTCATCTGCAGTCATTGATGCTGGTACTGCTGTGGAAGCTTTAAGGTTGGTAATTTTACTGGTTTCAGTCAAGATATCAAAATGGACATTATATGTATGTATAAATATGTGCGTGTGTATATATAATGCCCTAATGAGCTAGTATTATTATTAACTTGATGTTAATTCTAATGTGTTGTGAACTACAATAGTTCAGTGACGTTGATGATGAGTTAGTTTACTGTCATCTGGAAGTTTAAGTAAAATACGTCAGGATGGACATAATATATTAATGCTTTAATAAGCCAATATTCTTGGTTTAACTTGATGTTTATTCTAATATTTTGTGGGCTATAGGAGTTCAAGTGGCGTTGCTGTTGATGGTGAGTTGATGAATTCAGGTCCTACTAAACTTCAATCAAATGAGGAAGTTGAGGAGTTTTTCATCTTGGATAGTGACTCATTGGCAATGCTAAGAGAAAAATTCTGCATTCAGTGTCTTGGTATTCTTGGAAAATATAATGTGGTTTGCGGTCAAATGATGCATGAGAAAGGTGTAGATGTCTGTCTTGCCTTGCTACAACGAAGTTCCACCCATACAGAGGCCTCAAAGATTGCATTACTCTTGCCTGATGTGCTGATGTTTATCAGTGCTTTGGCTGGCCACCATTTTTTTTCTACATTATTTGTGGATCGTGGCGGCATACAAAAACTTCTTACAGTCCCAAGAATTTCCTCCACATTCGTCAGTCTCTCTTCCTGCTTATATGAAATTGGTTCACTGCAGGTAAAGTCGTATGATATGGTGTTTAGGATTTTTCCTCTTCCATCAGCTTTCATCAACTTCCTTCTTTTATTTATGGCTCGTTCTAACGTTAGGGTGGTCTTTTAGGGATTGGAACGTGTTTGCGCTCTTCCTTCAGATGTAATCAATCAGGTGATTGAGTTAGCGCTTCAACTTCTCGAATGCCCCCAGGATCAGGCCAGGAAAAATGCACCTTTATTTTTTGCTGCTGCATTTGTGTTTAGAGCCATTGTGGACTCTTTTGATGCCCTAGATGGCTTACAAAAGCTATTGAACCCATTGCGCAATGCTGCTACTATAAAATCAGGATCTCTTCAAAATAATCGATCTCAAGAGGTGTTGACATCATCTGAAAAGCAGATTGCTTACCACACCACGATTGCATTGCACCAGTATTTTAGAGCACATCTTCTCTTGCTTGTGGATTCAATACGTCCTGTTAAAACCAATCGCAGCGTGGCCCGCAATGTCCCAAGTCATAGGGCTGCATACAAGCCTCTTGACATCAGAAGTGAGGCTATGGATGCATTATTTCGTCAAATTCAGAAGGATAGGAAACTTGGTCCTGCAATTTTGAGAGCTCGCTGGCCTGCAGTTGACAAATTCTTTAGTTCCAATGGCCATATTACTATGTTGGAATTGTGTCTGGTATATATTTTGCGTATCTATTCCTCCCACCACCCATCCTCGTTTATTGCTTCTCTCTGATGGACAATGTTAATTTTCATTTTGTATGTAGGCCCCACCTGATGAGCGTTACTTGCATGAATTGGGAAAACACGCTCTGGGTGTGCTGCACATTGTTACTTTGGTTCCTCACGGACGTAAACTAGTTGTCAATGCCACTGTAAGCAATGATCGTCTAGGAATAGCAGTCATTCTGGATGCGACAAATGGCGCTGGCTATATTGATCCTGAGGTATAGGTTTTTCGCGTGACATGTCTTCTCTTATTTCTGCTGATTCCTTTTTGAATACACGAGACAGATTTCAGTGCTTCATGTAAGTGTCTACTTGTAATTTTTCAGATTATTAAGTCAGCACTGAATGTGTTGGTCAATCTTGTTTGCCCCCCTCCTTCAATCAGCAATAAACCAACTCTCTATGGACAAGGACAGTCATCTTCCGTCCACACCTCAAATGCTCCTGCCATGGATAGAGAAAGAAATTCAGAACGGAACATCACGGAGCAGGCTGTTCATTTGGTCAGCCAGAATGACCCCAGAGAGAGAAATGGGGAATCTGGCTTGGCATTTCTGGCAAGTAGTGTTTCACAGACACCTTTTTCAGCTGTAACTTCTGGATTAGTGGGAGATGGTAGAATATCTCTAGGTGGCAGAGCAGGTTGTGCTGGTCTTGCTGCACAACTAGAACAAGGATATCATCAAGCTAGAGACGCTGTTCGTGCGAATAATGGAATTAAAGTTCTACTTCAGCTCCTTCGACCACGCATAATTATGCCGTCTCCCACTCTGGATTGTCTTCTGGCTCTTGCATGCCGTGTCTTGCTGGGTTTGGCCAGAGATGATACTATTGCGCACATATTGACAAAGCTTCAGGTAAATCTTAGAGCTAGCTTTTGTGGTTATTGTTTTGACCTTGTTGGTAATGTTATAGTATGCCCTTGTTAGAGCCAAAACTGCATGTCTCCCAGTCTTTCAGGTGCCGCAACTTTGTGGACCAGAGAACTTGTGATCCTGTATGACATGCTGAACTATAGAGCTATTATTAGCTAATACCATAGTTGGCAAACTGTAGTATCTAGAATAGGTGATATGTTCCAACTATTATTAACTTCCTATTTTCTAGTTTTTCTACGTCAACCTATTATTGGGTTTTTGGTTTTTGTTCTGCATTGAACTCTTAATGCCATCTATCAACTTATTTGTTTATGCGTCAATGCTTGTACTTCTGATATGTTGTGGTATATCGTGGAAAAAGTCGTAAATTAACTGGGTTTAAGATGTTTGGGCAAATACCGATATTATTCTTTTTCTTTGAAGGCCAGCCGGCGATTTATAACAGAAAGAAGCTTAAGAGAAAGCAAATTCTTTCTTACCATTATGCCTGCTTTTGCACATCTCAGAAATCTTATCTCTCCTCTGAAACTGTGTGCAACTCTTTGTGGGTGAAGGTTTGTGTCACTTGCATTGGCTTCAGTCACTGCCCATCAAAGGCAGCTATCGGTCTCGAAGGAAATAAGCATAAGAGAGGAATTTAATAGAAATAAGATAAGAGCACAAGAAGAACATACATAAATAGCTCAAAGCTCAATCTTGATTCTGTAGTCAACTCTTAAGAACCTTTATGCAGTCCATCTAATAGTCATATGATAAATGGTTCTATAGAGAATGTTGTTGAACTAGTTATTGAATGTAATATCGTCATCCCACATCGGAAACATGTGGACTTTGATTTGAGAAGCTTCTACACACTGCTACTAGGTACCAACATCATTCGTGGACTTTCGGGTCGGTCTGTAGTAAGCCAAATGGACCCAAAGTGTCTGTTTTCTGTGGGCCATGCGTGTTGCTTATGCAGCGGACTGAGTTTTCAGGCTCAGGTCGTTACTTTGATTCACACTAAAAGAGTTTCACCAATAGACTTATCATAAGGACATCATTCATGAAATTATGGTTGACCGCTCAAAGTTGATCATAAGTTGTATTTTCTCCCCAATCTCAAACTCAAACTCAAAAGACACCAGGTATACATAATTTCACCCAAGGCATTTCCTAAGAATTGGAATGTCGGATGACTGGACAAGCTTTGCGGGTTGCATGGTTGCCGGGTTGGCGTTGCTACTTTCACTTGAGTCCTAATATCTTCCCATTCTAATCTAAACTCTCACTTGGACTCCAACTATCTTCCCTTAGGTACCCAGTTGTCAATCCATCCTTTTGAAGGTCCAATCGTGATTAGTATATTTGCAGCCACCTTTTTTATTCCATACAAAACCTACTAGCAGGAGGTTTTGCTTATATAAGGCTCATCACAAGTCTAAATGCTGATAAACTTGGGCTGTATTAGACTTTAAGATATGCCGATTGGTTTCATTTGATTCGCTGATTGAAGCTATTAATTTTATCATCTTATGTCTGAAATTGAATTACCCATCATGTTTAGACAGGATATGGACTTCGTTAGTTTTGAGTTATTCTATATGAATGCGTACAGTTTGTCACAATGTAACCTAATTTAGATTCTCTGGACTTCGTTAGGATATGGACCTGTGCTCTTTTTGGCATCTCTTCAGTATGGCTTTAGGCATGTTGGAGGCTTTCCCTTGACTCATCTGTGAATGGTGGATCGTTTTATGCTGTTAGTTTCAGGACTTACTTTTCACTCTTTCCATTTATTGTCTCTCTTCTCACTTATTTGTGGTTGTGGGATTTTTTCCCACATCTTCGATCAAGAATGCTCTATAGGTATCCGGTGAGTTGCCCAATTTGTGTTTATATTGATCTGCTTAATTTTATGGGAACTTTGTTGCCTTTGTGTGTGTACGATGAAAGTACTAAACATATAGCTCACCTATCCCTTTAAACTCGTTTTTCCAGGTTGGGAAAAAACTATCTGATCTTATTCGGGATTCTGGCAACCAGTTACCTTCAGGAGAACAGGGTAGATGGCAAGCGGAACTTGCTCAGGTGGCAATTGAGCTGATTTCGGTACGTTTGCTGCTGTAACTGTTTCTGTAAAGTGTGTTGGTTATTGTTAGATGCAACCCTTCTTGCACTTATTATTGCTAGATAACTGATATGCATTGAAACTTGATAGTAATACAAATAGACTTCCAACATAGGTGGACAAATGCAATCAGTAAAACTTAAGCCTTAGAGATTGGAACCAGTGATCTAGCACTATTTTGAAGTCATACTACATGTAAAGCTTCTCTCTCAGAAAAATATTTTACTCAAGTGAATTTCTCTAAGAATCTCTTGTTCTTGTTCCATATATATTTTCTGAAAAATTGAGAACAGCAGGAATAAGATGAGGAAAATTTGTTTTCAAGAAGAGAAGAACTGGGAGATACAAATAATTATGCCCTGAGAAAAAAAAGATCCATCATCTCATTCTTTTTTATTAGAAGGGTATGAGAGCAGAAGTTAGTGGTAAATGGTAATACTTCAATTTTTGTCATTATATTGGGATCTTGTTTGAGGGTTATTTACAAATTTCAAACCTCTTTAATTACCACACTCCTGGGCAGAGACACGATACTGGGTGGACTACTTGGCCGAAATCTCTCTCCATAAGGAAACTGTCTTAGACCCGTTATTGATCCCTTTTTGTAGTTTCTTGGTTCTCCTACCTGTTTTGGCCGACTCTTCCTCATTCTGTATACTTGATTAGCTGTACCTAAAATTAGGCAGCTCGGTTTGATGTTTCATTTTTGGTGGTTCAACTTGGCTGATCGTTTTGGTCTGATTGAACATATAAACCAAAGCAGACCAATCTGCTTCCGTTTTCAAGATTTTGTTCGGGACCTGGCAAGTATTTTCATATTGCAGTGTCAGCTGAACGGGTTGGTCCGATTTGATTTGGAAGTTCGGACCGAAACACGTAGCTTGTGTTCTTAACGCGTTAAACTAACACGAGAAGTTTCAAACTGTAATAATATACATCTGGTGAATACTGCCTCCGTCCCATCTTAATCTTCAAAAAAAAATTGGGCACAAGAATTTATTATAAAATATAGAAAGTGGGGTAGGGTGTTGTGACTTGTGAGTATAGAAACTGAGTAGGACAGAAAAAGTGGGGTAGAGAGTAGTTGGTGGATAGTTGCTGTGAGTATGACACATGAGGTCCATTGAATAAAGAAATATTATTTTCCTTTTTGGGTTTTTGAAGTATTAGGCGGGACAACCAAAAGGGAATTTTTTGAAGTATAAGATGGGATGGAGGGAATATATTTTTTGAACAAGAAGTGTAGAAATAAAAGTAATGACATACATGGATTAGCTTTCTGATTTACAGTTGCAAGATGGGCACATGTTAATGGATCAACTGGTTTACTCGAAGCAACAAATTTAACTTCTTTTGGGACTGTGAACTCATGTGACTGTATCATTTATGTTGCAGATTGTAACTAACTCGGGGCGGGCTAGTACATTAGCAGCTACTGATGCTGCTACCCCTACTCTTAGGCGCATAGAGAGAGCTGCTATAGCTGCAGCCACTCCTATTACATACCATTCAAGGTACATGGTTCTTTCATATTATTAATATTGAACGCCCCCCCCCCAATAAAAATAAAAATAAAATTAATAATTTTCCCTCCGTCCCAGAGTAAGAGTCCTACTTTCTATTTTGGTACGTCCCAGAGTAAGAGTCCCATTCCCAAAAGGGCAAATGATGAATAGCGTTTTGGACAACTTTGTCTTATAATGTTTGTATAATTACAAAAAGACCAACAGTGACTAACTTTTTACCGACTTGCATTATGAATAGTGTGTTTTTGGACATTTATATCCTCAACCCACTTGCAATGTTTACCCATTTTTGTTGTTTCCTTGATAAGCGTGTAAAAGCAAGGTAGGACTCTTACTCTGGGACGGAGGGAGTAATAATAAAAATTATAAAATAAATTATCCTCCCCCTAGTTTCCTTGATTGATGTGCCTTGTACTGTGTACATTTTAATTTCAGGGAACTTTTACTCCTTATGCATGAGCACCTGCAAGCATCAGGCCTGGCAACAACTGCTGCCACACTCTTGAAAGAAGCTCAGTTGACACCTTTGCCGTCTCTGGTTGCCAAATCATCTATAGGACATCAAATATCTGGGCAGGAACCCCCTTCTGTACAAATTCAGTGGCCTTCTGGCCGCACCGCTTGCGGGTTCTCTTTATCTGAGAAATGTAAAAAAAGGGAAGACTCCATATTAAAACATGGCTTAAAAAGAAAGCATTAGTTTTCTCATCTTCAAAAGTTCAGCTTCAATCTTATGATCTCGGTTCACCCTCAGTAAGCAAAATAAACAGCTCCTTGAAGAAGTCATCTGCCCCTTCCGTCCCGCCTGAAACTCCATCAACAGCTGCTACTGGACCTCTAGGGGATGCAGACAACACGTACAAAACTCCAATTGTGTTGCCAATGAAACGGAAGCTGACAGACTCGAAAGATCTTGAACCATTGCCTTTGGGGAAACGAATCAACACAAGTGAACACGTGAGATTTAAAGATCAAAATGTGCAATTTCTCGCAAGTGGTGGGCCCGTTGATGGTTCCGATGAGAACCAAAACATGGTTCAGACAAATGACTTACAATCGAGCAGCTCAGAAAGGTTAACCTTAGACTCTATTGTTCTCCAGTATTTAAAGCACCAACATCGCCAATGCCCTGCTCCAATTACTACATTACCCCCACTATCTCTCTTGCATCCCCATGTCTGTCCAGAATCAAAGCGAAGCCTTGATACCCCAAATAATGTTACTGCCCGAATTAGCACACGCGAGTTTAGAAGTAGGTATAATGGAATCCATGGTAGTCGTATGGATAGGCAATTTGTATATAGTAGATTCAGACCATGGAGAATTTGCAGAGATGACACTGGTGTCCTTTTCACTTGTCTTTCTTTTCTTGGAGATTCCTCTCATATTGCTGCTGGGACCCACTCTGGGGGAGCTCAAAATTTTCGACTCCAATAGAAACAGTATTCTTGAAAGTAGCGAGGGCCACAATTACCCTTTGACAATTGTCCAGTCACATTTTTCGGGAGACAGCCAGTTAATTCTCTCTTCGAGTGCCCGTGATGTGAGACTATGGGATGCACCATCAGTATCGGGTGGACCTAAATATTCATTTGAAGGGTGCAAGGCTGCAAGGTTTAGCCATTGTGGGACCATGTTTGCAGCAATATCATCTGAGATATACAGGCAAGAGGTTCTCCTATATGATGTCCAGACGTGCAAATCGGACTTAACGCTGACAGACACATCTACTAGCTTTGCTAGTAAGGGGACCGCAAACTCCCTTGTTCACTTCAGCCCTTCAGACGTTATGCTTCTCTGGAACGGTGCCTTGTGGGACCGCAGGGTTCCTGGGCCCGTCCATCGCTTTGATCAGTTCAGTGATTATGGGGGTGGTGGCTTTCATCCTGCTCGAAATGAGGTATGATTAATTAGTCCTGCGTATTCGTTTTAAATTCTTGGGCAGTATGTGTTTGTGTGCGTGTGTATATGGTTGGAAGCACTGGCGAAGCCATGTACATATGGCATGGGGGTCATTTGACCTCCTTCAATCTTGGACAGTGTCCATTTGGCACCTTCAAATTTTAAGTAAATTACTTTTTACTATTAAAACTAATGAATTGATAAATTGACCCCCTTAATTTTGGGCAGAGTTTGCACTAAATTATTATTTTAACCCCCTTTTATGCTAAATTTGGATACCTTGTTTATAATATTTATTCTTAAAGCAATCTCGATCGCAGTTCTTAAAATTTCTGGCTTCGCCACTGGTTGGAAGGGTGGGCCCTTTTTTTTTCCTTATCATTTAGTAGTTAAAATAAATGGACCCTAAAATTGGGATTTGGATTCTAGTTAAGGTACATATACAGATATACTGGGTCCCTTGATGCAAACTTGATTATGCAGCATTGGGTTACTCCTCTGTTTGCTTCAATAACAATGAGCAGTTCTATGTGAATATTACTTGTAAAGTTACTCATATACTATTATGCATGCATACTGCTCTTATCAAAAAAAAAAAAAAATCCCTATCCCGGAAAGCTAGTCTCATTTGACTTTATCGATAACATCTTTTATAATTTTGGATTAGATTGCCATTACTATTTGGTCAAAGTTAACTGTGTTGACCACTAAAAGTCAAATGAGACATTTCTGAGACGGAGGGGGTATTATGCGCAGGGCTCCTTTCCATTGACCTCTCTTACTTCATTGATACTATTTTCCTTTTTTTTTTTCTTCAGGTTATAATAAATAATGAAGTGTGGGATCTTCGAAACTTTAGCTTAGAGCAGACATCAATCACTTTTAATGCAAGCGGAGATGTTATATACGCAATCATGCGTAGAAACACTGAGGATGTGACTTCAGCATTACGCACCCACCATCTCAAGCACCCACTCTTTGCTGCTTTCCGTACTGTGGATGCTATAAACTACACTGAGATTGCCACGACCCCTGTTGACCGTTGTGTCATTGACTTTACAACGGAGCCCTCCGATTCTTTTGTTGGGTTGGTCACGATTGATGACCAAGAAGAAATGTATTCTTCGGCACGGGTATATGAAATCGGACGGAGAAAACCGACTGATGATGACTCTGATCCTGATGATGCTGATGAGAGTGAAGTAGAAGACGACGACGATGATGATGATGATGGGGAGAGCGATGATCATGGTGATATGAGCAACGATGACGATAGCTTGGGTGATGATGATGATGATGGTGGTGATGGTGGGTTCATGATGGATGGTGGAGATGTGATGTTTGAGACAGATGAGGACGATGATGATAGCGAGTTTGAAGAATCGGTAAGTAGTGGGGATGAAGAGGAATATATAGCTTGATGAACTAAAGTAGTAATTGTGATGGTGTAATTATTTGAGTGAGAATCGAGATGTAGAGAGAGAGAGAGAGAATGGCCATTCCTCCAATTTTGAGAATGATTTGAATTTTAGAATATAGCAGTCAAAGTCCGATTCTTTTCATGTTTTTTTGTCATCATAGGCAAGCAAAGTTATAAAAAGCGCTAGGCGGTCGCAGCAGGGCCTAGCGCCTAGGCGGTGTCTAAACGGACTTAGGCGGGGCAGAGAATTCAAAAATAGTTATAATATCTTAGTCGGGACTTAAGCGCTTCATGAACGCCTAGCGCCTAGGCGGGGACTAGGCGGCCTAGACGGGTTTTTAAAAGCTCAAAGTGCCATTTTAGCTGTCTATTGATCCTTCCCTTTATTTTCAAAAATATGCAATTGGCCCCTCAATTTGTGTCACATGTGCACATGACCACTTAATATAATTTAGATGGAAATCATAAACAGCCCTAACTTGTGCCAAAAATTGTCATGTCATGCCTTAAATTGTTAAAATTGACAAATCAAGGCCTCAATGTGCTACTTTTTCGTAAATATTAGGCCTTATATTGTACTTTGTCTATTAATTTTCATACTCATAATACTTGCTATGTTACCAGTATCGTGCGTAACACTTTTCCTTATTCCTTAATTTCTATGCCCAAAAAAATAGAAGCTTTTAAATCTCAAATGGGTTGAGGGCAGAGGCGGAGCTACATGCAAGCTAAAGGGGCAATTGCCCCCATTTTTTTTTTTTTTTTTTAATTTACTAGAGCAAAAGTTACAATATTTTTGGAGTTTAGTGCAATTTGTTGAAATTTGCCCCCTTTAAGATACAAATAATAATACACTAGATTTTTTTTCTTGCCCCATTGACTAACATACAGTTAAAATATTTATGTTGTGCAATTTTTGCCCCCGTTGACAAAATTTCCTGGCTCCGCCACTGGTTGAGGGGGGAACAAAATTTGAATTACAGTTACACCCTTTGAGGTGGGTGGTGCCAAGTCAGCGTACTACACTCATAGTGAAGTATTAATTTGGGGGAAACTAAATGGCATATAGCATGTTACTGTGCCAAATTTTATTAGAATGGAGTAAATTATAATGTATTATTTTGGCAACTCATTCATGGTGTTGATAGTTTATGACAATGTGTAACAATTTTGGATGATTGATAAATAAATGGATGGAAATTATTGAAGTAGATTGAAAACTTAACGAGTTTATTTGAAAATCGTATCGTTTATCAATTATATTCATTAACTTATATTTTACCACTAGTTCATTAATAAATTTGCAAGTTATCTTTTCTTATTGTTCATCCCATTCTCTTAACATTTTATTGCCATGCACTAAAATGACTTATGTCATACATGCTTCCTTCCATTAAACTTCCTCGTTCCATGTGTTTCCAAATTGACTATTCAAAATTGTTAGTGATATATTTTCTTTTTAAAACTACTTTAACTAAAGTAAATATGACAATTAAATATCGTGACAATAACTTGCTTTGCCGCTACCATGGGTTTCAAAAAGCGGTCTCTAAGAGATCTCCGCCTTCTCTTTACTTTGTCTCGCTAGGGTTTTCAATCACAAGCGTCGGCATACCAGATATCAAGATAATAGGCGTCAACGGCGTTGCTGGGCTTGAAAGTGGACTCGAGACTAGCGCCAAAAGGGAAGAGGGGCGAATAAAGGAGAGATATAGGGGGCCTCTCAAAGGATTATAGTCATCATCGTCAAATAAGTTGTGGTACTAGACGTATACAAGATGTTTCTTATTTGAGAGATTGTATGGATCAGGCGTTTCGTGTTTGAGGATGGACCTAGGGCTAGAGCGAAGGACGACTGTTTTAAACCACTGGCGAAGCTAAGGCTAAGCCAAGGGGTCGGTCGACCCCCTTGAATTTTCGAACGTATCAATTTTAGTACCTTCAAAATTTTAAAAATTGACATTTTACTACTAAAAATGATAAATATACTCATTTTGACCCCCTTAATTTTGAAAAAAAAAATGGACTAAATTTTTATTTTGACTCCCTTGTATACTAAAATTGTAGCCTCAACTATAATACTTATTTTACGAACAACTTTGACCCCCTTCCCGAAAAATCATGGCTTCGCCACTGTTTTGAACGGTAGCGACGAAACATACGCGTTTGATGTCTTTTGTCGTTGCATCCATAAATAATTATGTCACAACTGCAAATAAAAATAACAAAAGTGAGGCATTTAGTTTAAGCCGGTTTAACATTGACCTTAAATTTTGTCACACTAAAAATTTATATCCCCATTAAACACGGTAAATATTTTGTAGCTCGATATAAACCGTAATTCACAATCTGAAAGAAACTTTTACTCACGTACTTATAAAAAAACACGCCCGCATCGGTTCCCAAGTCCTCATCCAACTAGGTTAGGTATTAGCGAGGGCAATTGTTTTCCGTTATTTAAATGTACTAGTAGGTAACCCGTGCTTTGCACGGGAAACTAATTTGTCAGTTTTTTGCTATTTTGTTTTTTTGCTATTTTTATTTAATAAAGAAACATAATATTTTTGGGTATATAAGTATATTGTATATTAATTAAAACATTTCCATACAAATTTAGGACAATTGTGTTAAATTTTTTTAGCTTTTGTTGCATATTATTTGTATTTATTATGATAATTAAAACTTGAAATTAAAGATGATTTATTATTATTATTATGAATTAACTTTTAATTCTATACATGATTGACTTAATAATATTAGCTATTGTCCAATAAATTATTTTTTATTATATATACAAATTATAATTAGTAAATATAAAAGTCTATAGTGTAATGTGTTAGTAGAATAATAAATTAATTAACTAATAATATTAATAGTAATAATTTTTATATCTAGCAACTGTTATGATTAATCAATACTCCTTTTTTTTTAGAGTAAGAGTCATACTTTGCTTATGCACACTTATTAAAAAATAATAGAAAATAGGTAAACATTGCAGGTGGGAGGATAATATAGATGTCCAAAACACAATTCATAGTGCAAGTGGACAATAAGTTAGTAAGATTGGTCTTTTTGTAAGTATAGAAGCATTAGAAATAAAATATAGTCCAAAACACTATTCATCTTTTCTTATAATTTGTCAATTTGAGAAAGACTCTCTGGAATATATTAAAATAAAAAGTAGAACTCTAACTCTTAGACGGTGTGAGTACTGCTAATACTAAATATTAACATATACTATATAATTATTAACTGATACTATTAATAATAGTTAATTTATATAACAATTCTGATTAACTAATACTATTATTAATAGCAATAATTAATATATATATATATATATATATATATATATATATATATATATGATAAAAATTATGATTAACTAATACTATTAATTAATAATATTTTTTAATTATTTAATAATTAACTCTAATTTAAAATATATAAAATATAATAATAGTTTACTATTAATAATTAATTATTATTTTCTTAATATTAATATTAGCTAATACTATTAATTGCTACATGAGGTAACTACTATAGTTAACTATTGTTAACTATTATAGTTAACTATTATTAATAATAGTAATAGTTACTATAATAGTTAACTATAATAGTTACCCTATATAGTAACTAATAGTATTAGCTAAGAAAAAGAATTTGAAAAGTCACATATTTATGTTGGTAGGATTGATGTGGCATCATCATATGCAAGTTTTTTTAATAATTTTTCCACATGTCAACACTATAACTCTCCTCACCAACTTTAATATATATATATATATATATATATAGATTTTCATTTTCTTATTAGTATAAACTAGTAGGTAACCCGTGCTTTGCACGGAAAATTAATTTGTCAGTTTTTTGCTATTTTGTTTTTTTGCTATTTTTTTTTAATAATGAAACATAATATTTTTGGGTATATAAGTATATTGTATATAAATTAAAACTTTTCCTTAAAAATTTAGGAAAATTTTGTTAATTTTTTAGGTTTTGTTGCATATAATTTTTATTTATTATGATAATTAAAACTTGAAATTAAAGATGATTTATTATTATTATGAATTAACTTTTAATTCTATACATGATTGACTTAATAATATTAGCTATTGTCCAATAAATTATTTTTTATTATATATACACATTATAATTAGTAAATATAAAAGTCTATAGTGTACATATAATGTGTTAGTAGAATAATAAATTAATTAACTAATAATATTAATAGTAATAATTTTTATTTTTAATAACTGTTATGATTAATTAATACTCTAATTTTTTAGAGTAAGAGTCATACTTTGCTTATGCACACTTATTAAAAAAAATGATAGAAAATGGGTAAATATTGCAGGTGGGCTGAGAATATAGATGTCCAAAACACAATTCATAGTGCAAGTGGACAATATATAAGTTAGTAAGTTTGGTCTTTTTGTAATTATAGAAGCATTAGAAAGAAAATATAGACCAAAACACTATTCATTTTTTCTTATAATTTGTCAATTTTAGAAAGACTCTCTGGAATATATTAAAATAGAAAGTAGAACTCTAACTCTTAAACGGAGTGAGTACTGCTAATACTAAATATTAGCATATATTGTATAATTATTAACTGATACTATTAATAATAGTTAATTTATATAACAATTATGGTTAACTAATACTATTATAATAGCAATATTATATATATATATATATATATATATATATATATATATATATATACCTATATATATATATATATGATAAAAATTATGATTAACTAATACTATTAATTAATAATATTTTTAATTATTTAATAATTAACTCCAATTAAAAATATATAAAATATAATAATAGTTTACTATTGATAATTAATTATTATTTTCTTAATATTAATATTAGCTAATACTATTAATTACTACATAAGGTAACTATTATAGTTAACTATTGTTAACTATTACTAATAATAGTAAGAGTTAACTTTAATAGTTAACTATTATAGTAACTATTACTATTATTAGTAATAGTTAACTATAATAGTTAACTATTACTAATAATAGTAATAGTTACTATAATAGTTAACTATAATAGTTATCCTATATAGTTACTAATAGTATTAGCTAAAACTATTAGCTAAGAAAAAGAATTTGAAAATTCACATATTTATGTTGGTAGGATTGATGTGGCATCACCATATGCAAGCTTTTCTATAGTTTATCCACATGTCAATACTATAACTCTCCTCACCAACTTTAATATATATATATATATAGATTTTTAAAATAAAAATCATTTTAGTAAATTTTTTTGAAGCTTGTTTCTTGACAAAAAACTAAAAATAAAATGCACTTGATTTATTTCTTTCTCCTACCATCAAATGCATTTAGTTCAACTTGTAGTAAATGAATTTTACCTTTTTTTCAAAACATTTCTAGGTCATTTCTCGAATTTAAAAGTCCAAAACAAGAGAATTATAAGTCAAAAACAAAAGTAATTTAATCCACAGTAATAAAGAAAAAACAAAATCCACGTGCTCTGATTGGCAGTGTATATTATTACCTTATCATCATAAATCCCCAAAACCCAGAAACGGAGAAAATTGAATTCCCAGTAAAACCAAATCCTCATTTCACCGGAAAATGCCGCCGCCGACGGCGATTCTCTCTTCCTTACCCTCCATTTCCTCCTCCCCATTCCCCTTCCCCTCCTCCACTTCCAATTCAATTTCCTTACCCCAATTCCATTCCCTCCCCTGCACCCGAACAACTTTCTCAACAACCACTACCACCAAGAAATTCAACACTTTCCTTGTCAAAGCCTCGCCGATGATTGAGAAGGAGACGCCGGAGACTCACCGACCGGACACATTCCTCCGTGATTCCGGCGGCAGTGACGCCTCTCCCAATTCAGCTAACTCCGTCCGGGGTCGGTTTGAGAGGATGATTAGGGACGCGCAGGATAGTGTGTGTGCTGCGATTGAGGCGGCTGACGGCGGCGGTAAGTTTAAGGAGGATGTATGGTCGAGGCCTGGCGGCGGTGGTGGGATTAGTCGGGTTTTGCAGGATGGTGCTGTGTGGGAGAAGGCTGGGGTTAATGTTTCTGTTGTTTATGGAGTTATGCCTCCTGAAGCTTATAGAGCTGCTAATCCAACTGCTGGCAATGGAGATGCTAAGCCTGAACCTATTCCCTTTTTTGCTGCTGGGATCAGCTCGGTAATTTCATTCTTTGGTTTTTTAAATTCTTGGGTAATATGTATTTTTTTGATGTGTATGCTTTGTTTCTCAAATTTTCATCTCAGATATTGAAATATAGTTACTCGATCTGTTGGACTCAGTTGTGTTAGTTTAGAAACTTTGATTCCGAATTCTAATAAAGCTATACATTAGTTTGAGCCGAATCCAATGTCTTAATTCTTGGATTCGTCATAATTTAATGAAGTTTGAGGTTCATGAAGTTGAGTTCGTGTAACCAAAAAACTGAGAGAATTT
Source organism: Campanula takesimana (assembly GCA_026119855.1). Classification (NCBI taxonomy): domain Eukaryota; kingdom Viridiplantae; phylum Streptophyta; class Magnoliopsida; order Asterales; family Campanulaceae; genus Campanula; species Campanula takesimana. The sequence continues at coordinate 125,500 of JAOWBW010000058.1, forward strand.
CGATTATGTTTTCAGAAAAACCAAGTACGGTTGAGTGTTTTATTTGTTTCTTATGTTTGTTCTGGGTGGAGTGAACAAAATTTATGTCAAATGTGGAGTAAAAACAAGGAATTAGCATATGTAGCTCGAAATCACATTGACTGTCAATTGGGCTTACTACCAAATTGTTTTAATTGGGGGGGGGGGGGGGTGCTTAATAAGTTTAAGTAGCTTTGGACTATACATCGTTCTCTAACCATATCTTACTGCGACAGATCTTGTTCCAAGATGATTACATGTTTTAAGGAGTCGAGAGCTGGTATTTTACCATGGTCTATGGCTATATATTTTTATAATCCATGTTCCATTATTTTGTACGCAAGTGTTATATTTTAGGATGGTGAGAACACATGAGAAGATAAGTTTAATTCACCATTATGTGTATCTTTGTATTTGTATTTATATTAGAGAATGTGTCATATGGTAGCTCTTATGTATCCGGTTCCTCATATGTTGCAGGTTTTACATCCAAAGAACCCTTTCGCACCAACTCTGCATTTTAATTACCGTTATTTTGAAACTGATCCCCCAAAAGGTACCGTATTTTCATATGTATTTTGTTCTAAGTAGGTATCTTCTAATTTTTGTTATGAGCATATTTGTTCATTTTCCAACCAAATATCCTAAATTTGAGGGTTTTATTATGTATTTTAATTTCCAGTGTTTTGAGTTGCAGCACTTGCATTATTGCCTAAACTTTGTGTCAAAGCTAGCTTTTGATGATATACAAGTTTTTTACTCCCTCTTGCTTTAAGTGAGTACCTGTTTTAGACCTTGAGGGAAGTTAAAGAGAGTTGACTTTTAAGCAATTTTAGCTCCAAATATGCATACTCTTACGAACCATCTTATCCACTTAGAGTATTACAAGTATAAACTGACATATGATATTTGTTAGGTGATTTGGTAACTTCCTTATGAATGGGCACTCATTTGGGGATATTTATTTGTTAGCAAATGGCATTTAGATTCCTACCCAGCCATGTATAAATTGACTGATCAAAGCACTCTTCCTGCTTCCTTTTTGGTTTGAGGACTATAACTTAAGATATGTTTCACGGGGTGCTCCTTAAGGACAATAAGCTGTAGAATAGTTAGGATAGAGTAAATTGGTCTTGGGTGTTGATTGTAAGTCAAAGCCTCTTATAAAGCTACTTTTTGGTAAATGAGTACGAATTCAGTTAAGGAGAAGAATTGTTAAGAATCCCACTGTGATTACGAATGAAACAACTGGATTCAATCAGTCTGAAGAGTGTTCTCAAAGACACAGGTTGGAGGTTGAGGGTTTCGAGTGTAGCCTCTTCGCTGTTGTGTATACTAACATTGTAGCTACACACCATCATTATCTGTGCAAAGAAGATACTCAAATAGTACGGAGTAATAGATGTTGTCAACAACATGTGTTTTACCTGTTATGTAATGAGGGGCTTGAGTATTGCTATAGGACTAGGAGTTGACATGTGACTATATATCCTTAAGATTATTTCTAAATGTGGCGAAACTCAATCTTATGCAAATTCAATTCTTTTCTTTCATCAGTATTGGTTTTTGAGATTTTATATTGCTCATTCTAGAAATCTGATATCCTTAGATTTAATTTAGTATTTCACATTACCGGAGGCCAAATCTCATTTTATTTCAAGTCAAGTATGTTCCTGCAGAGTTGTTTCCTGAAACCGAATTTCTGAACTAAATTGAAGTGCTTCTGCACTTCAGACAACTGCACGTCGTAGATAAGGAACTTCCTTACTGTTCATTTACCCACAAGGCGTTTTTGTAATAGTTTCACACGGTGAACGTGCTAATCAAATCCTTCAAACTCAATGTGTTAAATATTCCAGTGACTAAATCATTTTCCTTTCAGAAGTCAATGAACTTTTAATATATAGTTGCTTCAAATAGCAACCATGTTTCATTGTTTGTTCACTTTGGTGACTTTTCTCGTATTGCTGTTCAAATTAAATTTCTTGGCCAAAACTATATGAACTGTATGCTGCTTCAGTAAAAAATAAAAAAGGAAAGGATGAAAATAATAGTAAATAATTTGTTGTTCACTCCTTTTCCAATGTAAGCAGATGCTCCAGGAGCACCAAGGCAGTGGTGGTTTGGCGGTGGTACTGATTTGACTCCTGCATACATCTTCGAGGAGGATGTCAAACACTTTCATACGGTATATGAGATTCATTTATATGAACATTTCATTTGAGTAGTTGAATTCAGTACTTTCAAGTTTGAACTCAAACTCCATCTCTTAGACAATAATGTACAATCATATGGATGAATACATAAATTGGAAAGCTCTAATATACCATAAGGCTTTACAATGCATGTTTGCCCTCCATTGAAAAGATTAAAATCAAGTACTTCCTTCGTCCTAAATGAACTAGAACTCATTATATGACGAGGGAGGATTTTGTAACTCCCCAAAAAATTGGACATTCATTTTGGTACAAAGTTTCTTGAAATTTGGACATTCATTTAGGGAGGAAGGGATTATCTTGCTTGGAACATATGGTAGGGTGGTGGTGGAACACAAGGAAAAACATTATTGCCTTTTTGGGATAAGCTCTAGTGAGAACTGCAGAAGTCAATTGAAGAATATGTATCACATAATTTCATTAAAGAAAATCTTGAACTCGTTTTCGTTTTCCTTTCTTTATTTGGTGTCTTTGAAAGTGATGAAACTTCATCTTTCAATGTTAGGTACAAAAAAATGCTTGTGATAAATTTGACCCAAGCTTCTATCCTCGGTTCAAGAAATGGTGTGATGATTATTTCTATATCAAGGTACACTTGCTCTGATTTTTTATTAGCTAATCAAACTTTGCTAGTCCGACTCATGAAATTTTGTCTAGCAATCTTGCAAATATATTAATGAATGTGCAGGATAGACTTCTATACTTCTATATTAATGAAAGTTGTTACCTTTAAAGTTGTGGTGTGAGGCAATGCTTGCCAGTGTTTCAAGCGAGTAATAGGATAGCATATTGGAACTAGGAATAATGATACTCCATAATAAAAGCATATAAAGCTAAATTGAAATAATATTAAAACATGGAGCATGTGTGTGTATACAATTTTTTTTTTTTTTTATTAGAGTGAATGTAAAGAAAGGGCAGCCCGGTGCACAAGGTGAGGGTCCGAGGAAGGGTCCCACCACAAGGGTGAAATGTAGGCAAACCTTAACCTGCATAAATGCACGTGGCTGCTATGAACTCCATTGGTGTAGAAATTTCTTTTATCGTATTGACTCCTCCTCCATACCTTCTATACCCTCTGCTTATCTAAGAAAAAATAATTAACCTTACATTTCCAGATACATGAGAGTCATAGAAGCTCTAATCCTGGCCGGAGCACTTGTGCCCCTTCCCCTTACTACAATACTCCATACCCCCACATACTGGCCTAAAATGTTCCTGAAAGGCGACAAACTTGATTCTCCTTTCTTTTTGATTCTTTTTTGTCTGTTCATGACAATCGACAATTTATCCTTTTTTTTCATTTTCGTTCGTTCTTTAATCATGATTGCATGCTACTTAATTAAGATATGGAAGTGAGACTTTCACTGTAATTAGTTCAGCAAGAGAGAAATGATCACATATACTCATTCACCTTGTTTAGGTCTGAAGCAGTTCTATTTGTTCATTGTCCGCCATTACATTAAAAACTGTGTTTTCTGCAGCACCGGGGTGAAAGGAGAGGGCTGGGGGGAATCTTTTTTGATGATCTTAATGACTACGACCAGGATATGCTTCTTTCTTTTGCCACTGGTAATTAATTGCTTCCGAGTTAAACCCTTTTATCCAATTGGCCCATTCAAATCACATTTTTTTCAACCAGTATAATTTGATTAATTTCATACCAATTTTGTTCCCAATAAGCTCTTTATTTACTCTCACGAACATTGAGTTGCAGAATGTGCAAATTCAGTGGTTTCTGCATATATACCAATTATAGAGAAGAGAAAAGATACACCATTCACAGATGAACACAAGGCATGGCAGCAATTAAGACGTGGGCGTTATGTAGAATTTAACTTGGTAAGAACTACTCCCTCCGCCCCCAAAAAGATAGTCCAGTTTGATTTTTGAAGGACAACAACACAAGTGAACTTTGACATAACATTAATGTCAATCTAATCATTCTGTGAAAAAAATGTTATTGATTAATCACACAATGATATATCAATAACAATTTTTAAATTTTCACTAGGATGATTAGTTTGACATTATATTCGGTCAAAGTTCACTTGAGTTGACAATCAAAAGTCAAATGAGACTAGCTCTCTGGGACGGAGAGAGCATATCTGAATATTTTCTGTAACTCTTTGATATTGAAATTCTCTATTTTGAGTCTCTGTTTTTCTTTCGACTTGATGTACTTCTTGTAGCATGATACTTATTGAGGTTGACTTTCTTAAATGAAAAGGTATATGACCGAGGAACAACATTTGGTCTCAAAACTGGAGGCCGCATTGAGAGTATTCTGGTCTCTCTTCCTCTAACTGCCCGCTGGGAATATGACCATGTAAGCTTTTACTTGTCTAGTTCCTAAATGAGTTCTAGTTTTTGTGACTTTGAATCATAAACTATTTTGATTGATTAGCAGAAAACTAGTCACTTGCTGCGGCTAGTGAGAATGTTGAGTAGAGGTTGATGACTCCAATCCCACCATATCTTGCCATGTGTGGCATTAGGAAATAAATAAATAAAGTTCTCCCTACGTCCCATAAAGATAGTCTCATTTGACTTTTATGGTCAACAGAAGCGAACTTTGACCAAATATTAATCTCAATCTAATCACTCTAGTGAAATGCTAAAAATTATACTCCCTCTGTCACAAAGTAAGACTAAGAGTCCTACTTTCCTTTTTATTACGTCCCAAAGTAGGTCTCATTCCTAAAATAGAAATTGATGAAAAGTGTTTTGGACATTTTTGTCCTTATAATGCTTGTGTTGTTACAAAAAAAAAAAAACCCCAACACTTTCAACCTACTTTTTACTCACTTGCATAATGAATAGTGTTGTAATGAATAGTGTTTTGGACAATTTTACCCTCAGCCCACTTGCATTATTTACTTCTCTTTTATTGTTTCCTTAATAAGCGTGCATATCTCTTATAGGACTCTTACTTTGGAATGGAGGAAGTAATTGATATAACTTATTAAACGATTTACCTATAACAAAATTTTGAATTTATTGAGATGATTAGATTGACAATATTCTTTGATCAAAGATTCACTTGTGTTACCATAAATAACCAATGAAGACTATATTTCAGGGACAGAGTTAGCAACGCAACGTATAAAAAATGTGAATGATATGGTTGACACTCTTTGTTTTTGCAGCAACCCGAAGAGGGTAGTGAAGAATGGAAATTACTAGATGCTTGCATCAATCCGAAGGAGTGGATCTGATAAAATTGCTCGAGCATTTATTTGTGTAAACTTTTCAAGTCCGTCTGTAAGTTCTTTCCATTTTTTGTTTCCGTTAACGTAAGAATCCCTTTGCTAGAGTTGTAGTTGGCCAAGTAAAATTACTATTTGTTGTCTGCGTGATGGAAATGTGGCTGCATTTGTTGTAGAATTGTAATAGAGAGGATTTGAGTTTGAGCCATATTTTAGTCTCTGCTTTGTAGCATCCTAATTGTTGTAGGAAATGAAAAGAATTTGGTTATTTTGGGAACATTTTCTGTCATGTGGAGTGGATTTTAGCCCCCAAAGGATTATTCCTATAATGTTTGATTAAGAGACCATTTGCTGCATGGACCCACCCTTATGAAATCAGTACCACCCAAAATAAGATTATTGGTCCTGACATAAAATTTTAAAAATACTACTCCTTCCGTCTCACTATGTTTGGCCACTTTTGATTTTTGATGGTCAACATAAATGAACTTTGACTACATATTAATGTCAAATTAATTATTCTAATGAAATTCTAAAAATTGCTATTGATAGGTATATAAATGATTTATCAATAACAATTTTTAGAAATTGATTAGAATTATTGGATTGACATTAATGTTTAGTCAAAGTTCACTAATATTGACCATCAAAAGTGGCCAAAAATAGTGAGACGGAGGGAGTAATATTTTATTGGAAAAGTGGTTTGAAAAGTAGGTATTGTGGGTTCTTACAATATCTAAAATTGTAATTGATAAATAATCATTTAATTTATCAATAATAATTTTTAAAATTTCATTTCATTAAGGATTGTTAGATTGAAATTAAATGTTTGGTCAAAGTTTACTCCCGTTGACCAAAAGTGATGAACAGACTAAAAAGACAGAGGGAGTATATTTTTTTAATAATTTCAATGTGCCAAATTATTTTTAAATTATATTTAAAAAAACTATACAAAAAAGCTCTCACAATGGTAGAGGTTTTTCTTTACAAGGAGAAAATTGGTGAATGTTTATGTAAAAACTACATGAAAAAACTTTCTCTATAAAGAACAACTCTTTAACGAAGAACTCTTTAAAAGCTTTCACAATAGCCAAAAGCTCTTTTCATAAAAATAAAAAGCTCCGAAACAAGTCCCCCGGGGCATAGCTCAGTGGTTAAGGAGGGGGAGATAAGTTGTTGAGCTGGAGGCATAGAGTGTGGGTTCGATTCCTGGTGGGAGCAATTAGTGCCAGGGCCGAGCAACCGTAAGTCCTGGCACAACGGAGCTCTCCGGGCTCTTTTCCGGGGTCGAACCTTCTATTGTGTTATCAGTTGACATGTGCTCAAACCCTGGCTACTGAGGCACATCCCGCGATTTAACGGGTGGTAGGGAAGAGGGACCGGAACTACTACCCCCAGGAGTAGTTGGCGGAGCTAGGCCGAGCAACCGTAAGTCTGGCGAAGTTGGTGAACCTGGGCATCAAAAAAAAAAAAAAAAAAAAAAGCTCCGAAACAACTCCCATTGTAAATACTCTGTGCTATACTATTAGAGTGGTAGTTCCACTTTTTACTACCTCATTCAAAATGAACGTGAAATTCTTTTTCAAATTTGCTTTTGATAGAGAGTGATTTTTTCTTTTTGAACATTTCATTTTGTGACAGAATACATAACATACAGTTTTCGGAATCGAATTCTGTGATCCCATTGTCTATATACCAACAATCATCTGAAAGTGAATCAACCGAAAAGTTTGTCCTTTACGGTCAACTGAACTTTGACCAAACATTGGTATCGATCTAATCATTCGAGTAAAATTCTTGTAATTGATAAATTATTTATCAATAACAATTTCAAAATTTCATTGTGATCATTAGACTGACAAATGTTTGGTCAAAGTTGATTTTTATTGACCATAAAAAATCAAAATGAGACCAACTTTCCGGGACAAAGGGAGTACAAAAAAAAAAAAAATACAGCAGATTGAAGAAATGGATTTAAGCAACAATAAATATTGACAGTAAACTAGGGTAGGATTTAAGTCTAAATGAAGTGAAGTATAGCACACTAACAAAAATAATTAAGGAAATAAAGTTTATACAAAATAGTCCGTCCCTTTAATTTCAAAACATGGGAGACTGTCAATTCTCTAGCTGATCTTTTTTACTCTCTCTTTACAAGTAAAAACTAAAACAGGAAACAGTAAATATAACACCTGTTAACAAAATAACCACCAACTTACTACGAGCTCTAGAAACAGCCACACCAGAGAATGCCTGTTTCACCAAAAAAAAAAAAAAAAAACTCGTTATTTACCCCAATTTGATCTATACAGCAATTAGATTATTGCCACAGATTCTAGTAACAAGTTAAACTTTTACTCCGTCCGTCCCATAAAGATAGTCCAACTTTATAAGTTGTTAATTTTGAACCAGCTTTGAGCATTAATTTAAGGTCAAAGGTCAATTTAATGAAAATCCAAAACAGTTATTGATGCTAGGGATGACCAAACACGGTTCCGGTTACGGTTCTGGAAAAGCTTGAACCGTAACCGAACCGTTTCTCTTCCGGTTATGATTACGGTTCGGAACCGCCGGTCCACACATTCCGTTTTTGTAAAAAAAAAATATTAATTTTTTAACAGAAAAAACAACTATAATAATATTTTATTGCCGCATTTTTCACAAAAAGGTATAGAAAAAATGTTTAAAAATTTGAAGAGGTCCGTCCCTCTTTTCTTTTATATACCCAACAAATTTCTATTATTTTTATTCATTGAATTTGACTAAAAATTTAGTCAAAACTCAACTTTTCTTGTCAACTTTCTGTTAGGAACGGTTAATTTTGATGAAACCGTTAGAAATCTAACGATTTTGACGGTTTTTGAACGGTTTTGCTAACGGTTCCGGTTCGGACTAGGCGGTTCATGGCGGTTCGGAACCGCCGGTTCACGGTTTTTAGAGGGTATGAACCGGAACCGGAACCGGCCCGTGTTACAACCGGTTCCGGTTTTTGCCACGGTTCAAGGCGGTTCCGGACTTTTTGGTTCCGGTTTCGGCCCGGTTTGACGGTTCCGGTTCGGTTTGGCCATTCCTAATTGATGCATCATTATAAATTCTATCAATAGCAATTTTTAAATTTCCAATAGGATAGTTAAATAGCTTTGGGGGGGGGGGGGGTGTAGTAGTAGTATATAAGTATATCCCCTGAGGCCCTGAGCACAGATAAGATGGCTAAAGTCTGAATTTTGAGGAACTAAACATAATATACCATCAAAATGTAAATTTGGTAGTGTCAACAATACTGCCAAAGCGTTTGGTACGTCAGCCCAAGGACAACACTTGAAAAGTTAAAATAAAAATAAGGATTAAGTTTGCTTTTTGTCCATTGTACTTTGCATGTACTTCACTTTAACCATTGTTCTTTTTAGTTAACATAAAAATCATCGTACTTCGGAAAATACATCATTCCAGTTCCAAATTCGCCGATTAGAGCACGCATCAGGCACAGACTAGGGCATAAATTTGGTATCGGGATGACAGATTTTTCAAAGTACAGCGGTTTTTATGTTGATCAAAAGGTACAATGGTGTCCGATGAAAGTACAATGGATGAACATGAAGTTTTGCCAAACAAAAATGCCACACCGAAGGCATCACAACAGACCAAACAGAGCGGTATGATGAACTCACAATATGCGGGTTGCCAAATCAGAGCCTAATACCATGTTGACTTACATTGACCAACTCATCTAAACACTTAACCAGTTATAGAGAGAAACCAACTATATATATGCCTTGACAAGTTTCTAAGTTGTGCAGAAAAATAGAGCCATCAACTGAAGCCAACAAATGAGGTTCAAGTGAATCAGAACAATTACAATTGCAACAGCAACAGCAACTGTGTAAGTCAGCATACAGATATTTGTCCCAAATTAATATATTGCATCATACCTAGAATGTAAAGACTGATAAAAGAACTAAATACTTTTTCAGTCCCAAATTAAACATTTTAAGGATGGTGCTCTACTTATTTGAAACTTGCTTCAACCATCGTACAGTTGCACTAAAACTATTCACTCTTAGAAATGGACGTTTATTTTGGGACAGACCAACAAAGAAAACGCAACATTAATTTTGGGATGGAAGGAGAACAATAGTCCACGATCGCATGCAGTGGCTAGTCCGAGATTAATCATTCAAATTTTCACACAGATAATCTCGAGATAGAACCTTACCTCTCATTTGTACGGAAATAAAATTGGACTTTTTGGAGCACTATTTGTCCGAGTGTCCTCGTTTGGCTTTACGACGTGCGTGGTGTGAGTGGCCATTTCGATGGGGTTTCGGGGCCTTTCTACTGCAATTAAATAAACAGAATGGAAGATATTAGTACTTGCAACTAAACAGATTAAATATCAGTACCCATTTGATACGAAGAATTTACATCCTTATTCAAAATGTGTGCACCGACATAAATGGAGAATGAAGATTGCGGAACTCACCAGAAGAGAGCTGAAAATATCTTAAACAGAATAATGACCGGCAGCGCCAATAATGCAGAGGCCTACAGCATAAAAATACTACCTTCAGCATTCACTCAAAAGGCAAATTACATATTTTGGGACTATTAGGGAAGGAGAAGAAGAAGAAGAAGAAAAGTGAAACGATACATACGGCAAACCAAACAAACTCCTTAGTTGCAAGAGGTCGTGTAAGTTCATGTTGCTTCAGAGATTCTTGCACAGTCCCTTGAACCTGGACAGAAATGGTATCATGCAATATTGAAAGATGCTATGGTGAAAACAAATAATGCATTTTTAAGATCTTTCTCTACTGCATGCTGTAGTTAATCATTTGGTAAAACCCAATCTGAAGGAAACAGAATTAGCAATTTGTTTGTATATACTACTCCCTCCGTCCCAAAATGATCTTCCCATTTGACTATTCAACTTTTTAAGGATATGAACACTTGCTTCACTAGCCATGTTTTGTTTACGGCACGCACTTTTAAGCCTAAAATGTAGAAATGGGAAGAACTTTTTTGGGACAATGAAAAATGGCGATTGGGAAGATCATTTTGGGACAAAGGGAGTATATACAGTGGAGTAAGTGTTCCATTTCACTTGGATCCTAAGAAAATATAGAGAAATCGAGATATCCTTCTCATGCTGTATAAAAATGATTCTTATGCTGAGTAAAAGTAAGTCATGAGATTGCCTTTGTTCAAGAGTACCAAAAAGGGTATGAAGGAACAGAGCCATATGATGACAGGTCTTGACAAGTATTATTATTAAGTGAAGCATCAAGAAGGCGAAGCTCAAGTTAAATATTAGTACAAAAGTATGACATGAACATAATATCATACCTGTTGGTGGTACTTAGTAGCAGATTCAAGAAACTTCCCATAAGCATGAACTGCCTCCTTTGTGTATGGTTTCAAGGTAACCCGCACTTTATCAACATGAGGCCTAGCGGCTGTGGCAATTTGGTTAATGTATGGCTTGCAGAACTTTTTGGCTTCCTGTCCATAGATAACGAACTTCAAGATACATGTAGATTTTGCAAGAAAGCAGTCAGGATTAAGAACTGCAAAAATATACCTGAAAGTGAGGATGTGTAACTTCCTGTATTTTTACTATATGGGGAGTTACAGCAGTTTTAGATGCCTCGTAAATCTCTGAAGATTTTTTTGTCAGAGACTGCAGATGTGGTTCAAGATATACGATTAACAATAACCACTGCTCCTTTATAGCCGGGATCACTTTCTGCATATAGTCGAACAAATGAGATATTTACACTTCAAAAACATTCTAGAGAGGCACTGAAGTTATATTTATATTTAAAATGAGGACAAATGCAACAGCATGGCATTAAATGAATCCAAGGGTAAAACAATACATGGATGTGGCTACTTATAATTGATAGGCCTAAGGTGCTATGTTACCCAGGTCTCCAGATGCTTCAGCTATCATATTCATCACTTGACAGTCAAGTACCACAGTGAGTCGTGAGAAGTATACAAATTATCGTGGATAGTTTCATGGAAGATATGTTCATCTAACATTTCAGACGCGTGAGTACCTAGATACATACATATGAATATGTTTATGTTTATGTATATGTATATAAATGTGTGTATGTATAAGTATGAATATGCAGATGTACATTATTAAAACCTGGACTCGCTATATGAAACCCTTTCTCACCAATCCGTTCTACCGAAAGGTCTCAACCACCACACCGTATCCTTCTTAATAGATGCCCTTTTAGTTTTGGCCCTCCCCACCGCCATTTGAGAAGTGCTATACAATTACTTCCCATAAGCATACAGTTCCATTTGTGTAGGCACGCACGCACACACACATGTATGCATGCATGAGACAAACTAGCAAAACATGGCACACGTACTTTTTTAACTACCTATTTTATAATTTCTCATCCGAACTTGATAATTTGTCAAAAACAAATAAAAAATTAAAGGAGATTCGTCCATATCATGCATCTCTACACACGGGACACAACTGACAGAAGGGAGAGGATATACCGTTTTAACTGTCTCCACATGAGGTTCAGCCCACTTTTCAGCTTGTGCCTTTTTCTCCACAGCCTGAAACAAACAGAAAAACAACAATAAATTCTAAAGGAGGCAAGCATTCTCCATCAAAAGTGTACAAACGTTGAAAAACTTTGAAAGGGAAATTAGAGATTACCTTTTGCAAAACTATCTCAATAGTAGGCTTCCCATGCACTTTCCAATGTTTCTCCACATGTGCCTGCAAACAAAGGACGAAGTCAAACATCACAAGAACACCTACACACAATTACATACGTAGCAGACTCCAATGCAAAGTACCTGACAACGAAAGAAATGTACTGCAAGCCAAGGTGGCAGCCAGGCACCATGAACCTGACAATTGAAAATAGAATAAAGTTCATCAAATGCAGCCCATACCACTCGCCTTTTCAGAATTGAAACATACAGTAATTCAGATAACAGTGTCTGTGTCAGATTCATTTTACACCTATTACTATATACTATATTATCATGAGATGTCTACAAAAGAATTAACATTCTCTACACTAGTAACTGATATCGAACCTATTCCTTCATCGAAAAAAATTCCCAAACCAATTGATTTCCTTATAATCTTCCTTGTTCACTCTCTCTAATCAATACTCTGATATCTATTTTGCATCTCACGTGGTTAGCAGTAAGGTTAAGTGGTTGGCCCAATCACTTGGGGTCGGTGAGATTAGGGGGTCCAACGTCCGAAAATAACAACCAGTAAAATCGACCACTGCATGAAGGGTTCGGAGAGCAGAAGATTGAGAGGAGTCTTAAGTCTGTCTCTTCCACTTAAAGAGCCATAAGAAATAAATATAATATAGTGAGGATCTCCAGAAGTCAAGGTATTAGATTCTTCCCCTGCAAATGTCCTTGTACGAGTAAGACAAATTCCAGCTTTGTATACATTATGTCCATCCGCATCTCCAGCCAAGTAGAGCTATAATAAGATAAATGACTGTATAGTGTACGGATAACTACGCCCTCAAACAACTCTTTCTGTCCAGATGAGCAACAACAGATAGAAGCCACTCAAAACAACAACTCAACTCATAGTTCATACACGCCAGAGTTATCACATCTGATTCATGCAGCCAAGTCCACCATATTTAATGATAAATCAACAAATAAAAGGCAAGTTCAGGAGGAGAAACTTATTAAGCTTGCATAGCTGGAAGTTCTTCACGTTTATACACAGCAACAGCAAATACAATTCAAACCCAGAAAAGTGAAAAAAAGGATCTATTCAAGTAAAGCATTCAATCAAGGACCAATCACACAGGCTAATCATTTACCTCTGTCAACTCCTTAGATTTTGATGTGGCTTCAAACTTTGCCTTCATTAGTTCCTCCTACAACGATTCAGCATTGGAATGAGTTGCATGAAAATAGTATCATCTAGGAGAATATACCAAGCATTATGTACAAACATACCTCAGCAACTTTAAGAGCACGTTCAGTTTTAAGAAGTCTTGTCTTCTGCTCATCACTGACTTTTTGGAGCTGGAAAACAGGATGAAAAACAAAACTTAAAAAGTAGTACTCTTTACAAGAAATCAATCCATACGCCAAGAAACCATCCATATTATGTAGACACACGTATTGTCTGGATCTGGAATTGCCTAACTAGTATAGTTAGATTAAAATTGGTCTCCAGAAATAGAACTGGACTGAAGACATTTTCCTAGATATGAAGGAGTAGGACATATACACAAAATAAAAACATCACATGTTATGCATGCCTGTATTAAAAATGAGACACATAACTAGAACCCATATGCCAAGAAACCATCAATTACAATATGCCAATATTTAAGAATCAACATTTACCAAAGCACCTCTTGTGGGAAAAGTAGTGGCTTTTAGAGTATATGTGGCCTTATGCCCATGGTATCACAAAATGGCTTGAAGAAAGATCGGGCTGGTGCTTTAGTTTAATGTAGTTTCTTGTTTTTCTTTTCTTTGTTCTTATTGATGGACCTCTTGTAATCCTTTTGTAAATTGATCTTCTTCTAATACTCCCTCCATCCCGGTTTAATGCTCTTAGCTTGACTTTGCATGCTTGTTAAGCAATCAATGAAAAATGGGTCAACAATAGTAAGGAGTTACGAACATAATTGTCCAAAACACTGTTCATAAAGCAAGTAAGTGAAAAGTAGGTAAGGTAAGTGAGCTCTTTTTATAGTTCTATGAACTTATGCGGACAAGATTGTCCAAATCACTGTTCATACTTTGCCATTTATGGAATAAAGTAAATAAAACCTTAAACCATGACATACCAAAAAGGAAATTAAGAACCTTAAACTAGGCTAGAGGGAGTACGATCTTCTTTTCTTATCAAAAGATAAATAAAAAATAATACGGCAACAAAGATGTTGACCATCTCAAAGCACATTTTTCACAAAAACTTACATTTTGAAGCTTTGAGTTGAGCTCAAGCGCATTTTTCTCCAATTCCTTTGTTCGGGATTCTAAAGCATCTTTCTTCTTGGTCTTGCTCTCTAATTCCTTTTGAAGTTTAACCACCTATCAAAGCGGTGAACACAATTAAGTCATGAAAGGCTGTATGGCAAAAGTAAAAAAGATAGCTTCAGATACAAACCTGCTTCTCAAGTTCACCAGCACGTGCATGAGCTTTTACCACCTGCTCCTCAGCATGCAGTGATCCTTTGGTCTGAGAAACAATACAGCTGGAATATGTCATGCAAAGAAGAGAGCAGTTCAAAGTACATCTAAGGACATGTCAGGGCCCAAAATCTACTGTTTTTACCTTGATTGAAGCAATCTCACTCTGTAAAAGGGCAATGCTATCTGACTTATCTTTGATGGTCTTCTCTTTCTCAGCAATGCTCTCATCCTTGCCTTTCAATTCATGTGTCTTTTCATCAACAAGCGATTCTTCAATCAGAAGAAAATGAAATTAGACTGTTTCAGGCATAAAGAACTCAATTCACCAATTCTTTTAGCAGCCATGATCCTAATTCAAGGTAATTATTTCTTGCTGGAAATGTGAGTCCTATCCCTCAAAAGAGTCTATCCTAAGCTCAGATAGTATCATACCCTTTCCGTCCAGGCTCGAGGCAAAGATCCCTCCTTGATATTTCTTTGTACATCTTAATTCAATTTCAGACCAAAGATTTACATAAATTTCCCAAGTCTTTAGAAAATATCAAAGATACTAGCATCGAATGTACTGTTTTACTGATTGGAATTTGATTACCCAAAAGTTATGTTGAATAATATGATTGAATATCAATCACATGTTGACTTTTAACAGAAGTAAGTTGCCTCTTTTAGTCGAAATATGAGCTTAAAAAAAAGGAAACATTTTAATTTCACAACCAGTTTATCAATTGAACTACGAGAGAAAACTAAAGAAATGAAAACACAGTAAAAATTCCCGCGTATTAACGAACAAAGGAACGAACCGAGATTTTGGATCTTGGAGTTCAGGCGATCCAATTCAATCTGCAGAGCAGAAACCTCGGATTTATCGTCCGCGGCGGCGGAGCCTGATCCAACCTCCTCCACAACGGCGTCATCGGATTGAGCCGTAATCGGAGTGCAAATTAGGGCAAATATAAAGAGGACGGAGAGAACGAGGAGCTTTGAGGCCGCCATAGCCTAGTCAAAGCAGGAGCGGCGCCTCCTCAACTGACTCAACTAACGACGATTCACGACGGGGGACGACGACGACGACGGCGGCGGCACAAATTTGGGACGACGGCGGCTGCTGATAGTGCTGCTTTCTCGGTGGTTTTATACTCGATGTAGTTTGCAGTCCATTGTTGAATTGTATTTCTCTTGATTGATGAGTGTTGGTATGTGTGTGGTGCAGGTGTTGAATTAAATTACTCCTTGTAATTTTAAATCATTTCGCACTTATTAAAAAAACAGTCAATACTCCCTCCGTCCCACCCAAATTAAGATTTTTGGGATGGGCACCGAGATTAAGGAAAAAATGTTATTGGAGTAGGTGTTGTGAGTATGAAAAGTAAAGTAGGAGAGAGAAAGTGTGGTAGAGAATAATGAGTGGAAAGTTATTATGAGTGTGAATGTGGGTCCCATTAAATAAAACACTTCCATTTTTAGGTTGTCCTAATTCGAGTGAGACACTCAAAATGAAAATTTGTCCTAATTCGAGTGGGACGGAGGGAGTACATATTACTCTCTCTGTCCCAGAAAGATAGTTCACTTTGGATTTTTGACGGTCAACACATGTGAACTTTGACCAAAGATTATTATCAATCTAATCATCTCAATTATCATTGATAAATCACTTGATGATTAATCAATAACAAGTTTTTGAAGATTATGAGTTTAACCCCCCTGAAAAAATTCAGTTAACCCCCCTCAAAATTTAAACTCACCCTTACATATATAAACACAAAATTTTCACAACATACCTCGACCTATTGATTTCTTTTGCCGTTGGCTAGTTCCCTAAAATTTCAACTCCTTTCTGGAGTGTAGCGATATCGACGACGAGCAAGAGTGGGAGAGAGACGGACTCACTTCTCAGTTCTAAACGCAGACGCTAACCACGGAGGTCGGTCACCGATCTTTGCCTCTTCTAACAGGTACTATTTCTCTCCTCTGTCTCTAATCTCAAGTCTCAACCGAAAGCCCTAATTTTTAGAAAAAAAATAGGGTTTCTGTTTTCACCCTTTCATAAACGGAAATTAAGCTGTAATTCTGGGTTGATTCTTTCTTAAATTTAACGGGTTTTTCTTGAATTTGTTTACTTGTATTGTTTTAATCATGTTGGGATGCTTGATTAAATTTTAGTACTCCGATTCAGTTTGTATTTGTGCATATTTAACACTCTAGAGATACCCCTGTAGTGGTTACAACAATAAATCTGAAAACTATCATCAATGAAAAACAAAATGTCAATGAAATTGCCTCTGCGTCTGTGATCTGCTGTCACAAATCAAATGTACATAACATCTTGCTTGTTAGAACTATAGGTTTATATGATCAAAGACATTACCTGTCAGGTCTCTGGACTTCTAGGTTTTCAGTATAATAACTTGCTCTCATTATGCATTTTTCTTCATCTCCAATATTGCACTAGTTCTGTACCAGTAAGGGATCTGATTAGTGTTCAATTGTTGGATATTTATTTAACTCTTATCTTACCTAGGGTATGTATATAAGTATCATCAATTCATCATTTTGTAATAAGCTTATTGTGCGGACAGAAGCATTATTTGTTTAGCTTCACAACTTCTGATTCTACTTTGTGTTTTTAATCAACAACTGATTGACTAATGGACCTTACAGATTATATCCCCATGTTAGCATCGGAATGGACGAAACCTGGTTCATTAAGCCATTTTACTGTAGTACGTAAGCTAGAGGCAGGCATATTCCCAATGGGGTTTACCAAAGAGGCAGCAGCAAGAAATTCAAAGGCTGGCCCAAATATCATTACTTCTAAAATGAGGTACATTTTAGTTGTAGTTTTCTATTTAGTAATTACATATTTATGGTACTTCTATCCAAGGGACAAAATAACAGTCCGGGTGAACACTTTTCTTATTATATTATCAAAATTTGAATTCATATGAAAAAAGACTTTATATGTGAGTATTTTTACTTTTAAGTTTAATAGTGCGATTTTTTATCTTTATTTATATAATTTTTTTGATGCCCCTCACCGTAAATCCTGGATACGCCACTGGGAGGGAGTATAATATTGCGAAAATGACCTGGAACCGCTCCACCCATTTTAGCTCCACCCAACGGCTCCGAACAAGCAGGAATGACCAAACCGGCCCGGAACTGGACCGAAGAAGCCCGGAACCGGAGCAAACCGGCGAGTAAACCGGAACCGCCAGTCATCCGGGCCGGTTAAGGTTCACATAAATGGCGAACCGGACCGAAAATCCCTTGTTTTTCAATAATTTTTAACTTGTTTATTCATTATTGACCGAAACCATACCGGAACCGGATTGTGGTAACCGGAACCGGATCCGGGGTAAGCAAGGGCCGATTAAGGTTCACCTATATGCCGAACCGGAACCGGAGTTGGCCATCCCTACGATCAAGGCCATATAGGCGAGCTCATCATCTGTGCGGCTAAGATGATTTCAATTTTTTGTGGGTCCTACCGAGTTCGGACATATCTCATCCGTGGAACACAAAATCCAATGAGGTGGCTCTAATCGGAGCCATTTGGTGGAGCGGGTGGCGCTAACCGCTCGGCGGAGCGGTTTGAAATCCGAAAATCTCAAGAAAAACTTGTTCTATGCTCATTTTAGTGTAAAACATGTTTAGGCATTGCTAGGGGCACAAAAGAAGTTTACAAAATGATGGATGCAAAGTGAGGTGGCGATATTTTATTGGTTACATCGATTGTGGACCCGACACACTTTAATAAAAAACACCAATAGAATTTTAACACATCATTTTGTAAGCCACATTTTGTGGCACTTTTTTGTGACTTTATATTTACCCAACATGTTTTCATCCTTTAATGTAAAACAAATCTCTTAATATAAAACATGTTTTACACATAGCTCAGTGTAAAACTGATTTTTCATAAGACTGGCTCTATAATATCATATTATAATAGACTAAATTACTTTCTAAATATACAGTATAAAATACTTGAATAATTAAATGTTTTTATAATCACAGATACCTAATTACAAATGAGGCAGTCTCGCGTGCGGCGGCGCCGAGCCGAGCCATGCCCTATTTTTTTTTTTAGCCGATTTTTTATTTATTTATTTTTTTTTTCCCCCACAACCTTTTTTCCTCCCACCAAAAGTAACACTTCTTATAACGAAATGTAACACTTTTGTTTTTCAAATGTAACACTTTTTTTTTCAAAAATGTACCACAATTTTGATGCAATAGATTAAAGATAACATAAAAATTAAGACTAAATTAATGTAACACTTTTTATAAAGGAATGTAACATTATTTTTTCAAATGTAACACTTTTTTTTTTCAAATGTAACACTTTTTTCCCCCCAACATTAACATAGGATTGACAACTAAACTAATGTTACATTTTATAAAAAATGAATGTAACATTTTTTTTTCTCAATCGTAACATTTTACATTCTTAAATGTAACATTATATATGAAATGTAACAATTTTTTATTGAGAAAGTAACAATTGAAATGCAAAACCCATTTTTTTTTATAAAAACTGTTGTTACATTTAACAGTAAAAAAGTGTTACTTTTTGAAGATGAAAGTGTTACTTTTATCAGAACAGAGTGTTACATTTGAGCTGACAAGCAGATCAATTTTTTTTTGTCTTAAAAAGTATTTTTTTTAAAAAAAAAAATCAAACCATATCATGACCTATGTAGTTTTATTCGTCTCGTTGAGACGGACACAACGGTATTTTTTAATTTTTTTCTGAGTTGTAAATCTCAAGATATAGCATTTTATAGTATTTGGGTTTTTTTTTTTTAAAGGGACACGTGTCAAAATCTGGGAGAGGGAGGGTTGGATCTGGACAGTCGGATGCAGCGCCCCAGCCTGCCGCGCGAAGCAGCGGAACCAAGCACCCTGCCGCACATGGTGCGGCGGATGTATGCGAGAATTTGTCATTACAAATAAGAGCAACTCAAACTCTCAAAGTGTGTTAAAATTTATTAAAAAAATTAGACGTGCAAGTATTTTGAAAGAAAAAAATTGTCTATTTTGAGCTATGGGAGGAATAATTTTGGGATTTGTTTCTGTAGTTGTTTCCATGCAGATCAGGTGACTATTTGACATGGAATTTCTATGTGAGTACTTGAGGAATGAGGATTATTAGTTTTCTTTTTGTTGTTTAGAGCAAACTCGAGGAAATAATAAATCGCGGTTCATATTAAATCACTAGTGAACCACCCGTGCGATGCACGGGACAATATTTTGTTGAATTACTATAGACGTAAATGATAATTATTTCGTTGTATGACATATTCGTTTTGAAGGAAAGTGTATTAGAAGGAGGAGAAAATGGAATAAAATAAAAAACTTTAAAAAATTGAGAACCAAAATATAGTTCACACTTACAATGTTGATATGTAGTCATAAAGTTTTTAAAGTAAATAATTTATTACATGAAGGAGTGCATTGGGAGGAATAAGTTGTTACAATATTGAATAATGTCCTTCAACAGAGTTAATACAATAATTAAGTTTAAAATTTGAGCTTCATATGGTTGAAATATTTGTAACATTCATTTGTTTCGCAAAGCCACTTCCGTGAATTTTCTTCAACTTTTCCCTTCAATAAAACCCTGTTCATAAATTTTCGTCAAATAATTGAATTATTAAAAAATGATATACTAAAAAGTAAACATACTTTAAAAGCAATTACTGTCCCATTAATACGAAAGGCAAACTACAATAGAATGTACTCCCGCCGTCACAAACTTATTGTTACTTATTTCCATTTTGGATGTCTCATACTTATTGCTATTTACAAAAAATGTTCAATTTTCTCTATCCTACCCACTCACAACAACTATCCACTAACTTCTTTTCATTTTCCTACCCACTCACAATGCTTACTTTTTCAACATATTTTCTTAATCCCCACGCACTCATTTTTAGTAGCAATAAGTGTGGGACGTGGGAGTACTTGCTAATATATGAAATACAATTACAAAATACTCCCTCTGTCCTAGCACAAGTCACTTATTTCCTTTTCGGTCTGTCCCAACACAAGTGACATTGCCTAAAATGGAAATGTTTTAATATATTTATATTCAACCAACCCTACTATTTAATCCCATTCATTTTCTTGGGATGTGGTTTGTAGACCTATCCAAGAAGGTGGTTTGGGAATTTGGAGGGTGGGGGATATGAATCAGGCTATGTTAGCCAAGTTGGCGTGGGTGGCCACCAGAGGCAATTCCCTATGGTTACAATGGGTCCGTGTCAAGTATAAATGTCAACCTGCAGCCTCTAGTTCGCATGTGTGGCAAGCTGCATCGTCATATTTACATCAGTTGGATGATTGCAGTCGTTGGGTTGTTGGCAGAGGAGATATCAGATTTTGGACTGATAATTGGTGTGGGGTTCGACTTGGGGGCCCGCTTCCTGAAGATCAACTTTTGACAGTGAGAGATGGTATTCAGGTTTTGGAGGACATGCTTCAGTTTATCCCGCATGATCTACATGCTAATGTTCGTAGGGTGCATATTGATGAGCATAGTGAGGATCGTCCGGTCTTCACTCTTACAAAAATGGGAACTTTTGAGACAGCTGCATGGTGGGATTATATTCGGGTCCACAGCCCTTTGGTGGAATGGGGTGCTAAGGTTTGGCATCCCAACATCCCTACAAAGGTCAGTGGTTTCTGGTGGAGGGCTATGCACAATGGTCTTCCGGTGAATGCAAAATTGGAGTCGCGGGGCTTCAATATCCCGTCTCGATGTGTGTGTTGTCCTGGAGGTGGTCATAGGGAGACTCTTAATCATTTACTTCTACAGTCGGCGATTGCGCAGTCTGTTTGGAGGCATTGGGTTAGTTCGTATGGGTATTATGCTTTTTACTTGTTGGGAGATTTGGAAAGCAAGGTGTAAATCGATTTTCGAAGGAACTGTTATGAATAGTGCCAAAATTATGGATGGGGTTAAAAATTCTCTTATTGAGATGTGCTCATTCCTAGTCCCGAAAAGGTATCCTAGTGGGAATGACCGTGTCTTGTTGGAGAGCTTAGGCCTCAAAGTGGCAGAGCATAAGTTTAGGCGGCAGAGGCTGTTGAGATGGGAGCCTTCGCGTTCTCATGTTTTTACTTTGAATACGGATGGTTCCGCGATAAACGGCCAGTGCACGGGTGGTGGTATTATAAGGGATGGTATGGGGGTTTTTGTTTGTGCCTTTTCACACTACTACGGAGATGGAACCAACATGAAGGCGGAGATCTTTGCTTTACGTGATGGCCTGCGTTTATGTCATTCTTGGGGTTTACTTTCTGTTCAGGTAAACTCAGATTCCTTAGTAGCTGTGAATATTTTAAAAGGGCGAAATAAGTGTCTGTGGCAATACACATATGAATTGCGGGAATGTGAAAGTTTGATTGGAGGGTATGAGTTACGTCATGTTCTTCGTCAAGCTAATGGGGTTGCGGATAGATTGGCTTTTGAAGCTCATATTCATAAAACGGTTTGGACATATGGATCGTCAAGGGAGCTTCCACGGAGTGTCTTGGACGCGTTACGTTTTGATGAAAGTGGATACTATGTTGAGCGTCGATAATTATTTGATGTTGTTGGTGTTTGCTGCTGCTTGGTTATGGTGTTTGGTTCTTTGGAATAGTTTCTTGAGTGCATGAAAGGCATATGGACTCGTTTCGGTTGCAAAAGAGGCACACGGGCCCGTGTCTTGGACTTTTGATGGATCATTGGGCTCATTTGAATTTATTAGGATTGTTCTTTGGTTTAATTTTTTCAGGCTTTTATTTTTTAGGTGGTTTTACCTTTTGAGGAGTTGGTTTATTTTTTGGATTTCGAGGTCCGGCTCCATATCCGGCAATGAGTCGGGTGGTTGTCCCCCTCTTGTACTTATATTTTATAATTAATAAAATCTTTCCAGGTGCCGCCATGGTTTCTTAAAAAAAAAAAAAAAAAAAATCCCATTCATTCTCTCCCTTCATTTTCAACCACTCATTTTATTCAACCAACACTACTATTTACCCCACTCTTTCTCTCTCTTCATTTTCTGCCATACATCAACAACCTTTCCTTAATCTCCGTGTCCCAAAAGTTGGTGACACTTCTGCTGGGACTGAGGGAGGATATAGTAATCTAATTGTAAGATCTCAAAATAGCAAACTTCAGTCTTCTATGTATCTCCGCTATGATCCCCATGATGACTAAAAGAGTAAAACATTCTCCCTCTGTCCCGCTCGACTTAGGACGATTTTTTATTTTGGGTGTCCAACTTGAATTAGAACAGCCCAAAATGGAAAGGTTATACTACTTTTTAATTTAATAGGACCCACTTGTCATACTCACAACAACAATCTTTTTACTATTCCTCACACTCATTCTCTCTCGTACTTTACTTTTTATACTCACAACACTTCCTCCACTCATTCTCTTTCCTCTTAAAATAATAGTTTTCCTTAATCCCCGTGTCAAAACCAAAAATCTTAAGTCGGGCGGGACGGAGGGAGTATATTTAAACAATTGCTCATTATAAGTTTGCATGAAAAATAGATTAATGTTGTCAATTAAACAAATAGTAGATACGTCTTTATCATTTTGAGCAATCTCAAGTCACATGGAACAGACGAAAAAAGAAATAAGTCTCAAGTGACATGAAACGGAAGGAGTATTAACCAAGTATTCAGTATTTATAGCCATTTTATTACCATAGTTTGAAACTGGTAAATTTTAAATTTCTTACACTTGTCCATTGCTTGCAGCACTCCATTTGAGAGTAAATAATCCCATTTTATTTATGGCGTAGCACCCAAGAAATGACAGAGAACTGGATACCAAAGTAGAGATTATTTTCTGATAAGAAGTTCATAGTGAATGGAGATAGAGAGAAGCACATGGTTTGCGCCAAGAACCTGACAGAACATTGGAACTTTAAATAATTTCGAAGATATTTACTATGATGCCATCCATTTTATGTCGGTTTCACCCTCATCGTACATCTCCGTTTGCTAGGATTTTAATGATAGTGTTGGCTTTTGGCTAATCCGGAAAAGACAAAAATGGTCAGATTCAAAGAAAGGAAGTCTGTTCATTTCAAATGCAAACCGCAACATATGCCAAGTGTCTAACCATATGAAACATGTTTTGATGATTATGCCATACTCCATCCGTCTCACCTCATTTAAGACTTATTTCCATTTTGGTTCTTCACACTTCACTTGAGACTCCCAAAATGGTAATATTTTAATAATATCGAATCTACCCCACCCACTCATTCTCTCTCATCATTTTCCACCACACAATTCATTCAACCAACCTACTATTAACCTCACTCATTTTCTCTCTTCATTTTCTACCACACACTTTCATTATTTTATTTTTTTTCCTCAGTTATTGTGCCCACCTCTAAAGTCTCAAGTGAGGTGGGACGGAGGGAGTACTCCCTTTGTTCCATTTTAAACTTCAAAATTTTCCCTTTGGGGTGTCCCATTATAAACTTCAAAATCCAAAAAAGGAAAGTTATTTATATTTCTTATTTAGTGGAACCTACATGTCATACACACAATAAATATCCACTAACTATTCTCTACCCCACTTTCTTTCTCCTACTTACTTTCTATACTCACAACACTCTACTCCACTATCTATATTTTATAATATAAAGATTATCATCTTAATTCTTGTGCCCACTTTTTTTTTGAAGTTTAAAATGGAATGGAGGGAGTGTCCCAACACATCTATAGAAGAGTGAAGATTTCACACAGATGTGGTTCCAATACTGTATAACACCTTAGCTGCGAAATTACATTAGTATCCTTACTTTATGAATGAACTAACTATTATATCCTCTACACACTCTTATCTCCTAACTTTGGCTCAAGTTTTCCTTAGTCTCTTAATAAACGTCTAAAATAAAATGAAGAACTTTAAATCAGAACGGAGTGCTATACTCCCTCCGTCCCACTTGAATTAGGACAAATTTTCATTTTGGGAGTCTCATTCGAATTAGAACAACCAAAAAATAGAAATATTTTATTTAATGGGACCCACATTTACACTCACAACAACTTTTCACTCATTATTCTCTACCCCACTTTCTCTCTCCTACTTCACTTTTCATGCTCACAACACCTAATCCACTAACACTTTTTCCTTAATCCCCGTGCTCAACCCAAAAATCCTAATTCGAGTGAGACGGAGAGAGTATATATAATTAAGAGAGAAAACGAAAATTATTACCTAAATACGACACTTTGCATCCACATGGACACCTCGTACGTTCCAACAAATTTTATTTTAAATAACACTTTATGTACAATTATAATTTAGTTATTCTTATTTCAACCCGTGATTTATGTTACTATAATTTTTTCATTCTCTATAATATGTAGTCGACTTCTATTTTTCACATCCATTCTTCTATACTCCCTCCGTCCCATTTGTCCCATTTTAAAAGTCAAAAATTTTCCAAATGAGTATCCCAACTTAAATAGTCAAAATTCATAAATAGAAAGTTTTTTATACTTGGCCTTACATGTCATACACACAACAATTATCTGCTAACTATTCTCTACCCCACTTTCTCTCTCATACCTACTTTCTATATACAATACACTCTACCCCACTATCTATATTTTATAATAAAAAGATTATTTCCTTAAATCTTGTGTCATCTTATTTTTTTACTTTTAAAATGAGACGGAGGGAGTATATGTTTTATTTAGGCTTTTACAAAATTCCTAACTACTTGATATTCTGGGTTATTTTTGGCCTATTCGACCAAATTGCACTTTGTATCTATTAGTTGACCAGACTCTTCATGGCCTAAGCCTTATAATAAGTGAAAGAAAAAAAATCTCTCTAACTCAACTGGGAAAAGAAAATTATTATACCAACTGTTATTCACTAATGTAAATTGAAATATTATTTGTTCTATTGATGAACCAAATACAACTGTAGTAAGCTATAGCACATCAGAACCAAACCAAGAACATAAGCAACAATCCATTCCGAGATTTGAGCCAAGTTAGTTAGGAAAAGTGGGAAATTTCCCACTTCAATTTTAATCCTTAATTTGTCATCTTCTTTCCTCGCCTTCCATATCCGCCGAAAATTCACCGTCACCAAAATCGGAGTTCAAATCCGCTCCCTCGCCATGAATATCAATGCCTGAAGTAATGATATATCTGTTGGATTTCTAAAATTGTGCACACCATGTGATATATTGAAATCAATAAACAATGGTGTGATGATGATAGCAAACTGATTCTTTGTCAACAGAGACAAATCTATATATATATATATATTAAAGTTGGTGATGAGAGATAAGGTGTTGTCATGTGGACAAGTCATGGAAGAAGGTTGAATTAGGTGATGCCACATCAACACTACCCTCTTAAATAAGTGACTTTTCATTTTTTTTTATTAGCTAATAGTATTAGCTAATAATATTAGTTACTATATAGGGTAACTATTATAGTTAACTATAATAGTAACTATTACTAATAATAGTAATAGTTAACTATAGTAGTTAACTATTATAGTTAACTATTACTATTATTAGTAATAGTTACTATTATAGTTAATTATAATATTTACTCTATATAGTAATTATTACTATTATTATTAATAGTTATTATAATAATTACTTTATATAGTAATTAATATACTCCCTCCGTCCCGCTGAAAATTGCAAAAAAAAATCATGGCACAAGAATTAAGGGAAAAGTGAAAAAGGTGATGTGTTGTGAGTGTTGATAGTTGAGTGGGAGAGAGAAAGTGGGGTAGAGAATAGTTAGTGGGTTAGTGGATGTGAGTATGAGAAGTGGGACCCACTAATTAAAAAATATTAAAAACTTTCCATTTATGGAATGTGCAATTTCTATGGGACGCCCATTTTGGTAAGTTTTGCAATTTTCGGTGGGACGGAGGGAGTAATTAGTTAATATTGTTAAACAAATAACAATTGACTAATAATAGTTAACTATCATTATAATTAACATTTATATTTAACTATTATAATTAACTATTAAATAAACTAAAAATTATTATTAATAGTATTAGTTAATCATAATAGTTACTAGCTATATATATTAATTATTACTATTAATAGTATTATTAGTTAATCATAATAGTTACTATATAAGTTAACTATTATTATTAATAGTATTAGTTCATCATTATACAATAAATGTGAATATTTAATATTAATAGTACTCGCTATGTTCGAGAGTAAGAGTCCTACTTTCTATTTTTTTACGTCCCACTAAAAGTCTATTTCCTAAAAGCACAAATGATGAGAAATAATGAATAGTGTTTTGAATAATTATACCCTCAACACACTTGCAATGTTTACCAATTTTCTATTGTGTCTTTAATAAGTGTGCACAAACAAGGTAAGACTCTTACTCTAGGGCGTAAGGAGTATTAATTAATTATAATAGTTAATATATAGGTTAATTATAACTATTAGTATTATTAGTGAATAATAATAGTTATTATATACTCCCTCCGTCCCACTCAAATTAGGATTCTTGATCAATCTACTTATAAATTGACCAATAATTTGAAGAAAAATAATTATCTAAATGAAAATTTTAAAATAGTTATTGAATTTATTAGTAACCGTGATACAATAATATTTTTTTATTTTTTATTAGCATCATTATTTTTCTTCAAATTATTGGTCAAAGTATATTTAGATTGACCAAGAATCCTAATTCGAGTGGGACAGAGAGAGTATGTTAATAAGTACAATTAATAATATTAATTAATTATAATAATTATTTTAATTATTACTAAAAAATTAACACAATTTTCCTATATTTATGATCAAACATTTTAATTCATATACAATATAGTTATATTAAAAAAGTTATTATGTTACATTATTAAATAAAATCATAAAAAACAAAATACGAAAAAATAGTAAATTAGTTTCCCGTGCAAAGCACGGGTTACCCACTAGTTGAAGAGAATAGATGAAATTGGTTATCAACATACCGTCTCATCTTAAATGCTTGCCTCAACAACTTCTTCTTTAACTGCAGAGGATTTCGACAACTCGTACCAACATTTTTATTCCTTCATCTCTTGCCGTTAAGCGACTGCTTTGGTGTGAGTTTACTTGGTGGGTGGGTGTGTGTAATTTTGAATTATGTTTTGGAGTGTGTGTGTGTGAATGTGTGTGTTTTGGTGTATATGTTTGGCGAGTGAAATAGTTGAAAACAGTGAAAAAGTTGAATACTTTTTGAAAACAAAAGTTAAAATACATAGTAAGTTACCTGCTTTGAATCGTTCCACCGCCATGGTTCTTTCCATTCTCCGCCACAGGATCGGGCCTGAAAACAGAAGCATATATCTGCTCATTTGCCATGCCGACCAAAGCTCGATCTCTGCAGGTGCAAGGACGGGGTAATCCCTCTACAAATTTTGTCTTCACACTTTTTTCTATGAAAAAATCACTTCCAGAATTAAATGCATAGAATCATCAATTTTAAAGTTACAAATTAAAATAATAAAACAACAAACTGTAGACTAAATAAAATATATGAGTATTCAAGAAGAAAAAAACAAAAAAAAAAATATCTCACACTCCCATCTTTCCCAATTCCAAAAAATCTATATTATAAATAAGCAAATTGAAGATCAGTAAAAAAACCCAAAAATAAAACCCAACATCCAGAAATGAACAAAAATTTACCAAACCACAAGACTCAATCTAACTAAAATGGCACATAGATAAAAGAAAATATAAAAATTAGAGGGGAAAACTATACCAGCAAGCTCTCAATGCTCAGTTTATAGACATCGATTTCAGAAACGGTTTGAAACCGAAATGGCTTTCCACAATCCTTACGCCTCAAAAAGTACCTCAAAAGCTCCTCATCCGTTGGGTGAAACAGAAGCCAAGGTGCCAATGAGGTAGCCGGTGGCGCCGCCGATGAATTACCGAATGGGACTGCCGACGAAGGGGTCGCAGACATCAAATCATTACCCATAACCGATCTTGAAAAAAAAAACGATGCCCAGATAACAACAGAGGGGACCACTTCAATCTAGTAACAAACCTTCAATTTGTGCTTGGATCGAACCGTCGCCGACAATATCTAACAACGCCGCCGCCGGCATGGATCATCACCAGCACAAGAAGAATGGTCGCCGGAGAAGAGAGCGCCGACGAACTTTGAGACGCCGGGATGGAACGCCGGCGGGCTGGAGAGAGAATGGGTTAGAGAGAGAAAGGTCGTGTGTGTGTGAGAGAGAGTGAATTTGTGTAAAGAGATAAAGACTTGGCATCAGAAATTGCCTCGGTAAATGCGCACCGTCTCTTTCTTTAGTCAAGACAAATTCGAGAATGTACTTTTCTATACAAATTACCTAAGCAGCCCTTCTGATGCGAGGTGAAATTCCGAAACTGCCCCTTACTTTAGGCGGGAAAACCTTAGACTTGGTTGCTTTTATTATAATAGAGATAGAGATAGAGATAGAGATAGAGATTATTGTAAAATGTCTTTGCTCAAATTTGGAAGAGATCCTCTTATCAATAAATGTTCAAAAAAACATTAGAAAGGCGCCAATAGCATGCAATTGAATTTTGTTCAATGGAGTACGGATTCCATGTAGGGATAGAAATTTTACCGAACCCGACCCGTTTCCGAAACTTTTCGGTCCGAGTGGGGCGGGTTTGATAACCAAATTCCCAAACCCGGTGGGTTCGGGTCCGGATTTGGTAACACCACCTGACCCGCCCGAACCCGCATGCTTAGTTTATGTAGGGTTTTCCTATTCTGCCCTTATACCACTCCATTATTACCCCCCAATACCTGATATATTTTATTAAGTCCTCTTTGTTGAAGTCTTTGTCAAAAACTTAAAAGTTTGTGTTTGTTGGAAATGAGCTAAAGCTCAGATAGGCTGAAGTTATTGAGAGAAAGTGGGCTGAGGCAAAAAAAAATGTTGTTGTGCAGCCGGGTCGGGTTCGGGCGGTCACGGGCTTAATGACCCTCGGGCCGGGTCCAGTTTGAATGGTGGTTTACTCGGGTCGGATTCGGGTTTGGGCAAACTAGGCCCGTACCCGACCCGTTGACATCCCTAATTCCATGCGTTTTGCTAATCTCTGTGCTTTTCGTACTCTCTCTGTCTACTCCCGCTATCCATTTTCGCTTGTCCCACAAAATTAGTCTCATTTCTAAAATTGAGCGTTAAATATTGTACCAAGTAACTTTCAAAACTGCCCACAACAAATAATACTCTCCACTTGCGTCATTGTTGTTTTTAGAAGAACAATAGTGCTAATATAATTGTTTAACACCACCAAAAGTAATTATGGAAAGAATTGTCAAAATGGACTATATTCTAAGATTGAGGGAGTGATACTTTTGTTTCGCTGCGTTTTTATTTTTCAATTTACAGGACGCAATATTGAAATAGAATATATACACTTACTTCATTCGTTCCACTTACAAAATTTTAAAAAAGAAATTAAGAATTTACAAACATCAACTTACAAAATTTTAAAAAAGAAAATTAAGAATTTACAAACATCAGCAGAATGGGAGCCGCTCCGTCCTTTTTCTTCTACCCACCGCTTTCATAGATGAATTTTACTCATTGGTTGGTCAGTCGCTCTATCTCCGCTCGAAAAACTAAAACCTGTGATCATGAAGGACACAAATCAAAAGTGGAAACAGAGGTATCAGTACAGCATAATCAACCTTTGTTTAGTAAAACAATAAGCAACAACAACATTACTGAAGCATAAAATAAAAATACTAATTTTAAACTATCAAAATAATCAAATAAAAGAAGTATTCATTAATTAACTAAGCATACATATACCACTATTTAAGTATAGATAATAATAGCACAAATGAACTGGTGTACCAACAAATTCTATACCAAATTGTTCTAGAGACATTAGGGAAGTAACATTCAACCTACATGCAAGCTTATTTTCATACTTGCATCCATTTTTCAGTTCATTAAATTTCAGGTTCATATCTTCTACAAAGGACCAGAAAGAAATGTGATGACTTTTCCTAAGATACTAAATATTTAAGGAACAACTCGTTCATACTTGAGGCTTACAATTGCTTTAACAAATAAATTGCATGAATAAACTCATGGAACAAATAAAGAATTGTAATTGACTTGTACTAACAGAAAAAATATTTAAGGAAGAAATAAAAGGCTAAATTCCAAAACCTGATTCAGCAAGTTACAAAATCTTCATAAATTTGAAGTCACAAGTATTCCCAATCAATTCATTTCATCCTCTTACAATCAGAATCTCAGTCATAAGAGGACAACAAAAAAAATATTATGTAAATCTGGTAAACAAAGGAGAACAATTTGGATCTCCATATTTGTAACTCACTAACTCAGTGAGTTATTTGTGCAGAATCGAGTCAACTCGGCAAATCAAACCATACCTCGGTGAGTTGTATCAAATCTCAACCGGCAAGATGAACAATCAAAGCCTAAATTTAGGCTTTATTTGCAGATTTCAACAAAAAAATTGTACAAGGAAGATCATAATTCTGACATTTGAAGATCTAAACCAAAAAGTATTGAAATCTAAATGAAAAACTGGAAATAAATGACCTCATATAGATCTTCAATTTGAGACTAGCCGTAATCGATCTTCGCTTCTTTACTGGAAAACATGATAGATATGGCGTCGGCGGACTGAGACGGAGATAATGACGGAACAAATCTGATGAAGAACGATCATCGACGGAGATGAAGACGATCAAAACAATTTGCCGCCGCTGCAACTGGAGATGCAGTCGTAGAAGATGCCGTCGCTATCAAACGAAGATCCGACGATGAGAGTTGTGAAATCGCCGGTGGAAACTGGAGATAACTCCAGATCTGCTACTGTCCAGATCTGCTACTGAACGAAGTATTTGTGAGGAAATTCATTAGGAATGGAGGTTCATGACGGAGAACAAGTTATTCGACCGGCAATTCACCGGAAATTTGAACATAATTATTTTCGACTTTGAAATTTTCAGAGCCCTAGGTTTTGCAGGTAATTGATATTTTAGTGTTTCTGAAGGTTTCAATGAAGGAATTTTGTGGAGAAGAAGATAGATCGACATTTCGCCGGAGAGATTTGAGGAATTTGTGATTTTTCGATTCTGAATTTTCAGAACCCTAGGTTATTTGCGGAAGCGAAATCGGCAATCAGGCCACCAAATCAGTGGCTCTGATAACATGATAGTTTTAGGATTGTAGATATGGAAGAGGTTTATTGGGGAGGAGATGTGGCCGGACCACCACCCGTGGTGGTGGCCGGAGATTGAGAAGAGAACCGGAGTTAGAGAGATAAACGTGGAGAGAGAAAGTAAATGTTTGTATTGGTATTTCTAATGTTATTGATTACAATGAATGGATGAGTTATATACTAACTCATCCAGTTACACATTTAACCCACTTGCTCTAACAAACTATGTAACAAACGAACAACAATTCTAACAAACTAACTGACTTTTACAACTAAGTCCTTACACATCCATTTATTACTATTTACTCCTTAATACACGGGTTACCCACTAGTAATGATAAATATATGCAACATATTTTTGTATCTGTTAGTAGAAGCATCTAAAGAGCTCAATGGAGATTTTTTCATGCGAAACTGAAATTGAATGTTTATTTTGTGTTGTATAACAATTATTGAATGCGTACTTTCTTTTGCAGTTCATCAAATAACAAGTGTACAAATGGAATGTTTACTTACTTTTAACAGAAACATACTTATTAGTGATACATATTCCCCCCGTCCCATTTTAAAAGTCAAAAATTTCTTAAAAGGGCGTCCCATTTTAAGAGTCAAAATCCTAAAATGGAAAGTGGGTCCTACTTGTCATACTCACAACGATTATCCACTAATTCTTTTGCAATTAAATTTTTATTAAATAAAGTCTAATTTTTAGAATACACTTTTTGGCCTATTTTATAGTGCCCATAAAACTTAAAAAACAATTCAAAATTCTCCAAACAAGAACTTCCGAAGAAATCTTTCTACAAGCCAAAGGCTTAAGGGTAAAACCCAACAATTGCAAAGCAATCAAATTTTATTGAATAAAAGTCTAATTTTCGGACTACACTTTTAGGCCTATTTTATAGTGCCCATAAAACTTGAAAAAGACTCCTAAACCTTCTAGAATTAAACCTAACTTATATGGTAACATAATAGGACTCAAAAATAGCAAAATCACTCATAATCCTACTCTAAAACCCTCTTTAAATGACTATAAAAAATAATGATGAAAATACTAAATAAAATAGAAACTAATGTAAACTAAATCCTAAAGTACTGATTAAAATACAAAAATAATTAATATGTTTGACATTGTCAAACATTCGTGCTACATCATACACCCCCTCTTCAAAAGAACTCGTCCCCGAGTTAATCTCCGATGTTTGAAAAGTTCTGTCCCACTTAAAAAGATACTTTGAATAAATCAACATTGTCGGGATCGATCGAAGAAATTCATTCACGTGTAGGTGGGAGGACGAGTTATGGACTGTATTCGGGCGAACCTTAGGCAAGCTCGGGCGAGCACTCTTCCTGCCTTGGCCGTGCGTAGTCGGGAAAATTATAACCTCAAATTCAGTCAAGCGGCTTCGTGGTCCGGGCGGGTCTTGGATTTGGTGCGTCCGGACCTCACATACCTCCTCCTTCATCACTTCAACAACCAAATTCCCTGGTACTTCAAAAATAATTTTGTCTCCTCAAAAGCCTCCGCTCCTTTGAAACCTTCAATCATAACTTGCTGGTCTTGACGCCCAGCTTCGACGATAATCAAATCTTCTCCGTTTGAATCTGACTCTTCCCCTCCGGCCGGCGGATCACGATGGAGATTTTCCTCGTGTCCTACAGGTTCATCTTGATCCCCTACTCGTTGCCCCAGGTTGACACAACTCTGAAGTTTTTGCGATGCCTACACAAAAGCTAGGTGTGCTTTGTCGGCCAAAAGGCTTAAAGGTTTACACAAGATGTGCAAAAGTTGCAATTGAATAACAAGAATCGATCGAAATCAACTCTTTAACACAAGGATAAAGATCCTGGAAATAATAAACAATTCTTCTGCAAATATCCTGGAAGTCAGAATATTTGACCTAATTTGAATCCATGAAATGGGGTTTGTAACAGAATAATAACAAACCCTCGTAAAAGGATTTGAACTACAATAATCTCCTAAAAGATTATTCTGCAAGGAACCGAAATTCCCCAAACAAGAACTTTCGAAGAAATCCTTCTACAAGCCAATTGAATGACTTAGGGTTTACACAAGATGTGAAAAAGTTGCAATTGAATAACAAGAATTGATCGGAATCAACTCTTTAACACAAGGATAAAGATCCCTCTACAATAATCTCCTAAAATATTATTCTGCAAGCCAAAGACTTAAGGGTAAAACCCAAAAAATTGCAAATAAATCAAATTTTTATTGAATAAAGTCTAATTTTTTGAAATACACTTTTTGGCCTATTTTATAGTGCCCATAAAACTTGAAAAACAATTCAAAACCTTATAGAATTAACCCTAACCTATAACCTATATGGTAACATAATATGACTCAAAAATAGCAAAATCACTCCTAATCCTACTCTAAAACCCTCTTTAATTGACCCCTTAAAAATAATGACGAAAATAAAAAGAAAATCATAAAAGATAGGAAAATAAATAATACTTGCGGTACATCAAACCGCGTTCTGACACTGCTAGAAGTTCCGCATGACGAGTAGCTGCCTCCCACGAAGCGGTGGCGGCTGCCTATGCTTGAGTAGCGATTGCCTGAGCTTGATTAGCGGCTGCTTGTGCATTAGTTTCCTGAAAAGCTCGCATACTTTCTGTCAAAGCGGTGAGGAGGTCCTTCTGTTGGGATTGGAGTCCTAAACTACGAGGAAGCAAAGGGGAGAAGGAGTCTAAGTCGTGGGAGTTGGTGAGATCAAGAATGAGTTCAAAACGGAGGAAAATACCTGGGCGGAGAGGCAGGCGGGCGCTCAACCAGGCAGTAAGATGGTCTGCCTAAAACTTTAATTCGAGCGGGCGCCTGGGGGGGGGGGGGGAGCGAGCAGGCACCTGGTACGTCGGCCAGAAGTTACTTGTTTCCTATTTTGATGCAATCTCTACCAAATCGACCTAGGGTTTCCTTGTACTGCTATATAAGCATAAGTTCGTCGAGAATATAGTGTACCATAATAGGAGAGAGTTAGGATATCAAAGGAGAGCACAAAATAGTGTCTAGGAGGGGGCCGGGGGGCCTAGGAGAGCCATGGGGGTGATCCTACAACCCGGTCATAGTCATATTGTTTGTGTGTTCATGGGGGAGATAACAATATGTAGGAGAGGGTTGTTCATGGGAGAGTATACATACTAGATCTGTGTGAGTGTATGTATAAACTGTAACAATCAACATATTATTATAGTGATATCCTAGCTTGGGGCCTCCGGATGTAGCCACGTGGGGGGTGGTGAACCGGGTTAACAAATCATGGTGTTCTTATTCTTTCATATTATTATTTCATGTGTTGATTTATTTTCTCCATGTGATGACTGCTAGTATGGGCTAGTGGATGCGGAGATCCCCCAATTCCCCAACAACTGGTATCAGAGCTTTGATTCGAGATCTAGGGGAGATCCAAGGTGAAGAAAAAGCGATAACAGATTTTCGTACAGTGCACGTGCAGAATTCGTGCAATGCACGTGCAGTCTCGGTGGAGCGCACGTGCAGATTTCGTGCAGTACAGATTCTTCGTGTGGAAGATGTGCAGGGATCTGAGAGCTTCTAGGGTTTTTTGGTTAAAGCAAGACACGTGCCAAATAGGTCAACGATCGTGCGGAAGATCAGAAAGTCTGAAAAGTTCGTTTGTTTCTTATGAGATATGCAAAAATTCGAGGTGGAATTTAAAGATGCAGAGATCGGATCTGGAGGTGTTTAAGGGATTTTGGGGCAGTCAAGGTGGTTGGAGAAAATATGAAAGAAAGGAGATTGCATCAGGCACTTGCATAAGCAACCGACGATGCAAAAGGTGAGTGCTATAAGCCAGTTTGACCACGTGAGAAGAGGAGGACTTCTTGCAAACGACGGATGGGGGTTAGGAGGATGTTGTACTCTACCGATAACATCAAATTTCGTTCCGGGTGGGAGCAATAGGCGTAAAGACCGGCCTATTGATGTAAAAGGGAGAGACATCAATAAACGGTGTGTTAGGGTAGAGAGGTGACAATGTGTAGCTGATCAGCAAGGAGACAGTCACAAGTACCTAACAGAGAGCGAGAAAAAACCACAAGAAGACAATGCAAGAAGCAAGGTGTGTCCGAGTTTCATAGGGGGCATTGCAAGGGGAATGGATCTAGGAGGGAGAAGGCGAAGTTAGTCTTGCAAATAAATCAAGGTAGAAATTGATTTGGGGAGGCAAGAAGAATCTAACACGGAGAGGTTGAAGCGTCGCTTGGTTTCAACTCGCCTTATTACTTGAACGTGGAGGTTCATGGTGGAGGAGCGTGGAGGCTCAACATGGTGTAATGGTGGAGCGTGGAGGCTTACCATCAACACAATGGAGAAGCTTAGTGCACGGTGTTACAATATTCAAAGGAGGTCATCTTCGTGGTGGGGGCTTAACGGGGACGATTACTACGCTTATGAGTTTAGTCTCCAGGTGGGAGATTGTTGGGATTGGAGTCCCAAACTACGAGAAAGCAAAGGGGAGAAGGAGTCTAAGTCGTGGGAGTTGGTGAGATCAAGAAGGAGTTCAAAACGGAGGAAAATACCTGGGCGGAGAGGCAGGCGGGCGCCTGGCCATGAACAGGCGGGCGCTCAACCAGGCAGTAAGATGGTCCGCCTGAAACTTAAATTCGAGCGGGCGCCTGGTACGTCGGTCAGAAGTTACTTGTTTCCTATTTTGATGCAATCTCTACCAAATCGACCTAGGGTTTCCTTGTACTGCTATATAAGCATAAGTTCGTCCAGAATATAGTGTACCCTAATAGGAGAGAGTTAGGATATCAAAGAAGAGCACAAAATAGTGTCTAGGAGGGGGCCGGGGGCCTAGGAGAGCCATGGGGGCGATCCTGCAAACCGGTCATAGTCATATTGTTTGTGTGTTTATGGAGGAGATAATAATATGTAGGAGAGGGTTGTTCATGGGAGAGTATACATACTAGATCTGTGTGAGTGTATGTGTGAACTGTAACAATCAACATATTATTATAGTGATATCCTGGCTTGGTGCCTCCGGATGTAGCCACGTGGGGGTGGTGAACCGGGTTAACAAATCATGGTGTTCTTATTCTTTCATATTATTATTTCATGTGTTGATTTATTTTCTCCATGTGATGACTACTAGTATGGGCTAGTGGATGCGGAGATTCCCCAATTCCCCAACACCTTCATATCGTTGGCCATCGTCCAATGATCGTCCTTTTCTGATACCAATTGATGTGAAACGCAACGGAATAATAACAAAGAATTGATCAAAATAAACTCTCAACACAAGGATAAAGATCCCTCTACAATAATCTCCTAAAAGATTATTCTGCAAGCAAAGGCTTAAGGGTAAAACCCAACAATTGCAAAGCAATCAAATTTTTATTGAATAAAGTCTAATTTTTGGAATACACTTTTTGGCATATTTTATAGTGCCCATAATCCTTGAAAAACACTCCTAAACCTTCTAGAATTAACCCTAACCTATATGGTAACATAATAGGACTCAAAAATAGCAAAATCACTCATAATCCTACTCTAAAACCCTCTTTAAACGACCTATCAAAAATAATGACGAAAATAAAAATAAAATCATAAAGATAGGAAAATAAATAATACTCGTGCTACATCAACACATCACATTTTCCTTAATTCTTGAACACATTCATTTTTTTGACTCTTAAAATGGGACGGAAGGAGTATATGCAATGTTTTTCTGCATCCGTTATCAACAATACGACATACTCCCTTCGTTCCAAGTAAGTTGAAACTTTCATTTTGAAGTTGGAAAATTAAGGATATAATATTATGGAGTATTAAGAATGAAAGGTAGTGAGGAAAAGAGAGAATTAGTGTGAATGAAAGAGAATGAGTGGAGAATAATGAGTGGTTGAGAGGAAGAGAGAGAATGCGTGGAAGATTATAAAAATAATAAAAAAGCTTCTATTTTTAGATTATTGCAACTTAAGTGAAATGTCCTAAATGACAAAATGTTTCAACTTATTTGGAACAGTGGGAATACTTGTTAACGTACTACGACGTCAAAAAAACTAACGAGACGGTTGATGTGACATTGCCACGTCATCACCACACCATCAAAATCAAAGTCAACATTGACTTAGTACTGACGTGGATCTGAGATGGCACTGATGTGGCAATGCCACATACGCAGTCCCGTTAATTTTCTTACGCTGTAAGTTAAAAAATAAGTATTCTATCCATCCCATACTTATCGCTACTTATTTCCATTTTGGGTGTCTCATACTTATTGCTACTTACCCAAAATGATCACTTTTCTCTCTTCTATCCACTCACAACAACTATTCACCAACTTGTTTTCTCTCTCCTACCCACTCACATTACTTACTTTTCTAACATATTTTCTTAATCCACGCGCACTCCCATTTAGTAGCAATAAGTATGGGACGGAGAGAGTATGTTAGCATTATTTGATACTCACTCTGTTTCAAAATACATGTCGTTTTAGATTTTTTTCACACATATTAAGAAATGCAATTAATACATATTAAAAAGACTTGTGCCCCAAACAGATTCCAATTTTCTAGACAATTAAATACTTACACAAGAGACAGCTTACATTTTTCATCAATCTCTTAATATTTGATTTAATTCACTATTATTGATCTCAAACAATTGTTTGTAATCACATTGTAATCATTGTGATTACAAACAATTATTTGATGATCTTGTTTTTGTTCTTTTGTAACTTTGTAGTTTTTTAATAAATGATGTTTCTATTTTATTGTTTGATTTTCTCTCCACTTGTGAGAGCTTTTGATTTCCCTCTTATGTTGGGGGCTGTTGTTTTCCCTCCTATGTTGAGGGCCTTTGTTTTCCCTCAATTGTTGAGGGCTTTGGGTATTACTTTTGTGTTGGCCATTCTCAATCTACCACACGACGAGGATGATAAATTGGTTGTCGATTTGGTTGCTTCATCTTTGAACATGAACGTTTCGGATTTATGTTTGGAAGCAAGGTCTTCAACTAATCTTTCAATCAATTTCGGGCTTAAGCGGAAGTATATGTTATCCATTTTGAAGTCTCGCAAGAGTGTGTTCATGAAGACAATCTATGATGAAGTTAGATTAGGTTGCTTCTTCAAACATACCGAGTTGTGCTTCGTGCTCATATTCATCTCTAGATACGTTTAGTTGATCATCGAGTCAATGCTTTGGCCGATTGTATTTCTTGAGCTTCTTTTACGTTTGTAACGTTTCTAAGCCCCACTGTTTGGATTGAGCATCCGGTGTTTGTGGATAGCCAACTCCATGTTCATTGCAATTGCTAATTAATAAAATTTGTTTGTTTACTTCAAAAAAAAAAAAAAAAAAAAAACACAAAAAATTCGTGAGAATGCAGTACATATTTGGGTTGATTGGCCTTTTGTAAACGAGAGTACAACACAACTACAACCATAAAAAGCAAAAACTACAAGTTCTCGAGAGACCATACGAGAGTTATTCAAACAAACAGGCAAACACCAATTTCTAAGTCGCTTTCCAGGAAGAAAGCTGAGGCGTTTCCGAGTTTTTCCAGGTTGTTGGCTGGTAATGCCTGTCCCCCTTCACAACATCGGCAGAAGTTAACGATTCAAGATTGGAGATTTCTTCATCCGTTAGTTTTACCGACAATGCTCTTATATTTTGACTAAAGTTGTCCTTCTTTGTGGTACCGGGAATCGGGCATACATCATTCCCTTGGTGATGGACCCACGCTAGTGCTAGCTGCGCAGGGGTGCATCCCTTTCTTGATGCAATTTCGCTAATTCCCTCAAATAGGAATTTGTTATGCTCTAGATTCTCCAGATTGAATCTTGGAAATTTCTGCAAAAAAAAAATCGCGCTAAATAAATTAGAAATCATTATAGTAGAAGATACTGTATGATCAAGAGGCGGACTGTGGCATTTGCTGGGTGCTGAAAAATGTCAAATTTTTTAACTGTTAAGGGCAGAAGGAAAGTTCAGAACCAAATAATGTCAAATTTTGTAGTTCAGACTGAACTCGCATCATCATTGATCACCAATAAATTCAACTTACTACAGCTATAAATCGAGTTCCCTAGACATTAGTACGAACATTAGCAAGTGCGAAAAGCTAATGACTCAAGTCAAATATTTGTTCTTTTAGTTGCTTCTAGTCTCTACTCTCTCCTTTCCTAAGTGGGTATCTTTCTTCTTGTTCTTTGTATATGAGTGTGTATATAATTACGAAAAAAACTTGCGTAACTAACCTTCTTTTACTCACATGAATTATGAATAGTGTTTTGGACAATTATGTCCCAACCCACTTGAATTATTTACCTTTTTTACGGAGTGAGTATTATTTTTTATTTTCGTTGGAAATTAAGGATGTTAAATATTCAGTAGCACATGTACAAAACAACCCTTAGTATCAGCCTTATATATTAATAAGGCTCTGTCTCGAAAAGATCTTTCCATTTGACTATTCATAAGTATGTAAACACTTGCTTCACTAGCCCAATTTTCTTTATGCACTTTTAAGCCCAAGTTGTAGAAATGGGAAGAACTTTTTCAGACAATGAGAAATGACAAATGGGAAAGATCATTTTTGGGCCGAAGGGAGTATTCAAAGATTACCATAGGTATAAGATCATAATTGCTAATGGTAAATTTATCATACTCCCACTGTCTCCCATTTATATTGGCCACTTTTGACTTTTTTGGTCAATGCAAGCGAACTTTGACTAAACATTAAAGTTAATTTAAGCATCCTAGTGAAATTTTAAAAAATGTTAATGATAAATCACTAAATGATTTGTCCATAACAATTTTTAGAATTTAAAAAAGATGATTACATTGAGTTTAATAATCGGTCAAAGTTTACTTGTGTTGACCAAAAAAGTCAAACGTGGCTAATATAAATGGGACGGAGGGAGTAGTAAAGATTCGGTTAGATGCTGTTGATACAATGTATGTGAACAGAGCACTAAAAGGTGGACTCTTTACTGAATAGATGAGTAAACTATTAAGCTTCTCTATCCAATGCAAAGCTATGAAATTTGAAACGGCCAGTCATACATAAGTTGTTTATTATAGAGAACATCAGTTTCCTTTGTTGTATGAACTGTTTTGTTAAGTGACAATGATTGCATATAATTTACACATACCGTTCGGTAATCCTCCTTTGAAAAGTTCTCAATCAACTTTGGACCCTCGGCCAGGAATCCTCTTCCAATAGGACTGTACGTGACAATGCCGATACCAAGTTCTCTGATAGAAAAATGGAAGCAACAAAATATCAGAGAATAGTGGCGCTACGGAAACTAAACGGATAGGATAAGTTACCACCATACCTGCAAGTAGGAACAATATCCTCCTCTATATCCCTTGACCATAGCGACCATTCCATTTGTACAGCTGTTACTGGATGAATCGCATGAGCCCTTCTAATTGTTGAAGAAGAAGCCTCTGACAGACCAACAAATTTCACCTTACCCTCTTCCACCAGTTTCTTCAATTCTCCCATCTGGTAATAATATATTTCATAAAAGGATTATAAAATGCGTAGATGAACTGACGTTAATGTATGGTCAAAGTTCACTTGTGTTGACTATAAAAAGTGAAATGAAACTCTCTTTCTGGGACGGAGGGAGTAAAAACAGAACCATAGTTAGGGAAGCAAAAGGAGGGCAAACCGTGATTTCAATAGGGATGCGAGTGTCAATCCGGTGCGCGTAATAGAGATCAATATAATCAATGTCAAGCCTCTTTAAGCTGGCCTCGCAACAAGAACGGACATAAGCAGGGTTACCATTCACCTCCATCTGCCCTTCACCAATTCTGAGTATCCCAAATTTAGTAGCGATTTGAACTTTCTCTCTCCACCCTCCCTTCAGCGCCTACAAAAATCATTTACTCCATTACTTAAATCTCTTCCTATTTCTACAATTTGGGCTTAAAATTGTACAAACAAAATATAGCTATTGAAGCAAGTGTTCATATTATTAAAAAGTTTGAATAGTCTACTGAGAAGATCGTTTTGCTGCGGAGAGAGTATTATTAACCAATACTTGTATAAGCAGTGGTAAATTCACAAATTTTATGTACAGAATGTATAAGGCGTTGTACCGACTACCGCACAACAACTAAGTGCATTGGGGTGTTGTACAGTACAACACCTTGAAAGAATAATCTGCATTACTACCATACCCAAATTATAAACCTCAATCGTATTCCAATCAGAAACACCATTCGTTTAATTCCAGAAAGAATTATCTCGATAAATTGAACGAGGTAATCCAGATCTGAAATTCACCGGACATTCAAATAATTCCACTTTAACAAACTAATATTCTCAAATTAATCAATAATCATCGTCGGAAAAGTGACGCTAGGAAAGAGTAGAGTACCTTTCCGATGAGAATTTCGTTGGTATGTGGGCCATATACGTCGGAGGTGTCGAGGAAAGTGACGCCGGAATCAATGGCGTGGTGAATGAGGTTAATCATGTCTTGCTCTGGCTTCGGAGATCCATAGCTAGCGGACATGCCCATACAACCTAATCCTTGTGATGATACTTCAAGACCTTGTGACCCCAATTTCATTCTTCCGACTACTACTCCGGCGGCCATTGCAGGTTTTAGAGATTGAGTTTTGTTCTGTGATTTTTAATTTTCCGGTGAGAATTTGATTTGAAATTTGAGAGGGTTTGGAGTAGTTTTATAGTGACATGGGTTTTTGTTTTGTGTTGTGAGTGAGTGAGTGAGCTGAGCAGGGATCATAGTGAAGTAAGTGCCTACGACTTCAATTCAAGGCGGCGGCGGCGGCGGCGGCTTACGTGCATCTCTCCGGAGATCATGCACAGTGGTTTCACACAAAAAAACCATTCAACACCCACTTTATCACTTCACATCAGCTTCTCTCTCTTCCAACTCATCCATTCAACACTCATTCAACAAAACACCCTACAATGGTTTGTTTAATCCCCCATTCAACACTTTTCCCACTCATCATCCTATACCCCACCACTTAAAATTAATTTTTGTTTTTTATTTTTATGATTAGTGTTGAAATAGTTATTATTGGGATCCATTTCAAGAAAAAAGATGTGTTTTTTTTTTTGTCGGAATACAATGAAACTTACGTCAATTTAAAGAGAAAAAAAGTTAGGAATTTTGGTGTAAAAAAAAAAAAAAAAACTCATTTTCTGTGAAATAATTGAGCTCAAATAATTGGGATAAAAGTAATTAATATCGTCAGCCAATCACGATTTAACACGTGGCGCAATCAAGGAAAAAAAAAAAAAAAAACTGGCCGACTTCATCGATCACTCGCCTTGGACCGCGCATGTATGCCACGCGCCATTTCCGCCGAATGGGAGCTCGCCACGTGGAAGCTTGTGCAGGCAATTTCTGAATTCACAAGTGTGAATCCTTTCAACAAAATGAAAAAAACCAATCTTATTAAACAACCCATTGCAAGGATTAAACAGCAAACTTTTGTTGAATTGCTCCATTAAACGGACCATTGTAAATGGTCTAACATCGTTGCTTAGGTAAGCGCCTACGAATTAAGTATCCGTCGGTCCCAAAACACCTCGCACATACTCCCTCCGTCCCAGCACAAGTAGGATTAGAGGGGTTTGCACACTAATTAAGACAAATTAGTAAATATGTGGTAGAAAATGAAGAGAGAGAATGAGTGGAGTAAATAGTAGTATTAATTGGATAAATTGAGTGGTGGAAAATGAAAAAAGAGAATGAGTGAGATATATAGTAGTGTTGGTTGAATAAATTGAGTGGTGGAAAATAAAGAGAGAGAGAATGAGTGAGGTTGAAACATTTCCATTTTGGGCAGTCTCACTTTTAGTGAGACGACC
Source organism: Campanula takesimana (assembly GCA_026119855.1). Taxonomy (NCBI): domain Eukaryota; kingdom Viridiplantae; phylum Streptophyta; class Magnoliopsida; order Asterales; family Campanulaceae; genus Campanula; species Campanula takesimana. Next base: position 169,196 of record JAOWBW010000058.1, read on the forward strand.
TAAAAAGGAAAGAAGTCTTACTTGTGCTGGGACGGAGGGAGTATTTCTTTTTTGGGTATCCCATTGGTAAGTCCCCATTCTTAAAATGTTCAAAATATATTGTTATTCTATTCTCTCTACCCCACTTGTCATACTCACACACATACTTTTGGGCCCCACTCGTAAATACCACTCAACTTATCACACTCACAACCTCTTTTCCACTCACAATACTTTTGAATATATATACTCATTCCTTAATTCCCGTGCATCCTTAAAAGTGTGCAAGGTATTTTGGGACGGAGGGAGTAATTTTTTTCCCAGCATTTTCGCCCATATGCTACACATTTTCATTTTGAGCGTTCACTTTTCTATCTCTTATCCCCTCAGAGTACACCAATCCACTAACTTATTTTCTCTCTTTTAGTTACAATACTTATTATTCCAATGTATTTTCTTAATCCACATACACTCCCATTTGATAGCAATAAGTATGAAATCGAGGGAGTAGAGTAATAAGAAAAGATAGCCAGATAGGATAGGAGTACTCTCTTTCTTTTCGATCTAGTAATCTCACCCGTCTGTATCCCTAAATAAATACAGGAGCTTAGACCCGTCTCATAGTAAAGATGGGTCGTTTTATGACCCGAGTATAAAAAAAACATTTTGTTCTTTTTTTTAAAAAAAACTTTTTTTCCTTCCGTCAAAAATAATATTTACTACTCTCTCCATCCCAGTTTAAGGTTCTTACTTTCCTTTTTGGTATGTCCCAGTTTAAGGTTCTTAGTTGCTTTATTCCATAAATGGAAAAGAATGAATAGTGTTTTGGAGAATCTTGCCCTCAAAAAGATCATTTAATTACAAAAAACCATTACTTACCTATCTTACTTTCACTCACTTGCTTCATGAATAGTGTTTTTGGACATTTATATCATTCACTCTCTACTTTTGGTTGACTCGTTTCCTTTGTTTTTGTCTTGATTTCTTAATAAGCGTGCATAGTCAAACTAAAAACATTAAACTGGGGCGGAGGGAGTATAATTAAATGTAACAATTGTGTTACTTATATATAACATTGTTTATAAGTAAATGTAATACATGCTTTACAAAAAACAATTCATTCATTTTACTAATTTTTCAACTGTAATACTAACTATAATTACGTGTAACACTAACTACAACTAAATGTAATTGTCTTTATACTGAAATGTAATAGTGTTTTTGCAGAATAAAAGAACTAGAGTATCTTGATTTTTTTTTTTTTTGAAAGAAAGTAACATTTGAAAAATAAGAGTTTATAAATATGAATGTAATTGTTTGTACAAGTAAATGTAACACTTTAGTCGAAAAAATTGTGACATATTTTTATAAATAATGTAGTAATACTTTTACATGTAACTTAATAAATTGAACCTATCTATCTATATAATATATTAAAGTAGAAACATTTTCTCATTCCTCATTCAACCGCGTGAAATTATGACGTGAAAATCCACGTGACGGCGTTCTATTGGCATATGCAAATGAGTCTCAACTAAGGAACTCATTTGAATTTTCATTGCTATCCTAATTTAACCCAAATTTAAAATTATTTGAAATTTCAAATCAATCTAAATTAAGAATTGACTCATGGATATTTATATACTTAAATCATTGAAATTTTCATTGAGCTCTTTTTTCTTTCTTCTCAGATTCATTCCCGTTTCGCTAGTGCCACAATATTTAGGCAATGCACAACGTAATTCTAAATTCATCTTTTTCTTTGTCTTAATCTAAGTTCTTTCATTCTTTATCTTTCAATATTTGTTAAGTGTGTTTTCTTATTGCATTCATGTCTATTCCATTTTTTTTTTTTTTATATATATATTTTTTTTATCGAAGTACATAAAAAGGCTAATGATAATTTCTTAATGATTGTTAGTCTTATTAAAATTCTATTTGTTAGAATCTTTTCTCACTCATGAACAATCTCTATATTTTTGTTATATGATGAACATGTTAGAAAATATACACCAATATTGAACAAAAACAGAAGAATTTACAATAAGAAAACAGAAACAGAAACTAGAAATTATCGATGATAGGTTTGTCCGAGTCGTGTTAAGCAACACTGTCCTTAAGACAAATTCGCCCCCTCACCGGTGTTGTGCTTGAGGTTAAGTTGGACGCCTGCCTCCCAGGATACAACGGACGGACCGGACAACGACAACACAATTGTGTCTCCGGCGAACTTCGACGTGCCTGGAAAAGTCACCACGGAAAGAACAAGAAGGCCAAAGAAAACGATATAGCAAAGAGGTGAGTGATTGCAGAAAATTGTTTCTCAATTGGCTGTGTGAACTGCCATTTTAAACTGCTCATATCATCTCATTAAGTGCACAATTATAATGAGAATTAATTCTGTAATAAATGGGTTTATGGCTGTTACTGACAGCCAAGTTCGAAAATAAAAAAAGATTAAAATGGGACGGAAAACAAATAAAAAGTGAGCTAGCCTTCGTGTCCGCAGGTCGCGCACACATGAGTCCAATGGTCCAAGGCATAAATCGACAAATTTCAAACCCCCCCCCCCTGCGCACCCGGGCGCGAGAGAGAGCCTCTACTCTATACAATCTTAATCCATACAAATGGTTCATTGTATTTAAACTAGCTCAAACTTTTGTTTCAAGTCAATGTGGGATAAGTCACAAAGACTTCACCCACCAAAGTACTTTTCATTATTTCCCTCCTTATCCCTTTTTGGGATACCCATTTTAAAGAAGGAAGCCAAAGTATTTTTTCCCTTCCCATTCAATGTGGGATACTTCCCAACTTACCCATTTCATTTTTAGCATTTGAGCATTTCAAAACTCCTACCTTCTACTACATAAATTGGACACACCAATTTTTCTTAGTATGTAGAAGTCATTAATTCATGAAAATCAACAAATGATTTAAGTCATTAATTCATGAAAATCAACAAATGATTTTTCTTTAGGAAACGTGCGCTATTTCCTAAATTTCCTTCACACATTTACACATTTTTCCAACAGAACAACAACAGTGAGGAGTACAATTAATTTTGATAGCAACGGTATGAGTTTGTCAGGATGGTAACGAGGTTCGGAGGCAAAATCATACCATTCGAGATGATATGGTCATGTATGGTGTCAAGTACTCGGTTTTTCAACTTCTAATTTTGCTATTCTTGTGTGGAAAATTTGTATAAATTGCTGATTCTTTCATTCTTATTATATGTTGATTCATGATTATGATAGGCAAATGAATATTCCTTATCCTAAGGTTTATTGAAGACGAGGTAGTTAGGCTACGTTTTTTTTTTGTTTTTGTTTTATCGGTTACTTTGTTATTTCAACAAGTTAATTTTGTGTAATATGTCGATTAATTCTCAAGCATAAATGACACAATTGATAATTGATAAAGACATAAAATAATCATGTAATATTGATAAAATATGGAGAGGAGTAGAATAATATTCTTTGTTATTCCGTCTCAAAGTTTACAAAGCTAGGGGACTCATATTTATACCCAAAACATATGAGTCCTAATTCCATAAGGATTCTAAGAGATTTCCTAATTCTAATACCAATCTAATTTTAAATATAAATACTCCTAACATAGGTAAGTATCCTAAGTTCATTAGGTAAGTAAATATTCTTTATGAGTGTGTTTTGGAGGAAACTAGTTCCTTCATAAGTTATAAAAAGTCATGTTTTTAACCCTTAAACCCCAAACCTAAAACCCTAAACCCTAAACCTTAAACTCTAAACCCTATACCTTAAACCCTATAAAAACATGACTTTTTATAACTTATGGAGAAACCAGTTTCCCCCAAAATTTTCTCATTCTTTATTTGACTTGGAGATTGAGTATATCTCTCAATCTCCTAACACCCCCTCAAGTTGAAACATCTACAAAGTAGATTTTCAACTTGCAAAAAGTAACTAAAATTCGAAAAGATAAAAAAAATCTTCAAAAACACATGCAGTTAATGTTTTGGTAGTTGTTGAGACAGTTGTGAGGACATCAGACATCACATCTGGCCTGTAACGACCCCAAAACCCGTCCCTATTTATTTTATATTTTTAGGGATTTTTATTTGACTTATGTGTGCATTTTATGTGTTGCATCATATTTTATGACTTGCACATCTTACTTGATTAAATGTGCTATTTACTTAGTTAGTAGTAATAATGGTTAAAGGAGTTAAATGATTAAGTGAAACTATAGGGTCTTTTATGAAAATATAACTACAGGGGTTTATTTATTGAAAATGGAAGTGGAGTGACTAAAGTATAAAATGGGTAATTTTTTTTATTAAAACATGTTTATCCTTCTCCTTCTCCCTCTGTGTTAAAAACAAACAGCAAAACTCTCTCGTTCTTTCCTAGGGTTAAGAAGAAAAGGTAAGTTCAACCTATTTCGATTTGGGCAAATTGCAACTTGGTTACCCATGTTTTGTTAATAGTTGCAATTTGGTTCCCAACAGTGTAAAAGTTGTAACCTCATAGCCATGTTTGTCATTTTGTTGCAAGTTAATATAAATTTCATTAAAAACGTAACTCCCGTTAAAAACTTAACACATGTGCCTCACATATGATTTTAGAGGGGCAAAATGGACATTTTCTATTGCAAATGACTGATAAACATCAATTTTGGGATACTTGTATCTACTCTTCTCTTCTTCTTCTAAAACACCGACCACCACTATGCCCCTACAGTTGATTCACACTCACCGGAGTCTCTACAATGATCCCAATATCGGCGGCCTCTTCATCAGTCGTCCACTTTAGTTGCTGGCCAAGCGCTGACGACCATCTCATGACCCCCAATTATAGGTTGCTACACTCGGACTCCAACTATTGTTCCGAAATTGGCGTTCTTGCTCCTGTTATCCACTCCAGAGCTGACAAAATTAGATTGCCCCTCCTCAGTTATGTCCCATAACAACGCTGCAAACCCATAATCCTCCGTCAACCCTGCTGCTGCAGCAGGTCGATTAACCTAACTCCAACCTATCACGAGGGCCGCCCCTTTCTAATCTTTTTCTTCAATGCTTGTTCATCTGGGACGCAATTCAAAGTACCATTTTTGTTGGGACTACCTATAATTGCTTTATAAAATCCCAATGGTATTATGATGGGATGAGCGGTAATTGTCTTTACTTGAGTTCGTTCCACTTTTCTTAAATTTTGCAATGAGGACATTGCTTAGTCCATGTTTGGGGTGGAGCACCTTTATGTGCTATAACAATACCATTTAGATACAGATTCGAGTTTTATTTAAATATTTATTTCCACCATGGTCTGCGTAGTGTGCAAGGGATGAGGAGGAGGAAAGCAGTACACTGGTCGGAGTGGAGAAAGTGGGGTTTTTAAATAGGGGAAACGATGAACGACGTTTACGTTATTTTTTAATCCCGGTTCTTCAATTTCTCACTCTAGATTAATTCCAAAAAGAAAAAAAAATCACCCCATATTTTTCAATTTATTAAACAGACATTTGCTATTCTGATGGAAAATGTCCATTTTGCCCCTTTAAAATCATGTGCGAGGCACATGTGTCAAGTTTTTAACGGGAGTTACGTTTTTAATGAAATTTATATTATCTTGCAACAAAATGACAAACATGGCTATGAGGTTGCAACTTTTACACTGTTGGGAACCAAATTGCAAGTATTGGCAAAACATGAGTAACCAAGTTGCCATTTGCCCATTTCGATTTATTTCTTTTTATTTACTACTCCGTTTTAAAATCTAATTATATAAAAATGATCAGGGCGTTGAGTGGGTCATTTCTACCCGAACAAAACATATTTCCTCGATACTTTTCCGGAAATAGGTAAGTTACTAATTCTCTTTTAAATGTTAAAATTGTCATATATATGTTATATGTGCTATATATGTTGTGAAATTATGTTTTGAATAAGTTTTGGGATACTTGTAATTTTGAGATAAAGGGAGTAATTGTCCAAGTTGTTTGGTTGTGTTCAAAGAGTATGTTCTGGGTGGAATTTGTGCTCAGAAAAGTATGGGAATGTTATAAGTGTTAATGTTTAGTACTTTTGGGACGGTAAAACGAAGGGAGTATAATTTAGTGCAATTGGGTCTGTCGAGTGGAGTGGGCGACCGCCCAAAAAGGGCGTGCGGCCGCACTCTTATCTGGAAGGTTTTTGTCTTGGGGCAGAGTATTTTGGGCGGCCGCACAGGCTGGTGTGGGCGACCGCCCAGGGCTGATGAAAAGTTTGAGTTGTTTCAATCCAAGTGAATTAGAGTTCAATCTTGGTCTAGGTTTTAGGTGATATCCTAGAGTACCTAGAGGGTTGTTGTGGAACACCCTAGTGTTTGAAATCAGTTCCTTTGTGAACATAAGTGTTGTGGAATTTGACTGAATGTTAATTGGATATGGTTGAACATCTTTTGATGTGGTTTGGATTGGTTCATCTTTGTGATGTGTTTGGCATGGTTCCCTACTTTGGAATCATTTCTCCCGGTTGTTGTTTAAGCAAGTATTCATTACTATGCTTGTGTTTAAAGTCCAGCTGGTACTTGTTGTGGTGTCAGGCAGTGGGAGAATTATAGTGGCACAAGTTAAGTTCACTATAAGTTTTTCCATTGGTACCTTGAGTTAGGCAGTGGGAGAATTATAGTGGCACACAAGCCAAGTTCACTATAAGGTTTTCCGCTGTTGCCTTTTCTGTTTTCCCCAGTCCAGATTGGCCTTGGATGGGATGAATCGCTCCCTTGGGTGAGCATTTGGGTTATGACTTTGTGTCATATTCCCCCCGTTGTTTCTTGGGTTCTTATGTTTATGGTTTGGTTTTCGGGATCCCAGCTTCAGCTATTTATGCTGCTCAGATGGTTTTCTCAGTTGGTTTTCTCAGATGGTATTCTCAGACAGTTATGTTTATTGGGTAAACCTTGGCTTGGTATCCACGTGAGTGTGGAATTTATGGTATTTGTGGTATATGAGTTGGTTTTACCTATCATACTATGTGCTATGTGATGCTTATGATATTGTTTTTTATGGTTATCATTTTAGCATGAAACATAGTTGCATTTTAGTAGCTTACTGAGATTCATTCTGTTGGTCCCAAAGGGGCAACAAGGGTATGAAAAATGCTAGAGGGGGGGGGGGTGAATAGCGTTTTAAAATTCTTTTCAAACCCTTTTGCAAATCAATGGCTTATGCGCACAGTTCTCAAATAAGCTAAGTATAGCGCGCAGTGAGAGTGTGAAATGCACAGCGGAAGTTTAAGCAGCTACTGCGCAGGAAAAGTCTGCGCAGAGATAAAAACGCATGCGCTAAGTTTTGGCTTAAAGTGTTGGATAAAAAGGATTCTAAGGCAATAAGCAATAACAAACACAACAGCAATAATAGCAATCTGATAAGATCAAAGCAGTAATTCAGAAATGATTAAGCAGGAAATAAATAGCGAGAATAAAGAACAAGCTATTTGGAGAGGTTCGATCGATGAAAGATCTACGTCCTCTACCAAGATGGTTAGTCTTGGATTTTCTAATGGAGAGATTTATATTGATGTGAGGAGCTTTTACAAGATTACAATGAATCAAAACTCAAATCAAAATCTATTCTATGAAGAACAAATCCTAGACTAAACCGGTGTATCTCAAGAAGTAGGATCTAAATGATCGAAGCTTCAAGAGGTGTGTGTGTGACAGAAATTCTGGGCTCTATGAATCTATGAGATAAAGAGCATGAAGAATTCTGGTGATAAGGCTTAGGATCTGGGCAGGGGTTTGAAGGTATGAAGGTTTGAAGGTTGATCTTGAATCTGGGAATATTAGCAGCAATCTTCTTAACTTCAAGGATACTTATGAAAGCACAAACTCTAGCAACTTGGAAATGAAGATGAGCTGGCTATTTATAGCAGAGAGCTTAAGACTAGTCGTTGGAGCTCTGAGCAAGGACGATGAGCTGGCACGATATGATTGGTGCGCAGGTGACCTTTATAGCCGTTGGGGCTCTGATCAAAGTTGATGACCTGGCACAATATGATTGGTGCGCAGGTGATTTAGAGCCGTTGGAGACTGAGCATGAAGACCAAATTTAAAAGCTTCTTCTAGAAGGTTGACAGCTGTCTTCATTTGAAATATCTCTCTTGAGCGCGTCTCCACCGTTGGATCTGTTAAGTGTGCTTGCTTTGTCGATTCTGCACACCTCAGCATTTTTAATAAGCGTGCATCTTCTAAGCGCTTTCCAAGTTAGGTGATCTGAATGCATTGAAAACTGAGCAAGATATAATGCTGCGCAGGAGAGACCTGCGCAGTGGTGTACTGCGCCGAGAAGTCCTGCGCAGTGACCACGATCTTGCTTAGATCTTCTTTCCTTTTCGCTCCAAGTCCTATATTCTAAGCCTATACTATAAAATGGACTTAGCTAAAAATTGAAGTTATAAGACTTCTTACATAGGGTCCTAAAGTCCATAGAATATTCTTAGGTGATGGTATCAATCAATTCTAACAAAATTAGGAGGGTTAAGAGATAAGCATACCCAACAATCTCCCCCTAAATGATTGATGCTATTACCTACTATAACAAAGGCAATCCATTGTACTTGATAATAACATGTCCATAAAAGTGAAAATGGTAAATCATGCCTCAAGTCAATGCACACACTAGCCTATGCTATAGATTTCTAGTCTATCAAAAAAAAATTAACTTACAGTATGGGAAAGACAGAAATAACATGCAGCGCATACAAATGATATGAGTTTTAGTTTAAGTATGCGTTTAAACTGAATGTTTAAACATTATGCGTAGAAAATGTGAGCAGTTAATAGAATGCGCATGAGGTGAAATAAAACATTCAATGTTCCACAAACGAATAGTTTGATTTGAACAAGGTTTTTGAAACTAATGATGCGATTTTTCTCATTAAAACTTGGACTGTTAAGAGTTGAGAATTACAAGTTTGAATAAGAAAAACGACAAAATGCGCACAAAAAGGAATATACCTTGCGCAAAAGCAAAAATTACAGAGCCTAATCTATGTTGATCCGGTGCAGGGCTTCGCGCAGCTCATTCTGCAGGCTGTTGAACTTATTCATAAGCTAAACTTTGAGCGCTTGAAACTTTTCTTTGAACGCAACAGCTTCTTCAATATAAACTGTTATTCCTCTGCGCACATCCCTGTTGTCTGCTTGCAGTTCTTGGAAGTTTTCTGCGTAGGCCATCTGATGCCCAGACATCTGGTTGAAATATGACTGCTCAGCAGCATTGATGGTGTCGATGATGGTGGCCTACGTAGCTTCAAGGCGAGTGTCGGTGTGGAGGCGCTGGGTGTTCACGCTGGCTTGAATGTCAAACATTGCTTGATCCATCCTTGCATTGAACCCATCAGCAAAGTCTGTCGTAGCTTGAGTTATGCACTCCCTGACACCTTCCATGTTGAGCGCACTAGCTTGCGCAGGTCCACCTTGCGCAATCTTCTCTACTAACTGCGCTTCCAAGCTGGAAAACCCCTCATATAAGCCATCTGCTAAGTTCTTGCGCAGCTTCCTCAGAATTTCCTTGAACCCATCATCAATAGCTTCATAGGTGCACACATTTTCAAGCATCCCAGCTATTGACTTAAGTGAGTCCAAGACCATTTTATCTAAGTTATCAGGGACTCACTGCGCAGAGGGGCCGACAGAGAGACTTGCCTTTGATGCATTCTCCCCCTTAATGGCAGCAATCTCCAATCACTGCGCATCAAGTTGATCTTGAATAGCGGTTTGCGCAGTGATGAGTTGAGCCATCTGAGACTGCGCAGCAACTTGATTCACTTGAATGGAATTCAAGGCTTGTAAGATCTGGCGCAGCTCATTAGAGGAGGAGAGAGACGAGGTAGATACCGCAAGAACCGTTGAGGTGGCTGTAGACACCCCGCCTTGGACCTCTCACCCCGATTGCATACAAAGTATTTTTATTTAACTTATTTTCATTAATTTCTGTTACTCCGGTTAAGTTCTTAACTGATTCCGTTAGTTTTGGACTAAACTGCATAACAGAAATAACTTTAGAGTCATTTCTGTCATTCTGTCATTTTCACCCGCGGGCGCTTCCGGCACTGTCAGTGAGCCGCGCGCGCGTCCCGCCCCAAAAGCCGGACTCGCGCGCTTCCCATTTTGGCAGTAACGGATTGCACCTTATTTCCCTCCCTTTTCTTATTTGCAACATCTCTTTCTTGATCACAAAAGACCTCTTTTCTCATCCACATTCATCCCCCCTTTTCTCATTAACTCCCAATCCCATATTCTAAGCCTTTTTCCCAAAAAACTAATATTTCTTTCATTTATTATTTGATTTCTTTTATTTCTTTTATTTTTCTTTTATTCATTTATCTTATTTGTGATTGGCCCATTCCATTTCACATGGATGACCAATTTCCCTCCATCATTTCCCTCTCTTTTTTTACCTATAAAAACCATCATCTCCTACCTTGGAAAATGACCCCAATTTTTTAGACTTGAACAAAAACTCTACACAAATCATCTCAACAATCCTTCTCTACAAAACACTACACAAAGTGTTTGCACAACATTTTCTCTACAATAACACCATTTCCAAGTCCAAGTTTGAAGTCCTCTTTTCTAAGGTACAACATCTCTTTTCTTCTCTTATTTTATTTGTCTAGTCTTACTAGTATGCAATCCCCATTAATGGGACATGACCAACATGACTACCTCACATATTGAAGTTAGTTAAGGTTATCTCCCTACATTTTAATCTTAACTTTAATTCACCATGTTAATTTCTCTTCATCTCTTAATGTAATTCTTTAACATTACTTGTTACATGTAATCTTTATCATTAAATAAATAAAACAATTCTATTTTATTTCCCCTTTTCTTCTCATCACAATTGTTAGCACATTTATATTTAATTAATTGAAGGACATGTAAATATTAGAACACCAATAGTAGCAAGACCCGCGTAAGCGGGGCGGAGTGGGTGTTTAAGTACTTCCCACTCCGTCACCTAACCCCCGAACCCTTCTCTCCCGAATCTCTGGTTTTGTACATAAATTAGGCTATTTCTAGGTTTTTCTTATGTTCCTTTAAAAACATAGGTGGCGACTCTAAACAATCTAAAACAAGTTAGACATCCTAGGATAATTCACCGCTCTAGCCAAGCCGTGGTTCCCCGGGGTATCTACAGTGGCAGGAGGCGGTTGCTCTATTGTCTTGGGAGGAGAGGTTGTGGAGATGGGATCAAGAGGGGACTGGTGCGGAGGAGACAGATGCGTAGGAGATCTATGCGCAGAAGAATGTTCACTGCTTTCAGAGGCAGTGGCACCATCCTTAGCAGAATCTTCTAGGATAGGATCAGCAGCAGGAGGAGGCGCTGGAATCTCAGGCGCAACAAAGTCAGGTTGAGCAGGGGGCACAGCAGTGGGCTCAGGAAGAGCTGCGTCATCACCACTAACAATCTGATTCACTTCATCAGCATCATCCTTCTCAGCCTCAGGATCAATGTCCATGCCTTCATCCAGAACAGAGGTAACCTTGTGAGTATGGCCAACAGGGATATTAACGCGCTGAAATGCGCTGGATGTTGGTTCTCGAGGATATCTTGGAGGAGAAGGAGTATGGCACTTTTTGGATCCCTTTGCACTACTACGCACCTTCTGCTTGCGCCGAGGAGAAGGAAGAGGGGCATCAGCAGGAGGCGCGGGTGCAACATTAGGGTCTTGCACAGCTGGGGCTTTGGGATGAATCTCCCCCTGAATCTCAGCATCTTCATAATCACCAGTGTGATCCATGTGCGACTCAGAGTCATGCGCAGAAGGATGAATTCGTTGGAAGGCACTCTTGGCAGTCTTGGTCTTCTTCGGGGAGGGCGCAGGTGTATCAGCTTTGCGCTTCTTGGAGGGAGGCTTTGGAGCTGCAGGGGCAGGCTCTCTGATCTTAATGCCTGCAGTAGATTGGACGTTGGGAACATCCTTGTGCTTCTTGGACTTGGGCTCAGCAATGCCCTTGCCCTTGCGCCTGGAGGCTTCATCAGCCGATTCCTGCGCAGCATTTGGGCCTTCTATGCCCTTAGCCTTGCCTTCCTTGGGTAACTTTCCCAACCAAGGTTCCCTGTTGGGATCATCATCTGATCTCCAGATTCTGTAGTAGTCCGCATCGCCAATCTTATCGCGCAGCAGATGAAGCTGCGCTCGAGAATAACACTTTGAAGCACAGGACTGCTTCAGAATAGTCTTCTTCCTTACAAAGTCATTTAATTCAGTGCATTGGAGCAGGAGCTTGGATAGCAGGCGACAGTACGTCCGATACTTATGTTTTGACGCGTTGAGGCGAGTATCATAGCTCGTCATTGCCTTGGTGATCTCATTCCAGATGATCTGGGGCTAATCCAGCCTTTCCTTTAAGTAGATAGCGCAACAATATTCCCATTGCTTGGAAATAAACTTCCCTTTGTTCCCATTCTTGCAGTTCAGGGAATCGCCAATCAAGGTGCACAGGTGATACATCACCTCACCAAATTCTTTGCGATCATGCACAGACCATCGCTTGACAAGAGTGGGCTCGCCAACTAACTTCATCGCCAATCTGTCTTGCCGCGCAGAATCAAAAGTCTCTGGCGCATCACCAACATCGAAGTCGCAAAGTCTGCGGATGTGGTTTGGGTGTACCAAGATTTCACAATTCTGCACCACCGCCATAATGATCTCAGTGCTCTCACCCTTGTGCTTGGCAGGAACAACACGCGCAGTCTCGAAGAACTCATCAACAAGAGAAGGCACGTAGAATGGCTGATCTAAAGTGAAGAGAGGAAGAATTCCAGAGGATCGCAGATGTCTTATCAATCTGCGCCCAACAGCATCCTGGTTAAGATCTTGCGGATTGACTTCCCATCCATAAATGAAATAGAAGGGATTCATATCTTCAACGACGGGCTGGGGAGGAGGTTGTTCTTGTTCAGACCCAGAGCGAGAAGAGGAAGAAGTGTCCTCAGATGAAGAAGAGAAAATGATTTCGGGCATTTTCTTTGAAGTCTTCTTAGGAGCCATTGATATAGAAACAGATGTAGATGAAAAAGGAAGTTTTGGGAAGATGAAATCTGGAAAAGATGAAGGTCAAAGAGAAAAGAAGAGGAAATCTTTGGAAGTTGGTAAGAAATAGAGAGAGAAAATGGAGGTTTGGTGAAAGAAAATGAGCAGTAAAGAGAGAGGAGAGAGGTCGCAGACGGTTTATACCAAAAAAGGGAAAAATGGTGACATCAGCGCAAGGACAGTTGGTGAAAAAGCGGAGTGGGGCACGTGCTGCAATGACGTGGCCCAACCGGATGCGCGCGTGCGCAGGCCTAGCGCGCACGTGAGTGTGAAGTCCTAAGCCGGTCACTGTCGAGTCAACTTCCTCATAAATGTTGAGTCAGTGAAAGGACGGGCGCACGTTAGCAGGGTGACGTGGCCGAATGGGGGACGCGCGTGCGCAGTCTTTGCGGGCGCATATGTGTAGATACCCCGGGGGAGCCACGGCTTTTAGGCTAGAGCGCGTGAGTTACCCTAGGATGTCTAACTTGTTTTTTAGATTGTTTAGAGTCGCCACCTATGTTTTTGAGGAACATAAGAAAAACCTATTGATAATAGCCTAAATTTGATTACGAAAACAGAGATTCTTTGTTTTGAGGTTCGGGGGTTAGATTACGAGATGGGAAGTACCGAAACACCCATCTCGCCCAACTAAAGTTGGTCTTGCTTGATCGAAATCTACATGAATGATAATGTTCTTCTTCTTCTTCTTCTTTAAATCATAAAAGGGGGGGGGGGTTTAAAATAGAGTTTGGAATGTAGGAGATAACTCCTTAACCAACCTCAATGAGATGGGGTGATCATTAGAGTCATGTCCCAAAATGATTTTGGTGATTGCACATTTGATTATAGTAAAAAGAGAGAGAGGAGATGAAGTAGAAAAGAAAGGAAAAGATGGACTTTTACCTACAATTTGAAGAACTTCAAATATTGCTTGATGAGATCCTTGGAGAACCTTTAGAAAGTGGTTTTGGTATAGTTTTTGTAAGTTCAATTTCCGGTCCTTGAAAATGGAGGTAAAGGGAGGTTTTTATAGGTGAAAGAGGGGTGTTTTTGGTGCCAAAACTCAGTCACCAAGAAATCCTTCCCGGGCAAAATCCTGTAAATTGAGCAAGGGAGAGAATCCTGGCCAGAAATCTGTAACTAACGCCCAAAGGCGCGCGCTTCCTGCTTTGGGGGCGGGAGGCGCGCGCGCCTGGCTCCTCCTGTCGGAGGCGCGCGACTCAGAGAAGGCAATTTTGACAGAATGGACTAGAAAGTCAGCCCTGTCATTCAGTTTAGTCCCTGGACTTAACGAAGTCAGTCAGGAACTCAACGGAAGTGACAGAAACTAACGAGAAACACTTAAAATGGGGAGAAACACAAGATCAAATGTGCAATCGGGGTGAGCGGTCCAAGGCGGGGTGTCTACAGAGCCCCTCGGTGACGTGGATTGCAAAGCAAAACGCGTCGACGAAAGTTAAAAAAAACACCCGCCGAGGACATCACCAAGAAAAAAGCAAAGACTCGATGAAAGCAAGAATTTGAAATTGCGAGAGAGAGTGGTGCGCTCCCTGTGTGAGCGGATTTTGTTGATAGAGGGGGTGGCATGATTCGTTAGGTGAACCTGCCGGCTGAATATCTTGAATGAGGCCGTTAGTGAACCTTTGAGGATGAATCCGTTAGTGAAATTCGTTGATGAGGCCGTTAGTGAACCTTTGAGGATGAATCCGTTAGTGAAATCCGTTGAAGAGGCCGTTAGTGAACCTTTGAGGACGAATCCGTTAGTGAAATCCGTTGATGAGGCCGTTAGTGAACCTTTGAATGAGGCCGTTAGTGAACCTTTGAGGAGGCCGTTAGTGAACCTTTGTGGACGAATCTGTTAGTGAAATCCGTTGATGAGGCCGTTAGTGAACCTTTGAGGAGGCCGTTAGTGAACCTTTGAGGACGAATCCGTTAGTAAAATTCGTTGATGAGGCCGTTAGTGAACCTTTGAGGACGAATCCGTTAGTGAAATCTGTTGAAGAGGCCGTTAGTGAACCTTTGAGGACGAATCCGTTAGTGAAATCCGTTGATGAGGCCGTTAGTGAACCTTTGAAGAGGCCGTTAGTGAACCTTTGAAGAGGCCGTTAGTGAACCTTTGAGGACGAATCCGTTAGTGAAATTCGTTGATGAAATATTGCTTTGAAGTCTCATGCCACTTGGAGTCACACTTGACTTCTTTTTGAATTGTGGGGTGCGGGTACAGTTGACCGCGACCAGAAAAATGTTCCTGCTGGGGATGAAATGTTGAGATTGACTCTTGAGGGGGGTATGGCACCCGTAACAGAACTTAGGGAGTTCGGAATCCGGAGGAGGACAGCCTATTTTTTGAGTGGGAGTTTCTATCCTACTTTTCGATTTTTGACATGCCTTAAGGGCGGACCAGAAGAAGATGTGCCCAACTGGGTGTCCGAGGACTGGGACTGTGTCTTGATTTAGGCTGGAGATCTCTGACAAGGTCCTTTTCTGAAGTGATCTAGACTTGGGAGGCGCGCGCTTTCCTCTGTGGGCTTGGGACGCGCGCGCATTTGAGACCGCTGGCGGGTGGCGCGCGCGTCTGGGAGGTGAAATTCCGGGCTTGACATTTGCTGGCCAAAAGAAACCCCAACAGCTATAATATCATCTTCTGTTCGACCACTTGATTCTCACAGCTCCTTTCTGCCATTTTTGAGCATCATATTATTGCTCAACTTTGCTTGTGATCAACATTTTCCATGGCTTCCAATTCTTTTGTTCTTGATGCCAAGGTTGTTAGTGGTTATGAAAAGGACTTGGGCACTTTCGTGTATTCTTTCAAGACCCATCCCAAGAAGGCCTTCATTAAAGACTTCAGGTTCCGAATTCTTTTCACTTTGCGGACGTTGAAGCCAGATTGGGATTTGTTGAGAGCTGCCGCGGCTTTCTGGGATTGCGATAGCCATACCTTCAACTTTTCAGCTAATGAAATGGTGCCGACTGTTGATGATTTCGGGGCCATCCTCGGCATGCCTTTGGCCGGTCGGATTGCCGTCCCTAAATATCACCGTGGTGCTATTGACTCTTGGGTTGAGTTATTGAATCTCCCTGTTGAGGACATGAGGAAGATGTTGCACGGTACTGTGATTGACATAACTGAGTTGCCGATGTTCTTCAGTTTACACTCGGAGGATCCGGTGGTTCAATCTTTCAAGAGGAATGCCATGGCCGCTTGTCTCTTTAGTGAGGTACTGTTTGTTGCACCCCTCGGGACTGCGGATGCGCATTTGGCTGAGATTATTTTGCAAGCCAAGGAGCAACAATTTAGTGTAATCCCTCTTATTGTAGGGGAGACGTTGCACGGCCTTGATGAGTTACATAGGACGGGCAAGATGTGTCTGGGAAGCCCTTTGCTCTTGACCATATGGCTCCGGGAACACTTCAAGATTTATTCCTCGGATGGTGATTTGTCTCCTTTTGCTGTTCATAGGAGGAAGTTATTGATCCGGGATTTATCTGAAGATAGTTGGAAGAAATTCTTTGCTTCTCGGATAACCGTCGACATTGAGTGGTGCCCCCTTCTTAGGGGCTTCGTCCTTTTGTGGAATGGACTCTTGGTTTTCAGCACGTGGTTGTACACGGCTTAAGAGATTCCTCATTTTACCAGCCAGAGCGGGTTCTGCGGCAGTTCGGTCGCCAACAGACAATTCCTTTTCCGAGGGACGGAATGCTTCGTCCAGCTTCTTACATGGGTCCTGACTTCTCGAGTGAGCTTCAGTCGGCTTGGGGAGATGACCGCAACCGTTGGGATTTTTCTCCTCTACATCGGGGGAGTGTCTTCCTTCCCGAGAGCTACTTGGATTATTTATTTGGCACCCTTTACCGTGGCATCACTTGGGTCGATGTGCTTCGTGCCGAGTTGTTGGGAAAGGGTTTTGAGCCTAGCAGCACTTTGAGATATAGGGAGGCTGCTGCTGATTAGAGTAACATTCTCGCTGACCCTTTCGGTACTCCTTTGGATGACTTTTATGCTAGGAGACGTGTTGCAACACAGAAGGTTTCGGTGCGTATTAGTGCTCCTTCGTTACCCAAGAAGAAAAGGATTGAGAGACGATCAGGTGGTCCTTTGAAGGCTAAGAGAAAATTGGACTTTTCTTAGTACCCTAAGAGATTGCAATTAAATTAGACCACTTTGTTTTAGGATTTAATGTTTTGATGTATTTTGTTGCTCAATAAATCCGTTGTAATGGTTTGAATAATTCATTGAATGAATAAAAATTGCATTTTGTTATTTGAAGTGAATTGGGTATTTTTGATATGTTTTAGACCGCACCCGAAGGTTGCCTACGTTCCTCCAGTTGGGAGGCTCAGGTCTTCGTAGTTCAAACAAACAAAGACCATTTTTTTTTTGTGTGCACCCTGTTTTTTGCCTAGACCGCCCTTTCGGGTTTTCAATCTAGCGGGCTTCTTTTTTGCACGTGCTCTAATTTTTGCCTAGGCCGCCCTTGCGGGTTTTCAACCTAGCGAGCGATTTTTTTTTTTTTTTTTTTAATGGTCTTTCTTTATTAAGCGTAGAACCTCTTGAGCTTGTCGAGGTTGACCTCCTTTGGCAGCTGGTCACCATCTAAATCCACGAGCCGGACTGCACCGCCGCTTAGTATCTTTTTGACCACGTACGGACCGATCCATCGGGGTCCCCATTTCCCCAGGGGATTCATGGCATTAGGAGGATGTTGTCTTAAGACCAAATCTCCCACATTGATGTTTCGAGGCTTCACCTTTTTGTTGAAAGCTCTTGCCATCCTTTCCTGATATGCCCTCGTACGTTCGAGTGCTCTTAACCTTTTCTCGTCGAGCAAGGCTAGCTGTTCATATCGACTTTGCATCCAGTCGACCTCGTTGACTTGATTCTCGAGGAGGACCCGTAGAGATGGGACTTCAAGTTCGATTGGGAGTACGGCTTCAGAACCATAGACTAATGCATACAGCGTTTCTCCTGTCGCTGACCGTATTGATGTGCGGTAGCCCCACAATGCTAAAGGTAGCTTCTCGGGCCAATCCCTTCCTGTTGAGGCCATTTTCTTGACGATGGTCTCGATGGTCTTATTTGCTGCTTCAATCGCGCCATTTTCTTGGGGACGGTAAGGAGATGATTTGTGCTTGGTGATCTTGTATTCTACCAAAAGTGCATCCATTTCCTTCTCAAAGTGAGAGCCGTTGTAGGAAATGATTTCATGAGGCACGCCGTATCGGCACATGATATTAATCTTTACAAATTCGGCCACTTTCTTTGCGTTGAGGGTCCGATAGGCTTGTGCTTCGACCCACTTTGTGAAGTAGTCGACTGCCACTAGGACGAACGACTGCCCATTGCTCCTGGCAGGATGAACTTTACCGATGATGTCTATCCCCCAACAAGAGAAAGGCCAAGGTGTGACCATGTTGTAAAGTTGCGAGGGTGGAGTATGTTGTAGATTAGCGTGGAATTGGCACTTAGCACACCTTTTGACTTTCTCGATACAGTCTCGTTCCATAGTGCTCCAATAGTAACCAATGCGGAGTATCTTCTTGACTAGCATAAACCCATTCATGTGGGGTCCACGCTCTCCTTCGTGCACTTCACACATTATCTCTTGAGCTTCGGCCTCATTGGCGCATAAGAGATTGATCCCGTCGTGGTGCCTTTTATAGACTCGGTCCCCAATCAGTGCGTATCGAGAGGCTAGCCTTTGCAGAGCTGCTTGAGACTTCTTGTTGCTATTCTCGGGATAAGTGCCATCTTTGAGGAAATTCATGATATCCGAATACCACGGAGAGTTTGTTTGAACCTCGTTGATCTCGATACTCATGCAATATGCCGGACTGTTCCTTCGGGCAATTTTGAAAGGCTCACCATTTTCCCTTTGGGCATTTCGACTAATGAAGCTATGGTGGCCAGTGCATCGTCGAAGCGATTTTTATCTCTTGGAAGGTAGTTGAAAGTGATCTCTTGGAATTGTTCAACCAGTTCTTCAAGGTGCTGACCATACTGTTGGAGAGTCGGGTCTTGGGTTCGCCATTTACCCGATTGCTGATTGATAAGGAGTAAAGAGTCGCCGAATACTTCTAGTTCCGCGACGTTTCTTTCGAGAGCTGCTTCGAGCCCTGCTATGCATGCTTCGTACTCGGCAATGTTGTTGGTAGCTTCGAATTCCAGACGGATGGCAATGGGAGTGTAGATGTCTTTTGGATCAACAAGCAATATTCCTATACCAAAGCCGTGTTTATTGGCGGGGCCATCGAAAAAAAGTTGCCACTTATTTTCCTCGGTTGCAGTACAAATTAAATGCTCATCGGGGAACTGTACGTCTTCCCCCTTCACTTCGTCACACGGGAATTCGGCAAGCTGGTCACTGAACACTTTCCCCCTGACGGATTTTAGTGTGACGTAAGTGATATCGTAGCCGGCGAGCATGAAGTACCATTTGGCTATTCTTGTTGACATGAAAGGCTTCTCGAAGATGTAGCGGAGCGGGTCCACCTTTTCTACTAGCTTGATCGGAAAAGTTTCCATGTAGTGCTTGAGCTTTTGAGTGACCCAAACCAATGCTGCACATGATTTCTCTAGGACAGAGTAGTTCTTTTCGCCTCCTTAGAATCGGCGACTGACAAAATAGATGGCATTCTCCTTTGTGGACTCTCGTTGCTCTTGTGCTAACATAGCCCCTAGGGCCTCATCATTGACAGTGAGATAGAGCAAAAGAGGCTTTTCCTTGTGCGGCGGAACTAGAACAGGAGGGCATGTCAAGTAATGCTTCACTTGGTCGAAGGCTTCTTGGCACGCGTCGGTCCATTCTAGAGCCACATTCTTCTTGAGTAGCTTGAAGATCGGCTCGCACATGGAAGTGAGTTGGTGCACAAACCGACTGATGTACTGCAGTCTGCCCATGAAACCTTTGATCTCTTTCTGTGTCCTTGGAGGAGGCATGTCAATGATTGCCTTGATTTTGGAGGGGTCTACTTCAATTCCCCTTTCAGTGACCATATAACCAAGGACTTTGCCTCGGATAACCCCGAACGTGCACTTTGCAGGGTTGAGCCTCATCTTGTGTTGACGAAGCCTTTCGAAGAACTTGCGGAGGTCGATTAAATGCTGACCATCGGTCCCTTTGGAGTGAATGATCATGTCGTCCACATAGACCTCGATTTATTTGTGAATCATGTCGTGGAACAAGTCCGTCACGGCTCTTTGGTAGGAAGCCCCAGCATTTCTTAACCCAAATGGCATGACTGTGTAGCAAAAGGTACCCCACAGTGTTGTGAAAGCTGTCTTATGTTGATCTTCCTCGGCCATGAGAATCTGATTGTACCCAGCAAACCCATCCACGAATGAGCGAACCTCGTAGGCAGCAGTGGAGTCGACCAGCATGTCGATGTTGAGGAGTGGAAAATCATCCTTTGGGGAAGCTTTGTTCAAATCCCGGAAGTCCACGCAAACTCGAACCTTGCCGTTTGCCTTTCTGACTGTCACGATGTTGGCTAACCATGTCGGATACTCGATAACCTTGATGAAACCCACACTGAGGAGCTTCTCAATCTATTCCTTGACTTGCAGAGACCATTCTGGCTTGATCTTTCTGAGCTTCTGCTTTACTGGCTTGTCATCTTCTCTGATCGGAATCCTGTGCTCCGCTACCTTTCTGTCCAAACCCGGCATGTCTTTGTATGACCATGCGAACACATCCACGAACTCCCGTAGTAGTGCAGTCAATCTGTCTCTGTCGTCCCCTTTGAAGAAGCTTCCAATCTTAGTTTCTTTTGGCTCTTCTTCGGTACCCAGATTAACAACATGCAATTCTTCGTCAGCTTCTGGACCATTCTCGCCACGACTACGAACTTGTTGAGCAAGTTCATTTAAGTATGTTGTGTTTTCGTGGTCTATTTCATCATAATTTGAATCGTTATTAACTTGTTCGTTAAGTTCATTATTAGTTAATTCATCATTTATGATGTTTGCAATCTCAGGGTTCTCAGAAATATCAAATTTTTCATTAGCAAAGAAAGGAAACACACGCTCGGCTATGGCCTCCAAATCCTCTTGGGTGAGGGTATTAGAGACATTCTCAGACTCGAAAGTAAGTGTGAGCCGCTCTTCCTTTGTTGCTGTGCGGGGTATGCAACCCATTTCTTGGACTAAGAATTCTTCGGATACCACGGGCCCTTTCGTTGAATACCAATTGTTGATCGGCTCGGAGCTCGGCGGGATCTCACTGATAGTCTCATTCATGGTGACGGTGCCATGGATGGCGTTGACTTGGCATTCATTCATTGTGGCAAGTTCTTCGAACATGGAGGCTAAATCTGTCAGTTCTTCCCCCACGATGATTTCTATCTCGGACTCTATAGTCACCTTCCTTCCCCACCATTCACGAGGCGACATGGGAGTTTGTTCCCTTTCGGATTTCTGGATCTCACAATCGGAGAAGATTTCGAGACCGGGCTTTTTGACACCCTTATTGTTAACCCACGGCTCGGGAAAGATCATGTATGGAACGTCTTCCCCTTGGCGGAAAAAATAACCATTCAACGTCTTGCGGTAAGGCCTTAGATTAGGGACCTCATAACGACGGCCTTCTTTACGAGCTCGGGCCCTTTCGTTCTTGATTGCTTGCTCTTGTTTCAAGTCTTCTTTGGAAGGCTCGTACCCCAAACCGAATGTGTTCTTGACAAATGGGACTTGCACAGGGTGTAGGATTCCTTGTTGATATTTCCCTAGGCCTAAACCAGGGAAGTAGTCCATATTCCTCATCATGCGGAGGACTTTGTGATTGCTGGGGGTCCATGATCTGTTTCCCCCTTCTTTGTCAATGGCTTTGATTGAGACGCCGGAGAGAGTGGAGTCTGGTAGACCATGCTGAACTTGGTGGACGGGCTCACCTTTTCTGTGGATAGTGACGTTTTCAGCCATGACGGTCACTATTTCATCACCATTTTGGATCTTAACACATTGGTGGAGAGTTTATGGTACGACATTAGCACTGTGAATCCATGGTCGACCCAAAAGCAAGTTGAACGAGGCCGGGATGTCAAGCACTTGGAATGGAACGGACATGATCATGCTCCCAAACTCAATGTCTATTTCAATCATGCCCATGACTGTACGGGCGGTGCTGTCATAACCTCGGATTACTTGAGTAGAAGGCCTCAAATCGGAATCCTTAAGCCCCAGTATGCCCATGATTCTGCCAGGCATGAGATTGAGTGCGGAACCACCGTCCACTAAGACTCTTGAGATGGGCCTCCCCCTTGCTCGTACCTTGAGGTAAATAGCCTCGTTGTGATCGGATCCAAAAGGTGGAAGGTCCATATCGGCAAAGGTGATGACGTTGCCAAAATGAATGTGACCGATCATTGCTGTGAGGTCCTCGGGAGTAGTATCGGGAGAAACTGATGTATCATCGAGATTGCGGATGACAAGATCTCGGTGTTTCTTTGAGGATGCGATGAGGTCCCAAATAGAGATGTTGGCTTGAGTTTTCTTGAGTTGGACAAGTAGAGGGTCTTCGGGAGTGTCGCGAGCTTGCGTCCTTTGAGAAGAGGATATCGGTGCGGAAGTGGAAGGGTTGCTTGCTATGACTCGACCGGATCGAGTTAGCATGTTGACGTTCCCATCTTGCTTCTTTTTCCTATTCTCTAGTACTTCCCTCATTACCTCATCGTAAGTCACTACATAACAAGAATTGTCAAGTTTATTCATAACATTGGGGCCCCCATTCACAATTGGGATTGAATGAGTGGTCCCATCGAGTTCTCCTATCTCTATTACATTGACATGTTCGCCATTAGCCACTACAAATTCTTTCTTATCTATGAGATCTTGAATGACATTGCGGAGAACGAAGCAATCCTCGGTGGTGTGGCCACTATATTGGTGGTAGCCACAATATTTGTGGTGAGCATGATTGGGGTGGACCGTCTTGGGTTGGTACCCTTGCACGGGTGTGACTTGACCCTTTGCTTTGAGGACTTCGAACACTTCGGTTTGAGTCATGCCTTGGAGAGGCGTATAGACACGGTCATTTCGGGACTTCTTCCCTTGGGGTGGAGGAACGTTTTTGTAATTCCCCTTGTCGATAGTGACGGCGTTGATCGAGGCCTCTTTTGTAGAGTTGGAAGTGGCCTTGTATCGGTAAGTAGGAGTGGTCTTCTTAATCTCCTTGAGCAAGTCATCCATGCGTACCCCCGCCTCATACATTTGGGAGAAGTCGGAGTAGCAAGCCCCACTTAGGTGGGTGCGGAGATCAATCTTGAGACACTTGAGAAAGATGTCCATTTGTTCTTTTGTGTTCGGACTCTCAACAATTTCAGAGAGTTTGTCATTCCATCTCCTTGTGAAGTCAATGAAGGACTCGTTGTCTCTTTGAGTAGTGTTCTCTAGCTCTTTCCTTGTGGGCCAGTGAGTGGTGTTGCCTTGGTATTGTGACTTGAAGGCAAGCATGGTGGAGTCCCAGTCAAGACGGACAGTGAGCGGGAGAGTAGCATACCAATATTTTGCCGCCCCCTCGAGAGTGAGAGGAAAGCATTGAGCCATCACCTTGGGGGAGACCTTCTTCAGAACCATTGCCCAAATATAAGTCTCAATGTGAGCCATAGGACAAGAGTTGCCCTTGAATTTTCTTATGTCGGGCATCTTGAACTTATCGGGAAGAGAGGCCATAGTACTCATGAGGATGGATGATTGATAAAGGCTTGTGTTGGAGCCTTTCCCCATGTTGAGCCCGTTGAATTTTTGGTCGATGTAGGCCATGATAGAATCCACCATTTTGGGCTCATTGTTCTCGGAACTTGGCTCTCCCATTTTCTTGGTGCGGGTGTTGACATAAGGACTTTTGAACAAACCCTCGGTCCACTCGGATTCATCATCATTATTCTTGTTCTTTCCCTTGGCAAGGTTAGTGAGCTTTTCTTTCATTAGCTCCATCTCGGCCTCGTGGGCCTCCCTTTGGCTGTCGAGGTGGGATTGCCAAATGTCGTCTTTGCTTTGTGCCTCCTTATTAAGGGTGGAGACTTGTTCTTGGAGGAGTTGGACCATGGTTGAGAGCTGTTCGAAAGACATGGTGTTGCTGCTGCCGGTCATGGTTGCTGTTGGAGCTGTTGGAGCGATCTCTTCACGGACTAACCGATTTGCCGAATCCCGGTAGACTCTGTAAGTACCAATTGAACCTATATTGCAGAAGAGGCCCTTGTCAGTCTTGAGTAACACTTGAGGTCCATGAAGAGGCTTAGAACACACAGTTGGGCACACGACTCGAACCACATAAGAAAAGACTCTTTTTTTTTTTTTTTTTTTTTTTATAAGTCGGAGGGAATGGATCCCTTTTGGGTTTCTAAGAAAATAATGGAATCGTCACACTAGTATATAGACCATCTCGCGGCCCATATACTCATCGGATTCCATCGCGCTTGTGAATCCTACATGTATCGGGATTAAACTAAATTAATGTAGTAAAGCATACATGCGGGGACTGATTTTTATTTTCGTCCAAAATAACCACTTTTGGGGACGGATTTTTATTGCGTCCATTTCAACAAGTTGGCATGTATGATTTGAAGACATTAGTTTAGGGAAATCTCGGTACATGGAAACCGACTTGAGTCACGGAGTGTTAGACCCTAACTAGAATTGTGTGGCTTGTGCTCGGCTTGATTATGAGGCTCAAAGGTCACCCCCGGCATGTAGTCTTGAACTACGCCACGGGCTGAGGTTTACCGCTTCGAAAGAGCCAAGGTCGAGTGGAGCTTGAAACTTTCTAGGACGGGCCTCGACGGGTTTGGGGTTGGACTTGTGCGACTCGATAGTGAGTAGTTCATAGGAATATGTGCATGTAGTGTGAGGTCTAACAAGTGACAAATTTTTTTTTTTTTTTTTTTAAAAGAAGGAAAAACAAACAAAACACATAAGCACATAAATTACAACTCCCGAATCACCCGTGTGACCGGTAAATAAAACACAAAATTAAAACAGTCCGAGGGTTCAATTCTGTTCTGATGCAGGCAACTGTGCCCACACCCCACTGTTCTGCTCAGTCACTGAAACCTGTTTCTGTTCTGGGAACCAACCCAGAAGCGTGCGCCTCCGAGTGTTGATGTGGGACGCGCGCGCATGGCGCAATGCTATTAGGAGGCGCGCGCTTCTGGTCACACCTGTCAGAATGTCAGATTTTGGACTCAGGGGATTGCCCTGGTCCTATGTGCATATTGTAACCCCTGCAAAAATGATTAGTGCAGAATAGCAGAAGAAGAAGATGAAGAACATGAAGAAGCGGGCGATTCTGGTCCTTGATGCGGGATGCGCGCGCCTTAGGCTGAAGAGGCCAGAAGCGCGCGCCTCCCCCATCAGGAACCAGAATGCCCAGAAAAGATGAAGATTTCGATCAGAATGCAAGCTTAACCCTCAAATGTCCCCAGCGGAGTCGCCAGTGTAGATACCCTGGGGGAGCCACGGCTTTTAGGCTAGAGCGCGTGAGTTACCCTAGGATGTCTAACTTGTTTTTTAGATTGTTTAGAGTCCCCACCTATGTTTTGAGGAACATAAGAAAAACCTATTGATAATAGCCTAAATTTGATTACGAAAACAGAGATTCTTTGTTTTGAGGTTCGGGGGTTAGATTACGAGATGGGAAGTACCGAAACACCCATCTCGCCCAACTAAAGTTGGTCTTGCTTGATCGAAATCTACATGAATGATAATGTTCTTCTTCTTCTTCTTCTTTAAATCATAAAGGGGGGGGGGTTTAAAATAGAGTTTGGAATGTAGGAGATAACTCCTTAACCAACCTCAATGAGATGAGGTGATCATTAGAGTCATGTCCCAAAATGATTTGGGTGATTGCACATTTGATTAGAGTAAAAAGAGAGAGAGGAGATGAAGTAGAAAAGAAAGGAAAAGATGGACTTTTACCTACAATTTGAAGAACTTCAAATATTGCTTGATGAGATCCTTGGAGAACCTTTAGAAAGTGGTTTTGGTATAGTTTTTGTAAGTTCAATTTTCGGTCCTTGAAAATGGAGGTAAAGGGAGGTTTTTATAGGTGAAAGAGGGGTGTTTTTGGTGCCAAAACTCAGTCACCAAGAAATCCTTCCCGGGAAAAATCCTGTAAATTGAGCAAGGGAGAGAATCCTGGCCAAAAATCTGTAACTGACGCCCAGAGGCACGCGCTTCCTGCTTTGGGGGCGGGAGGCGCGCGCGCCTGGCTCCTCCTGTCGGAGGCGCGCGACTCAGAGAAGGCAATTTTGACAGAATGGACTAGAAAGTCAGCCCTGTCATTCAGTTTTATCCCTGGACTTAACGAAGTCAGTCAGGAACTCAACGGAAGTGACAGAAACTAACGAGAAACACTTAAAATGGGGAGAAACACAAGATCAAATGTGCAATCGGGGTGAGCGGTCCAAGGCGGGGTGTCTACAATGTGTCAGCGAAAAGAAGCTGACGCCTGTCGCATCACCTTCCTCATTAAATGGTGAGCAGACATTCGCAAGGTGCGCTGTCATTAATCGCAGTTTGCATTAATTGACAATGGGACATGCGCAGGGGTAAAAAGGTAATTTCCCAAGAAAATTAAAAAAAATAAAGGCGCGGGAAAATTCGAATTACACAAGTACCCTTGTGACTAAGCGTTGACTTTTCAGTCAAGGACCTATGTGCAAAATCTAATGAATAGAGTACTTACCTGCGGTCCACTTAGTACACATGTCGTTTGCGCAGAGCGAATATTGTGCAAAGATTCTTCAAATCTCAACTTAATTTTTCATGCGTATTAACTTACTGCGCAGTAGCTGCGCAGATGCATGAAATCTTAACCTTTAAGAACTTATCAAGAAAACACAAAAACATTAGTTTTAACAAATAATATGGACAAGTTAGCTGAGTTCAAGCATACCCATTTCTCCTCTCAAGAAGACAAATCTCTTTGCGTCAAGAGCCTTTGTGAGGATATCAGCAATTTGATTATCTGTGCCCACGTGCTCTAAGTGAATATTTCCTTTTTCCACGTGGTCCTTGAGAAAATGATATTTGATGTCGATGTGCTTTGTCTTTGAATGCATGACAGGATTGTTGGAGACTGCTATGGTGGACATATTGTCTCAGAAAATTGGGCAATTTCCTTCATTAATTCCATAATCCACTAGTTGTTGCTTCATCCATAGGATTTGGCAGCAACAGCTTCCAGCAGCAATGTATTCAGCTTCTGTAGTGGAGATGGACACAGCAGCTTGTTTCTTTCTTGCCCACGCAACAAGTCGATTTCCAAGGAAATGACAAGTTCCACTTGTGCTCTTCCTGTCAATTGTGCATGCTACGTAATCTGCATCTGAATAACCTAGCAAATCGAAATTCGAATCTTTGGTGTACCAAAGTCCAAGGTTAATAGTTCCAGAAAGATAACGAATAATGCGTTTAATATCAGTTAAGTGCGCTTCTCTAGGGTCAGCTTGATAGCGCGCACAGACACAAACACTAAACATAATATCTGGCCTACTTGCAGTAAGGTAGAGTAGAGAGCGAATCATACCTCGATATAAAGTTTGATCAACTTTATTACCTTTTATGTCTTTATCAATCTTATTTCCCGTAGCCATTGGAGTGTCGTATGCTTTAGCATTCTCAAGTCCAAACTTTTTGATTAAGTCCCTTGTGTACTTGGCTTGATTTATGAAGATGCCATCATTTAATTGTTTGATTTGAAGTCCAAGGAAAAATGTGAGTTCTCCCATCATGCTCATCTCAAAATTGCTTTTCATGAGTTTCTCAAAGCGCTTACAAAGTAATTCATTAGTAGAACCAAATATAATATCATCGACATAAATTTGAACAAGTAAAGAATGATCATTATACTTAGCAATAAAAAGAGTTGTATCGATTTTACCGCGCTTGAAGCCCTTTTATAGCAGGAATTTTGATAGAGTATCGTACCATGCTCTTGGAGCTTGCTTAAGTCCATACAAAGCTTTCTGAAGCTTGAAGACGTGATTTGGAAATCTGCTATCTTCAAATCCAGGAGGTTGAGCTACGTAGACCTTCTCTTGGAGTTCACCGTTGAGAAATGCGCTCTTCACATCCATTTGATATAGCTTGAATTTCTTGTGAGAGGCATAAGCTAAGAAAATTTTGATAGCTTCTAGTCTTGCTACAGGCGCAAAAGTTTCATCATAATCGATTCCTTCCTCTTGCCTATAGCCTTGCGCAACCAACCTTGCTTTGTTCCTGGTGATGCTTCCGTTCTCATCCATCTTGTTTCTAAATACCCATTTTGTACCAATAACGCTTTGATCATGAGGTCTGGGTACTAAAGTCCAAACGTTGCAGCGCTTAAATTGGTTAAGCTCTTCTTGCATAGCAGTAACCCAGCTTGAATCTTGGAGCGCTTCATCCATCTTCTTTGGTTTGATTTGGGAGATAAAGGAGTGATATTCATCATCAAAGTTTGATGCTCTCCTTGTACGAACCCCTACATTGAGATCACCAATGATATTTGTAGTTGGATGATCTCTAACTTCACGAACCTCAGGGGGTAAGTTAGGTCGAGTGGTAGGAATACGAAGATCTTCAACGGGTACTTCATTTTCTCCAGCATCGAGATCATCAAAAGTGATTTGCTGAAGTGGCGAAACATCATGCGCAGGAGGAGGAGTTTGCGCATCAGGAGTAGTCACTTCTGGCGCAGCATCTGGTGTATGCGCATGAGATGGACTTTCTTGATTCTGGTTTTGATCAACTTGATTATCATCCTACGCAGGTGCAGTTTGAGGCTGCGTACCTGTCTCAACATTCTCAGCAGAATCATCAGAATCATTTGGAGCCAAATGTGGCTCAAGGAGAGAATGCTCATCAAAAGTAACATGTACCGATTCTACAATTACTAGAGTAGTTCTATTAAAAACACGAAAAGCTTTAGAGTGTTTGGCATACCCAACGAAAATACCTTCATCTGCTTTGGCATCGAATTTACCTATATGATCTTTGCCATTGTAGAGGATATAGCATTTGCAGCCAAAAATCTTGAAGAAAGCAATGTTGGGCGCTCTTCCTCTCCATAGCTCATATGGAGTCTTGTTGTAGGCTTTGTTGATGAGGGATCTATTCTGAGTATAGCAAGCAGTGTTGACAGCTTCTCCCCAGAAATACTTTAGAAGCTTAGCTTCAGCTATCATTGTTTTTCTAGCCTCGATCAACGTGCGATTCTTTCTTTCCACAACGCCATTTTGTTGAGGAACTCCAGCAGCAGAGAAATTGTGATCAATTCCATGGTCATCGCAGTATTGAGCAACACCGTTATTCTTGAATTCAGTTCTATTATATGATCTAACGCTCACGATGTCGTCTTCCTTTTGAGTTTGGAGCTTTCGAAATAGTGCTGTCAAGATATCATAGCAGTCATCTTTGGATATCATCATTTTGATGTGTATCTTGAGTAGTCATCCACCACAACTAAAGTATATTTGTTTCCTCCAATGCTTGCGGTGGTGACCGGTCCAAACAAGTCTATGTGAAGCAGTTGTAAACATTTGGAAGTTGAGGAAGCAGTCTTGCTGGAGAAAGACTGTTTAGGTTGTTTACCGAGCTGGCATGCTGCGCATTTTCTATCATGATAGTCAGCTACTTTGGGAAGTCCTTTGACAAGGTTTTCCCTTCCTAGCTTAGCCAAATATTTGAAGTTCAAATGACTTAAGCGCTTATGCCATAGCCAGCTGCTTTCACTTACATTTTTTGCTACAAAACAGAGATTAGTGATAGAATCTATAGCAGTAAGATCAATAATGTAAACATTAGTCTTACGAGTCCCTGTGAGCAAAGTTAGTCCGGATTTGACATCTTTGATATAGCAGTGCGTTGCAGTGAAGTGACATTCCAGACCTTTATCGCAGAATTGTGATATGGAGAGCAGGTTGTGCTTGAGTCCTTCTACTAGCGCAACTTTCTCAATGCACACTTTATCTTTTCTGATTCTTCCATATCCAACTATGTGCCCTTTGTTGTTATCTCCAAACGTTACTGAGGGACCTCTTCCTTCATGCACATCTTCAAGAGCGGTGACATATCCAGTCATGTATCTAGAACATCCACTGTCGAGGTACCATATATGCGCTTTAGCTTGTGAAGAGTGCGCAGTGAAGCAGGAGACCTGAAAAACAGACATTAAAAACGCAGGTCCCCTTTATTCTTGGGTCCTAGAGTTAGCAACTTTTGACAACCCACTCCTGTCTGACCTTAGGATTTTTACGTCCCTTGGCATTAGGAGCAAATCGCAAAAGGCATTCTGCAGCCTTGTGACCTAAACCATCACACACAACACAATGATGAAAGCCACTTATAGATTGGGTTTTTACAAACTCTCTACTTTTCTTTGGCGCGGCATTCTTTACTGGAGCAGATGAACTAGCTTTGACAAACACCATATTTTGAAGTTTTGGTTGGCTTTTCTTAAATATGCGCATCTGGCGTTGAGGCGCATGGCTTTCATGCGCATGACCCTTGTGCTAGATTTGACATTCGAAGGAGAAGCGCAACAAATATCAAAAGGTGCGTGGTCAAGCGCAGATTCAACTTTAGCCTTACCCTTGGCTTTTCTAGTTTGCTTCTTTGGGTAGACATAATGGAAATTTTGTCTCTGGACTTTCTCCTGTTCTTTACCCATTGAAGCAGAATGCTTTGCTTTAGGAATTTCAATAGTTTGCTATGGTGTAAACTTTTTCTTTTCAGAGCAGACTGCGCATATAAAGTTATCACTAGTTGAGAACCCCAAGCTTTCCTTATCTCCACTGGCTTTTTGGGATTCTAGAATTTGGTCCATAGTGACACGAGATTTGGTCCACTCATCAGTGATCTTTGTGAGATCAGCTACTTGAGCAGCCAATTCTTTGTTTCTTACTTTAAATAGCGCATTTTGATCTGTAAGAAAACGGTTCTTTTCAGTAAGAGGAGTCATGCTCTTAATCTGCTCCTTAAGGAGGGTGATCTCAGATTTTAAAAGAGTTCTCTCCGTCTTAAGCTGTGAAATTTCTCCAATTGATAAGTCCACTTCTTCTTTCATAGAATTAAATTCCTTGATTACCTTTTCAGCTTGATTGAAAATAGACTCACGCTCAGCAGCAGAGTCGTCCTTTTCTATTACAATTTCAGCAGGAATTTCAAGAGATTCTTTTCGCAGAGGTGGAATTACAAATTTCTTTGATAGGTCTGCTCTGGCAAATAAATACTTGCCATTCTGTCTACTTGGAGTCAGATGTCCCATTTCCACCAGTTCTGTGATAGTGGGGCCTTTCTTCTGAATTGTCCTTGGCGCAGCCTTTGTGTCCGTATCCGGATCATTGTCTGAATCGCTATCAGCATCAGCATTAGCCACCAAGCAAAGCAGTCCATCCTCAGAGTCATCATCATCACTGTCTTCAGTGTCAGTCTCTATCCAAGTCTTCAGTTCCTTTTCTGTGCAGTTTTCTTCAGCAATCATTCCGCGCAGCTTTGATGATTTCTGCGCAGTATTCCTCTTCATGTACTCAAATTTTGGAGTAGGGCATTTTGAAACAAAATGACCGGGCTTTCTGCAGTTGTAGCAAACCAAGTCATCATCTTTCTTTGAGTCTCTGCCTCGAGAAAACTTAGCAGGTGGTTTGCTCGAGGATCCAGGTTTAGAGAATTTCCTGAATTTTTGGAATCGCTTAACGAACATAGCGAAATCATCATCATCCATTTCAAGTAAAGAGGAAGTAGAGACTTTGTCTGAGGTTTAAGCAGGCGCAAGTTCCGTTTGCGCAACATAGGAAACAAGTTTTCCTTTGCCTTCAGTTTCTTCGATTTGATCAAGCTTTAGCTCATACACTTTTAAGTTAGCGTATAAGATGCGCAGAGGCCAAGTATCTAGAAATCCAGAATCTTCCAGATGACTTGCCTTGTGCACATATCTGGAACCTAGCGCATCTAAGAATTGAGAATTTACATCTTTATTGGTGAAGGTAGTTCCAAGAGATTTACAAGAGTTTACAACAGCACAGAAGCGATCATAAGTTTGTCTCAAGGTTTCACCATCCTTTCTCATGAAGCAGTTGAATTTTCTTTGCACCACAAATCTTTTGTTTTCCTTTCTTACTTTGTCTCCATTCACATATCCTTCAATAGCGTCCCATAGTTCCTTTGCAGTTCCACCGCTCACAATTTGATTGTGCGTGGAGAGGTCTAGAGTGCTAAGAATGATGTTTCTTGCTCTTCCATCGTAGCCAACCCATTTCTTTTCTTCATCAGTCCATTCCTCTTTGGCCTTCTTGATTATGGGATTGTCCTTGTTGGTAGCAGCATCAGGATTAGCCTTCATATGGATGTAGGGTCCTTCAAGAACAATGTCATGGAGGATCTCATCGATAGAAGAAAAATGAGTGAGCATGCAGTGCTTCCAGATTTCGAAGTGATCTTCATTTAGCACTGGAACATGTGAATAGTTAGCCATTGCCCAAGATTTTGAAGCCATCTTGAATCGGCACCCAAGCTGTTAAGCTTGAAAAACAAAACAAGTTTTATGAAGGTGTTTGCTCTGATACCACTTGTTGGTCCCAAAGGGGCAACAAGGGTATGAAAAATGCTAGAGGGGGGGGGGGTGAATAGCGTTTTAAAATTCTTTTCAAACCCTTTTGCAAATCAATGGCTTATACGCACAGTTCTTAAATAAGCTAAGTATAGCGCGCAGTGAGAGTGTGAAATGCACAGCGGAAGTTTAAGCAGCTACTGCGCAGGAAAAGTCTGCGCAGAGATAAAAACGCACGCGCTATGTTTTGGCTTAAAGTGTTGGATAAAAAGGATTCTAAGGCTGTTGGGTATGCTTATCACTTAACCCTCCTACATTTGTTAGAATTGATTGATACCATCACCCATAAGTATTTTTGTGGACTTTAGGACCTCATGTAAAGAAGTTTATAACTTCATTTTTTAGCTAAGTCCTTTTTATAGTATAGGCTTAAATGATAGGACTTGAAGCTTTAAAGATCGAAGATTACCTAAGCAAGGACTCGTTTCGCTACGCAGAATGTTCTCTGCGCAGGTCGCCACTGCGCATAGATATCTTGCGCAGACCTTGACCCTGCTCAGTTTTCAAGATATTACTTCCTAAACTCTCAAGAGATCTCTTTGTGACCAAGCATGGTGCGCATGCTGCTCATGCGCTGAATCCATGCGCGCCGGCAATGCGCATGCCTTTGTGCGCGGACACAACCTTGGTCAAGCTCCTCATCTCCTGATCTCTCATTCTAGAAAGTTTGGAAAACACTTAGAAGATGCACGCTTATTAAAAAAGCTGAGGTGTGCACAAACGACAAAATAAGCACACTCAGCAAAACCATTGGTGGAGACACGCTTCAAAGAAATATCTCAAGAAAAGACAGCTGTCAACCTTCTAGAAGAAGCTTTTGAAATTGGTCTTCATGCTCAGTATCCAACGGCTCTATATACCTGCGCACCAATCATATTGTGCCAGGTCATCATCTTTGATCAGAGCCCCAACGGCTATAAAGGACAGCTACGCGCCAATCATGTTGTGCCAGCTCATTGTCCTTGCTCAGAGCTCCAACGGCTATATTCAAGCTCTCAGCTATAAATAGCCTGCTCATCTTCATTTCCAAGCTGCCTTGGGATTTAGCCCTTTTCATCGGCCCTTGATCATCATCTTTGATCAAGCTCCTCTTGTTGGCCATTTTGCTTCAGAGCTCGAGTTTTATGCTTCACTGAAAAACCATGAAGATCTGAAGACCGCTGCTTAGTTTTTCCAGATTCTTTAGAACAACCTTCAAGATCTTCAAACCTTCAAAACTCCTGCTCATATCACAAAGCCTATATCACCAGAATTCTTGGTGCTCTGCATCTTTCATATTCATAGAGCCCAGAATTTCTATCACACACACACCTCTTGAAGTTTTGATCATTTTGATCTAACTTCTTGAGATACACCGGTTTAGTCTAGGATTTGTTCTTCATAGATAATAGATCTTGAGTTAGTATTGAGCTCAAATGTTGTAATTTGTAATACTCTCTCATATAATAAGATCTCCTTTAGAAATCCAAGACTAACCATCTTGGTAGAGGATGTAGATCTTTCATCGATCGAACCTCTCCAAATAGCGTGTTCATTACTTATTGCATATTCCCTGCTTAACCTTTTATGAACTGCTTTGTTTGATCTTTCAGATTGCCACTCTTTGATGTTGTAATTGTTATTGCTCATTTGCCTTAGAATCCCATTTTGCGCCACTCTTTAGCCTCATTCTCAGCGCGTGCGTTTTTATCTCTGCGCAGTATACCATGCGCAGAGCTGCTTTAAATTTCCGCTGTGCATTTCACACTCTTACTGCGCGCTATACTTAGCCAAAATAAGAGTTGTGCACATCTGCCATTGATTTGCAAAAAGGGTTTGAAAAGAATTTAAAAATGCTATTCACCCCCCCCCTCTAGCATTTTTCATACCCTTGTTGCCCCTTTGGGACCAACAAGTGGTATCAGAGCAAACACCTTCATAAAACATGTTTCTGTTTTTCAAGCTTAACAGCTTGGGTGCCGATTCCATATGGCTTCAAAAATCTAGGGCAATGGCTAACTTTTCACATATTCCTGCGCCTGTTCAAACCTCATATCAAATTCAGAAAGCTTGGTGGATCCTTAAGTAAACCTCCTATTCTCTCTCATAGAGACTCAAAGAAAGATGACTTGGTTTACTGCAGAAAGCCAGGACATTACGCTTCAATGCCTTCTTCAAAATTTGAGTACAAGGAAAAGCAACCCTGCGCACAAAGCATCAAAGCAGTGCAGAATGGTTGATGAAGAGAACTGCGCAGAGAAGGAGCTAAGGACTCTGAGACTTGACCCTGATGACAAGGATGCTGACTCTGAGGATAGACTGCTCTGCTTAATGGCAAATGCTGACAATGATTCAAAAGTTGTTTCTGAAATGGAACCTGAGCATGCGCCAAGGACAATCAAAGAAAGATCCCTTCACTCCAGTGGAAACAGGACACCTTCACAAAGCAGACAGAATGACAAGCACTTATCTGCCAGAGCTAACCTGACAGAAGCTGCGTTATCACCAACTCCGCAGCCGCGCAAGGAATCTCTCAAAGTGTGCTGATCTTAAAAGATAACTCTGCTGTAGAGCGCAAGTCAATGCTTCAAAGCAGGAAAGATCTACTTCACTGTGCTCTCTCAATCTCAGTTGATATCGACAGTGGATTCTAGACACTACTAGAGATGTCAACACTCTTAAAGGTGCGCACGAAGGAAGAGATCACTCAGTAATATATGGTGACAACAACAAAGGGCACATAATTGGATTTGGACTAATCATAAAAGATTAAGTCTCAAGCAACCTGCTCTCCATATCACAATTATGAGATAAAGTTCTGTAATGCCATATCACTTCAACGCTATGTTACATCAAAAATGGCGTTTCTGGACTAACTTTGCTCACAAGGACTCGTAAGACCAATTTCTAATCTATTTGATCTTACCACTATAATTTCGATTACTAATCCTTGTTTTGTAGCAATAAGCTTAAGTGAAAGCAGCTAGCAATGGTATAAGCACCATGCCAGCTTAGTAAGCAGCCTGAGCAGTTTTCCTCCAGCAAGATTGCTCCAATGTCAAAACGCTTACATCCGCTTCACCTCATATGTTTGGACCGCTCACTACCGCGAAGCTTTGGACCAACCTGTGGTATCTCTATGATATCCTGGCTGCTCTCCTTAATCTCCAAACATAGAAGACATCAATAGAGTTCGACACTTCAATGGAACAGAATTTATGAACAACGATGTCGCTCAATATTGTGAGAACCAACAAGAACCAACTGTCACGACCCGAAATATAGGCTCTATTTTATTAGTAATTAAATGATTTTTATTTAATTATTGCTTATTTATTTATTTAAATTATTATTTATTTAAATAATTATGTGTGCAATTTATGTGTTATAATAATTGTGCCTAGCATTTTATTCAAGTTATTTGGGCTAGTGTGAAAGTGTTGAGTCTTAATTGTTAGTAGGGAGTGTAGTGTTTGTGTGTGTAGTGTGAGAGAGGGGGCCTAAGTGTAAGTTTTTAAAATAAACCCCCCTACTCCCTCCCTACACCTTCCCTCACCTCCTTCTCCCTCACCATACTCCACCCCATTTATTTTTCCCAGACAAGTCTCTCTCTCTCTCCAAGTTTGGGTAAGTTTTCTTCTTCTTCTTCTCTCTTCATTTTCTCCTTCTTCCTCTCATCTTCTCTCATTTCTTAAAACTTGAACGTTGTTTAGATCGTCGCTAGGATCGTGTAGAGTCAAAAAGATTTGAAATCCGTCAACTTTGAGAAAATTCAAGTAAGTTACTTTTCCCCCATTTAAATGCTAAAATGTTCATATCATGCTTATATGATGATTTATGTGTTACATTTGAAGTTTGGATGAGTTTGCAATTTATTTGGAATTTATTTGGGTTTTTGATAAAAAATGGTGAAATCTTGAATGTTGGTTTGATTCTTGATTTTTGGTTGTTAAATGTTGTTTTAGGAGTCCTTTTAGACTTATAAGTTGTTTTGGCACTTTAGTATATGAGTTGGGAGTTGAGATTTTGGGTGTTTTGTGTTTTGGGTTGAAAATGGAAGAACCCATGTTGTTCTTCCCGATTTCTGGCGATTCCGGCATGTTGTGCGACCGCACAAAATTTACTGGGCGGCCGCGCATCTTTCTGAGAGTTTTTGTTCTTGTTTTGTGGCACTTTGGGCGACCGCACAACCCATCATGGGCGGCCGCACAGATCTCTGAAAAATGTACATTTTATTAAATTGTGTGACTAAAGAATGCGTTGTACTCCAATTCTTGGGTGTCCTCCTAGTTGACCTTAGTGAACATTGTAGTACACTTTAGTGATAGAATTGGGTCCTTTGTGATAAAGTTTGTGCTTGAAATTCATTGAATGTTAGTTTGGACTTCGAAGCACCTTTATTGTGTATTGTTGGTTCATGTCATCTTCTTGGTGATTATTTGGCTTGATTCCCTACTTTGGAATCCTTTGTTGTTTATCGTGCTAGTATTTTATTACTTAGCCTTTACGTGAAAGCCCAGCTGGCATTGTGTGTGTTTCGGGCGATGCGAAATATTATGATGGCACAAGCCAAGTCCATTATGATGTTGACCATTGTTTTGCCCAATTATTACCCTCCTCCAGATTGGCCTTGGATGTGAGAAGAGCTAGCTCCTTTGTGTGCATTTTAGCTATTTCTTGGAGCATGACTTTGTGGCATGTCTCCCGTCCCTTGTGACACTTCTTCTTTGGTTATTGGTTCCGGTACCGGGGTTTTCTCTTCGGCTTTCATGCCATTATGAAGATGTTGATTGGTTGATTATGAAGCTGCGCAGCGATCCTTTATTTGGATGTTCCGGTTTGGAAAACCTTGGCTATATCCTTTGTTATGTGTTTATTTCCGCTGCTATCTGTTATATGATAATTGCTATGTGCTATGTGATAATTATTATTGTTTATTGCTTATTGCATCATAGCATGTCATGTAGTTGCATTAGTAACTTATTGAGATTTATCTCACCCCGTTTCTTTTATCTTTGTTTTTCCTTAACCCCCCCCCCCAGGTGCTAAGGATTAGTCTCGCTGATCACGAGAAAGAGGACGTCGAGTGTGGATCCGTTCTTTTGGGGAAAGTTGTATAGGTTGGTTTACATTATATCAATGTGTAACCTTTTGGGGATATTTGTACCAAACATTGACGTCATTAGGGTTTTGTGTAATTGTATTCTTGTTAGCATAAACTTGTGGAAGTTTATGATAAGTTGTATTTGGTTTTTATCAAACTCGATTTAGTAAAACTTTGGTTCATCACCTTTTGGTGCTAAATGAAATTTTTAACTTCGGTAATTTGGAGTTTATTGTTAGAGTCGACGTCCAGATCGCGGTCCCGGGGCCCGCGGGGTCCGGGGTCGTGACAGTTGGTATCAGAGCTATGGCATTAGCTCTATGTATAAGTCTAGGTGGATTAGTATGACCTAGGTGGGTAGTAGTGTGCGGAGTGATTAACGGTTGAGGTTTTATATAGGTAATTGTTCTCAATGTCTGGAAGAAGAAACAGAGGAGGTGCTAGTGGGGCACAGAATCCGAATGATACAAGGGATGAAGCACGTGCCATGTTTCAAGGCATGTTTGAGGCGGCCATGAAGGCCATTCATGATCAAGGTCCGAGGGTAGAGCAAGCACCACCCCGTTATGGTTTGGAGCAATTCTTGAAACTGAAACCGGTTGAATTCAATGGGGAGCCCGATGTAAGGAAGGCTGAGTTGTGGATTGAGTCTATGGAGAAGATTTACGATGTGTTTGGGTGTTCTGATGAGGATAAGGTCCGGTTCGCGGCTTACAAGCTTGTTGGAGCCGCCGAGCATTGGTGGAAAGGCGTTAAAGCTACTTGGGATGATACTCGCACGGTTTATGCGTGGGAGTTGTTCGTGCGTAAGTTCAGAGAGCATTTCATTCCGGTTGTTGATCAGAATCGAAAGGAGATCGAGCTACTCAACTTGGAGCAAGGATTGTTGTCTATAGCACAATACTCGGCTAAGTTCATAGAATTAGCCCGGTATTGCGACTATTTGGTGAGGACCGAGGAACAAAAGGCTATGAGGTTTATTCGGGGATTGAAGACCTCCATCCGTACTCAACTTATTGCTCAACGTATTGTGACTTTTCAAGATACGGTGGACCGAGCCTATTTGATAGAGCAAGATATTGGGGAGCATAAGCGGAAGACCGAGGTGGCCAATCCGATTAAGCAATGAGCTCAAGGCAAGCCACAACACCGTTCCGATAACCGAGGTAACTTTGGGGGACAATCTCAGTCCCGAGGGCAACCGATTCCAAGGAACCCGGGTACCACTTCCGGGAACCAAGGGAGTCAAATTAGGAGGCTTTGTTCGTATTGTCAAAAGGAAGGTCACTCTGAAGACCGTTGTTGGAAGAAGCAAGGAAGGTGCACCAATTGTGGTCAAATGGGTCACTTCGGAAGGGATTGTACTAGAGGCAAAGGACAAGCATCCGGGTCAGGAGTTGGTTTTAATCAGGGTCAGAAAAGGGATATTACAGGGAAGCCCAAAGTTCAGGGGAAGGTTTATGCCATGAATCAACAACAAGCTACCGATGATCCATCCGTTATTGGAGGTATTGTTTCTGTATCTAATGTGAGCGCACGAGCGTTAGTAGATCCAGGATCATCTCATTCATACATTTCTGTGCAATTTGCTTCTATGTTAAATGCTGCATTTGAGTCTTTACCGTACGTGCTAGAGGTGTCGACCCCTATAGGAGAATGCTTGATTTCTGATCGAGTCTTTCGTGATTGTGACGTGGTTATTTGTGGTCGAGTCCTTTGTGCGGATTTGGTAGTTCTTCCTATCCAAGACTTTGATGTCATTTTGGGTATGGATTGGTTGAGCAAGTTTCATGCTTCTGTTGATTGCCGTAAGAAAACTGTTACTTTTTCTATTCCCGATGTGCCTAAGTTTGTGTTTGAGGCTAGTCCTCTGAGTAGAAAGGTTTGCTTAATTTCTTTTATGAAAGCGAGACGATTATTGCATAGTGGTTGTGAGGGGTATTTGGCTAGTGTTCTTGATACTAGGAAAGAATCCCCTAGTTTTGATAGTGTTCGGGTAGTTCAGGAGTTTCCCGATGTTTTCTCTACCGAGTATGAGATGCCTCCCGATCGTGAGATTGAGTTTAGTATAGATCTTTTGCCGGGTACGGCTCCGATTTTGAAAGCACCTTATAGGTTAGCTCCCGCCGAGTTGAAAGAATTGAAAGTTCAGCTGCAAGAGTTGCTTGATCGAGGGTTTATCCGCCCTAGTGTTTCCCCGTGGGGAGCACCGGTTTTATTCGTGCGGAAGAAAGATGGTTCGTTGAGGTTGTGTATCGATTACCGGAAGTTGAATCAGGTTACAGTGAAGAATAAGTATCCTCTACCGCATATCGATGATTTGTTTGATCAGCTTCAAGGGTCCGTGGTTTTCTCTAAACTTGATTTGCGGAGTGGGTACCATCAGTTGAAAGTTCGATCGGAGGATATTTCGAAGACTGCTTTTCGCACTCGTTATGGTCATTATGAGTTCTTGGTTATGCCGTTTGGGTTGACTAACGCGCCGGCCGTATTTATGGATTTGATGAACCGGATTTTCCATCCCTATCTTGATTCGTTCGTGGTGGTTTTCATCGATGACATTCTTGTTTATTCGAAATCCCGAGAGGAGCACGAGCAGCACTTGAGGACAGTTTTATCCGTTCTTGCAAGGGAGAAATTATTTGCGAAGTTCAGTAAGTGCGAATTTTGGCTCGAGAAGGTGTCATTTCTGGGTCATGTTATTTCGAAAGATGGGATTTCTGTGGATCCGTCTAAGATTGAGGCTATAGTGGATTGGAAGAGACCCGAGTCAGTGACCGAGATTCGTAGTTTTCTGGGTTTAGCCGGTTATTACCGAAGGTTTATTGAAGGGTTTTCGAGGATTGCTACTCCGATGACTCAGTTGACCCGAAAGAATGTTCCGTTTGTGTGGACCGAGAAATGTGACAAGAGCTTTGAGGAATTGAAGAAGAGGTTGACTACAGCACCGATCTTGACTTTGCCTAATGGGAGCGATGGTCTAGTGATTTATAGTGATGCTTCGAAAGAGGGTTTGGGTTGTGTGTTGATGCAGAATGGGAAAGTAATTGCGTATGCTTCGAGGAAGTTGACCCCTAGTGAACAGAATTACCCGACTCATGATTTGGAGTTAGCGGCTATTGTCTTTGCGTTGCACAAATGGAAGCACTATCTGTATGGAGCGAAGTTTGAGATTTTCACGGATCACAAGAGTTTGAAGTACCTTTTCTCCCAGAAAGAGTTGAACAACCGACAGCGCCGATGGATGGAATTGTTGAAGGATTACGATTGTACGATTTCTTATCATCCGGGGAAGGCGAATGTGGTAGCCGATGCGATTAGTAGAAAGTCTTATGTGGCTTCGTTGATGGTTCGTGAATGGAAAATGCTTGAGGATGTTCGAGATTGGTCTCCTCGTGAATCGAGACATGGGGCTATTTTTGCGAATATTAGGGTATCTCCGACCCTATTTCAGAGGATAAAAGAGGCTCAGAAAGAGGATCCCGAGTTAGTGAAAATAATGGGTAAATTGAAGGAAAAGAATTTCGAGGATTTTTATTTGAGTTCGAGTGGAGTTTTGACTTTCCGTGGTCGTTTGTGTGTTCCGAATGTTGATGGAATTAAACAGAGAGTTCTTGATGAGGGCCATAAATCGAGATATACTATTCATCCGGGTAGTACGAAGATGTATCAGGATTTGAAGCAACAATTTTGGTGGATTAATATGAAAAGGGAAATAGCCGAGTATGTTT
Source organism: Campanula takesimana (assembly GCA_026119855.1). Lineage (NCBI taxonomy): Eukaryota > Viridiplantae > Streptophyta > Magnoliopsida > Asterales > Campanulaceae > Campanula > Campanula takesimana. The sequence continues at coordinate 210,623 of JAOWBW010000058.1, forward strand.
CGAGGTGTTTAACGTGTCAGCAGGTCAAAGCCGAGCATCAGAGACCCGCGGGATTGCTTCAGCCGTTGGAGATTCCCGAGTGGAAATGGGAGCATGTGACTATGGATTTCGTTACGGGATTGCCTCGTACCCGTAGGAAGTATGACAGTGTTTGGGTAATAGTGGATAGATTGACCAAGAGCGCCCATTTCTTGCCTATTGACATCAGGTATTCGATGGAGAAGCTTGCGACCCTTTATATTGATGAGATTGTTAGATTGCATGGGGTTCCGGTTAGCATTGTGTCAGATTGAGACCCGAGGTTTACTTCTAGATTCTGGAAGGCGTTTCAGGAAGCTTTGGGTACAGATTTGCGTTTCAGTACAGCTTTTCATCCTCAGACCGACGGACAATCCGAGAGGACTATTCAGATTCTTGAGGATATGTTGCGAGCGTGTGCGATAGACTTTTCTGATTCTTGGGATTCGCACCTACCGTTAGTGGAATTCTCTTACAACAAAAGTTATCAGGCTAGTATCGAGATGGCTCCGTTTGAAGCTTTGTATGGAAGAAAGTGTAGATCGCCTATTTGTTGGGATGAGGTTGGTGAAGCGAAAGTTTTGGGTATTGATTTGCTTCGGGATTCGGTTGAGAAGGTTAAAGTTATCCGGGATAGATTGAAGACAGCCCAGAGTCGACATAAGAGCTATGCAGATAACCGAAGGCGAGATCTTAGTTTTCAGATTGGTGATTGGGTATTCTTGAAAGTGTCTCCGAAGGTGGGTATTCGTCGTTTTGGGAAGAAAGGCAAGTTGGCTCCGAGGTTTATTGGTCCGTTTGAGATCTTGGGAAAGGTTGGACTTCTTGCGTATCGTCTTGCGTTGCCGCCATCTTTGGACCGGTTGCACAACGTTTTCCACGTTTCTATGCTTCGGAAGTATGTTCATGATCCGTCTCACGTGTTACCGAGGATACCGGAAGATGTTGAGCCAGATATGAGTTATGAGGAACGACCGGTTCGGATCCTAGATTCCAAAGTCCAAGAGTTGAGGAGCAAGAGCATCGCGTTGGTTCGAGTCCTTTGGAGGAATCATAACATCGAGGAGTCGACGTGGGAGCTCCGAGATGAGATCGAGAGGAAATTTCCGTGGCTTTTTGTTTGAGGTGAGTCTCGTTAAAATTCGGGTCGAATTTCCTTTAAGGGGGAGTGAATGTCACGACCCGAAATGTAGGCTCTATTTTATTAGTAATTAAATGATTTTTATTTAATTATTGCTTATTTATTTATTTAAATTATTATTTATTTAAATAATTATGTGTGCAATTTATGTGTTATAATAATTGTGCCTAGCATTTTATTCAAGTTATTTGGGCTAGTGTGAAAGTGTTGAGTCTTAATTGTTAGTAGGGAGTGTAGTGTTTGTGTGTGTAGTGTGAGAGAGGGGGCCTAAGTGTAAGTTTTTAAAATAAACCCCCCTACTCCCTCCCTACACCTTCCCTCACCTCCTTCTCCCTCACCATACTCCACCCCATTTATTTTTCCCAGACAAGTCTCTCTCTCTCTCCAAGTTTGGGTAAGTTTTCTTCTTCTTCTTCTCTCTTCATTTTCTCCTTCTTCCTCTCATCTTCTCTCATTTCTTAAAACTTGAACGTTGTTTAGATCGTCGCTAGGATCGTGTAGAGTCAAAAAGATTTGAAATCCGTCAACTTTGAGAAAATTCAAGTAAGTTACTTTTCCCCCATTTAAATGCTAAAATGTTCATATCATGCTTATATGATGATTTATGTGTTACATTTGAAGTTTGGATGAGTTTGCAATTTATTTGGAATTTATTTGGGTTTTTGATAAAAAATGGTGAAATCTTGAATGTTGGTTTGATTCTTGATTTTTGGTTGTTAAATGTTGTTTTAGGAGTCCTTTTAGACTTATAAGTTGTTTTGGCACTTTAGTATATGAGTTGGGAGTTGAGATTTTGGGTGTTTTGTGTTTTGGGTTGAAAATGGAAGAACCCATGTTGTTCTTCCCGATTTCTGGCGATTCCGGCATGTTGTGCGACCGCACAAAATTTACTGGGCGGCCGCGCATCTTTCTGAGAGTTTTTGTTCTTGTTTTGTGGCACTTTGGGCGACCGCACAACCCATCATGGGCGGCCGCACAGATCTCTGAAAAATGTACATTTTATTAAATTGTGTGACTAAAGAATGCGTTGTACTCCAATTCTTGGGTGTCCTCCTAGTTGACCTTAGTGAACATTGTAGTACACTTTAGTGATAGAATTGGGTCCTTTGTGATAAAGTTTGTGCTTGAAATTCATTGAATGTTAGTTTGGACTTCGAAGCACCTTTATTGTGTATTGTTGGTTCATGTCATCTTCTTGGTGATTATTTGGCTTGATTCCCTACTTTGGAATCCTTTGTTGTTTATCGTGCTAGTATTTTATTACTTAGCCTTTACGTGAAAGCCCAGCTGGCATTGTGTGTGTTTCGGGCGATGCGAAATATTATGATGGCACAAGCCAAGTCCATTATGATGTTGACCATTGTTTTGCCCAATTATTACCCTCCTCCAGATTGGCCTTGGATGTGAGAAGAGCTAGCTCCTTTGTGTGCATTTTAGCTATTTCTTGGAGCATGACTTTGTGGCATGTCTCCCGTCCCTTGTGACACTTCTTCTTTGGTTATTGGTTCCGGTACCGGGGTTTTCTCTTCGGCTTTCATGCCATTATGAAGATGTTGATTGGTTGATTATGAAGCTGCGCAGCGATCCTTTATTTGGATGTTCCGGTTTGGAAAACCTTGGCTATATCCTTTGTTATGTGTTTATTTCCGCTGCTATCTGTTATATGATAATTGCTATGTGCTATGTGATAATTATTATTGTTTATTGCTTATTGCATCATAGCATGTCATGTAGTTGCATTAGTAACTTATTGAGATTTATCTCACCCCGTTTCTTTTATCTTTGTTTTTCCTTAACCCCCCCCCCCCAGGTGCTAAGGATTAGTCTCGCTGATCACGAGAAAGAGGACGTCGAGTGTGGATCCGTTCTTTTGGGGAAAGTTGTATAGGTTGGTTTACATTATATCAATGTGTAACCTTTTGGGGATATTTGTACCAAACATTGACGTCATTAGGGTTTTGTGTAATTGTATTCTTGTTAGCATAAACTTGTGGAAGTTTATGATAAGTTGTATTTGGTTTTTATCAAACTCGATTTAGTAAAACTTTGGTTCATCACCTTTTGGTGCTAAATGAAATTTTTAACTTCGGTAATTTGGAGTTTATTGTTAGAGTCGACGTCCAGATCGCGGTCCCGGGGCCCGCGGGGTCCGGGGTCGCGACACCAACAAATGGTATTCTTCACAATTTCTCTGCTGCTGGAGTTCCGCAACAAAATGGCGTTGTGGAAAGAATCTCTTGTTGATTGTGGATGGATAGACAATGATAGTAGAAGCAGTACTTCTAAATGTATTTATGGGAAGAAGCTGTCATCGGTGCATGCTTTACTCAGAATAAGATTCCTCATCAACAAAGCCTACATCTATACTCCATACGATCTATGGAGAAAGAGAAAGTGCCCAACATTGCTTTCTTCAAGTTCTTTGGCTGCAAACGCTATTAAGGAAAATTCGACGCCAAAGCAGATGAAGGTATTTTCGTTGGGTATGTCAATCAGTCTATAAGCTTTTCATGATCTTAATAAGATAAATGTCATTTTAGTATTTGTACATGCTACTTTTGATAAGCATTCTCTCCTTGAGCCACATTTGGCTCCCAATGATTCTGATGACTCTGCTGAGCTTTTTAGACAGGTGCGCAGTAATTCTATTCCTGCGCAGGACATAGATCAAGCAGATTCAGAATCAGCCCATCTCATGCGCATACTATAAATGCTGCGCCTGAAGTTGCAACTCCTGATGCGCAAACACCTCCTTCTGCGCATGATGTTTCTCCACTTCAACAAATCACCTTTAAATGATCGTGATGCTGAAGCAAATGAAATTCCTATTGATCTTCGTATTCCTATCATCACAATATAGGGATTCGCACATCGAGAGCATCAAACTTTGCGGTGTAGCATTCGTTTATCTCTCATGTCGAATCAAAGAAGATTGATAGAGTGCTCCATGTTTTAAGATGGATCGATGCTATGCAAGAAGTGCAAGAAAAGCTCATCCAATATTTAGCGCTTCAATGGGTGTTCGGAAACAAGATGGATAAGAATGGAAGCATCATAGAATCAAAGCAAGAAAGCTTTGTATGGTCTTAAGCAAACTCCAAGAGCATGGTACAATACGCTATCAAAATTCCTACTAGAGAAAGGCTTCAAGTGCGGTAAAATCGATATAACTCTTTTTATTGCTAAGTATAATGATCATTCTTTACTTGTTCAAATTTATGTCGATGATATTATATTTGGTTCTACTAATGAGTTACTTTGTAAGCGCTTTGAAAAGCAAATGAAAAGCAAGTTTGAAATAAGCATGATGGGAGAACTCACATTCTTCCTCGGACTTCAAATCAAGCAATTGAATGATAGCATCTTCGCCAATCAAGTCAAGTACACTAGGGACTTAATCAAGAAGTTTGGACTTGAGTGCTAAAGCATACGACACTCCAATAGCCACAAGCAACAAATTTAACAGACTTAAAAGGTAAAGTTGATCAGACTATATCAAGGTATGATTAACTCTCCTTTATCTTCTGCTAGCTGGCCAAGATATTATGTTGACTGGATATGTGCGCACTATCACGCTAATTCTTCTGAAGCACACATAACTGCTGTAAAAAGTATTAGATATATTTTTAGCTCTGTTAACCTTGGACTTTGGTACACCAAAGATTCGAACTTTAAACTTGTAGGTTATTCAGATGCGGACTACGCAGCGTGCACAATTAACAGGTAGAGCACAAGTGGAACTTGTCATTTCCTTGGAAATCGACTTGTAGCATGGGCAAGCAAGAGACAAGCTGCTGTGTCTATCTTCACTACTGAAGCAGAATATATTGCTGCTGAAAGTTGCTGCTGCCAAATCTTATGGATGAAGCAACAACCTATGGACTATGGGATTCATGAGTAGAATTATCCAATTCTCTGCGATAATATGTCCACCATAGCAGTTTTTCAATCCTACCAAGCACTATTATCAAGCTCATCAACATCTAATATCATCTCCTCAAGAATTAACAAGTGATCTCTTGAAAGGAGAAATGGGTATGCTTAATCTTAGCTAACTTGTCCACACGATTTATTGATTCTAATGTATTTGCTTGATAAAGTGTGCAAAATAGGTTAAGTTTCATGCGCCCTATGCAACTTCTGCGCAAAGAACTGTCTGCGCATGAAACTACTGTTCTGAGATTTACAGAATCTCTGCGCTATCAATACACTGCGCATGACTATCCATGCGCAAATCATCGAGGACCACAGGTAAGTGTTCTATTCATTAGATTTTGCACATAGGTCCTTGACTGAAAAGTCAACGCTGAGTCACAAGGGTACTTGTGTAATTCAAATTTTCCCGCGCTTTTATTTTTTGAATTTTCTTGGGAAATTACCTTTTTACCCTTGCGCATGTCCCATTGTCATTTAATGCAAACTGCAATTAATGACAGCGCATCTCACGTATGTCTTCTCACCATTTAATGAGGAAGGTGATGCGACAGCCGTCAGCCTCTTTTTGCTGACACACGCGCGCGCAAAGACTGCGCACGCGCATTCCCCATTCGGCCACGTCACTCTGCTAACGTGCGCCCGTCCTTTTACTGACTCACTATTTATGAGGAAGTCGACTTGACAGTGACCGGCTTAGGACTTCACAAGCACACGCGCGCATAGGCCTGCGCACGCGCGTTCCCTTTTGTGACACGTGGTATTACTATCCTGCGCCACTGCACATTTTCTCAAACTTTTATTAGCTATCGTGCGCCTAACTTCTCCTTCCCTACTTTAAACCGTTTCTCTCTCTACTTCTCTCTTCCCTCTAAATTTTCTCACTCTCTTTCTAACCTCTGCTCTAAACCCTTATCTCTCATTTCCTATTCGTTATCTTCAACCTCAACCTTCCTTCTTTCTAAACCATTTCAATGGCTCCTAAGAAAACTAAAACTCAACCAGAAATCATCATCTCCGACTCTTCTTCGCACTCCAATCCTGGGAACTCTCACGAAGAAGAAGTAGAACGACAATCAAGGCATCCCACCGTCAAAGACATGGTATATTTCACTATAACTCCTTATTTTTTCCGCCATTGTTGTTCTTGGAGGTCTCAAGACTCCCTTTTTCGATTTCTCCCTTATTTGTTGATCATTCTTTGAAATCGATCGTTGTGTTGTGTTCGTATTTGCCTGATCTATTCTTTCATGTAGTTTATTTCATGATCAATGGTCGTTACATATGTTTTTCGTCAATTTCTGTGCTTCGTAACTTCCTTGGCAGATGAACCGTTTTTTCTGAATTTCTGGGTTTGCTTTAATGTTGTTGACCATACTTTTTACATGGTTGACTTCGTCCTGTTCACGCCGTCATTTCGATGTACTTTTTGTTGAATTTTGTCAACTTTTGTTTTTCTGTGTTCTTGGGTTTCTTTTTTATTTTATTTAGTCTATTATTCACCCTTTTTCTTTATGCTCTGCGCATAAGTTTCCTGCGCATATAGCTATATCTATTTCTCTGCGCACACTTCTTTACTAATATTTATTTTCTGTGCGCACGATCCCTCTGCGTATGCATTCTTATTTATTGCGCACCCTCTACTTTCTGCGCATAATTTTTTTTCATGGAACTTGTGCCTAGGTATATCTGCATTACTTGCATATGCGCACAGCTCCATAATCAATAGGTTGTCTAATTCTATCTATTGTTTTACGCAGGGACACGTTTATTTCATTCTGGGTTGGGAACTTATTCAAGCTGATCTCTCTTTAGATGCGATTGGTCGTCATCTGCTTCTTCTTCTCAGCACCTTCGGCATTCTTCCATTATTCACTCTTGAGCAATCCTTCATAGTGCCTGCTCTGTTAGATGAATTCTTCAGGACAGCAAGAGTTGTTCCTGCACAACTTGAAGGCAAGACAACAGAAATGATCATGGCCACCGTTCAGCGCTGTGATATAATGGTTCACCCCAATCACATTCGCAGCCTCCTAAACTTCAATGTTGATAGTTCTTCAGTCAGCTATGATGAGGCTCATCAAAATGCGCTTGCACAGAAGCTCATTGGCATCCCTTCTCTCAACAAGAAGTGGCCAATGTATAATAGAAAGGAATTTGGTGAGGTGATGTATCACCTGTGCACCCTAATTGGAGTTCCCTCAAGTGCAAGAATGGAAATAATGGACATTTCATCTCAAAGCAGTAGGAATACCGCGCAGCCATCTTCAACGAAGATCAACTAGACTGGTCGCAGATAATCTTCAATGAGATTGTGAAGGGGATGACAAGCTATGAGAAGAAGCTGAACGCAGGGAAGACCAAGTACCGAACTCACTGCAGACTGCTAACCAAACTCCTATTGACTTATGGTGAACTGGCCACCTATGTTGAAGAAAAGTCAATCATGAAGCAGTCTTGCGACGCAAAGTACTATTCCAGAGTACACCTTCAGAATTTGCGCAGTGAGATAGGCAACGCCGATTACTATGAAATCTGGCTGTCTGATGCCGCTCCCAACAAGGAACCCTGGATAGGCCTAATTCCTGTGGTCAAATCCAAGAAGAGTGCAGGACGATCTACAACTGATGCTGTGCAAGAGACCGCAGAAGAAGCGTACAATCGCAAGGGGAAGGGCATTGCTCAGCCCAGTAGCAAAAAGCTCAAGGATATTCCTTTGGTTCAATCCACCAAAGGGATTTCTATCAAAGAGGCAGATCCTACCAGCATTCCAGCGCCTGCTCCCTCAAAGCCAACCACTATGAAGCGCAAGGCTGCTTTCCGTGGTGATTCGGATGATGATGCTGTTGAGGGGGAGAAGATGCACAAAGCCTCTCAAGAAGCCATCCACAGTGCTGATATCGCACATACCTCTTCTCGTCTCAAGCAGAAGGTGCGCAGCAGCGCTAAAGGATTGAAGAAGCGCCGCACTAGTTCCGCAGCCACCGACAGCAGTGATTCTTCTCCAGTTCAACCTCCATCTTCAGCCCCTGAGACTCCTACCTCTTCAGCTGAGCTGTGCCAGATCGTGCAGAGCTTGCATTCTGTTCAAGCGAATCAAGTCGCTACGCAGCTGCAGCTTAATCAACTCCTTACTGCTCAAACTGCTTTATTATATCGTCTTGATATGCAGCGTTTGGAGATTGATACCATTAAGGGGGAGAAAGCTGCCAAAGAAGAAGCAAAGGCAAAGGAAAGCACGGAGAGTGCTAAAGCAAAGTCAAGTCCATCTGAGCCTGCGCAAGAAAAAGTTCCTATCACTTTGGAACATCTTATCCTGGACTCCCTGAAATCCATCAGCGCTCAGCTTGAAAATGTCAGCGCACAACTCAAAAATGTGTGCACCTTTGGAGCGCTTGATGGTGGACTCAGGCACATTCTGAAAAAGCTCAAGAAAACCCTTGCAGATGGGTTACATAGAGGATTTGATGACCTTCAAGCTCAGATGGAGGCTCAGATAGAGAAGATTGAGCAAGGAGGCTCTGCGCATAATATTGAAGAAGTGCGTCGATGAATTGCTAAGTCCATGACAGATTTTTCTTTGGCGTTCAACGACAAATTTGACTACGCAATGTTAGACATTCAAGCAAGCGTCAACACTCAGCGCCTCCATACCGACTCAATATTAGAAGCTACGCAAACTGCCATCCTGACGGACAGCAGAGCAAGGTTCAGAGAGCTAGTGGATGACAACGCTGATATGTGCAGAGGAATGAACATTTATGTTGGAAAAGCTGTGGAGTTCCAGGACAAATTTCAAAATTTAAAGGTGGAACTCATGAACAAATTCAACGGTCTTCAGAATGAGATGCGCGAAGCCCTGCAACGGATCAACTTATATTAGATTTCCTCTGTAAGTATTTTGTTATTTTTTTGGAACCTTTTTTGATTCTCGTTGCGCAGTATGTTTTTTTTTTATGCGCTTTTATTTTGTGCGCTTCTGTTTTTGTGCACACCTCTTTTGATTTTCCTCTTTAAAACTTGTAATCTGTAACAGTCAATCCTTCAAAGTTTTAATGAGAAGAATGCATCATAAAGCTTTCACAAAAACCTTGTTCAATTCAAATCATTCGTTTGTGGAACATTGAATGCATTATTACTTAAACTCATGCGCATAATCTTAACTGCTCATGTCTTCTACGCATGATGATTAAACATTCAGTTTAAACGCATACTTAAAACTTCATCTCACATTATTTGTATGCTCTGAATGACATTTCTATCTTTCCTATCTTGTAAGTTTTTAATCTTTTGGATAGATTAGAAATCTATAGCACTGGCTAGTGTGTGCATTGACTTGAGGCATGATTTACCATTCTCATTCTTATGGACATGTTATTATCAAGTACAATGAATTGCCTTTGCTATAGTAGGTAATGGCATCAATCATTTAGGGGGAGATTGTTGGGTATGCTTATCACTTAACCCTCCTACATTTGTTAGAATTGATTGATACCATCACCCATAAGTATTTTTGTGGACTTTAGGACCTCATGTAAAGAAGTTTATAACTTCAATTTTTAGCTAAGTCCTTTTTATAGTATAGGCTTAAATGATAGGACTTGAAGCTTTAAAGATCGAAGATTACCTAAGCAAGGACTCGTTTCGCTACGCAGAATGTTCTCTGAGCAGGTCGCCACTGCGCATAGATATCTTGCGCAGACCTTGACCCTGCTCAGTTTTCAAGATATTACTTCCTAAACTCTCAAAATCTATTCTATGAAGAACAAATCCTAGACTAAACCGGTGTATCTCAAGAAGTAGGATCTAAATGATCGAAGCTTCAAGAGGTGTGTGTGTGACAGAAATTCTGGGCTCTATGAATCTATGAGATGAAGAGCACGAAGAATTCTGGTGATAAGGCTTAGGATCTGGGCAGGAGTTTGAAGGTATGAAGGTTTGAAGGTTGATCTTGAATCTGGGAATATTAGCAGCAATCTTCTTAACTTCAAGGATACTTATGAAAGTACAAACTCTAGCAACTTGGAAATGAAGATGAGCTGGCTATTTATAGCAGAGAGCTTAAGACTAGCCGTTGGAGCTCTGAGCAAGGACGATGAGCTGGCACGATATGATTGGTGCGCAGGTGACCTTTATAGCCGTTGGGGCTCTGATCAAAGATGATGACCTGGCACAATATGATTGGTGCGCAGGTGATTTAGAGCCGTTGGAGACTGAGCATGAAGACCAAATTGAAAAGCTTCTTCTAGAAGGTTGACAGCTGTCTTCATTTGAAATATCTCTCTTGAGCGCGTCTCCACCGTTGGATCTGCTGAGTGTGCTTGCTTTGTCGATTCTGCACACCTCAACATTTTTAATAAGCGTGCATCTTCTAAGCGATTTCTAAGTTAGGTGATCTGAATGCATTGAAAACTGAGCAAGATATAATGCTGCGCAGGAGAGACCTGCGCAGTGGTGTACTGCGCAGAGAAGTCCTGCGCAGTGACCACAGTCTTGCTTAGATATTCTTTCCTTTTCACTCCAAGTCCTATATTCTAAGCCTATACTATAAAATGGACTTAGCTAAAAATTGAAGTTATAAGACTTCTTACATAGGGTTCTAAAGTCCATAGAATATTCTTAGGTGATGGTATCAATTAATTGTAACAAAATTAGGAGGGTTAAGAGATAAGCATACCCAACACATTCTCACCCCTTATTTGTTTACTGTTTTAGATAAAGGCGAGTCCAGGGGATATGAGACTTTGGCACGGGAGGACGTTGGAGTGGTAAGAGTTGGGACTTGTTTTGTTAAGGTTACATTATGTAAATGTAAAACCTTTTGGGTAAAGTACCCGTACTTCCTATTGTAACACCTATTTTGGATAATGTTGGTGTATGTACATTTGTATAAAAGTTTGTAAGACTTCGGGCTAAGTACTTTCGTTGTGAAAGTTGGTTGTAAAGTTTGTTTAAAGTTAAATGAAGTCTTTGAACTTCAAGTGTGATTTTGTTAAACTTTATGAAAGTACATTTCGAAAAAAATTTAAAAGTTTTTTATAACATCTTCCACTCGTGTCCCGAGCGTGGGGCCAAGTAGGACCACGGGTCTGGGGCGCGAGCCAGCTGACCGGTTGACCGGCCTCGTCCGACCGGCTGACCGGCCGTCGGCTGACCGCATGACCGGCGGACCAACCGGCGGACCGGTTGAACGGCCGGTCAGCCGGTCGGTCAGTTGGCCGACCGGCTGACCGGTTGTAAGCCTTCGGGCTAAGTACTTTCATTGTGAAAGTTGGTTGTAAAGTTTGTTTAAAGTTAAATGAAGTCTTTGAACTTCAAGTGTGATTTTGTTAAACTTTATGAAAGTACATTTCGAAAAATTTTCAAAACTGTTTTATAACGTCTTCCACTCGTGTCCCGAGCGTAGGGCCAAGTAGGACCACGGGTCTGGGGCGCGACAGTTGGTATCAGATCTAGGTTGTAGATGGTCTAGAATGACTAAATGACCTAGGAGGGTAGTAGAGTATAGAGTGAGTAACATTGAGTGTTCTATGCAGGTATTCATTAAAAATGGTTGGAACCGAGGGTGATCAGTCTGGGACTTTAGGGCAAGATAAGGTCAGAGAGGAAGCTCGAATAATGTTCCAAGGCATGTTTGAGGCTGCAATGAAAACAATTAATGATCAGAGGTAAGAGAGGGAACATGCACCACCAAGAGATGGGTTGGCACAATTCTTGAAGATGGAACCCATGGGCTATGATGGAGAGCCTGATGTATCTAAGACAGAAAGGTGGATTGAATCAATGGAAAAGATCTTTGATGCTTTGAGATGTTTTGAGGAAGATCAAGTCAGGTTTACTACTTATAAGCTGAATGGAGCTGCCGAGCATTGGTGGAAAGCTTTGAAAACTAAATGGGATGAGACTCATGTACCTTATACTTGGGAGAATTTTCTGGGAAAGTTTAAAGAACACTTCATTCCCCGGATAGATCAAGACAGGAAGGAAATGGAGTTTCTTAACTTGGAGCAAAGTTCTATGTCAGTGGCTCAGTATTCAGCTAAATTTTCAGAGTTGTCCAGGTATTGTACTCACTTAGTGGCAACTGAGGAGAGAAAGGATACGAGGTTTGTGAAAGGTTTGAAAACTATGATTAAAACTCAACTAGTATCCCACAAGTTGCAAGATTTTCAAGATGCAGTTGATCGAGCCTACCAGGTGGAGCATGATATTGAGGAACACAAGAAGAAAATGGAGTTGTTAGGCACAGGGAGGCAAGGTAGGCAACAACAACAACGTGGTGATAATAGAGGAAATCAAGGTGGATCTTCACAATTCAAAGGGTGTTCTCAAAGACAGTCAGGTAATAGAAATCAAAGTAACACTTCAAGGATTCAGAACAGAGGAGTTTGTAATTATTGTCAGAAAGAAGAGCATTCAGAAGAAAGATGTTGGAAGAAGCAGGGCAAATGTTTGAATTGTGGTCAGTTGGGTCATTTTCAGAAGGATTGCCCTAGATTTAAGGTACATGCATCAGGAAGTGCAGTTGGGTCTTCTCAGGGCCAGAAGAGAGATTCTTCAGGAAAGCCTAAGGTGCAGGGTCGTGTCTTTGCCATTACTCAACAACAGGCTTCAGATTCCTCTAATGTGATAGGAGGTATTATTTCTGTGTCTAGTTTGAGGGCACGTACACTTATATACCCTGGCTCATCGCATTCTTATGTGTCTGTGCATTTTGCTTCTCTATTGCATTTGTCTTCTGAATCTCTACCTTATGTGTTAGAGGTGTCTACTCCTATAGGGGAGTGTTTGGTGACCAATAAGGTGTTGCATTCTTATGATGTGCATATACGTGAGCATGTTTTACCTGCTGATTTAGTTATCTTACCATTACAAGATTTTGATATTATCTTGGGTATGGATTGGTTGGGTAAATATCATGCATCTGTTGATTGTGCTAAAAAGGTGGTCACATTTTCTATCCCTAATGTTCCTAAATTTACTTTTAAAACTGTTCCCTGGGGTAGAGAGATTCGTATTATTTCTTATGTGAAGGCTAGAAAGTTGTTGAACCATGGTTGTGCGGGGTATTAGGCTAGTGTTATTGATACTACTAAAAGGTTGCCTGAAATAGAGGATGTGCCTATTGTCAAAGAATTTCCTGATGTGTTTTCTTCTGAGTATGCTATGCCTCCTGACCGGGAAATCGAGTTCTGTATTGACTTACTTCCAGGTACAGCTCCTATATCTGAGGCACCTTACAGAATGGCCCCAGCTGAGTTGAAAGAGTTGAAGGTTCAGTTACAAGAGTTACTTGATCGAGGATTCATTCGTCCTAGTGTATCTCCGTGGGGAGCTCCAGTGTTATTTGTCAAAAATAACACCAGTTGAAAATATCTTCTTCCTCATATTGATGATTTATTTGATCAACTTCAAGGGTCGGTTGTCTTTTCAAAACTTGATTTGAGAAGTGGGTATCACCAGTTGAAAATCCATTCTGAAGACATTTCTAAAACTGCTTTCCGTAGTAGATATGGCCATTATGAGTTTCTTGTTATGCCTTTCGGGTTGACTAATGCTCCGGATGTTTTCATGGATATGATGAATAGGGTCTTTAAACCTTATCTTGATACCTTCGTGGTTGTATTTATTGATGATATTCTTGTTTATTCCAAGTCTCGGCAGGAACATGAACAACATTTACGAATTGTTTATCTATTCTTCGTGAGAAGCAGTTGTTTGCTAAATTCAGTAAGTGTGCTTTTTGGCTCGATGAAGTATCTTTTCTTGGGCACGTGATTTCTAATAAAGGTATATCAGTTGATCCATCGAAGATTGAGGCTATTGTGAATTGGAAGAGGCCAAAATCAGTTACAGAAATTCGGAGCTTATTGGGGTTAGCCGGGTACTACAGAAGGTTCATTGAGGGGTTTTCTAAGATTGCAACTCCCTTGACTCAGTTGACTCGAAAGAATGTTCCTTATGTGTGGGATGAAAAATTTCAAGTTAGCTTTGAAGAGTTGAAGAAGAGATTGACTACAGCTCCTATTCTTGCCCTACCTAATGGTAATGATGATTTGGTAATATATAGCGATGCTTTTAAAGAAGGCCTCGGGTGTGTATTAATGCAAAATGGAAGGGTGATTGCGTATGCTTTGAGGAATTTGACTCCGAGTGAGCAAAATTATCCTACCCATGACATGGAGCTTGCGGATATTGTCTTTGCGTTGTACAAGTGAAAACATTATCTTTATGGAGCAAAATTTGAGATTTTTACGGATCATCAAAGCTTGAAGTATCTTTTCTCTCAAAAGGAGTTGAATAACAGGCAAAGGAGATGGATGGAGCTACTGAAGGACTATGAGTGTACTATCTCTTATCACCCGGGTAAAGCAAATGTAGTAGCTGATGCCATTAGCCGGAAATCTTATATGGCTTCATTGATGGTGCGTGAATGGAAGATGTTGGAGGATGCTCGAGATTGGAGTCCTTATGAATCAAAGCATGGAGCTATTTTTGCGAACATTCGAGTATTACCAACTTTAATTCAACAAATAAAAGAAGCTCAGAAGGATGATCCGGAGTTGGTAAAGATTATGGATAAAATCAAAAATGGCAAATTTGAGGATTTCTCTCTCAATTCTGAAGGAGTATTGAGTTGTAGAGGTCGATTGTGTGTGCCTAGCATTGATGGGATCAAACGCCAAGTTCTTGATGAAGGCCATAAATCGAGGTATACTATTCATCCCGGGAGTACTAAAATGTATCAGAATTTGAAGCAACACTTTTGGTGGAATAATATGAAGAGGGAAATAGCGTATTATGTATCCAAGTGTTTAACATGTCAACAAGTTAAAGCTGAACATCAAAGGCCCGCCCGATTGCTTCAACCATTAGAGATTCCGGAATGGAAGTGGGAACATGTTACTATGGATTTTGTGACAGGGTTGCCTCGCACTCAAAGAAGGTTTGATGCAGTTTGGGTGATTGTTGATAGATTGACAAAGTCTTCTCATTTTCTACCTATCGAGATTGGTTATTCTATGGAAAGGCTTGCAACCTTGTACATTAATGAGATCGTGAGGTTACATGGAGTTCCAGTGAGCATTGTGTCTGATCGTGACCCTAGATTCACATCTCGGTTTTGGCAAGCATTTCAGAAGGCTTTGAGTTCAGAATTGAAGTTTAGTACAACTTTTGATCCTCAAACAGATGGTCAGTTAGAAAGAACCAATCAGATTCTTGAGGATATGTTGAGGGCTTGTTCAGTTGATTTTGCAGATTCTTGGGATATTCATTTGTCTCTCGTGGAATTTGCGTATAACAATAGTTTTCAGTCGAGTATTAGGATGGCTCCTTATGAAGCCTTGTATGGGAGGAAATGTCAGTCTCCTATCTGTTGGGATGAATTGGGATAAGCCAAGATTTGGGGTGTTCAGATGGTTAATGATTCAGTTGAGAAGGTTAAGCTTATTCGGGATCGTTTGAGTACTGCCTAGAGTAGACAGAAAAGCTATGCCGATCACCGGAGGCGAGACCTTGAGTTCGAAAAGGGTGACTTTATGTTTTTGAAGGTGTCACCTAAGGTTGGTGTTCGAAGATATGGAAAGAAAGGCAAGCCTGCTCCGAGGTATATTGGTCCATTTGAGATTCTTGGAAGAGTTGGAGATCGTGCCTATCGTCTTGCATTACCTCCTTCTCTTGATAAGATTCATAATGTATTTCATATCTCTATGTTTCGGAAGTATGTGTATGATCCTTCTCATGTTCTATATGAGGTTCCCGAGGATATTGAGCCGAGTATGTCTTACGAAGAGTATCCAGTCCAAGTCATTGATTCAAAGGTCCAAGAACTGAGAAATAAGAGTAATCCTCTTGTTCGAGTTATGTGGAGGAACCATAATGTGGAAGAATCAACTTGGGAGCTTCGGGAGGAGATCGAGAGAAAGTACCCTTGGTTGTTTGAGGGCCTAGGTATGTAACCCTAAAATTCGGGACGGATTTTCTTTAAGGGGGAGTGATTGTAACGACCCCAAAACCCGTCCCTATTTATTTTATATTTTTGGGGATTTTTATTTGACTTATGTGTGCATTTTATGTGTTGCATCATATTTTATGACTTGCACATCTTACTTGATTAAATGTGCTATTTACTTAGTTAGTAGTAATAATGGTTAAAGGAGTTAAATGATTAAGTAAAACTATAGGGTCCTTTATGAAAATATAACTACAGGGGTTTATTTGTTGAAAATGGAAGTGGAGTGACTAAAGTATAAAATGGGTAAAGATTTTTATTAAAACATGTTTATCCTTCTCCTTCTCCCTCTGTGTTAAAAACAAACAGCAAAACTATCTCGTTCTTTCCTAGGGTTAAGAAGAAAAGGTAAGTTCAACCTATTTCGATTTATTTCTTTTTATTTACTACTCCGTTTTAAAATCTAATTATATAAAAATGATCAGGGCGTTGAGTGGGTCATTTCTACCTGAACAAAACATATTTCCTCGATACTTTTCCGGAAATAGGTAAGTTACTAATTCCCCTTTAAATGTTAAAATGGTCATATATATGTTATATGTGCTATATATGTTGTGAAATTATGTTTTGAATAGGTTTTGGGATACTTGTAATTTTGGGACAAAGGGAGTAATTGTCCAAGTTGTTTGGTTGTGTTCAAAGAGTATGTTCTGGGTGGAATTTGTGCTCAGAAAAAGTATGGGAATGTTATAAGTGTTAATGTTTAGTACTTTTGGGACGGTGAAACGAAGGGAGTATAATTTAGTGCAATTGGGTCTGTCGAGTGGAGTGGGCGACCGCCCAAAAAGGGCGTGCGGCCGCACTCTTATCTGGAAGGTTTTTGTCTTGGGGCAGAGTATTTTGGACGGCCGCACAGGCTGGTGTGGGCGACCGCCCAGGGCTGCTGAAAAGTTTGAGTTATTTCAATCCAAGTTAATTAGAGTTCAATCTTGGTCTAGGTCTTAGGTGATATCCTAGAGTACCTAGAGGGTTGTTGTGGAACACCCTAGTGTTTGAAATCGGTTCCTTTGTGAACATAAGTGTTGTGGGATTTGACTGAATGTTAATTGGATATTGTTGAACATCTTTTGATGTGGTTTGGATTGGTTCATCTTTGTGATGTGTTTGGCTTGGTTCCCTACTTTGGAATCATTGCCCCCGGTTTTTGTTTAAGCAAGTATTCATTACTATGCTTGTGTTTAAAGTCCAGCTGGTACTTGTTGTGGTGTCAGGCAGTGGGAGAATTATAGTGGCACAAGTTAAGTTCACTATAAGTTTTTCCGTTGGTACCTTGAGTCAGGCAGTGGGAGAATTATAGTGGCACACAAGCCAAGTTCACTATAAGGTTTTTCGCTATTGCCTTTTCTGTTTTCCCCAGTCCAGATTGGCCTTGGATGTGATGAATCGCTCCCTTGGGTGAGCATTTGGGTTATGACTTTGTGTCATATTCCCCCCGTTGTTACTTGGGTTCTTATGGTTATGGTTTGGTTTTCGGGATCCCGGATTCAGCTATTTATACTGCTCAGATGGTTTTCTCAGTTGGTTTTCTCAGATGGTATTCTCAGACAGTTATGTTTATTGGGTAAACCTTGGCTTGGTATCCACCTGAGTGTGGCATTTGTGGTATTTGTGGTATATGAGTTGGTTTTACCTATCATACTATGTGCTATGTGATGCTTATGATATTTTTTTTTATGGTTATCATTTTAGCATGAAACGTAGTTGCATTTTAGTAGCTTACTGAGATTCATTCTCACCCCTTATTTGTTTACTGTTTTAGATAAAGGCGAGTCCAGGGGATAAGACACTTTGGCACGGGAGGACGTTGGAGTGGTAAGAGTTGGGACTTGTTTTGTTAAGGTTACATTATGTAAATGTAAAACCTTTTGGGTAGAGTACCCGTACTTCCTATTGTAACACCTATTTTGGATAATGTTGGTGTATGTACATTTGTATAAAAGTTTGTAAGCCTTCGGGCTAAGTACTTTCGTTGTGAAAGTTGGTTGTAAAGTTTGTTTAAATTTAAATGAAGTCTTTGAACTTCAAGTGTGATTTTGTTAAACTGTATGAAAGTACAGTTCGAAAAATTTTCAAAAGTGTTTTATAACGTCTTCCACTCGTGTCCCGAGCGTGGGGCCAAGTAGGACCACGGGTCTGGGGCGCGACATGGCCGCACATCTTTCTTCTGCTAGTTGATGCGTTTGTTTAATTTGGACCATTCTGACCACTCTAGCTGCATGTTGACAACAAGATTTTCATCTTCTTCTGACAAGTTGCAATTTGGCAAAGCCAGTTTCTTTCCTTCTTCGACATGTTGCTCTACTTGCAACGCTGATATGTTGTTTTCTCGCAACGCCGACATGTTGCTTTTCTCGCAACACCGACATGTTACTCTTCTTTTTCTTCAATATTCATTTTTAGAGTGAACGACACTTAATCACGTTTTTCGAGTGGTCTACCACTAATCACGTTTTTAGAGTGGGATACCACTAAATCACGTTTTTAGAGTAGGCTACCACTTAATCTTTGTTTTTATAGTGAACGACACTCAATCAAAAGATGGAAGTGATGTTAATATAGTTTTGATGTGGTGGTCGGACCATCACTATGGTGTGGCCGGAATATTTGAGGAAAGATAAATCTTGCTAAAGAGCAAAAAGTTTTTTTTTTTTTTTTGATAAATGAAGCCAACCTTTGTAATCGGTCTTTGATGCTTCGGTTTAGAGACAAATCGTGATCCTAACCGCTGGCGATTCACCAGAGATCAAGCATTCAGAGGTTTTCATGGAGGAGTTTGTTGAGAAGATGTGTGTTTGGCCAGTTGCTTGGCCAGTTGTTTGCCCAGTTGTTTGATCAACTGGTTGGGCGGAATTGATCATGATGATAATCATGATAATATTTTCTCAAAGATTCAGGCTCCCTAAATCGGAGGCTCTGATACCATGATAAAATATGGAGAGGAGTAAAATAATATTCGTTGTTATTCCGTCTCAAAGTTTACAAAGCTAGGGGACTCATATTTACACCCAAAACATATGAGTCCTAATTCCATAAGTATCCTAAGTTCATTAGGTAAGTAAATATTCTTAATTTGACTTGGAGATTGAGTATATCTCTCAATCTCCTAACAAATATGATATTAGAAGTCAAAGTATCATTCAACAAATTAGCTCTTCTCTTTCTATACACATATGATTTGATTTGTGTTATTTGGTTATTATGGTTACGGGGAGGAAGGAGAGTAGTTGTATTTGGAAGTGAAGTTTGAGGTTGAGAGATGCCTTGCTCACATGAAGGAAAAAAAAGAAAATGAACTGAGATGAGGAAAATGTGAGTGTGATCAAAGTTCAAAATTTGTGATTCAACGCAATTCATAGTTTCAAGTGTGGATAAGATATCATTTATCTGTATGAGTTGCATTTGTAAAAAGGGAGTTGTACTTCTATATTCATGGGTATATGTTAGATTAGTGGCGAAGTCAGAAATTTTATAAACATGGCAAGATTAATTTTATAAATATTCTAATGTAATTAATAGTTTAATGGGTGGGGGGGAGGAATTTTCAATATAGTTTTATTTGTTTTCTTAGCATATAAGGGGGGAAATATTAATTTTAAAAGTAAGAAAACATTATTTTTGAAATTAGATATTGTTGGGAATATGCCTTTGAATCAATATGCGTATTGGTTAAGGATAGATTCGCAACAAGTTCGGTAATTCCTGGGACTGGGAATTGTGAATTCCTTTTGGAAAGGGATTAATGATTTATTCAAGAATAACGATTGTGGTGTTCTTATGAGAATATAATTGCTTTCTCTCTAAGAAAAAGGAAATACTTTTGATACAAGGATTAATGTTTAATTATGTTTCTTATTGGTACAAGGAATGGTTAAAGAATTAGGAAAGTTGTTTCCTAATGAGAATATAATTACTTTGTATACAAGAAATATGATTCATTTTCCTTTTAGGGTTTTAGTTATTTGGTGCTAGAATTGCCTAGGAGCTTTAGACGGGACATACATAAAGTGTATGGTTCCATTGGAAGACAAGCCTAGGTACAGAACAAGAAAGAATGAGATTGCGACAAATGTATTAGGGGTGTGTTCACAAGATATGCAATTTATTTATGTATTACCTGGATGGGAGGGTTCAGCGGCTGACGGTAGGGTGCTTCGAGATTCCCTTCTTAGAGTACATGGATTGAAGGTTCCAAGGCCATGTATGTAATTATCTAGACTAATAATAGGTTAATTATATATACTGCATTTCCATAATAGTGCTCATTAATCTATTTATTTATATTTTCTCATTAGGTTATTACTTGGTTGATGCTGGATACACCAATGGGGAGGGTTTCCTTGCCCCATATAGAGGACAAAGATATCATTTGAATGATTGGCGTAATGGACACCAACCGACTTGTAACGCCCATCCTTATTCTTGTTAAATATTTGACTTGCTTGTTAAATTCTTGAACTTGCATATTATGTGCTAGTTTTACTTGAATTAATTTCTTAACTGCTTTAGAATATTAAAGTGGTTAAATGTCTAGTTTTGACTTTTGGGTCATTTGTGAAAATATGACTTTAGGGGCCTTTTTGTTAAAAGTGAAACTTGAGGGGCCTAAGTGTTATTCTTAAAAGTTGTTAAGTATATCTTCTTTGTTTGCCTTCTCTGAGGCATTTTATACCCAAAATTAGTTTACGTTTTCTCTGTGAAGAAAAGTTAGGTTTGGGGTTTACCCTATTCTCGACTCCTCGAGTTTAATTATCCCTCTGTTCTTGATTCCGATCCCGGATAAATATTCGTGGCGTTGAATAGAGCGTTTCCTGTCGAACAGAAATTTGTTTGGATAACTTTGATTCTGGAGTAGGTAAGTTATTAGCTACCCCTTGCTTGTAATAACATGCATATATGTTATTCCTGATACTTGTGCTTGTCAATTTCGTGTTTGGGGTGATTTTTGTGATACTTGTAATTTTGGGACAAAGGGAGTATAAATCTACTGTGTAAATGATGAAAGAAATTTGAAAGTAATGGTTTGAGCTTGTTAGTATACTCCTAGGTATTGCTAAGGTGTTAGAATGTTAGTAAAAAATATACTCCTACGCTTGGGACGGAGAATTCTTAAGCCTGGAAAGAAATTGGGTTTTGCTGGAAATTGTAGCGAGCGCCCGCTTGGTCCTTGCCGAGCGCTCGCCTGATAGCCTAAGGAGCGCCTGCCTGGTCTATTTTGAGCGCCCGCTTACCTCGTGTTTTATGACCAAAAAGATTCTGTTGAACTTGTGAGCGCGCGCCTGGTTTGTGCCGAGCGCCCGCTTGCCCTGCAACCCTAGACCGAGCGCCCGCCCGGGTAGAAGTGAGCGCCCGCCCGGTCCCCTGTTTTAACAAAAGTGTTTTAAATCCCAAATGAAATGAAACCTTTCCCCTCCTAAGGCATAGAGCCTTAGTATAAGATGTCCTAGCAAGTGTATATGTACCTTTTGGGGCATTAGAACTTAGTCTTGAACATGGGTACTTATAGAACTCAAATGAGAACTTAAGTATAAGAGTAACAACTCTTCTTTATGTCTTGAAAGTGCTATAAACAAGCACTAATGTGGTATTCTTGTCTTGAAACTAATGTTTGTGCACCTTAGGGGCACTAGAACAATGTCTTGAGTTTGAACATCCAAAGTATAGGATGATGAACTTGAAGTATAAGATGTCTAACTCTTATATATGACTTGAATGTCCAAAGATTGGAATGATAACTCGAGTATAAGACAATAAAATCTTGTACATGTCTTAAACATCCATAGAAGTGGATTGAGAACTTGAATATAAGATGATGCACATGCCTTGAAACCAATACATGTGTATGGTAAGGAATTTGAAAGTGCTATGAACAAGCACTAACGTGTATGAGAAATATTCTTGATATGTATGTGCAAACATTGCATATAGTTGCTTGATAACAATGTGACTTCTTGTTTACTTGAAGCTGTTGGTAGTGGTGCCCTAGGCACGTTTGATAAACGTTGTAATTGTTATCATTTATTTCATATCAATAAAGAGATGTTTTGATTATTATTGTTGTTCATGTTTACTTATAATAATCTCCGTACCTAGTACTTATTAAGCACTAGTATAAAGGCTAAATGATCATGGGATGATCATGTTAGATTTATGGGTACTTGTTTGGAACAAGGTACTGGACATGACCCGCTGTATGAGATTTATGTCATGGTCTATGTCGAAAATATATCTCATATTAGTTATGTCATTTGAATCCTTGGACATGAAGTTATTATAGTCTTCCACTTGATGAACATTGTGTTTGACATATTCAAACGCTACCTTAACACGGTAGTTATAAAGGGTATGATTGGCATAATCGAATTACCGTTGGGAAGAATAATAAGCTAAATGGATTTGTCCCTCCACGGAGAGATGTCAAGCTTGGGCCCCTCGAAGGAATGATGTTGATGAAATGTTCGGCCGGACTCAAATGGATTGATTGGATCAATAGCATTTGAATTATCAACATATTCGGAATCGAGAAAGTATTGAACAAAACAAGTTGACTGTTTGACCATGACTTGTGTTCAATGACATCGTGGACAAAGGGATTGTGACATATTCTAAAGGAATGCGAACTTGTATCTAGTTATACTATTTGGGTAGGTGTGACAGTTTGCTAGAACCTAATCATATCTTATGGTTTCATGTTTGAACCCATTGCCAACTTAGTATAATCCTAGAGGGTCACACATAATAGAACGAATCTTTAAAAGGACTAAATTGTATTTTTTGGAAATTCAGGACATTCTGGGGAAGTGGGCGACCGCACAGTGTGGACTGGGCGGCCGCACACTTAGCTCAGTTTTGTACCATTTTTGTTTCAGATAGATGTGCGACCGCACAGTGTATTCTGGGCGGCCGCACAGTACTGTCGGCTGGCACTTTCCTAATTCGATTCGGAATGTCTTTTGACACAAGTTTCCTATTTGGAATAGGTCTTGCTTGTGTATAAAAGGAGGATTTCGGCCAGAACTTCAGTGATAGCCTTTTGTGAGTCTCAAAGAGTTTGAGAGAGAGTTTATTTTGTTCTAAGACATCATTGGTTGAAGAACAAAATAATACACAAAAGAAAATTCCATATAGTCATATCAATTGTGAAAGTGTGTTTTATAATTGTTGGTGTAGCAACCAAGATCAAAGAAGCCCCTTTGATATTCGTTCGAAGTGTGGATACCGCTAGAGGGTGAAAATCATCATCTTCAAAGTTCGTGTTCAAGCTTTGTGATCGTGATCAAGTCTTCAAATCTCCACCAAAGACCAAGAGAAATTTGATAGCCATCAAGGGTTAGTTTTATCCTATATTCATGTTATTGTATTTGATTTAATCATATGAAAGGATCTATGGGCTTTGGGTTTAAAAAAAATTTAATGCTAAATTCCGCTGCGCATGTTACTACGAAACCCAACAGTGGTATCAGAGCCCCGTTCATGTTGATTATTTCAATACCTAGATCATGTTATGTGTATATAAATTGTTTATGTGCCTTGCATGATATGAATATTGGAATATATGATGCTTATGTGTTTTGTGATTTTATGTGGTTTATTGTTTTGCAACTTTAATCGCAAGATTCAATCGCAATAAATAAATTATGGTGGATTCAAAATTGTTGGTTATTAATTTTTGATTAGATCAAAGTTTTAATAATCGGAGAAAAACAATTTTGAGACAAAATTTTCGAACTTGAAAATTCTGCACCTTCTGATGGCCATGGGCGACCGCACATAAGAGTCTGGGCGGCCGCACACTTTTGGGCGACCGCACAGATCTTTTTGGGCGGCCGCACACCAGCATCAGAAAGTCAGATTTTGGTTGAAAACCAGAATCTGGAATTTTTCGAAAAATTCAACAAAACCAGTAACAGAACCAGTCCAGACTTGCTGATCTGGAATGGGTTTTGGGTAGTTGGTTTGTGTGTGGATTTTGGGGTTTGATTTTCCTATTTTTTTTAGTCTTGTGATTCCTAGATTGGTTCAAGTTTTGGATGGCTAATCCGCGTTCATCGAGATTGTGTTTCCCAAAATTGATCGCAATCAAAGTTTCAAAGATAAAACGAAGTTAGAATTATGAATAGTTCATAATTGCTAAAATTGAGAAACAAAGTTCTTGATTCAAAGTTTGGAGATCCATGTGGAATTGTGAATGCAATTGGCCTACGTTCATCGAGACCATCTATTGCTTAGTTTCGGCCACATGGACTACTTTCTTGGTTTCTTGAATTAGTGCGGGATTGTGGTTGCCTAATGGCTTAGTTCGACCGCACTTCTTGTTGTCTTGATTTGGAGATAATAACCAAAGTTGAAATAGTCTCATCCTCATAATTATAGAGAAACTAATGACACATAAATATCATGCTTAAATTAATGGAGATTAATTTTGTGGCTAAGCTTGATGTGTAACATGTTTATATTATGTGCTCATAAATGTGTTATATGCTATATGTGATGAACCTTCAAATAAAGTTTTAAGTCTTTCTTTGCCATGCCATGATTAAAACACTTGTTTATGCATGGGTAATCTTGATGTGGGTTCGCCTCCGCGAGGTGCATTAATCTTATTCATGTATTAGCAAGATGAGGTTCATTAATTTAATGTGGGCTTGCCTCCGCAAGGTGCATTAAATTGAATGGTTCCTATGTATTTAAAATGGTTGGACTTAATTAGGCGTCAAAACAGTTTTGGGCCTAGGCAAAAGATGAGATTAAACATGCTTTTTGAAATTGGATTTCTCAAAGATTTTCATAAAAGGATCTAAGAATCATATGGGATATGATTGACATGATTGTCTAACTAATTAATTTAGTTTTGAGCGGTCCGCCTCCGTGGACTCAAAAGTTAAATTAAAGTTAGATCTTAGCCCAATTAAATTATATTATGCATTGGATGTATATGAAGGTTATATAATTTAATGGGAGTATTTTCATTTGAAAAATACATTATTTATTTCTTTAATGAAAAATTGGTACTTATTAAATTTTGGAAATTTTGTATATTTGTAGATAATGACTAATAACACTCAATCAATGTCGTTGCGATCGATCCTTGAGAAGGATAAGCTCGAAGAGAATGGTACCAACTTTATGGATTGGATCCGTAGCATAATAATCGTTTTTAGGCAAGAAGATAAGTTGTACATTCTCGATGGGCCTCTCCCCGCTGAACCACCGCCTACTGCCCCTAGGGTAGAAAGAGACAATTACAAGTAACATCGTAATGATTCTAGAGATGTAAGTTGTCTCATGCTTGCTGCTATGTGTTCAAAACTCCAACAAAGTTTGGAACATTTGGAAGCCTATGAGATAGGCGTGGAGTTGAGAACCATGTTTCAAGAGCAAGCTAGGCAAGAGAGGTACAATACCATTGTTGCATTCACTACTTGTAAAATGAATGAAGGGCAACAAGTGAGTCCTCACTTTCTTAAAATGAAAGGTTATGTAGAGCACCTTGAGAAACTTGGCTATCCAATCCCATTGGAGCTAGCCACGGATCTCATTCTTAATTCATTGCCTAAAAGTTATAATCAGTTTGTGATGAATTATAACATGCATGGAATGGATAAGAATCTTTCTGAGTTGCATGGGATGCTCAAAACTGCAGAGATGAAAATTGTGGAGAAAGGTTCTCCCGTGCTCTTGGTTCATGATGGAAAGAAGGCTAGTGCCAAAGGAAAGGGTAAGAAAGTTGTCAAACCCAAAATAAGCAAGGCAAAGGTTGCCAAGGCTTCTGAGGCAAAACCTGATTCACAAAAGGATGCAATCTGTTTCCATTGTCAAGAAATTGGTCATTGGAAACGTAATTGCAAGGCTTTCTTGGAAGAGCAAAAGAAGAAGAAGAGCAGCAAGGCTGCGTCGACTTCAGGTATCTATATGATAGATATTCTCCTTTCTACCACTGATTCTTGTGTATTGGATACCGGATGTGGTTCTCACATTTGTCTAAATGTGCAGGGACTAAAGAATAGGAGA
The DNA here is from genome assembly GCA_026119855.1 of Campanula takesimana. Lineage (NCBI taxonomy): Eukaryota > Viridiplantae > Streptophyta > Magnoliopsida > Asterales > Campanulaceae > Campanula > Campanula takesimana. The sequence continues at coordinate 236,737 of JAOWBW010000058.1, forward strand.
CTGCTTAAAGAAGGTGAAGTAGATCTACGCGTGGGGAATGGAGCAAGAGTTGCTGCATTAGCCGTAGGGACTTATGAAGTCACTTTACCTTCCGGATTAATTCTTGTTTTGAACAATTGTTATTATGTTCCGGATTTAAGCAGAAATATTATTTCAATTTCTTGTTTGGATAATGAAGGTTTTAAGTTTCTTATTGAGAATAAGAAATTTTCTATTTATTTAAATGATGTGCTTTATGGTATTGCTAATTCATTTAATGGCCTTTATATCTTGGATGTCAAAAATGAAAATAATGATAATGTCTATCATGTAAATAAGAAATCTAAACCTAATGATATAAATCATACTTATTTATGGCATTGCCGTCTCGGTCATATTGATGAGAAGCGTATCTCAAAACTCCATGGGGACGGACTTTTGGGTTCATGTGACTTAGAGTCATATGATACTTGTGAGTCGTGTCTTCTTGGAAAAATGACTAAGACACCTTTTACCAAGTTGGGTGAAAGGGCAAGCAACTTATTGGGGTTGATACATTCCGATGTATGCGGACCATTAAGTAGCAATGCTAGGGGAGGATTTCAATACTTCATAACCTTCACTGATGATTATAGTAGATTTGGGTATGTTTAGCTAATGAAACATAAAAGTGAAGCATTTGAGATATTTAGAATATTTCAAAATGAAGTAGAAAAACAACTTGGCAAAAGTATAAAGGCACTTCGATCAGATCGAGGTGGTGAATACTTAAGTCAAGAATTTGATGATCATCTAAAGAATTGTGGAATAGTTTCACAATTGACTCCACCTGGAACACCACAATGGAATGGTGTGTCCGAGAGGAGGAATGAGACTTTGTTAGACATGGTTCGATCAATGATGAGTCAAGTTGATCTTCCAATATCTTTTTGGGGTTACGCCCTAGAAACCGCTGCTTTCACACTAAATCGTGTTCCAACTAAATCGGTTGAAAAGACTCCATATGAGATGTGGAGCGGAAAGAAGCCTTGTCTATCTTTCATGAAGATTTGGGGTTGTGAAGCTTTTGTCAAAAGACTTGTCTCAGACAAACTTGCACACAAATCTGATAAATGTATTTTCGTGGGATATCCTAAGGAAACTAGAGGATATTACTTTTACAACCGTGAGGACAACAAAGTGTTTGTTGCCCGAACTGGTGTCTTTCTAGAGAAAGAGTTTCTCTCCAAAGAAATCAGTGGGAGTAAAATAAATCTTGAAGAAATTCGAGACCCAGAAAATAACATTGAACCAATAGTTGAACAAGAACAAGAACCACAAGGAGTTGTGGAACCTGTTCAAAATACACAAGTAACTCGCAGATCTAGTAGGTTACGATCCGAGCCCGAGAGATATGGATTTCTCGTAACGGATAGTAATGACGTAGAAATAATTGAGAATGATGAACCGTCAACCTACCAAGAGGCGATGTCTTCTCCTGATTCGGATAAGTGGCTTGGAGCCATGGAATCCGAATTGCAATCCATGCAAGACAATCAAGTTTGGAATTTGATTGATGCACCCGAAGGTGTAAAAACCATAGGATGCAAATGGGTCTTCAAGAAGAAGACTGACATGGATGGGAAGGTGCATACTTACAAAGCTAGACTTGTAGCGGAAGGTTATAGGCAAGTTCATGGTATTGACTATGATGAGACCTTTTCACCCGTAGCAATGATCAAGTCTATAAGAATTTTGCTTGCCATTGCCGCATATCATGACTATGAAATATGGCAGATGGACGTCAAAACCGCTTTCCTGAATGGAAAACTCCAAGAGGATGTGTATATGACACAACTAGAAGGTTTTGAACAAGATTCTAAGGTATGCAAATTGCAAAGATCCATCTATGGATTGAAGCAAGCTTCTAGGAGTTGGAATCTCCGTTTTGATGAATCGGTCAAAGAGTTTGGTTTCATCAAGAACGAAGATGAGCCTTGTGTATACAAGAAGATTAGTGGGAGCATAGTGCTATTCCTTATTTTATACGTGGATGACATATTTCTCATTGGAAACGACATTCCTACACTTCAGTCTGTGAAGACTTGGTTAGGAAAGTGCTTCGCAATGAAAGATATGGGTGAAGCCGCATATATACTTGGCATTAAGATCTATAGAGATAGATCAAGGAGGCTACTTGGTTTAAGCCAAAGTACATATATTGACAAGGTCATTAGAAGATTCCGTATGGAAAATTCTAAGAGAGGCACCTTGCCCGTGTTACATGGAGTTTCTCTAAGCAAGACTCAATGTCCTAAGACAAAAGATGAGCGTGAGAAAATGAATGACGTTCGATATGCTTCGGCAATTGGGTCCATCATGTATGCCATGATTTGTACTAGGCCGGATGTATCTTATGCTTTAAGCATGACAAGTAGATACCAATCCGACCCTGGCGAAAATTACTGGGTGGCTGTAAAAGCGATTCTTAAGTACTTGAGAAGGACTAAAGACTCGTTTTTGGTCTATGGAGGAATAAAAGATGATCTCGTTGTAACTGCTTACACGGATGGAAGCTTCCAAACCGACAAAGATGATAGCCGATCGCAATCGGGTTTTGTGTTCATGTTAAATGGTGGAGCTGTAAGCTGGAAGAGTTCCAAGCAAAGTACAACCGCTGATTCTACAACAGAAGCTGAGTATATTGCTGCATCGGATGCTGCAAAGGAAGCTGTTTGGATTAAGAAGTTCATAACTGAACTTGAAGTGGTTCCTAGTATTGCTAATCCAATAGACCTTTATTGCAACAATAATGGTGCTATTGTTCAAGCAAAGGAACCAAGAGCACATCAGAAATCCAAACACATACTTAGGCGTTTTCATATCATTCGAGAGATTGTTGATAGGGGAGACGTAAATATATGCAGAGTACCTACTGATGACAATGTTGCGGACCCGCTAACAAAGGGACTTCCACAAGCTAAACATGATGGTCATGTTAGGTCTATGGGTATTAGATATATGGGAGATTGGGCCTAGGGCAAGTGGGAGATTGTTGGTAGTGGTGCCCTAGGCACGTTTGATAAACGTTGTAATTGTTATCATTTATTTCATATCAATAAAGAGATGTTTTGATTATTATTGTTGTTCATGTTTACTTATAATAATCTCCGTCCCTAGTACTTATTAAGCACTAGTATAAAGGCTAAATGATCATGGGATGATCATGTTAGATTTATGGGTACTTGTTTGGAACAAGGTACTGGACATGACCCGCTGTATGAGATTTATGTCATGGTCTATGTCGAACATATATCTCATATTAGTTATGTCATTTGAATCCTTGGACATGAAGTTATTATAGTCTTCCACTTGATGAACATTGTGTTTGACATATTCAAACGCTACCTTAACACGGTAGTTATAAAGGGTATGATTGGCATAATCGGATTCCCATTGGGAAGAATAATAAGCTAAATGGATTTGTCCCTCCACGGAGAGATGTCAAGCTTGGGCCCCTCGAAGGAATGATGTTGATGAAATGTTCGGCCGGACTCAAATGGATTGATTGGATCAATAGCATTTGAATTATCAACATATTCGGAATCGAGAAAGTATTGAACAAAACAAGTTGACTGTTTGACCATGACTTGTGTTCAATGACATCGTGGACAAAGGGATTGTGACATATTCTAAAGGAATGCGAACTTGTATCTAGTTATACTACTTGGGTAGGTGTGACGGTTTGGTAGAACCTAATCATATCTTATGGTTTCATGTTTTAACCCATTGCCAACTTAGTATAATCCTAGAGGGTCACACACAATAGAATGAATCTTTAAAAGGACTAAATTGGATTTTTTGGAAATTCTGAACATTCTGGGGAAGTGGGCGACCGCACAGTGTGGACTGGGCGGCCGCACACTTAGCTCAGTTTTGTACCAGTTTTGTTTCAGATAGATGTGCGACCGCACAGTGTATTCTGGGCGGCCGCACAGTACTGTCGGCTGGCACTTTCCTAATTCGATTTGGAATGTCTTTTGACACAAGTTTCCTATTTGGAATAGGTCTTGCTTGTGTATAAAAGGAGGATTTCGGCCAGAACTTCAGTGATAGCCTTTTGTGAGTCTCAAAGAGTTTGAGAGAGAGTTTATTTTGTTCTAAGACATCCTTGGTTGAAGAACAAAATAATACACAAAAGAAAATTCCATATAGTCATATCAATTGTGAAAGTGTGTTTTATAATTGTTGGTCTAGCAACCAAGATCAAAGAAGCTCCTTTGATATTCGTTCGAAGTGTGGATACCGCTAGAGGGTGAAAATCATCATCTTCAAAGTTCGTGTTCAAGCTTTGTGATCGTGATCAAGTCTTCAAATCTCCACCAAAGACCAAGAGAAATTTGATAGCCATCAAGGGTTAGTTTTATCCTATATTCATGTTATTGTATTTGATTTAATCATATGAACGGATCTATGGGCTTTGGGTTTAAAAAAAATTTAATGCTAAATTCCGCTGCGCATGTTACTACGAAACCCAACAGAAGCATGTTCCTTGTTGTTAGCTAGTCCACTACTTTTGGATTAGTTCTACTCTCGTAGTTCACTTAAATACCTACTTGTGCATTCTTGTGTGAGTCCAGCTGGTCCTTGCTTGCTCGGAGGTATACAGGTTCACGCTTATCATGAGGCTGGGGCCAAAGTGATAATCGGGGATCTATGTATCTGTGCTTGACCCCTTACTACAGGCCATAGTAAGGGCATAGCTTCCTTTATTATAGCAATACGCCTGATAAAAGTGAATGCTAAACTCGTGAACACCTCGTGAATCTTGATCTTGGGAATGACACTGGTTACCGGGTCTTCTTATATATACTGCATAAGCAATTTCTTGATATTGATCGTGATTGTCAAAAGTAATACAAGCTACGACAACAATGGTATTCTTGGGAGGGATAAGGAAGGAAGCAATATCCTTTATAACGTGATAAATTAGCCTTATGTGCTACTTGATGAGTTGGCTTAGCCTCTCATATACTTGTTACTTGATGATACTTAATACATGATTACTTGAGTATCTACTTGAATTGCATGATAACATGTCATGTAGTTGCATCTAATAGCTTACTGAGATTTATCTCACCCCGTTCCTTGTTTATTTGTTTTCCTTAGATCAAAGGATGGCTAGTGATAGTGCACAATGAGGCTCGACATAGCTGTGAGCTTACTACGCAGGTTGTTATTCTTTTGGGGCTTGTGTCCTTTTACACTTTGGTGAGGGCGATTTTGTATGGGTTGTATAACTCCATATTTTGGGGTAGACAGTCTTGTATAGTACTTGTTGTCTCTAGACATCTTGTAATGCCAGCTTATGTGCTAGGCATGTCTTCCGCTGTATGTAACAAAGTTTGGTTTTAATTTTCTTGTCTAGAACTCGTGTTGTGAGCTATTTTAGCTCCTTACTCTTGAGTATATATATCATGTCAGTTTGTTATAAGCAGATGTCATCCCGTTTCTTGTTAGTTTCTTGTTTCTTGTTAGTTACGCGCACCAGGTTCGAGGTTTTATTAGGGAATCCCGGGACTTGGGGGCGTGTCAGTTGGTATCAGAGCTACCTTGGTTTAGCTACCCTGTTTAGCTACCTTGGTGTGCTCTAAGTCTGGATTGGGTCTATGGCCTAGGTATGGGTTAGTCTTGGGTGTGTTATAATGCCGAGTGTTTACCTGCAGGTACAATGAGTTCTGAAGGCACAAGTGGTAGTAATCAGCTGAGATCTGTAACTCCTCAAGAAGAGATGGTTGATAATATAGACTGGGATTATCCTAATCGACTTACAAAGTTTTTGAAGTTGAAACCTCGTAGCTTTGACGGGGAACCTGATGCTAAGAAGGCAGAAGAGTGGATTGAAAGTATAGAAAAGATCTTTACAGCCTTGAGATGTGCAGGAGGTGATAAGGTAACATTTGCAACCTTTAAACTTGAGAAAGCTGCTGAACATTGGTGGCTAGTTCTGAATAAAAGCTGGGAACTGGAAGGGGTACCACAGACTTGGGAGAATTTTCTCAAAGTATTCAAGTCACAGTTCATTCCAGCAGTGGACCAAGACAGAAAAAAGATGAAATTTCTTAATCTGGAGCAGGGAAGCTTGACAGTGGGGCAATACTCAACCAAGTTCACAAAATTGGCTAGGTATTATGATCACTTAGTTCCAAATGAAACAAAGAAGGCATAGAGGTTTGTGAAGGGGTTGAAGACCGAGTACAGGAAGCAACTTCTTTCTCTACAGCTTACTAGTTATCAACAAGCAGTGGAGAGGGCTTATGGCATTGAAAATGACATTGAAGAACACAAAGTGAAGTTAGGAACAATCATGACAGGTTGTGTTTCAGAGAAAGCACATGGATCTGGTTCTAAGGGTGGTAAATTTAGCCACCAAGATCGTCGATTCCGATAACCATCTGAAAGTAAAGGTAGTGTATCAACTGGTTCTAAGACAACAGTCCAAGGTTCCAGGAAAGTGTGTGGTTATTGCTTGTGTTGGTCCCAAAGGGCAACAAGGGTATAGAACCGCTAAAGGGGGGGGGGGGTGAATAGCGGTTTAAAATCTTTTTCGAAATACCCTTGAAAATCAGCCAAGTACTTATCAGTTTGGTCTATTGCGGTTTAAAGCACTAGAACCGCTCAGATAAAATGCACAGCGGAGTTTTGCGGTTTTGGGATATTCTCTTTGAAGCTCAGCAACCTTCATTGTTGAGAAATGAAGGCTATTTATAGTGAAGGCATTAGTGACCGTTGGACAAAGAGGTGAGTCATTGTCTGGCGGTTCTATGCGCTGTTACAATCCCATTGGTTGACTTGTCACTGTCGTCCTTTGCTTTTTCTTTGTGGCAGGAAGTTGTTGGATCACTACCTGACATTGTCCTTTTAGTTGTTGGAGAGGTACAACGGTAACTTTTCAAAAAGCGAGACAAACCGACATTCCAAGAATAACTGAAACATGACTTGAAGTTTAAGGACAAGTCACCAGTCATTCATTTACGGTTGTAAAGTGAATGTTTGTCTTCAAGGAGTAAATGACAGCAATAACTTCTTCAATATCTTGGTCGGCGGTTCCACCAGATGCATGTTGCAGTTTCATCAAAGACACAAACTGCGGTTTGATGAAGGACTTAAGGCACCATGCTGGCGGTTTAAAGATGGCGGCTTGAGGGACACTAAACCGCTATGGATAAACCGAACATAACTCAGCCTAACTACTAAAAAATCTAGAAATGGACTTGTCTAAAAATTGAAGTATAACTTCATTACATGTAAACCTAAAGTCCACAAAAAGACACGTGGAATGGGTCAATCAAATCAGGTGGGTGTACTAACAATGAATCCTAACAATCTCCCCCTATTTGATTGATGCCATTACCACACTATGATAGAGCAAACATTGTACTTGGTAAAAACATGCTCAAATGAATATGTATTGAAACTGCATGTCCCAAGTCAAATGCACACACAATGCTAGATCATAGATTTCTAATCTATCAACAAACAAGGGAAATGAAGAACAGATAGAAAAGAAATACATTCAGATGCATATTTATAAATGTGATTAAAAGGATTAGATATGCATGTTTAAACTGAATGTTTAAAACACATACACTTAGAAAATGTTTTCAAGAAAAAATAGTGCATGAGTTTTTAGAAATGCATTGTTCCACAAACAAGTAGTTTGAATAAACAAAGTTTTGGAATATTGGATGCAATGCATTCATTTTCATTATAATCTTTTAAAGGTTTTGGAAGTTACAAATTACAAGGAAAATAATGAAAGGCAAAACTGATTACAAAAGGATAGAAAGAAATCTAGTCAGTTCTATCAGGAACCCTGGCGGCGGCTTGGTCTGCGGTTTGAGCAGCATCAGAAGGCTCAACTAGGCTGGCGGTTTCGAACACGTATTCAGCTGACTTAAGACGAAGATGGGTCGGTTCATTTACCTTTTCTAGGATCTTTTCAGATAGATTCTTGAGGTCGCGAGCAAAATGAACTAGATAGCCAGTTGATGAAACCGTCAGATCAGCTAGTTGGTCTAATTTCTTCTCTAGAACCTCATTCATTTCTTGGGCCGCTTCAAGTCTGAGAGAAGTCAGCTCATTTAGAGTTTCAAGCTTATGTTCTATTTTGAGCTGGTTCTCTAGAAGGGTTTCTATCTTGAATTCCATCCTCCCAATTCGAGGGTCAATATCCTCCCAATTCGAGGGTTAATAGGATTCTCCCTCTTAATGGCATCAACAAGGAAGGGTAGAGAGGAAAGAAATGCAGATCAGGTAAAAAGTGAATCCAGAACAAATTGAATCCTTACTGGATCAGATTCAAAAAGGAAGGAAGGGGAAGGAATGATAGAAAATGAAGTATAGGGAAGAGAAGGGGAAATGGAAAGAAGTTGGGTATAGGAGAGAGGAATGGAAGTATAAGGAGAGAGCTACCATCTATAAAGATATGGAAATACAATGCAGTTTATCCTAAAGAAAAATTGAGAGTAGAGAGAAAAGATGACCTCAACTACCAAATCCTCAATGATTTGATCAAGAGTTGAAGCAATGAGTAGATCTGAAGCAGCCTGAGACTCATCGGCTGGAAAAATTGCGAAAGGATTTGGAGGACCAGACTTGAGTCGTTGCTCTTCATGCTTCTTGGAGGCTCTAAGGATGGCTCCATGGTGGTTGGCTTTGGAAGAAGTAGCTCTAAACCTCTTTAGGTAAGCCGCGATGTCCTGTGCACACTTCCTTTTCATAGCACGCGGTTTGGGAGTCCTAACTGCGACAGATAATTCAGGGAAAACCGAAGGCGCAGAGATATCTATCACTTGAGGTTGAACCGACGATTGAGCCGATGGATCGAATGGCAGTGCAGGGGATCCAGATGGTGAAGGAGTGTGCTCTGGTGAGTCAAAATTTAGCTTTCGTTTCAGTGAAGGAGGAGCGGTTTCAACCAACATAGGGTCTATACTGATCTTTCTCAGTTCAGCTCTTTCTCTTAATTCCTTTGCAAATGAGCCTTCAAAAGGTGAGTGATTCTTCTTGTCATGAGCCTCAGTAAAGTCCACTGCACTAGGTGGCCGTGATTGCCAGTGCTCCACAAAATCATATTTCTTTATTAATCTTCTCTTCTTCTTCAGCGGTTGAACCTCAAGATTGTCATCATCTTGCTCAGGTTCATCTTGAACTGCCTCAGACATATTAGTCTGCTCAGGCGCATCTACATCCACAATAACCTTAGCCACAAACTGTTCCGTAGTTTGATCAGGCTGAACCGCGGCCTCAGACATGTCAGTCTGCTCAGGATCGGTTTGAATAGAAGGTTTGAGGTTGGGAAGGGTAGAAAAGATTAGCTGTAACTGTTCTTCAATGAATTGAACAGTTGGCAGTTTTGGAGAAGATAGATACGGTGAGGAAGGTTTGGGTTCAGAAGCAGTAGCTTTACGTTTTCGCATGAGATTCACATCTTGTGCAAAATTCATGGATTTTTCAACATTTGGCTTTATTGGGGAAAGGGGTTTTATCTGGGGTTTAGAAGAAGTAGGTGGAGATGATTTAGTGAAGGGAATTGGTTTAGATGAAGGTGGAAGAGGTTCAGAAGAGGGATTGGATAGAATAAGGAAGGATTTTGGTAAGGATGGTTTTGGAGGAAGATTGGATGAGGGTTTGGAAGGGTCAGTAATTTTAGCTTTCTTCTTTCTTGGAGCCGCGGTTTCCCTGGGTTGAGCCGCAGGGATTGCAGGCTCCCCCTCAACCGCAGACTCCCTCTCAACTGGAGCCTTAGTTCCATCCAGGCTAACTCCTAGCCTATTCAAGGTGGCAGTTTGAGCTGCTTCTCTAGCTCTTGTAGCGGCAGCTTGATCTGCTATGGCACCGGCATAAGGTTTGCCTGACTTATTGAGCCGAGCCTCAGGATAGGGTTCTCTCTGCTCTTAGGCAGAGGATCAGCATTCCATACCGCTTGTGCAAACCGCCATCCAAATCTGGTTCTGAAAGCATCAAGTTTTGAAGCACCAAACAAGGTCTTCTCATTCGGTTGCACCCACTCAGCTTCGTTTTCCATAGAAGCTTTAAAGATAACAGAATCTTGATGCAGGAATTTTGTCAAAAGTCTGCAGTGGGTTCTGATCTTCGTTTTTCCAGCGGCTTTGGCAGAAGTATGGCGGTTTAGGGCATTGATCATTTCTTGCATTATGATCCTTGGCCAGTGCAGCTTCTTCCCTTTGTAGATAGACACACAGTAGTTGTACTGCTCAGTAGTGAAGTTGTTGTGATTTCCATTCTTGCACATCACTCCAGTATCTACTAAATCACACAATATTGCCATAACTTCTCCAAACTCCTTCTTGGGGGTGGTCTTAGTGTTGAAGACAGAGACCCCTAAGAGCTCCTCAGTAGTTCGGCTGACTAACTCTGGTTTGATGGAAAGAATTCTAGAATTTTCTAAACCAGCCAGGATAGCAACCTTTGAAGCAGATAGAACCACTTCTTTTGTCCTGACAGTGGACTTGATGGCATTTTCAGTCTGAAGTTCCCCAGATTCCAAGTCTCTGATATCTTCACCTCTTCCATTCAACAGAGGGACCATAGAGACAATCCCATTGTCAAAGAATTCTGCACAAATTTCCTTATCAAACTTTGGTTCATCTAATTGGAACAGGGGCAGCAGTTTCGATGACTCAAGCAGAGCTATCAGTTTCCTTCCAACTGAATCAGCTTCAAATTCGGCTTTAATGATTTGGGATCCAGGTACAAAGTTGGATTCATCCTAAAAATAATCAAAGTTAGTAAGAGATTAGTGCAAGCAGTTTGATAAATCAAGCATACAAACTGCTACAAGGAATTCTAACAATGAAAGAGGTGGTTAAAGCAAAACAGGGGTAAAACGGTAAACACCCAAAACTAGACATGAAAAGGTTTTGAAAAAGGATTTGAATGCATGAAGAACATGATGAACATGGGATAAACATGCAAAACAAAAACTAAACCAAAATATGAAAGAAGTATACCAAAAGATTCGAAAAGAGAAGATACTAACAAAGTTCTTAAAGAACAAGTTCAAATAACAAACCCAGAACATAGTATTAAAAGAAATACGAAAGAACACCCGAAAACCTAAAATCAAAATTGTTCAAAAATTGAACAAAAGACAAGAAATAAACATCAAACCCAGCATATATGAACATATGTAAGCATAATCAACCAAAAATTGAACGAAAAAGCAAGGAAAAACATTAGAAGACGAACAAGCTTTTACGAACAACAATGGCGGAAAAAGATGAAATGCAGTGAAGGGTTCAAGAAATCATACCATATCGTCTTTGGATGTTTTAGATGTAGATGGAGCATTGGACACGGACGATTTCTTAGGTGCCATTTAAAATTTTGAAAAGAGTATGAGAAATTTGGAAGAAGAAAACAGAGGTTGCAGAAGAGAGAGATGAATGATAAAGAAGGTAAAGAGGTAAAAAGAAATAAACTTTGTCTTTTATACTCAAATAACTGTTCCTCGGGTAATGGAACGACGAGAACGGCGCATGATGGTCTCCAATTGGCGTCCCACGTCTCATAGCATTTAATACGGCAGAGATAATTGCAAAAAGGTCCTAATGAATGACGTGACATAAAGTAGGGACTAAAATGCAATTTCATACCTGAGCAGTTTGATTGAGCAAACCGACTTACCTTACGTCTTCAGCGGTTTTTGTTAAACCTATGTCTCTCTGATTTTATGGCGGTTTATATTTCTAAACCGAATGACTTTTATTTTCTTGTCGGTTTTGAAAGAACCGATTTCATTTATTTTGACTCATCAGTTTGATGGAGTATCTTGTACCAAACCATTTATTGATGCGGTTTCAATGATTACAGAACCGCACACTGGATGACTTTTCTAAGCATAGCCAAAACACTTAAACAAAAGATATTAGAAATAATATATATAGATATGATATCTTAAGTTAGTTCTAACATACCCATTTCTCTCGTAAGTGATAGAACCTAGAATTTTCAAGCGGTTTGGTGAGGATGTCAGCAATTTGATCATATGTTCCCACCTTTGCTAGAAAAATGTTTTTCTTTTCAACATGGTCTTTGAGGAAATGATATCTTATGTCGATGTGCTTGGTTTTTGAGTGCTGAACTGGATTGTTGGAGATGGATATTGTAGCAGTGCTATCACAGAAGATAGGGCAGTTTTGTTCAAATATCCCGTAGTCCTCCAACTGTTGTTTCATCCAGAGAATTTGAGAGCAACAGCTTCCAGCCGCTATATATTCAGCTTCAGCGGTTGAGACTGAAACCGACGCTTGTTTCTTGCTGGACCATGACACAAGCCGCGTTCTAAGGAACTGACAAGTACCACTTGTGCTCTTTCTGCTTATCTTATATGCTGCAAAGTCAGCATCTGAATAACCTAATAAATCAAATGAAGATTCATTGGAGTACCAAAGTCCAAGGTTAACAGATCCACATAAATATCTAATGATACGTTTAACAGCAATAAGATGAAATTCTCTAGGATCAGCTTGAAATCTAGCACAAACACAAACACTAAACATGATATCTGGCCTACTTGCAGTTAAGTAAAGGAGAGAGCCAATCATACCTCGATATAAAGTTTGATCAACTTTCTTACCATGTTCATCTCGATCCAAACTGCAGGCCTTAGGCATTGGGGTATCAACTGGTTTAGCGGTTTCAAGCCCGAACTTCTTTATCAAATCTTTAGTGTATTTGGCTTGGTTGATAAAGATCCCATCATGGCATTGCTTGACTTGGAGTCCAAGAAAGAATGTCAACTCTCCCATCATACTCATTTCAAATTTACTCTTCATTAGTTTCTCAAACTTAACACACATAGTTTCATTAGTAGAACCGAAAATAATATCATCAACATATATTTGAACTAATAATGAATGACTTTTGTGTTTAGCTATAAATAGAGTTGTATCAATTTTACCTCGAGAGAAGCCTTGTTCAATAAGAAATTTAGATAGAGTGTCATACCATGCTCTTGGAGCTTGTTTGAGTCCATACAGTGCTTTCTTGAGTTTAAAGACATGATTTGGAAATTTGTTGTCTTCAAATCTTGGCGGCTGGGCTACAAAAACTTCTTCTTGTAGTTCACCATTCAGAAATGCACTCTTCACATCCATTTGATATAGCTTGAACTTCTTGAAGGATGCATAGGCCAGGAACAATCTTATGGCTTCGAGTCTGGCTACAGGGGCAAAGGTTTCATCGTAATCAATCCCTTCTTCTTGCCTATAACCTTGAGCAACCAACCTAGCTTTGTTTCTTGTTATTGTACCATTCTCATCCATCTTATTTCTATATACCCATTTTGTTCCAATTACTGTGTGATCTCTGGGCCTTGGAACTAGAGTCCAAACTTTGCATCTTTCAAACTGATTAAGCTCTTCTTGCATTGCAATTACCCAACTTGGATCACTTAGAGCTTCATCTACCTTCTTCGGTTCCATCTGAGATAACAGAGCAGTTGAGAACAAACTGTGGTCATCTCTGTGAGTCAAACTCCCTCTGGTTTGGACACCAGTACTGATAGGACCAATAACGTTGGCAGTTGGATGGTCTCTATGCTCATTAATTTTAGGAGGGAGGTTGTCTTGAACCACTATTTCTTGAAGATTTTCCCGAGGAGGATCATCTTGATAATCATTGAAATTTTCATTGAAAGTGATGATTGGAACTGGATGGACGGTTGAATGGGATCAGAGGACAGCGGTTCAACAGTTACACCATCAGCGGTTTGAGTAGGTGCGGCTGAAGAACTGGATGTAGCGGTTTCAGTAGGATGGTTGTCAGTTTCTCTATGTCTAGTGCCTGTCTCAAAATCACTAAAATCACTAGCAACATTTGGAGCCATATGTGGCTCAAGGAGAGCATGTTCATCAAATGTAACATGGACTGACTCTACAATTTTTAAAGATGTCTTATTGAAACAACGAAAAGCTTTGGAGTGTTTAGAATAACCAACAAAAATACCTTCATCGGCCTTAGCATCAAATTTACCTCGATGCTCTTTGCCATTGAACAAGTGTTAGTACCCGACCTGAAAATGAGTTTATTAGGGCTTTACCAAAAATACAAGGACTTTATAGGAATTAGAAACCTTGTAAAGACTTGTCCCGGATTCCCGAAATACCTCATTTATGACAAAATCTATCAAAATAGGTAACTTATGGTTTCCTTAAAACCATGCAGAAACCCTAGCTTAAGAATCAAGTCAGCCAGCAGAATTGGCCACGCGGCCAACCTTGCCACGCCTCAACCTTGGCCACGCGGCCACTCTTGTCACCGGCTTAAATCATGGCCAGGCGGCCAACCTTGCTCCGGATGATCCTGACCGTCAGATCTTCCCATCAGTTTACTATATAAACCAATCTCAGCCTATTGGTTTAGGATCCCGATTTTGAGAGCTTTAAGTCCGAATTTTAGAGTTCTTAAACATTATTTTGCTCCCTAATTAAGCATTCGAACACTCAAGGAGATCAAGGTTTATTTCTTGCCAACATAGGTAAGTTTTCTAACTTTTTCTTCATGTTCTTGCATCATTTTTAATGTAGATCTTTTATATTCATGTTCTTACATGTTTATTCATAGTTTCTTCATATGCTTTGCATGTTCATTCATATGTTCATAATATATTCTTCGCATGTTCTTCATGTTCATAGATTAAAACCTTATTTATGCTATATTTAGGGTTGCGATCTTCATAATTACATGTTATTTCATAGCCGATGATGATCTAGGGTTCATCAACCCAAAGATGATCTAGGAACTATTTCTAAACCCTAAACTTTAGGTAATTACTCCCATGTTCAATAATCCTCCCATGATGAATGTGATGAATGTACATCGAGATCTCATTGATGGCATAGTAATTATTCTAGGATGTGAGCATCCTGCATGTTTCTTTCTCCTCCCTCTTCATTAGGCATGATCCCTATTCTCTCTCCACATTCTAATTATGTGCGAACTACGTTGACCTGAGCTTCTCACATTGAGAGGAACGTAGGCAATCTTTGGATCCGGTCTAAATCACTAACACACTACTAACACATTCATCATGATAGAAAGACCGATCAATTCGGGCAATAGGAGTGATAACGTTCAATATTCTTCTCTTGTTGTAATTTGACCCCCGAACCCACTAAAAATGCTTTTTTCAATGTTTTGGCTTTAATTAAAACGGCATGGCGACTCTCATAATTTTAATGTCGTTAAGAATATTCCTTTTGTAAATAATAATAATCACAAGATACTTCCCATGCGTCGCTTCATCGGAAAGGGGTATTCACAGTGGCGACTCCGCTGGGGACTGCTTTGAAACTTTTTCAAACTTAGTGGGTCTAACTTTCGTCACATCATGATGCTTGCCATGTTTACACATGCACACACTTTCCATGTTTACACATACACACACCTGCCATGTTTACGCATGCACACACCTGCCATGTTTACGCATGCACACACCTGCCATGTTTACGCATGCACACACCTGCCATGTTTACGCATGCACACACCTGCCATGTTTTCACGTGCCACCTACAGTTAAGCCACGTTTACACATGCACCCGTGCACTCCGCCATGTTAATGCTTGTACCTTGTACCTTGTACCATGTACCCTTGTTATTTTCGCCTTAGTATTAGGGTCAAACAAAACTCTGCTATGCTCCCTTGTGCATTATTCTCTCTCTCTCTCTCTCTCTCTCTCTCTCTCTCATGCATTGCATTGCATCATCCTAACATTAAAAATTCTCTCTTTTCTCCTTAAAAAAGAATTTGTTTTTACCACACACTACCACAGTCCGTGTCAGCACTGCACAGGTCCCCATTACCCGGAGTATTCGATGTGCAGGAATTTGTGCGCTACTGTCGCACTCTTTTTGAGTCACTTGTCTATTCCACTCACCGTATACGGTGGGAACCTTTTACCTAACCCATGTCAACCCACACTAGTGTAGGTAACACACCTAGGTTTTGACCGGTTGGTTTGGCTAGCTATCCTTAATAGTCAATTAACGTGTTGTCTATGTCGAGTCATCCCCAAGTCAATGATGAATCGAGATCTTTTGAGAGAAAGTGCACAAAAAAGTGATTTCCCTACAAGGGACATGCCATGGTAAGATGAGTGTTTATTGTCAAGATCTCCGCTCATCATTAACTTGTGTAGGATGTAACCTAGACACCACGATAAATGCCTTTAAGGAAGGGTTAGTCGTAGGATCCGATGGTTGGTGGAAGCCGCTTGCCCTATAGGACCCTCGCCCAAATTGTCCGTTTGGGGGTGTGCAATGCAGGTGAAAGACGAGGGGTCTATAGACGTAGTGATGGCCTCCACTAATCGTAGTCTTCTAACTAGTTGCGAAAAAGGGGTACCCCTTCCAACCAATTAAGATGTAAATAATGTATGTTTTTGTAAATTAAAATATACTTTGCATGAGCCTTCCCCCTCTCCTAAAAGCTTCATTGCCCTTCAACCTTTCAGCAAAGCAAGTTTGGATCCGTTCGGGTGGTCGACTACAACATGAAGCTTCTACTCCGTCCACGTTCTCAGTCTTGTCATCAGCAATGTCAACTCCCGCTTCATCTTCAGCCTCTGCTCCTCCTACTAGTGCCACCGAGCTCAACACCGAGACCACTCTCAATGGTATTCCCCCAAACCTCCAGAACTTCCTCACCGGTCTCGAAGCCAAGATCAAGAATATCGAGGAAAGTAACAAGATTCTGGAAGACCAGAACCAACTGTTGAAGGACCACATTCAGCAAAAGGGGACTAGAATGGTGCCCGATGGTAAGAATTTCATTTATGTCGAGGATGAAGAGGTCAATACCAACTGTCCCTCCAACACCAATGCCACTACCTTCCCATTCCCAAGCTACCGCAATGTTCCACCTCCTTCTCTCTACACCCAACAAGGTTTCACTACCATGAGCAAAAACAAGGCTGTCTATGAACCTTCCCCTGAATTGCTTGGTGGCTACCTCTCTGCTAGCAAACTACCCGCACCCTCGTTACCTCTGAGTATTGGGATGGCCGCTGCTACTACTTCCACTACTCCTCCCGTCATTCTGTCAGAATCTATCCCCGACATCTCCAATCACCCTGTGGTCACGGCCATGCAAGAGCAAATGCGCAAGTTAATCGAGACCGTGGATAAGCAAAGTGCACCGACTACCAAGATAATCAACCCTAGCCAAGTGGGGGCTCTCCCCAAAGATTTCAAGATGCCTAAAGTGGCGATGTTTCATGGTGACTCGTGCCCTAAGACTCATTTGGATAGTTATGTGTTGGCTATGAGGGCTCGTGACTACACCAACGAACAAATGGCTCGCGTATTCCATAGCACGTTGGACGGTATCGCTCTGCGTTGGTTCTTGGGGCTAGAACCAAGCGAGAGGCAAACGAGGGATCAAATCAGTGCCATTTTCTGTGAGAAGTATCAAGCTAACTTGGATTGGCATATGAATCGAACGGATCTTGAGAACACTATGAAAAAGCTCGGTGAGGCTATTTATGATTTTTACAAGAGGTGGAATCATCGGTTGTGCGAGGTCCAATACCCACCAAAAGCAAAGGAACAGAAACAAATATTCTACAAATGTTTATTGCCTGAGATGAAAGAAGCCATCGGCAATGGTTATTTCCCTGACTTGCGGGAAATGGTTGACGCCGGAGTAAGGTACGAAGCAAGGTTCACTGGGATTGTGCCGCCAAAGGAAAGTCCAAAGACCAACAACAACAACTCCTTCCGCTACAAGGCTCCTACTGCGCCTGCGCCTCCTAGGGGTGGAAAGGAGGCCGTCGGCCAAGTGAATATGGTCCAAAATGAGGTCCCGCTAGATGTTCAAGCTGTCACAAGGAATGGGACTCCACCGCAAAGAGAGAGGGAGCACTTTGACGATTTTGGAATGCCTATGGGGAAAGTCTTTGACGTGTTAGTCAAGAGAAGTCTTATCAAGCCTTTAGAGAATTACCAACCCGCCTACCCAAGAACCGATTTGGACGCCTCCAAGTTCTGCAGTATCACAAGCACATCGAGCACACAACGGATAGTTGTATTCAACTGAAACGTGTAGTTCAAGGGTTGATCAATGACAAGAAGATTGAGAAGCCGAAGGGACCTAATGTGGTCAATAACCCTCTTCCTAACAATGGGGGTGGGGTGAATATGGTGCAAACATGCGAGATCAGTATCGTAGAGCTCATGGATGCCTTTGACAAGATAGGGCTCACAATGGTGGATATCTTCATGGTATTGGTAACGTTAGAAATTCTCAAACCATTAGAAGGGCACCTCCCTCGCCTTGGTTGCAACTTGTCAAAGTTTTGCCACTACCACAAGTGCACTGGTCACACTACCGAAGAATGCTTTGAACTCAAGAAAGCCGTGCAAGAGCTCATCCACAAGGGAGTTGTCGAAGACCCTAGAGATTATGTAGCTAGCAATGTACTCATGGTAGAACTTAGTGAGATCACTGATCCGGCCAAGCCTGTTGTGGCGGACTGTGATGAGATGGGTTGTATTTCAATGATTAATAATAAAGAACCTTCTTGCTACTTGTTGTCTTTAGAAGAACTAGTTAGTGAAGTCGAATCTCTAGAGGAAGAGAGTCCCAAACCCTCTCAACCTCTTTCTTGGGCCGAAATCTTCGAGGAGGCCGAAAGGACCAAAGTTTCGCCCCCTTGTCATGACACGCCATTGTCTTTGGAGGAACTGCGTGCAGAAGTTTGTCTCCTTACAAGATCCGGTCAAGTGTACCAATCCGATCCAAAAGGTGCAAAGAAAATCTTTGGGAAGGAACCCGAGCAAGCCGACCTAGACAAAGAAGACCCTATCCTCACTCAACTCAAACAAACCCAAGCCCACATTTCGCTCTGGTCCTTACTCACCTCCTCCCTAGCCCATCGCCTCATGCTCGAGCAAAACCTCACCGCTACTATGGTCCCGTCAAACACTACCCCAGAGAACGTCACGCACATGATTGGGAATATCCACTATGGAAACATCATCACTTTCTCAGAGCTAGACAAGCCAGTGTTCGGAGTTGATCACAATGAACCCCTGTACATCACTGTGGAAGTGGATGGCAAGAAGATCCCTCGTGTATTTATTGATAATGGTTCTGCTATTAATATCCTGCCTTCAAGGATGATGGATGTGGTTGGCGTTCATGGTGTTGATTTACGCCCATCCAAGCAAACCATCAAAGCTTATGACTCTACATGCCGCGCCGTGATAGGCGAAGCCACCTTGCCCATTACCATCGGAACAAGATCCTACCGACCGACTTCCAGGTCATAGACATTCCCGCAACCTTCTCACTCCTCCTTGGCCGGCCATGGTTACATCAGTCGGGCGCTGTCCCATCTTCCCTGCACCAGTGTGTGAAGTTTCAATCTGGTAATGAGGTGACCATCATCTACAGCGATCTCGTAACTGCCCAAGGGACGGACACCAAGGGCGTTCCTGTCTTACAAATTCAGCATGGGGAAGAGAGCCGACTCTTCAATGGCTTCGAAATAGTCGCTCAAGCACAGTTCTGCACCATCGACCTCACCAAAACAACGGATAAAGTAGCACCTGTTGTCAAGATACTGCGTAATATGGGCTTCGTACCGGGGCTGGGGCTAGGTAAGAACTTGCAAGGCCCCACGGAATTGGTTGAAGAGGTTGATCATCGAGGGTTGTTCGGTCTAGGATACACCCTTACTCCTGAAGACAAGATGGAGCAACAAAGGATAGATTTGCTTAAAAAGATGAAGCTTCCCTACAAAAAGCCTGAAATGCGGCCATACCGCCTGTCCCTGAATAGCTACTTTGTCAGGGAAGGCGAGGATTTTTCGTGTTTTGAGTTCGCCGAGCCATGGATTGACCACACCGGGAAGTTACAGAAAGGGTTCAAGATTTTTAGAGATGTGGAATTCGATCGATCCAACATGAAGCTGACTTACATGGAGTATGACAAAGCCACAGGCAGAGTTAGAACCATCAGGCATGAGTACTCCACCAAGGTTGCAGATGACTTGGCAGATCAACTTGAAGCCGCAACCCTTGACAAGCCAGCAGTAGAAGCCGCAGAAACTCTGAGTTTGACTGAGACGTGGGACGGCCAATATCTGCTTCAACATCTGGGTAATCTGGGGCTGCACGAAGACATGGTTGCCGTCATTGGAGACGATTCTGAAGATGAGGTGGACCCAAGGACATTGGTGGTGCCCATGGGGGACAAGCTCAAGAATTGGTGCATCATTGGGGGACCTATAGCTACTCCGGAATTTATGGTGGAGACATTGGGGCTTACTCCTTCTCCTGTCGCCACTCCTGCAGCATCTCCTGTCACTAACCCAAAATCCCCATCCCCAGAGTCTAGTGTTTTACATTTTGAATTTGAGTCTTCCTCTAAGTCTGACGACCTTACGTCCGAAGACTATGATCTTGTTGCAAACGCTATTTTTCCTTTTGCCATGAATGAAACCCTCGACCTTTCCGAGTATCCCTCCATAGTCACTCTTTTAACTGATAAATTGGCTAATAATCAAACTAATGATATACACTTAGTTAATAATGATTCATTAGAAGAGGCGGACACAGACACATTTAATGATGAATACATTGAAGAAATCTCAGAACAGGTTATCAATCAAAACGCGTCTCGAGGCCAAGCTGCCGATGAGGTGGTAACATGTGTGAATTTGGGAATCGAAGTCGAGCCAAAGGAGACACGGCCCGAGGATATCTTCAACGGAAAAGGCCAGGTCGAGACAACCGAGGAGGACCAAGAAGCGACTCCCTCTACAACCTCGTGGAGGACCATTAGTCGGCGAGTTCGAGCCGTGTTGAGAATGCAGTCTCCTCGGAACAAAGCCGAAAAGGAAAAACTCATCAAGTTACTGCAATACCTCAACCATTTTACAACGGTGGGGGAACCGACACTCAGATAAATAGAAAGGGCCCGCGACCAAGAATGGAGTTCGAGATGTGAGTTCGCGTTATGATGCCTCAAGGAATACCTCGCGAATACCCCAATCCTGCACCCGGCACATGGGAATGAACTTCGGATCCCAACACCAACGACAGAATCGTGGCCCTCGCGCCAGGAAAAGAAAATCAGTGAAAAACTGCAAAGATTTTTGGAAAAATATCCCTTCTCAGTCCCTCGATACACAAGAATAGGGACCCCTTTCGCAAAATTGTTCGACCAACTGAGACAAAGGGGCAAGATGCAGCCTCTAGGAGAACATTCACTCCTCTCCGAATTACCACCCCTTCAACCATTTGAACCTACCAAAAGTTGCTCTTACCACCAAGACGAAGGCCACTACACCAACGACTGTGTGGCTCTAAAAAGGAGAATCCAAGGCTTGATGGACGAGAACATGCTCACCAGTGTGAGAGGATTTTGGTTCTATAGGGAAAGCGAAAACTTAGAACTCCTCGGTTGCTACGAAATCCAGCCTTATGTGAGGAACGGCCCAGAGGTACTCTCGCACCTGACTGCAAAAACGATTCAAGACATCTCAAGAGAAATAGAGGATTTGAAACAACGCGTCGACGCAATGACCAAAGCTCGAGGCGCACCACAAGACTAGACAAAATGGCAGATTTGGATGGCAGCCCGTTCAAGGAACCAGTCAACCTCAGCAAGCTCAGACGCTACTACGACTAGTACAACCCCCCTCTCTAAAAAAAAATGTTTACTAAGAAAAAAGAAGCCCGATAGACTGAAAACCCGCAAAGGGCGGTCTATGCAAAATGAGGGTGCGTACAAAGCTTGCTAGATCGAAAACCCGCAAGGGCGGTCTAGGCAAAAGTTAGGGCATTCCCCCTTCTATCTTCCCTTTCTCTAAAATCATTCTAGCCGACTGGAGTGAACTACGGTGACCTGAGCCCCTTAGTCCTATTTGTAAAAGGGGAACGTAGGCAGCCTTTCAAAAGGTGCGGTCTAAAAAACAAATAAACATCCAAATCCTGTCACAAAGCAATAAAGATAGAAGTTGTATTTTCTGAAAGCAAAAGCTCTTATTTCCATAGTCATTGCATGTTAACACTTATTTGATGAGTCTAAGCTTGACATACTTTTTGAATAAATAACCTATTCTGAAATTTAGACTAAAACGTAAAATAAGACATAAATTAAACTAATGTGTCTGCAACGCCTATGGAGAGACGCTCGGGATTACTCCTTAGTACCATTTATTCCCTCGGTCTCTTTCTTCTTGCTTTGCCCACGGCGAACTTTCTTCTTGCTAGGATTCTCACAAAATCTTCTTTCGAACTCGCTAACACCTTTAGCCTTGCCATTAGGAGCCTCTTCGCCCTTCCTCTTCTTTGACGTCCCCACTTCTTCTCCGCCTCCGTTAGCCACGCTCTTACTCATCCTCCTCTCATAAGCCTCAGCCTCCTTAATTCTCAATGAAAAACTTGGAGCACAGGATCCCAAAATAGTGACCCTTAGGGTCTCTAGGGTCTGCTCCGCATGCCCAAGTCTCCCCATATACCAATCCAAATACTCTCGTGACAGGAAGGTGTTGCTAGAGCGTGTGATGAAAGTCCTACGACTAAAGCCGGCCTCGCCCCACATCTGAGAAAGAAGGACTGAGGCACTATCATCCAATTGAAGTATCCCAAAAGGAAAATCATCTCTCTCCTCGTCCCAACCCTCCGGGATGGTCTGCACCAAACCATACTGACGAAGCACTCTAGCGGGGTAGTAAAAATTAGTCCCAGAGAGTGTCGGAACTTTGATCATGTGAAGTCCTACTTGTTTCTCCCTCACAGAGTGAATGTGCCAATGGGGCACCACCCACTGAATGTCGTCAGTCACCATTTCCGCCAAATACTTTTCCCAACCTTTGAGAGTCATGCCCTCAAACCGCTCCGCCATGCCTCTAATGCGGTGCATCCATGGGGCCACCTTCAGAGAAGCCGCCGGTTTATTTACTCGAAGCCTCTCTTGCAACCACATGGTCAAAAGCCTATCACTACCACAAGGCATCCCACCATAAGCCGCGAGATGGGGAATCCCACAGAGCATCTCCCCAAGAATGGCCGGTACAATGTCATAACCTAAGCGAGCCGAATTCACCATGCCCAAACACCCCTCACTAGCAAATCCAACCTCAGAAGGGAAAAGAATAGAGGCAAACAGACATAGCGCAAGATGGTCCAAGGAACGGTCAGAGGCCACATCCATGTGTATAAAGTGTTGTGGCATCCAAGAAAGGTCGACATAACCGCCCCTAGCATACCTATCAAAGTCATCCGCGGGTACGCCAAAGGTCATCAACTTGTCCCTCAAGCAAACAAAGTCAAAAGGCAAGACAACTTTACCCTTCCCTTCGTAGCCACATAATGCCGCGATATCCTCATAAGTGGGTGTCATCTCGTTGAATGAAAAGTTGAAGACATGGAGGGTATCATTCCAAAATTTCCCACAGGCTTGCAAGAGGTTGGTATTGGAGTTCATGTGCAAAAGTGACCAAAGACACTTTATCCCATACCGTTCATCAAGTTTCCTACGACTAGAACCAGGAAGTTTGGCAACCCACTTCTCCAAAGAGGTTATAAAGACTTTTTTCTCAAGACTTGTGATCCTAGCCTCATGATCCATGGCAAAGAGCAAGCAAATTGGCTAAAAGGAACTCAAAAAACTGCTCAAAAAGGTTGCTGGTACATTTTTGTGGCTGCAAAGGGTTCATTAAATAGGGTACGGACTCCCACTCTTGCCAGGAAAAGGAAAAGCAGAGCCGACTACGGACTTGGCCACGCTACCACTTGTGATCTTGGAAGATATGGCCATGCGGCCAACATTGATCCGGGCCTTGCCATGGCCATACGGCCAACATCGCTCCATGCAGAAATCCAGTTTGTTTCCTCCCACTCCGTAACGGATCCATGCAACTACGTACCTGACCCGACCCGTGGCTCATGCATTGTATGGAATTAGGAACATTTGTAAAATAACTAGTTTGCACAAGTAGGCTCCCACAATAAAATTTCATTTTAGAACATAATATACATACATGCATTTTGTACATCTGTTCTATATATACATATCCCTCTACTCTCTATTAGCTAACAACGTAGGAAATAAAGATGGAAAGATGGGCCCCGCCTAATCAGAATCCTCCTCCGTGGTGTCTCCACGCCGCGCTAAAGCTCGAGAGCTACCGGCACCCGAACTCCGTCCCTGGACCGCTCGACCACCAGTGTGAGAAGAGCCCGCACCGTTCGGAGACCGCTCACGACACTGGGGTGACGCAACGTCGTCCCTCTGACAAGTACATGAATGGTACGCCTCCCTCAGTAAGTGCATCAACACGTTCTCCCGCCGAGCTGAACGGATATATGCCTCCCGAGTCACCTGAAAGGGAAACCAAGGCAAATGATTACAATGCAGAAAGAAATAAGTGTGTGCGAACATGACTAATATAAAGCACAAAGCCGTACCCCAGTGTCGGGCGGAGGAATGAATGTCTCCTCAACAAGATCTGCAGCAGTCGGCTCCAAGCTAATCTCCACCTCCCGGCCGCCCCTCATCACTCTCACGCTACTCGAGCGAAGGGGCATGTCAACCAAAGGCCGACTCCGACCAACATACCGGGCCGAGCTCGATCCCTCTCCCGATAACATCCTAGCCCGAACTTGAGGGCTGATCAGCCGTGTCCGTACGTAGCCGGCATAGTCGTCACTCCCTCTGTAATGCTCTGCTGGAGTGGGAGCCAAGAAAGTTTCCAACCTCGCGGGACGGGGCATATCCCGAGGAGGGTCATAAGGAGCCCACGGTAACGCGCCAGCCCTATGCTGACGAACCACCCTCTCTCCGAGATACATGGCCTCCCCGGTGAGACCCACGAGCAGAACCCTAGAGGCGGTCAACTCCACTACATAGGGACCCACCGAAGCCTCATTGGCCGGACTCTATGGGTAAAATATGACCCTGACAGGCTCAGAGATCGCAAAAACCCTCCTCAGATCAGCGGCATCCACCGTCTTCCTATCCCGGTTTCTGCGGGGAGGAGCCCTGTTGCTCTTGCACCAGTACGACATGATGGGAACAACCTTCTTGGCACTCATCACCAACTGAAAAGGGGCGACACCAAATATCTCGTACACCCAAGCCTGTGCATACAATGAAAGAGACATTTCAGACCAAAAGATAGAGCAGAAATCTCAACAAGTGAAAAGAAGGGTAGTCAAGAGCATACCTCAAAGGCGAACTGAAACTCGTCAAAGGCCGACGAGCTAGCCCTCGAGCAATGGTCCAATGCCTGGTAAATCTCAGATAAACCGGCTCTACCCCAAGAAATCCCACCGACTTGGTCCAAGTCCACAAAAGCCCCTAATAGTGAGTACCGGCAGACAGTAGCCCCACTGGGAAACAAGATCTCTGAAAAACTGTACCATAAGAACAGCCGGACCAAGCAATCCAAATCATATTCCCCCTACCAAAGGCCTCAATAGCCATCTCCACCAAGCGGTTCACCTTCCCGGCCTCCACTCCATAACCCTTGACACCTCCTCCCAGATCAGTGTCAACTCCCAACAAAGCCTGCCTATAGTCCCGCCGCTCCGCCAAGCTCTCATCAAAAGACAAAGGGGTAGCAGTAAACCTCAGCCCAGTGATAGCCGCGAAATCCGTCGGCGTGATGGTAATCTCTCCCCAACTGAAGTGGAAGGTATGGGTGGTGTCCCACCAGAACTCCCTGCACACCTCTATCACCGCCGCCACCTTCAGGGTGCCCCCAACCATGCGGACACTGTCAAAGAATGGTCCAAACCCTATAGCCTCGATCCGAGCACGCAAACCGCCCGGTCCCTCCGGTAGAGACGCCCACAGTTTGCCCACAGTCACTGTGGACCCACGAGCCTTGATCCTCTACAGGTAAACACAGCACAGGTACGTTACACTCCTAGCAATTTACATTTCTAGCAATATACATTTCTAGCAAATTATGATTCTAGCAATATATATTTTGTACAAAAGTGCGAAAAATGTGAAAGTGAGAGGAGCGAAAATTTGAAATTTACCTCTCGTGTCTCCGGAAGGCCCATCGACCAGTGACGCTCTGAGTCGATGTAGAAATCGTAGTCTTGATCAAATGTTGACCGAAGAAGGCTGTCGCGAAAGTTTTGAGTCGCCGCTCGTGGTCTCAGACCGCCCCGTGGAATCAAGGGCGCCGCTTCAAAACCCGCTCCTGGGTCAGCCCCTACATTTCCCTCGCCCTGAGCATCACCGTGCCCCTCTCCTTGTTGCTCTTGTTGTGGAAGCATATACCCACCTTGGCCTAGAAAATCCCCAAACAAAGCCTCATTGATCCAGTCCGCCATTTTATCCGAAGTATTCGAAACTAAATCCTCAAAAAAATATCAAATCCTAGTTTTTTCTCTCTAAAACTCAATTTTCTCTCTCTAACTCGTCAACAATGGAGGAAGGAAGAAGAAGAAAGAAGAAAAGAAGGAGAAGAGGGAGGGTTTCTGGTGATGTGACCAAGGAGTCAGCCCGTCGGCGACCTTGGCCACGCGGCCACTTATGCGCTCGCAATCCCAGCCGTCAGATCAGCGATCCGCGTGAAGGAGATCTGACCATTCAGCGTCCTTGGCCACGCGGCCACTATTACAATTCAGTGACCTTGGCCACGCGGCCAACCTTGTCCCTTCAAATAAAATTCCATTTTTTCCCCTGATCTTTTCCCTTTGATTCATTTTAGGTGCCCTCAGCACTATTTTGGCTGATATTCGTTATCTTTGGGTACGGAAAGCCCCTTAAAATTTCCATTCCTCACCAAATATTTGTTTAGGATTCGTATGATTGCAGAGACTTCGACGCCTCTATGACATACGCATCCTAGATCGATCGTGATTGGCAGAAGCCTCGGCGTTTCTGTTTGCGAGAGATCCAACATCTATTATTAGGATTTGTATGGTTGTAGAGACTTCGGCACCTCTATGACATACGCATCCTAGATCGATCGTGATTGGCAGAAGCCTCGGCGTTTCTGTTTGCGAGAGATCCAGTATCTGCTTAGGATTCGTATGGTTGTAGAGACTTCGGCGCCTCTATGACATACGCATCTTAGATCGATCGTGATTGGCAGAAGCCTCGGCGTTTCTATTTGCGAGAGATCCAGCATCTATTATTAGGATTTGTATGGTTGTAGAGACTTCGGCGCCTCTATGACATACGCATCCTAGATCAATCGTGATTGGCAGAAGCCTCGGTGTTTCTGTTTGCGAGAGATCCAGTATCTGCTTAGGATTCGTATGGTTTTAGAGACTTCGGCGCCTCTATGACATATGCATCCTAGATCGATCGTGATTGGCAGAAGCCTCGGCGTTTCTGTTTGCGAGAGATCCAGCATCTATTATTTTGGCGGTCAGCAGAAGCCTCGGCGTTTCTGTTGCGAGAGATCCAACATCCATTATTTTAACGCGATCGACAGAAACCCGGGCGTTTCTGTTTGCATTTACCTCAGCATTTATTACTCCACCTCGGAATTATTTAGACAGCGTAGTCTTTATTGTCCCATTATCCCTCTTGCTTCAAATAACTTCATTTTCTAACGAATGTTCGTTCTTCATAACAGGATAGTGCCCGTAGGTTTATTATCCCTAGCAGAAGTCCGATGTCTCCTTTTTTTCCCCAATAGCTCTGAACTACGACCGGCTTGATTCCTCTGAGGATACGTAGGAAACCTGAAAAGGTTCAGCCACCCGACCGACGCGGTCATCTATCATCCCCAGCAGGTGCATTTTCCCCAGCAGAAGACGTTGCTCCCCATCAGAGGACAATCATTCTCAATTTCCCCATCAGATTTGAACTATGTTTGGCTTGATTCTCCCGCGGATACGTAGGTCACCTGTCAATGTTCAGCCGTTCCCTTACCTTTCATCTGTTTTGAAACTCATGTTTCAGAACGGATCCTTCTTTTATCGTCGACCCCATATTGCCTTGCAAGAAGCGTCGCCGAGGGGCTACTGTTAGTACCCGACCTGAAAATGAGTTTATTAGGGCTTTACCAAAAATATAAGGACTTTATAGGAATTAGAAACCTTGTAAAGACTTGTCCCGGATTCCCGAAATACCTCATTTATGACAAAATCTATCAAAATAGGTAACTTATGGTTTCCTTAAAACCATGCAGAAACCCTAGCTTAAGAATCAAGTCAGCCAGCAGAATTGGCCACGCGGCCAACCTTGCCACGCCTCAACCTTGGCCACGCGGCCACTCTTGTCACCGGCTTAAATCATGGCCAGGCGGCCAACCTTGCTCCGGATGATCCTGACCGTCAGATCTTCCCATCAGTTTACTATATAAACCAATCTCAGCCTATTGGTTTAGGATCCCGATTTTGACAGCTTTAAGTCCGAATTTTAGAGTTCTTAAACATTATTTTGCTCCCTAATTAAGCATTCGAATACTCAAGGAGATCAAGGTTTATTTCTTGCCAACATAGGTAAGTTTTCTAACTTTTTCTTCATGTTCTTGCATCATTTTTAATGTAGATCTTTTATATTCATGTTCTTACATGTTTATTCAGAGTTTCTTCGTATGCTTTGCATGTTCATTCATATGTTCATAATATATTCTTCGCATGTTCTTCGTGTTCATAGATTAAAACCTTATTTATGCTATATTTAGGGTTGCGATCTTCATAATTACATGTTATTTCATAGCCGATGATGATCTAGGGTTCATCAACCCAAAGATGATCTAGGAACTATTTCTAAACCCTAAACTTTAGGTAATTACTCCCATGTTCAATAATCCTCCCATGATGAATGTGATGAATGTACATCGAGATCTCATTGATGGCATAGTCATTATTCTAGGATGTGAGCATCCTGCATGTTTCTTTCTCCTCCCTCTTCATTAGGCATGATCCCTATTCTCTCTCCACATTCTAATTATGTGCGAACTACGTTGACCTGAGCTTCTCACATTGAGAGGAACGTAGGCAATCTTCGGATCCGGTCTAAATCACTAACACACTACTAACACATTCATCATGATAGAAAGACCGATCAATTCGGGCAATAGGAGTGATAGCGTTCAATATTCTTCTCTTGTTGTAATTTGACCCCCGAACCCACTAAAAATGCTTTTTTCAATGTTTTGGCTTTAATTAAAACGGCGTGGCGACTCTCATAATTTTAATGTCGTTAAGAATATTCCTTTTGTAAATAATAATAATCACAAGATACTTCCCATGCATTGCTTCATCGGAAAGGGGTATTCACAACAAGATGTAGCACTTGCATCCAAATATCTTGAAGAAGGCAATGTTGGGTGATTTGCCTCTCCACAATTCATAAGGAGTCTTGTTGTGAACTTTGATGATGAGGGAGCGGTTCTGGGTGAAACATGCGGTATTGACAGCTTCGGCCCAGAAGTATTTGGGAAGCTTGGCTTTTGTAATCATAGTCTTCCCGGCTTCAATCAAAGTTCTTTCTTTCCACTACTCCATTCTTTTGTGGAACTCCAGCGGCAGAGAAATTATGATCAATTCCATGATCATCACAATATTGGGCAACACCATTGTTTGTAAATTCGGTTCCATTATCTGAACGCACGGCAACAATGTCATCCAATTTCTGAGTTTGGAGCTGTCTAAAAAGAGCGGTTACGATGCCTTAAGTATCATCTTTAGAGGCCATCATTTCCACCCATGTATATCTTGAATAGTCATCAACCACTATAAGTGTATAGCGGTTTCCTCCTATACTGGCGGTTGGGACAGGTCCAAATAAATCCATGTGTAGCAGTTGCAAACAGCGGTTCGTTGAAGGCGCGGTTTTACTAGGAAATGACTGTTTGGGCTGCTTTCCAAGTTAGCATGCTTTACACTTTTCATCATGATGGTCAGCCACTTTGGGTAGTCCTTTTACTAGACCATCCCTGTGCAGTTTTGCTAGATACTTGAAGTTCAAGTGGCTGAGCCGCTTATGCCATAACCAGCTGCTTTCACTTATATTTTTGGTTACAAAACAGAGGTCAGTAATAGAAACAATATTGCTTAAATCTATCATATAAACATCACATGTTCTATTGCCAGTCGGTAGAGTGACTTCAGAGGAAGCATATTTGATATAACAGCTAGTTGAGGAGAAGATGCAGTTCATTACTTTGTCACAAAACTGAGATATGGAGAGAATGTTGTGCTTGAGCCCTCTACTAGTGACACATTTTCAATAGTCACCTTTCCTCGTTTGATTGCTCCATATCATACTTTTCTCCCTTTTTGTTGTTGCCAAATACTACTGGGGGACCTTTCATTTGGATGAAACTGCAGAGTAGTTCTGAATCTCCAGTCATGTGTCGTGAGCATCCACTATCCAAATACCAGAGATCCTTCTTCTTCTTAGCGGTTCCATCCATAAAACATGAAATCTGAAAAATAAACATGAAAGGTTTTGGTCCCCCTTATTCCTTGGGTCCTAGGGTTAGCAGCTTTTTGGGACTCACACCTGTTTGACCTTAGAATTTTTTACATCCCTTGGCATTGGGTGTGAATCTTAAAAGACAATGACCAGCACTATGACCATAATCGGCACAAATAGAACAATGAATTAAGCCAGGTTGTGGTTGCGGTTTTACAAACCCTTTACTGACCTTCGGCTTCTCATGTTTTACTGGGTCAGCGGTTTTGGCTTTAACAAAGTTAACCTTCTTGAGCTCAACCTTCCTCTTAGGTGCGGCTTTAAGAAATATAACAGGATATTCCTTAAACCGACTAGGAGCGGTTTCATCACTCAATACTTCCTTGGTTGCCTCAGCCGCTGTAGATTTCTCTTTCCACTTTGGATCTCTCCCAGTCTGGTTTTTAGGATACTCATAGAAATAATTTTTCTTTTTAATTTCTTGTTTTGAGCCCTTTTTACCAGCATGATTCACCTTAGGAATTTCTTTGGTTTGTTCAGTTGGTTTCACACCACCTTCAGCACAGAGACAAGGACACTTACACCCATCATCAGTTTTAAATCCCAATCCACTTTTCTCCTTAGAGATAATTTGTGAATTAACGATTTGTTCCATGGTGACACCAGACTTAGTCCACACATCGGTCACTTTTTGAAGTTCATCCCTTTGTGCAGTAAGATCATGGATTCTGGTGAGAAGTACCTCGGTTCTGTCCTTAAGGTAGCGGTTTTCTTCCACAATAGAAGCTATCCCAACAATTTGGAGCTTGAGTTTTTCAATCTCCTCCTTATGGGACTTGCACTCTTTTTGGGAATATTCAAGTTCCGCAGCCATTAATTTATATGCCTTTTTAAGCACAGTGTGTTGTTGACAAATAGCATTAGCACGTTCAAGTACCTGGTCATCATGGCTTTGTTCGGTTTGATCCTCAGGAGAGTAGTTTGGTGAAGTAGGAGTTTTGCCTTGTTTAGCTTCAGGAGTTCTTGGTGAAACTGACTTCATTTGATGGAGTGGCAGTGGAAGGCTTTCGTCAATTTCAACTTTTTCTTCAAATACCATTAGGCAAAGATTTGCAACTCCTTCATCTTCATCACTATCATCTGTATCAAAACCCATCCAAATTAATGGTTGTTCTCCTTGTTCAGCAACCATTCCTCTTCTCTTGAAAAACTTCTTGTTGAACGGTTTCTTGGCAGGAGCGGCTTCATAGCGCGGTTTGGGACAACTGGAGGCAAAATGACCTGGTTGTCTGCAGTTGTAACAAACAAGATCATCCCTTTTCTTAGCATCAGCTGCTTTGTTGAATCTGGTTGGAGGGACAAACTTTGCAGGGCCGCCTGACTGAAATTGAGCTCTGTTCTTTTTGAACTTGGTGTAGTTTTCACATAGAGAGCAAACTCGTCATCATCCATGTCATCAAAGTCAACTTGAGTAGAACTGGATGCTGCACTTTGGGAATTTTGAGATGGAGTGTAGGATTGATGAGATTGCTGAGGTTGAGAATAGGGTTGATGATGTTGAGGGTAAGGTTGATGAGGCGGTTGGTGATACTCTGGAGGTGCGGTTTAAGGAATATATCTTGGAATATTTGGATCAAAAGAAGCGGTTTGTAAATGGGTATAGGATGCGGTTTGATAGTGATCTGGATTGTAAACTGGAGATGTGGCATTGTTCAAAGCGGCAAGAGAAAGAGACTTGAATCTGTTTTCTGTTTCATGAGCTTCCTCAAGCTTGAATTCAAATACCCTTAGCATGGCATAAAGATGACGAAGATCAAGAGCTTCCAGATCTTTGTTGTCTTCAATGTTGGTAGTTTTGATCAGCCATTTGCTACCAAGAGATTGCATGAATCTCATGTTCAGGTCAGTATTGGAATACTTGTGCCCTAGAGAGAAACATACATTGACAATTTCCACGAACCGCTCACAGCATTGGCGAAGAGATTCCTTTGGGTCTTTGACAAAGTAATCTAAGAGCCTTCTCTGTTGGTAGAGGCGGTTCTTCTTGGTGTCGGCATCTCCTTCCAGAAAGTCAATGATGCCATCCCATGTTTCCTTTGCGGTATTGCAATCTAGAACCTTTGAGTGAGTTCTTAGATCAATAGCTGATACAAGCACGGATATAGCTCTACCATCAAAGTCCACATTCCGTTGATCAGTTTCGGTCCATTCAGCTTCCAGCTTCTTGATTTCCGCGGTTTGTCCAGCAGTACCTGCATTAGGGTTAGCCTTCATCGGGACATAGGGTCCATTAACAATTGCAGTTCATAATCTGCGATCCTCAGATATCATGTGTTTCTTCATCCTATCTTTCCAGAAGATGAAACTATCTTCATTAAGAATAGGTAAGTGATTAGAGTTGGATGTCTGCATCATATGGGAGTTTATGTTTGCCATTGGATCAGCACCCAAGCGGTTAAGCTTGTAAAATAATTTTTGGTGGATAAGCTCTGATACCACTTGTTGGTCCCAAAGGGCAACAAGGGTATAGAACCGCTAGAGGGGGGGGGGGGTGAATAGCGGTTTAAAATCTTTTTCGAAATACCCTTGAAAATCAGCCAAGTACTTATCAGTTTGGTCTATTGCGGTTTAAAGCACTAGAACCGCTCAGATAAAATGCACAGCGGAGTTTTGCGGTTTTGGCCAAACTGAATTATAAAGAGTAGGGCAGTATAAGTGGTTGAAAAAGGAATGATGCAACTGACAAGGCACAACTGAAGTATCACAGAAGTATGCAAATCATTTATCAAGTCATTTCACATAAGAGTAAATAAAGCTCATAAACAGAAATGTAAATGACAAGACAGAAATTAAAGATCAAAGACACACAATTTGAAGAGGTTCGTTCTTGAAAGAACTACGTCCTCTACCTAGGTGGTTAGCCTATGATTTTCTAATAGCTACTAGACTTGTATTGATTTAGAGGAGTTTTTACAAGATTACAAAAGAATCTAAACTCTAAATAAACAATCTAACCTAACAATGCTATTATAACAACCTGTGTTTTCGAGGTATATAATCTATAAGAGAATATAATCCGGGTGTGTGGTGTGGAAAGAAATCAAGAGCTCAAAATATCTAAGTGATGGCGAGCAAGTGATTACTTTCTGTGCAAGGCTGAGTTTAGATGGTTTGAAGGCTTGAAGCTTTGATGAAGAACTCTGGGTTTGCTAAGGAGATGATGAAGATATAAATATCTGGGTTTTCAATCTTCAAAGCAAACTTGAATACTTGGGATATTCTCTTTGAAGCTCAGCAACCTTCATTGTTGAGAAATGAAGGCTATTTATAGTGAAGGCATTAGTGACCGTTGGACAAAGAGGTGAGTCATTGTCTGGCGGTTCTATGCGCTGTTACAATCCCATTGGTTGACTTGTCACTGTCGTCCTTTGCTTTTTCTTTGTGGCAGGAAGTTGTTGGATCACTACCTGACATTGTCCTTTTAGTTGTTGGAGAGGTACAACGGTAACTTTTCAAAAAGCGAGACAAACCGACATTCCAAGAATAACTGAAACATGACTTGAAGTTTAAGGACAAGTCACCAGTCATTCATTTACGGTTGTAAAGTGAATGTTTGTCTTCAAGGAGTAAATGACAGCAATAACTTCTTCAATATCTTGGTCGGCGGTTCCACCAGATGCATGTTGCAGTTTCATCAAAGACACAAACTGCGGTTTGATGAAGGACTTAAGGCACCATGCTGGCGGTTTAAAGATGGCGGCTTGAGGGACACTAAACCGCCATGGATAAACCGAACATAACTCAGCCTAACTACTAAAAAATCTAGAAATGGACTTGTCTAAAAATTGAAGTATAACTTCATTACATGTAAACCTAAAGTCCACAAAAAGACACGTGGAATGGGTCAATCAAATCAGGTGGGTGTACTAACAATGAATCCTAACAGCTTGAAAGAAAGCCATTCTGAAGACAAGTGTTGGCTAAAGCTTGGGAAATGTTTATCTTGTGGGGAAACAGGGCACTTTATCAAGAATTGTCCTAAAGGCAAACGAAGTCAAGTTGGGGGTACGAGTCAACAGGCCTCAGGTACTAAGAGAGATAGTGGGGGTCGACCAAAGGTTCAGGGTCGAGTGTTTGCTCTAGATCAGCAGGGTGTAGCTGAGTCTTCTGCGGTTATAGGAGGTACTATATTACTTTCTAGTACGAGAGCGCGAGTCCTGATAGATCCAGGTGTAGATACCCCGGGGGACCACGGCTTGGCTAGAGCGCGTGAATTACCTAGGATGTCTACTTGATTTTAAGAGTCGCCACCCAGGTTTTAGAGGAACGCGAGAAAACCTAAGAAAGATAGCCTTTTTGTACGAAAGCCAGAGATTCGGGAAGAGAAGGGTTCGGGGGTTAGGTGACGTAGTGGGAAGTACTTAAACACCCACTCCGCCCCACTTACGCGGGTCTTGCTACTTTTGATGTTCTAGTGCTAATGTCCTTCAATTTATTGATATAAAAAATGTGCTAACAATTTAGATGAGAAGAAAAACGGAAATAAAAAAGAATGATTTTATTAATTAATTTATGCTAAAAGATTACATGTTGAATATTTGCCAAACAATTACATTAAGAGATGAAATGAAATTAAATTAATGTTGAAATATTGGGATGTAACCTTGGCCAAACTTCAATAGTGAAGTGGCCTTTTGGTTGTATCCCTTTTTATAGAGATTGCATACATTGACTAGACATGAATAAAATAAGAAGAAGAAAAAGGGAACTTGTACCTTAAAAAGAAGGACTTTAAACCTTGACTTGAAGATGGTGTTGTTGTAGGGAAATTGTTGTAGAAAAATTTGTGTAGAGTCTTGTCACGAAGAACTCTTGTAGGGAGAATTTGTGTATAGAATTGTGTATAGTTTAGTTTGTGAATCAAAGTTGAGGTCCGAGGTCCCAAAAGAAGGTAGAAGATGGTGGTTTTTATAGGTAAAAAAAGGAGGGAAAACTTGGAGGGAAATTGGTCAATCCATGTGAGATGGAGTTGACCAATCACAAATAAGATAAATGAATAAAAGAAAAATAAAAGAAATAAAAGAAATCAAATAATAAATCAAAGAAATATTAGTTTTTGGGAAAAGGCTAGAATATGGGATTTGGAGTTAATGAATAAAAGGGGGATGAACTTGGATGTAAAAAGAGATGTTTTTGTGATCAAGAAGATGTTTGTAAATAAGAAAAGGGAGGGAAATAAGGTGCAATCCGTTACTGCCATAATGGGAGGCGCGCGGGTCCCGCTTTAGGGGCGAGACGCGCGCGCATCCCGATAACATTTCCGGAAGCGCCCGCGGGAGAAAAAGACAGAATGACTCTAAAAGTTAACTCTGTTATGCAGTTTAGTCCAAAACTAACGGAATCAGTTAGGAACTTAACGGAAGTAACAGAAATTAACAAAAACAAGTTAAATGAAAATACTATGTATGCAATCGGGGTGAGAGGTCCAAGGCGGGGTGTCTACAGAGCCCCTCGGCGACGTGGATTGCGAAGCAAAACGCGTCGACGAAAGAAAGACAACCGCCGAGGACATCGACAAGAGAAAACAAAGACTCGATAAAACATGAATTTGAAATTACAAAGGATAGGAGTGTGCTCCCTGTGTGAGCGGCTTAATTGCTATAGAAAGGATATAGCGGGATCCGTTTGCTGAAGCGGGATCCATTTGCTGATTGCGGGATCCGTTTGCTGAAGGCGGGATCCGTTTGCTGAGGCGGGATCCGTTTACTGAAGCGGGATCCGTTTGCTGAAGAGGGATCCATTTGCTGATTGCGGGATCCGTTTGCTAAGGCGGGATCCGTTTACTGAATGCGGGATCCGTTTGCTGAATGCGGGATCCGTTTGCTGATGCGTGATCCGTTTGCTGAATGCGGGATCTGTTTGTTGATGCGGGATCCGTTTGCTGAATGCGGGATCCATTTACTGGTGCGGGATCCGTTTGCTGGTGCGGGATCCGTTTGCTGGTGCGGTATCCGTTTGCTGAAGCGGGATCCTATTGCTGGTGCGGGATCCGTTTGCTGATGCGGGATCCGTTTGCTGATTGCGGGATCTGTTTGCTAATTGTGGGATCCATTTGCTGGTGCGGGATCCGTTTACTGGTGTGGGATCCGTTTGCTGAAGCGGGATCCGTTTGTTGATTGCGGGATCCGTTTGCTGGTGCGGGATCCGTTTGCTGAATGCGGGATCCGTTTGCTGATGCGGGATCCGTTTGCTGAATGCGGGATCCGTTTGCTGAAGGCGAGATCCGTTTGCTGGTGCGGGATCCGTTTGCTGGTGCGGGATCCGTTTGCTGATGCGGGATCCGTTTGCTGATGCGGAATCCGTTTGCTGAGGCGGGACCCATTTGCTGATGCGGGATCCGTTTGCTGAAGCAGGACCCGTTTGCTGATGCGAGATCCGTTTGCTAGAGGCGGAATCCGTTTGCTAAGGCGGGATCCGTTTGCTGATTGCGGGATCACTGTGGACCAAATTGCTGTCTAGAGCTGCAGTTGCTGTTGACTTTATTGTGGGGATGCGGGCATGGTTGACTGTGGACCATTTTCTGCTGGGGATGAAGTGCCTTGAGTAGCGGATGCTGTTGACTTCGTGGTGGTACCTGTTAAGTGTGTACTTTGCAGGTATATGTGCTTATGACATGTATGAGATGTGAAATGGAAGTTATGAGGGAAATTGTGCTTGTGGTGTGATGTGATTTTGAAGCACCTTTGTATGAGGGAGAAGTAAAGTGATTTTGTGTGTGAAGTGATTTTTGAAAGAAGAGATTTGCTTGAGAGAGATGAATGATGTCCATACCTTTACTTACCATTGCCGTTTGATTGGGGATGGATTGCTGAAGGATGTTGATGCTTTTGCTGAAGAATGTCCATGCTTTGGATGGAGAATGATGATGTTGAATTGTTTTTGCCTTTGAAGGAGTGTCGGGGAGATGGTATTCTGGATGGTGGGTTGGTCGTGCCAAAAGGCTACCTACGTATCCCTTGAAAGGAATCAGACCAGCGTAGTTCAAGGATGGTGGAGAACGCTAGGGAAGAATGCTAGGAGCAAAGCAAGCAAAGCAAAGTAAAGCACATACTTTTACACATAGAAAGAAAAAGAAAAATCTCTTCTTTTTTTTTTTTTTAAAGATTAGAAGGGAAAGAATATGCACACATGTGAGGAAAAAAAAAAGATTTTTTTTAGTTCGTGGGTGAACCATTTTAACCCTTGTGTGTTTGTAAAGCCAACCCAAGATCAAGTCATGTTCGATCGAAGTCCGGATTGCCTCGCTGCGGTGTCCAACGAAAATTGATGTCTAGCCCCAAGAGATTTGTCGTTTATGGGGCTTTAAAAGGACTATTGATGCCGAGATGCCAAGGGGTTGCTGACTGTAAAGCCCCTTAGATGCTGAAATTTGAGTGGCTTATGAAGCCCCAAGATGAATCAACTCTTAGCCCATTCAAATAAACTGTCTTTTGTTGTCGACGTGGGCAAGCCCTAAGAGAAGATCATTGATACCAAACTTTGAGAGATTTATAAGCTCCAAATGTCATGGGCTTATCAAGTTTGTAGATGGCGGGACCTTTCGATGTGAATCCCCAAACCGGCTTAGCTTTGTATTGAGAGCGGATGCCATATCGGGTAGGACTCTTGAAGGCGATCTCCTTCTTTCTCT
Organism: Campanula takesimana; assembly: GCA_026119855.1. NCBI lineage: Eukaryota > Viridiplantae > Streptophyta > Magnoliopsida > Asterales > Campanulaceae > Campanula > Campanula takesimana. The sequence goes on from JAOWBW010000058.1 coordinate 274,824, forward strand.
TGCTTGTAGATGGATGGACCTTTTTGTGGTTGATACCCAAATGTAGTACGGTCTTCGGGAGACGTCTCGTGGGAGATGGTGATGTTGTTGCAGATGATAAGGTCTTGGTGTGATAAAGTCTCAAACGGTTGTGAATACCCCTTTCCGATGAAGCGACGCATGGGAAGTATCTTGTGATTATTATTATTTACAAAAGGAATATTCTTAACGACATTAAAATTATGAGAGTCGCCACGCCGTTTTAATTAAAGCCAAAACATTGAAAAAAGCATTTTTAGTGGGTTCGGGGGTCAAATTACAACAAGAGAAGAATATTGAACGTTATCACTCCTATTGCCCGAATTGATCGGTCTTTCTATCATGATGAATGTGTTAGTAGTGTGTTAGTGATTTAGACCGGATCCGAAGATTGCCTACGTTCCTCTCAATGTGAGAAGCTCAGGTCAGCGTAGTTCGAGAAGAATTTAGAATAGGCAGAGGAATCGGGATCATGCATAATGAGGGGGGAATTACCTAAATATTAGGGTTTAGAAGTAGTTCCTAGATCATCCTCGGGTTGATGAACCCCAGATCATCATCGGCTATGAAATAACATGTAATTATGAAGATCGCAACCCTAAATATAGCATAAATAAGGTTTTAATCTATGAACACGATGAACATGCGAAGAACATATTATGAACATATGAATAAACATGCAAAGCATATGAAGAAACTATGAATAAACATGCAAGAACATGAATATTATGAAGAACGCATGAATAAACATATTAAGAATATGAATATCAAAGATCTACATTAAAAATAATGCAAGAACATGAAGAAAAAGGTCGAAAACTTACCTTTGTTGGCAAGAAATAAACCTTGATCTCCTTGAGTGTTTGAATGCTTAATTAGGGAGAAAATTTTGTTTAAGAACTCTAAAATTCGGACTTAAAGCTCTCAAACTCGGGGCCATAACCAATGGGATGGAATTGGTTTATATAGTAAACTGATGGGAAGATCTGACGGTCAGGATCATCCAGAGCAAGGTTGCCCGCCTGGCCATTACTTAAGCCGATGACAAGAGTGGCCGCGTGGCCAATGTTGGGGCGTGGCAAGGTTGGCCGCGTGGCCAAGGATGCAGGCTGACGTGATTTTCAAGCTAGGGTTTCTGCATGGTTTTAAGGAAACCATTTATTACCTATTTTGATAGATTTTGTCATAAATGAGGTATTTCGGGAATCCGGGACAAGTCTTTGCAAGGTTTCTAATTCCTATAAAGTCCTTGTATATTTGGGAAAGTCCTAATAAACTCATTTTCAGGTCTGGTACTAACAGTAGCCCCTCGGCGACGCTTCTTGCAAGGCAATGTGGGGTCGACGATAAAAGAAGGATCCGTCTGAAACATGAGTTTCAAAACAGATGAAAGGTAAGGGAACGGCTGAACCTTGGCAGGCGACCTACGTATCCGCGGGGGAATCAAGCCAAACGTAGTTCAAATCTGATGGGAAATTGGGAATGACTGTCCCCTGATGGGGAGCAACGTTTTCTGCTGGGGAAAATGCACCTGCTGGGGATGATAGATGACCGCGTCGGTCGGGTGGCTAAACCTTTTCAGGTTTCCTACGTATCCTCAGAGGAATCAAGCCGGTCGTAGTTCAGAGCGACTGGGGATAAAACGAGACATCGGACTTCTGCTAGGGATAATAAACCTACGGGCACTATCCTGTATGAAGAACGAACATTCGTTAGGAAATGAAGTCATTTGAAGCAAGAGGGATAATAGGACAATAAACTCGACCAGAAACGCCCAGGTTTCTTCCGATCTTGCTAAAATAATAGATGCTGGATCTCTCGCAAACAGAAACGCCGAGGCTTCTGCCAATCGCGATCGATCTAGTCATAGAAGCGCCGAAGTCTCTACAACTATACGAATCCTAAGCAGATATTAGGAAATGCTAAAATAATAGATGCTGGATCTCTCGCAAACAGAAACGCCAAGGCTTCTGCCAATCACGATCGATCTAGGATGCGTATGTCATAGAGGCGCCGAAGTCTCTATAACCATACGAATCCTAAGCAGATATTAGGAAATACTAAAATAATAGATACTGGATCTCTCGTAAACAGAAACGCCGAGGCTTCTGCCAATCACGATCGATCTAGGATGCGTATGTCATAGAGGCGCCGAAGTCTCTACAACCATACGAATCCTAAGCAGATATTAGGAAATGCTAAAATAATAGATGCTGGATCTCTCGCAAACAGAAACGCCGAGGCTTCTGCCAATCACGATCGATCTAGGATGCGTATGTCATAGAGGCGCCGAAGACAACCATACGAATCCTAAGCAAATATTAGGAAATGCTAAAATAATAGATGCTGGATCTCTCGCAAACAGAAACGCCGAGGCTTCTGCCAATCACGATTGATCTAGGATGCGTATGTCATAGTGGCGCCGAAGTCTCTGCAACCGTACGAATCCTAAGCAAATACTAGGAAATTTTAAACGCAAGCAGAAACGCCCGGGTTTCTACCGACCGCGCTAAAATAATAGATGCTGGATATCTCGCAAACAGAAATGCCCGGGCTTCTGCCAATCACGATCGATCTAGGATGCGTATGTCATAGAGGCGCCGAAGTCTCTGCAACCATACGAATCCTAAGCAAATATTTGGTGAAAAATGGAAATCTTAAGGGGTTTTCCGTACCCAAAGGTAACGAATATCATTCAAAATAGCGTTTAAGGGCACCTACAATGGATGAAACAGGTTAGGGGTAAAAATGGGATTTTACATGCGGAGGCAAAGATGATGGATCGTTATTAAGTCGCAAACGGGATGAAATCTCAAGGAGTCATGAAGGTGATAGACTCTCGGGGAGTCACAAAAGTGATGGACTCTTGGGGAGTCGCAAAGGTGATGGACTCTCGGGGAGTCGCCAAGGTAAAGGACTCTTTGGTGAGCAAAGGACGACCACGGAAAGCGTAATGTTTGGGATCCGCTTACCCTAAATTAGGAGGAATACATAATATGAGGCTACGAACCATTAAGATGAAGGTATTTAGGTAAGGGACATTTTGCTTGGTTGCTTAGGGTAGGACCTAAGGCTTTTAAGGAAAGGGATGGGTAGCCTCTTAGCCTTGAGATAAGGATGCAAAAGATGTTATGGTTGTTTAGACTTGAGATTGTATCTTGGATACAATGTGGTTTTCTTAGGCTTACGGGCTAGGGTTTGGAGAGAATGCGACTACCTAGGCTCAAGGCTAGGGTTCGGAGAGAATATGGAAAGGCTATTGTATCCTAGGCATAAGACTAGCGGGGGATTGAGATTATAAATTCCCTAGGTTTCGAGACTAGGGTTTCGGGAGTTTGGAAAGGATGTTGCACACAGGGTTTTGGAAATTCCCTAGAACTTGGGCTAGGGTTAAAGAGGATGGTGCTTCCTAGGCTTGAGACTAGGGTTTGGAGAGAATGCAGATTCCTAGGCTTGGGGCTAGGGTTTGGAGAGGTTGAGGTTTGGGAACTTCCTAGGTGTTAGGGTTTCGAACTGGTGTTTAAGGACCATGACTCTCCTAGGTTTGGGACTAGGGTTTAGAAATATCCTAGGCTTCGAGGCTAGGGCTTGGAGTTGTGGTAGGTTCAGAGGTTGCAAAGGCGTTGGCTTTAGACCTAAGGCTGGGAGTTGAAAGGGTTGTGACTTCCTAGGCTTGAGACCATGGACCGTTGGGAAGAGGGATTACTTTCGTGGAAGGTCCACTAAGCTTGATGTTAGGGTTCACCATTTTCCGGGATTGGTGACTATGGCTTGGAAATGTTCATGGTAACCTAGGCTTTAGGCTAGGTTTTAAGGCTAAGGACTGTAAACTTCCTACGTTTTGAGACTAAGGTGAAGGAGTTTCCTAGGTTTAGGACTGGGGTTTGAAGGGAATGTTGAATCCTAGGCTTGATGATAGAGTTTAAAGAGGATAATTTCTACCTAGGCTTGAGGCTAGGGTTTTAGAAAGAGTGCGACTACCTAGGCTTGAGGCTAGGGTTTAGAGCGAATGCGACTACCCAGGCTTGAGGCTAGTTTAGAGCGAATGCGACTACCTAGGCTTGAGGCTAGGGTTTGGAAAGAGTGCGACTACCTAAGCTTGAGGCTAGGGTTTGGAAAGAGTGCGACTACCTAAGCTTGAGGCTAGGGTTTAGAGCGAATGCGACTACCTAGGCTCGAGGCTAGGGTTTAGAGAAAATGTGGCTTCCTAGGCTTGAGGCTAGGTTTGATTGAGTTTTGGACAGGGCATTATATCCTAGGTTTTGGACTAGGGTTCAATAAAACGGAGAATTGAGATTGTAAATTTCCTAGGTTTCGAGACTAGGGTTTCGGGAATTTGGAAATAATGTTGCATACGGGGCTTTGGAAATTCCTAGAATTTGGGCTAGGGTTAAAGGGGATGTTGTGGTTTCCTAGGCTTAAGGCTAGGGTTTAGAGAGGATATGTGGCTACCTAGGATCAAGGATAGGGTTTAAAAAGGATGCAACTTCCTAGGCTTTAGGCTAGGTTTGAAAGGATGTAATTACTTAGGCTTGAGGCTAGGGTTCAGAGAGAATGATATGACTACCTAGGCTTGAGGCTAGGGTTTAGAGAGGATACATGACTACCTAGGATCAAGGCTAGGGTTTAGGAAGGGTGTAAATACCTAGGCTCTAAGCTAGGGTTTGGAAGGGATGTAACTACCTAGGCTCGGGGCTAGGGTTTAGGAAGGATGTAATTACCTAGGCTCGAGGCTAGGGTTCAGAGAGAATGATATGACTACTTAGGCTTGAGGCTAGGGTTTAGAGAATGTGTTTACCTAGGTTTAAGGCTAGGGTTTGGAAGTGATATGACTACTTGAGTAGGTTCGAGGTTTAGGCTCGTTGGGGGAGCGATGTTTGAGATCCATGGAGTTTGAGGAGAGGATAGCGTAGGTTCGAGGTTTGGACTCGACTTGGATTAAGTAGGTTGGAGACCTAAGGGGTGAAGGTCAGAATAGGAAGTCTTTTGAAGCTAAGGAGTGACACTAGGTTTAAGAGTGGCAGGGCCATGGTTTGGGTATGACGGTAGGCGTAGATGGCATTGTTTTGGTTGGACCGAGCAGGCTTGGGAACTAAAGAGTTCTAAGGGTCGACATCTAAGGTTATAGACCTAGAGGGTAGACATTTTTGTGATCTAAAGGGTTTAAGAGTTGAGACCTAAAGTGTGGATCGGATATGCTAGAGACCTAAAAGGTAGGTGTTTGGTAGACTCGAATGGTCTTGGGATCTCAGGGATTGCTCCACAGGTTAGACTATGTAGACCTAAGAGGTTGGACCTAAGAGGATAAGAGAGCTATGGCCTAGATAGGGTAAGGACGAGTATGTGTTGGTAGGTTTGAGATCTAGGAGATCGGGTAGGCTTGGGACCGGTAGGTTCGGGACCTAATGGTTCATCCTAAGGACTTGGCTTTGGCTAACCGGTTTAAGGTTTGAAGGTCTGGGTAGAACCGGTTTAAGGCCTAAAGGGTCATGCTACAAACTTGCGGAAGGTCGAACTAAGGGGTTATGATGTAATCTAGGTAAGACTCACCGGGTAGGTTCGGGACCTAAGGAGTTATGGTGAAACCTAGGTAAGACTGACCGGGTAGGTTTGGGACCTAGAGAGTTGAGGGTTTAGTCCTAAAGGTTCCCTAAAGTGTAGGAGATAGGGTAAAGGACCGAGTCAACTCTGGGAATCACATAGATGGGTCTCAGATGGATCGAGGATGTTTTTACAATTTTGTGGAGACCGAGAGTGCGGGTTTATAAACAAAGTGTCGGGGAAGAGAATACTTTTTAAAGTGTTATGATTTTATAAAGATGCCTTATAATTAGTTATGATTCTAACAAATTCAAAGTGTTCGTCATGTGCCGAGCTCGGCGATGAGGGGTACCCTTCTTCTAAGTGTATCCTTGTTGACGCCTCGGTATTCTCTGGGAAACCACATAGTCGACCCATTCCGTTGGGGATTATCTAATTTGGTGAGCGGGTATCCGCCCTCCTTTGAGAAACTCTACGTCAAGCTTGATGATGAGGGATGCCCTTCTTCTAAGTATATTTTTGTTGGGACCTTGGTATTCTCCGAGAAAACACATAGTCGACCCATTCTGTTGGGGAAGCCCCAGTTCGATAAGGGTGTAGAGCAGGGTATCCTACCTCCTGTAAGACGCACCATTTTTTCTGCCTAGACCGCCCTTTCGGGTTTTCAATCTAGCGGGCATCTCTTTTGCGTCATCTTTTTTTTTTTTTTTTGAAAATTATTCAGTCGACTCATAAAAGGAAAAATAATTGTTTAAACATGCGGGGGCGTTTTGGTGATAGTGAGAGGGAGAGAGAGATAGTACTCGCATTTTGACTCTTTGGACAATTGAGTGTATATAAAAGGAAGGAAGCCCCTGCTTGACAGAAAGTAAGTGTTTAGCTCTTTCCTAGATTGTAGAACGGAAGACTTGTCGAGACATTTGAAAATTGTTTTATTCAAGATTCTCATTTGATTGCTCGGGAATGGACCTCGTTGATTAGTTAATGAGTTATGGTTAATTGGTAAACAAGTAGCCTCAAATTAATAAATGTTTTGATCAATTGTGAGTGAAGAAGTCAGGAGTAGAAATATGGGGGAAGAGAGAAGAGAAAGAAAATTGGCTCGAGGTGGGTTGTGTATATTTTGGACCGAACCGGGAGGTTGCCTACGTTCTCCTCAAGGTGAGGAGCTCAGGTCCGCGTAGTTCGGGGATGACCCGCTTGACGATGGGTATGTGTGGGAGGAAAGAAAAGAAAGAAAGTTGGCCCAAGGTAGGTTATGTTTGGCTTTGAGTGGTTGCCCGGTTGACGATGAAGTTGGGTTTTGAGTTTAGGGGTGTGTGTCACGACCCGAAATATAGCCTCTATTTTATTAGTAATAAATGATTATTGTTTAATTATTTGCCTATCTATTTATTTAAATTATTATCTATTTAAATATTTATGTGTTATAATAATTATGCTTAGCATTTTATTTGGGTCATTTGTGCTAGCGTAGTATTGTTGGGTCTTAATTGTTAGTAGGGAGTGTAGAAATTGTGTGTAGTGTAGTGGAGGGGGCCTAAGTGTAAATCTTTTAAATCATTTCCCTACTCCCTCCCTACTCCCCTCTCCTCCTCACTCCTCACCATCATCTCCCAGCAACTCCCTCTCTCTCTCTAGCATTGGGTAAGTTTTCTTTCCCTTCCTTCTCTCTTCATTTTCTTCATCTTCTTCTTGAAATCTCTCATTTATTAAAACGTGAAATGTGTTTAGATCGTCGTTAGGATCGCGTAGAATAAAAAAGAATTGAATTCCGTCAACTTTGAGATTTATCAAGTAAGTTACTTTTCCCCCATTTTGATGCTAAAATGTTCATATCATGTTTAGATAATGCTTGATGTGTTATATTTGAAGTTTGGTTGAGATTGGATTTATTTTGAGTTTTGATTGAAAATGGTGATTTGATGAAAGTTGGGATTAAACCTTGATCTTAGTTGATAAATGATGTTATCTAGGTCCTCATCCTAGTTATAAGATGTTGTGGTTCATATTTATGCTTGGTGGAAGATTGATGGTGTTTGATTTTGAGTTTTTGGTGTTTTGGGTCGAAATTTGGGTAATGCCCAGCTCTGTTTCCCGACCTTGAACCCAGACCAGGCGCCCGCCCGCGTGGTGCCAGGCGCCCGCCTGCACCCCCTTTTCCAGCGACCCAAACCTTCTGGCCAAACAGGCGCCCGCCTGCCTATACCCAGGCGCCCGCCCGCCCGCCTGTTGGGGATTTTGTCCTTTTGCTTGGTTTAAGACTTAAGGCTTAACTAGTTGAGGTTTATTTCTTCTAATTAACTTAAAATAACACCGTGGAACACTTATTTAAGTGGAATTGATTCTTTTGTGAATAAATGTGTTATGAAATTTATTTAAGTACCGTTTTGGGAATGTTGGGCATCTTTGATGTGCTGTTTATATTGGTTTACCTTTGTGGTGATTTAATTGGATTGGTTCCCTACTTTGGAACCTTAAGTTGTTTATCCATGCTAAATTATTATTACTTAGCATTTATTTGGAAGCCCAGCTGGCATATTTTGTTGCATCGGGCGATGGGAGATTATAATGGCAAAGCCAAGTCCATTATAATGTTGACCATTGTTTTGCCCCCTTCTTTACCCCTTTTCTAGATTGGCCTTGGAAGAGATGAGTTAGCTTCCTTTGTGAATGTATCTAGCTACCGGGCATGACTTTGTGTCATGGTCCTTGTCCTTTGTGACACTTTAATGGTTATTGGTTCCGGTACCGGGGTTTTCTCTTCGGCTTTCATGCTATTATGGAGATGATGATTGTTGACTATTGAAGCTGCGCAGCGGTCCTTTATTTGGATGTACAGGTTTGGAAAACCTTGGCTATATCCTTTGTTATGTGTTTATTTCCGCTGCTATCTGTTATGTGATAAATGCTATGTGTTACGTGATATTTATTATTGTTTATCGCTTCGTGCATCATAGCATGTCATGTAGTTGCATTAGTAACTTATTGAGATTTATCTCACCCCCTTTCTTTTTATCTTTGTTTTTCCTTAACCCCCCCCCAGGTGCTAAGGATTAGTCTCGCTGATCACGAGAAAGAGGACGTCGAGTGTGGATATATTCTTTTGGGGAAGGTTGTTATAGGTTGGTTTACATTATATAAATGTGTAACCTTTTGGGATATTTGTACCAAACATTGACGTCATTAGGATTTGTGTATTTTGTAACTTGGGTGTATAAGCTTATGGAGTTTATACTAGTTTTACCTTGTTGTTCAAGTTGATTTTCAAAACCTTGTGTTATCACCTTTTGGTATCAAATGGAATTTTTATCTTCAGTATTTCTTAGTTTTGGTTTTAAGTCGACGTCCAGCTCGCGGTCTCGGGCCCGCGGGGTCCGGGGTCGCGACAGTTGGTATCAGAGCTATGGAATTATCTCTAAGTATAAGTCTAGGTGGATTAGTATGACCTAGGTGGGTAGTAGTGTGCGGAGTGATTAACGGTTGATGTCTTATGCAGGTAATTACTCGCAATGTCTGGAAGAAGAAACAGAGGAGGTACTAGTGGGGCACAGAATCAGAATGACACAAGGGAAGAAGCACGTGCCATGTTTCAAGGCATGTTCGAGGCGGCCATGAAGGCCATACATGATCAAGGTCCGAGGGTAGAACAAGCACCACCCCGCTATGGACTGGAGCAATTTCTGAAGTTGAAACCGGTTGAATTCAATGGGGAACCCGATGTTGGGAAAGCTGAATGAGGACAAGGTCCGGTTCGCGGCTTATAAGCTTGTGGGAGCCGCCGAGCATTGGTGGAAGGGTGTTAAAGCTACTTGGGATGATACTCACACGGTGTATGTGTGGGAGTTGTTTGTGCGCAAATTCAAGGAGCATTTCATTCCGGTTGTTGATCAAAACCGAAAGGAGATCGAGCTACTCAACCTGGAGCAAGGATTGTTGTCTATAGCACAATACTCGGCTAAGTTCATAAAATTAGCCCGGTATTGCGACTATTTGGTGAGGACCGAGGAACAAAAAGCTATGAGATTCATTCGGGGATTGAAGACCTCCATCCGTACTCAACTTATTGCTCAACGGATTGTGACATTCCAAGATGCGGTGGACCGAGCCTATTTGATAGAGCAAGATATTGGGGAACATAAGAGGAAGACCGAGGTGGCCAACCCGAGTAAGCAAGGAGCGCAGAGCAAGTCACAACCAAGGATTGATAATCGAGGTAACTTTGGGGGACAATCTCAGTCCCGAGGGCAACCGACACCGAGGAATCCGGGTACTACTCCGGGGATTCAGAATAGGAAGCCTTGTACCTTTTGTCAGAAGGTAGGCCATTCGGAGGATAGGTGTTGTAAAAAGCAAGGCAAGTGTATCAATTGTGGTGAAATGGGGCACTTTGCGAGAGAGTGCACGAGGTACCGAGGTCAAGCATCCGGGTCAGGAGTTGGTATTAATCAGGGTCAGAAAAGGGATGCCGCTGGGAAGCCCAAAGTTCAAGGGAAGGTTTATGCCATGAATCAACAACAAGCTACCGATGATCCATCCGTTATTGGAGGTATTGTTTCTGTGTCTAATGTGAGCGCACGAGCGTTAGTAGATCCAGGATCATCTCATTCATACATTTCTGTGCAATTTGCTTCCATGTTAAATGCTGCATTCGAGTCTTTACCGTACGTGCTAGAGGTGTCGACCCCTATAGGAGAATGCTTGATTTCTGATCGAGTCTTTCGTGCTTGTGACGTGGTTATTTGTGGTCGAGTCCTTTGTGCGGATTTGGTAGTTCTTCCTATCCAAGACTTTGATGTCATTTTGGGTATGGATTGGTTGAGCAAGTTTCATGCCTCCATTGATTGCCGTAAGAAAACTGTTACTTTTTCTATTCCCGATGTGCCTAAATTTGTGTTTGAGGCTAGTCCTCTGAGTAGAAAGGTTCGCTTAATTTATTTTATGAAAGCGAGAAAATTATTGCATAGTGGTTGTGAGGGGTATTTGACTAGTGTTCTTGATACTAGGAAAGAATCCCCTAGTTTGGATAGTGTTCGGGTAGTTCGGGAATTTCCCGATGTTTTCTCTACCGAGTATGATATGCCGCCCGATCGGGAGATTGAGTTTTGTATAGATCTTTTGCCGGGTACGGCTCCGATTTCGAAAGCACCTTATAGGTTAGCTCCCGCAGAATTGAAGGAATTAAAGGTTCAATTGCAAGAGTTGCTTGATCGAGGGTTTATCCGCCCTAGTGTTTCCCCGTGGGGAGCACCGGTTTTATTTGTGCGGAAGAAAGACGGTTCCTTGAGATTGTGTATAGATTACCGGAAGTTGAATCAGGTTACGGTGAAGAATAAGTATCCTCTACCTCACATCGATGATTTATTTGATCAGCTTCAAGGGTCCGTGGTTTTCTCTAAACTTGATTTGAGGAGTGGGTACCATCAGTTGAAGGTTCGATTGGAGGATATTCCGAAGACTGCTTTTCGCACTCGGTATGGTCATTATGAGTTCTTGGTTATGCCGTTTGGGTTGACTAACGCGCCGGCCGTGTTTATGGATTTGATGAACCGAGTTTTCCATCCTTATCTTGATTCGTTCGTGGTGGTCTTTATTGATGATATTCTCGTCTACTCTAAATCCCGAGAGGAGCACGAGCAGCACTTGAGGACAGTTTTATCCGTTCTTGCGAGGGAGATATTATTTGCGAAGTTCAGTAAGTGCGAATTTTGGCTCGAGAAGGTGTCATTTCTGGGCCATATGATTTCTAAAGATGGGATTTCGGTGGATCCGTCAAAGATTGAAGCTATAGTGGATTGGAAGAGACCCGAATCAGTGACAGAGATTAGAAGATTTCTTGGTTTAGCCGGTTATTACCGAAGATTTATTGAGGGGTTTTCGAGGATCGCTACTCCGATGACTCAGTTGACCCGGAAAAATGTTCCGTTTGTGTGGACCGAGAAATGTGACAAGAGTTTCGAGGAATTGAAGAAGAGGTTGACTACCGCACCGATCTTGACTTTTCCTAATGGGAGCGATGGCCTAGTGATTTACAGTGATGCTTCGAAAGAGGGTTTGGGTTGTGTGTTGATGCAGAATGGGAAAGTAATTGCTTATGCTTCGAGGAAGTTGACCCCTAGTGAGCAGAATTACCCGACTCATGATATGGAGTTAGCGGCTATTGTCTTTGCGTTGCACAAATGGAAGCACTACCTTTATGGAGCGAAGTTTGAGATTTTTACCGATCACAAGAGTTTGAAGTACCTTTTCTCCCAGAAAGAGTTGAATAATAGACAGCGCCGATGGATGGAATTGTTGAAGGATTATGATTGTACGATTTCTTATCATCCGGGGAAGGCGAATGTGGTAGCCGATGCGATTAGTAGAAAGTCTTATGTGGCTTCGATGATGGTTCGTGAATGGAAAATGCTTGAGGATGTTCGAGATTGGTCTCCTCGTGAATCGAGACATGGGGCTATTTTTGCGAATATTGGGGTGTCTCCGACCCTAATTCAGAGGATAAAAGAGACTCAGAAAGAAGATCCCGAGTTGGTGAAAATAATAGGTAAATTGAAGGAAAAGAACTTCGAGGATTTTTCATTAAGTTCGAACGGGGTGTTGACTTTCCGTGGTCGTTTGTGTGTTCCGGATGTTGATGGAATTAAACAGAGAGTTCTTGATGAGGGTCACAAATCGAGGTATACTATTCATCCGGGTAGTACGAAGATGTATCAGGATTTGAAGCAACAATTTTGGTGGATTAATATGAAGAGGGAAATAGCTGAGTATGTATCGAAGTGTTTAACGTGTCAGCAGGTCAAAGCCGAGCATCAGAGACCCGTGGGATTACTTCAGCCGTTAGAGATTCCCGAGTGGAAATGGGAGCATGTGACTATGGATTTCGTTACGGGACTACCTCGTACCCGTAGGAAGTATGACAGTGTTTGGGTAATAGTGGATAGATTGACCAAGAGTGCCCATTTCTTTCCCATTGACATCAGATATTCGATGGAGAAGCTTGCGACCCTTTATATCGACGAGATTGTGAGATTGCATGGGGTTCCGGTTAGCATTGTGTCAGATCGAGGCACGAGGTTTACTTCTAGATTCTGGAAGGCGTTTCAGGAAGCTTTGGGTACAGATTTGCGATTCAGTACAGCTTTTCATCCCCAGACCGACGGTCAATCCGAGAGGACTATTCAGATTTTGGAGGATATGTTGCGAGCTTGTTCGATAGACTTTTCCGATTCTTGGGATTCGCACCTACCGTTAGTGGAGTTCTCTTACAACAACAGTTATCAGGCTAGTATCGAGATGGCACCGTTTGAGGCCTTGTATGGAAGGAAGTGTAGATCGCCTATTTGTTGGGATGAGGTTGGTGAAGCGAAGATCGTGGGTATTGATTTGCTTTGGGATTCAGTTGAAAAGGTTAGAGTTATCCGGGATAGATTGAAGACAGCCCAGAGTCGACATAAGAGCTACGCAGACAACCGAAGGCGAGATCTTAGTTTTTAGATTGGTGATTTGGTATTCTTGAAAGTGTCTCCGAAGGTGGGTATTCGTAGGTTTGGGAAGAAAGGTAAATTGGCTCCAAGGTTTATTGGTCCGTTTGAGATTTTGGGAAAGGTTGGACTTCTTGCGTATCGACTTGCGTTACCATCATCTTTAGACCGGTTGCACAACGTCTTTCACGTTTCTATGCTTCGGAAGTATGTTCATGATCCGTCTCACGTGTTACCGAGGGTACCGGAGGATATTGAGCCCGATATGACTTATGAGGAACGACCGGTTCGGATTTTAGATGCCAAAGTCCAAGAGTTGAGGAACAAAAGCATTGCGTTGGTTTGAGTTCTTTGGAGGAATCATAACATCGAGGAGTCGACGTGGGAGCTCCGAGGTGAGATCGAGAGGAAATTTCCGTGGCTTTTTGTTTAAGGTGAGTCTCGTTAAAATTCGGGTCGAATTTTCTTTATGGGGGAGTGAATGTCACGACCCGAAATATAGCCTCTATTTTATTAGTAATAAATGATTATTGTTTAATTATTTTCCTATCTATTTATTTAAATTATTATCTATTTAAATATTTATGTGTTATAATAATTATGCCTAGCATTTTATTTGGGTCATTTGTGCTAGCGTAGTATTGTTGGGTCTTAATTGTTAGTAGGGAGTGTAGAAATTGTGTGTAGTGTAGTGGAGGGGGCCTAAGTGTAAATCTTTTAAATCATTTCCCTACTCCCTCCCTACTCCCCTCTCCTCCCTCACTCCTCACCATCATCTCCCAGCCAACTCCCTCTCTCTCTCTCTAGCATTGGGTAAGTTTTCTTTCCCTTCCTTCTCTCTTCATTTTCTTCATCTTCTTCTTGAAATCCCTCATTTATTAAAACGTGAAATGTGTTTAGATCGTCGTTAGGATCGCGTAGAATAAAAAAGAATTGAATTCCGTCAACTTTGAGATTTATCAAGTAAGTTACTTTTCCCCCATTTTGATGCTAAAATGTTCATATCATGTTTAGATAATGCTTGATGTGTTATATTTGAAGTTTGGTTGAGATTGGAATTTATATTGAGTTTTGATTGAAAATGGTGATTTGATGAAAGTTGGGATTAAACCTTGATCTTGGTTGATAAATGATGTTATCTAGGTCCTCATCCTAGTTATAAGATGTTGTGGTTCATATTTATGCTTGGTGGAAGATTGATGGTGTTTGATTTTGAGTATTTGGTGTTTTGGGTCGAAATTTGGTAATGCCCAGCTCTGTTTCCCGACCTTGAACCCAGACCAGGCGCCCGCCCGCGTGGTGCCAGGCGCCCGCCTGCACCCCCTTTTCCAGCGACCCAAACCTTCTGGCCAAACAGGCGCCCGCCTGCCTATGCCCAGGCGCCCGCCCGCCTGTTGGGGATTTTGTCCTTTTGCTTGGTTTAAGACTTAAGGCTTAACTAGTTGAGGTTTATTTCTTCTAATTAACTTAAAATAACACCGTGGAACACTTATTTAAGTGGAATTTATTCTTTTGTGAATAAATGTGTTATGAAATTTATTTAAGTACCGTTTTGGGAATGTTGGGCATCTTTGATGTGCTGTTTATATTGGTTTACCTTTGTGGTGATTTAATTGGATTGGTTCCCTACTTTGGAACCTTAAGTTGTTTATCCATGCTAAATTATTATTACTTAGCATTTATTTGGAAGCCCAGCTGGCATATTTGTTGCATCGGGCGATGGGAGAGATTATAATGGCAAAGCCAAGTCCATTATAATGTTGACCATTGTTTTGCCCCCTTCTTTACCCCTTTTCCAGATTGGCCTTGGAAGAGATGAGTTAGCTTCCTTTATGAATGTATCTAGCTACCGGGCATGACTTTGTGTCATGGTCCTTGTCCTTTGTGACACTTTAATGGTTATTGGTTCCGGTACCGGGGTTTTCTCTTCGGCTTTCATGCTATTATGGAGATGATGATTGTTGACTATTGAAGCTGCGCAGCGATCCTTTATTTGGATGTACCGGTTTGGAAAACCTTGGCTATATCATTTGTTATGTGTTTATTTCCGCTGCTATCTGTTATGTGATAAATGCTATGTGTTACGTGATATTTATTATTGCTTATCGCTTCGTGCATCATAGCATGTCATGTAGTTGCATTAGTAACTTATTGAGATTTATCTCACCCCCTTTCTTTTTATCTTTGTTTTTCCTTAACCCCCCCCAGGTGCTAAGGATTAGTCTCGCTGATCACGAGAAAGAGGACGTCGAGTGTGGATATATTCTTTTGGGGAAGGTTGTTATAGGTTGGTTTACATTATATAAATGTGTAACCTTTTGGGATATTTGTACCAAACATTGACGTCATTAGGATTTGTGTATTTTGTAACTTGGGTGTATAAGCTTATAGAGTTTATACTAGTTTTACCTTGTTGTTCAAGTTGATTTTCAAAACCTTGTGTTATCACCTTTTGGTATCAAATGGAATTTTTATCTTCAGTATTTCTTAGTTTTGGTTTTAAGTCGACGTCCAGCTCGCGGTCTCGGGCCCGTGGGGTCCGGGGTCGCGACAGTGTGAGGTTCGTTTGAGGTGAGTTGTTCTTTGTAGCTCATTGCGGTGGATTACTCCTTTGTAGTTGTTGCAGTGGATTGCTCCATCGTAGTTGTCATGGGTTGCTGCCGTTTATCTACTTTGTAAGGAAAGAAAGGAAAATAGAACATTTGAGGTGAAAAGAAAATGAGACTTTTACTTTTCCATGGTGATAGCCCCTTCTATTTTTCTTTTTCTTTTTTATTTTATCTCTTTGTGCACACCCTTTTTTTTTTTTTCCTAGGCCGCCCTTTCGGGTTTTCAACCTAGCGAGCCATATTTTTTTTTTTTATATTTGTACATGAAACATTGGGCAAGACAAGCCCTAGTTTACTTTCGCCTCTCTCGATTGCGAGGTAGCTTCCTTATAGTTCAAGCGGCCTTTTGCTGGCGGCGGGCATCCTAGCCCTTGATTTTCACCGGTAGAGCTCCATTGGATTATCACGTGCACCAATTAATGGCATGAATGACTTCGTGCACTTGTCTTACATTTGCGATGGAATACGGACAGCCCCAGTGTAACGGCATGTAGTACTCATGAAGGGAACAAACCAACCCTTTAAATTGTGACAGCATGGATGTCTATTTGATGATGACCAACCGCAGTCCATTTCTTTGTCACGACCTTATAAAAAGGGGTCTAATGGTGGGATGAGAGGCGTTTAAGGATAGTGTATGGGAGAAGTTGTATATAGAGAGTGTACATGAAGTGTGTACAAGGGGTGAGTGTATAGAGAGAGTGTATGGGGGTAGAATGTAGAGAGAAGAGAAAGCGATTCGTTCATCCCAATTGATCGAAGCATTTGTTATTTTGAGATTAATCGTTTACTTAGTTATGTGAATGGTTTGTGGGTTCATTTACCTTTTAATGAGTCGTCATTAATGAGTAAGATTAAGATTAATTCATCATATAAAGATATAGCAATCAAGCGAAAATGGTGAATAAGACAATTTTCATGAAATTGATATATGCAAGCTTATGTATCAAGTCTAGAGAGAAAAGAAAAGAAATAAAGACCCTTTTATTGGAACTAAAAGATTTAAACTGACTAGTCCGGGGTGGACTTTTACTTAAAGAAACAAAAATCGTCCAAGGTGGACTTTTGACTAAGGACACTCTAGAACCTACGAAGACTGAATGACCCTTTTCTTTTCTTTTATTTAAAGGAGGTAGCCCATTTTCCTCTTTTGCCCATGCCCATGTATTCCGTTGGCGGGTGATGGCTCCGCTGTCAATGAGGCTTTGAATCTTTCTCCTCAATTGGAGGCAATCTTCGGTGTCATGCCCAATGTACTGGTGGTATTGGCAGTGTTTGGAGGGATCCAAGCCTTGCTTCACCCTACTTGGTTCATAGTTGAACAAAGGAGACAACTTGCCGGCTTGAACTAGACTTTTGAAGAGTTTGGCTAACGGCATACCCAAGTCATTGTACTCGCGTTCGTCCTTCCGAACTGTCTTTGAGGGTGGTTTAGGTACCGGTACCTGTCGTTGATGAGTAGTCTTAGGAGGCATCCCAACGGGGGAAATCTGTGATGGCCCATACATTTGAGGAGCGTACGGGTGTTGAAATTGAGTAAGAGGGAGAACTCGGACGAGGTAATCATAAATGCAATAAATATCAGAGTGAAGGCGCTTCTCGGTGTCCTTTAGAGCCTTGCACATCTCTTTTGAAAGCGGTCGACTTGCTTGAGGAGGACAGTCTCAAAGTAGGCTTCTTGTTCGTTGAGAGTGGTCCGGAAGAGGGTTGCTTGCTCGTTGAGGATGGTCTCGAAATAGAGCGCTTGCTCATTGAGATCAGTATTGGTTTGGAGAGTTGTCTCGAGACCTTGGGTAATAGCTTCATTTGCAACTTCGATGTTCCTTTCAACAGACATGATGCAGGATCTACAATAGTTGTAGGGGAATTATGTCTTTGAATTGAGCTTAGATTTATAATTAATGACAAGGCATCGTTATAAAATCACTTTTGGAAAAGAGTCAGTCTCCACACTTTGAAATGCATTTTTGACAAGAATTTGAAAGTTTGACCGGGCCGAAGTTGCCTACGTTCCCCTTACCATGAGGGAGAGGTCCCACACAATAAGAGGCTCAGGTCGCCGTAGTTCGAGTCAAGTTAGACTTTTAAAAAGAGGTGAGAGATGACCACAGGGGTCAAAAAAGAGGGAGATGACTCGGTCCTTGGTCAAGCATGGGTGAGGAAGACCTATAGGAATCGGGTAAGGTTTGACTTAAGGTTTGACCTAAATTTGACCTAAGGTTTGACTTAAGGTTTGAGACAAGAAGTGGTTCAAGCTAGAATGCGTCGATGATGGTGGGTTGACCTAGATGGGTAAAGGATAGGTCGACCTAAATGAGAAGGGTTGGATTGACCTATATGGTGAATGAATCAAGATAGCGGGTTGTAGTGGGTTGCCTATGGGATGATCTAAGCGGGATAGACATGGTTTGACCTAAGCGAGTCTAAGGTTGACCTATTCGGGTTGATGGACCAAGGAATGTTGGAGATTGACCTAGATGGATCCAAGATAGGTAAGTCGACCTAAGCGGGTCGCGGGTTGACCTAGATGGGTCAGGGATTGACCTAGTTGAAGGTCGGTAGATAGATTCAAGACGGGTAAGTTGACTTAAGCGGGCCAAGGATTGACCTAGATAGGTCAAAGGTGAAGGGGTAGTTTTAACCTAAGACTGACAAGTTGACCTAGATGGGTCGAGGATGGGATGTGGACCTAAACGGGTCGAGACGGGTTGACCTAGGTTGGTCTGGACGACAGTGGGTCAAATAATGACCTAGGTGGGTCAAGATGACGGTTTGACCTAAGCGGGTTAAGGTCAAAGGTAATTGGGTTCTCCTATGGAATCAAAGATTGACCTAAGAGGTCAAAAGCGGATAAAGTTGACATAGGGAGTCAAAGGTTGACCTAGGAGGTCAAAGGCGGATAAGTTTGACCTAGGGGTCAAGGGTTGACCTAAGAGGTCAATGGCGGATAAAGTTGACCTGTGGGGTCAAAGGTTGACCTAGGAGGTCGAAGGTGATAGGGTTGACCAAGGAGGTCAAGGGTAGACCTAAGAGGTCAAAGGCGGATAAAGTTGACCTAGGCGATCAAGGGTAGACCTAAGAGGTCAAAGGTAGATAAGGTTGACTTAGGGGGTCAAAGGTTGACCTAGGATGTCAAAGGTAGATAAAGTTGTCCTAAGAGGCCAAAGGATGGTGGGATTTTGACCAAAGCGGGTCGAGATGAAGGGTAGACCCAAATGGATCGCAATGATGGGTAGGTAACCTAGATAGGCCAAGATGAGGAATTTTGATAGATGGCCCAAGGGGTGAGCGATGGACCTTAAAGGTCGCCTAGATGCAATGCACATTTTATTTTGCGAAAAGTTTTACATTTATTTACATCCTAAATGGTTGATCTAAGGAGTGTCCTAATCTCTATGTGTGGGTTGACACGGGTAGGATTAAAGGTTCCCACCGCTCGCGGAACGTACACGGTGAGTGGAGTAGACGAGTGACTCGAAAAGAGGGCGGCAGTAGCGCACAAATTCCTGCACATCGAATACTCCGGGTGATAGGGACATGTGCAGTGCTGACACGGACTAGTGGTAGTGTGAGGCAAGAAACTAATTCTTTTTAGGGAGAAAAGAGAGAAGCTTTGAACGTTTGAATGATGCGATGCAATGCATGAGAGAGAGGGAGAGAGATAGAGAGAATAATGTACAAGGGAGCATAGCACAGTTTTGTTTGACCCTAATACTAAAGCGAAGATAACAAGGGTACATGGTACAAGGTACAAGGTACAAGTATTAACATGGCGGAGTGCACGGGTGCATGTGTAAACATGGCTTAACTGTAGGGGGCACGTGAAAACATGGCAAGTGTGCATGTGTAAACATGGCAGGTGCGTGCATGTGTAAACATGGCAAGCATCATGATGTGACGAAAGTTAGACCCACTAAGTTTGAAAAAGTTTCAAAGCAGTCCCCAGCAGAGTCGCCACTGTGAATACCCCTTTCCGATGAAGCGACGCATGGGAAGTATCTTGTGATTATTATTATTTACAAAAGGAATATTCTTAACGACATTAAAATTATGAGAGTCGCCACGCCGTTTTAATTAAAGCCAAAACATTGAAAAAATCATTTTTAGTGGGTTCGGGGGTCAAATTACAACAAGAGAAGAATATTGAACGTTATCACTCCTATTGCCCGAATTGATCGGTCTTTCTATCATGATGAATGTGTTAGTAGTGTGTTAGTGATTTAGACCGGATCCGAAGATTGCCTACGTTCCTCTCAATGTGATAAACTCAGGTCAGCGTAGTTCGAGAAGAATTTAGAATAGGCAGAGGAATCGGGATCATGCATAATGAGGGGGGAATTACCTAAAGATTAGGGTTTAGAAGTAGTTCCTAGATCATCCTCGGGTTGATGAACCCCAGATCATCATCGGCTATGAAATAATATGTAATTATGAAGATCGCAACCCTAAATATAGCATAAATAAGGTTTTAATCTATGAACACGATGAACATGCGAAGAACATATTATGAACATATGAATAAACATGCAAAGCATATGAAGAAACTATGAATAAACATGCAAGAACATGAATATTATGAAGAACGCATGACTAAACATATTAAGAATATGAATATCAAAGATCTACATTAAAAATAATGCAAGAACATGAAGAAAAAGTTAGAAAACTTACCTTTGTTGGCAAGAAATAAACCTTGATCTCCTTAAGTGTTTGAATGCTTAATTAGGGAGAAAATTGTGTTTAAGAACTCTAAAATTCGGACTTAAAGCTCTCAAACTCGGGGCCATAACCAATGGGATGGAATTGGTTTATATAGTAAACTGATGGGAAGATCTGACGGTCAGGATCATCCGGAGCAAGGTTGGCCGCCTGGCCATTACTTAAGCCGATGACAAGAGTGGCTGCGTGGCCAATGTTGGGGCGTGGCAAGGTTGGCCGCGTGGCCAAGGATGCAGGCTGACGTGATTTTCAAGCTAGGGTTTCTGCATGGTTTTAAGGAAACCATTTATTACCTATTTTGATAGATTTTTTCATAAATGAAGTATTTCGGGAATCCGGGACAAGTCTTTGCAAGGTTTCTAATTCCTATAAAGTCCTTGTATATTTGGGAAAGTCCTAATAAACTCATTTTCAGGTCGGGTACTAACAACGGTATGTTTGCTCGAGTCTTCTTGAGTTGAACCGACAGCGGATCTTCGGATGCAGCTTGTGCTTTTGATCTTGGAGAAGGGGGTGCTGTATTGCAGAAACATTGGGATTGGCCGTAACTCTGTCTCTAGAGTTAACATATTGGCATTGCCCGCCATAACTCAGTCGGCTGAGTCTAGCATATTGAATCTTTTTCCTTTTCTCTAAGACTTCCTTCAGAATCTCGCTGTGAGTTCTAACAAGAATCATCAAATTCATTCATATCATCGAAGCCTTCATTTAAAACCAAGAGGCCTTTTGACTAGAAGTGTTGAGGGACCATTGAAGTTGGATCCCTTTCATGGAGCCAGAAGACTACTCCCAAATTGCATTGCTCGGGTACCACTGCCCGGAAGCTTGTTAATTTCGAAGCCCCAATATTTCCCTTTGCTTATATCACTGTAATGCTGTGGCCTAAAAGATTTGTAGATTGTGAAGCCCCTTGAGACCTTTCGGTATAAAGCTTCAAACTTGACCGTAGCCCCTAGAGTGCCATCATTGATTGAGAGAAAGGTCCATCCTTGATTGGGGGAACGAGCACGGGGACACATGACAAGAGGGCTTTTTTGATATCCCTTTTGAGACTTTGCAGATAGTCTCACACATCTTTATCGAGCATAGCCCTTAGGGCTTATTGATTGTCAAATGAAGCAAAATAAGCCCTTGTTCTTGAGTCACATAGCCCCTAGGGCGTCACCATTTGTTGAGCAAAGCAAGAGTGACTCATCCTCATGCGAGGGAACAAATATGAGAGGACATGGCAAGAGCTACTCCATTTCTCGGGAGCCTTTCGGTGTACTTTAGAAGCACATACTTGAAGAAGCTTTGAAAACTGAGACACATGTTGTTGCTATTTGCTGCCCAAGCCAAATGACTAGCTAGGAATTATTTGTGCAACCTCGTGCCCTTTTATGATGGGCTCGTTCTAGGATGGGTCTTGTTTACCACGGGCCTTCTTTTCATGAACCCAAAAATGCACACTGCTGGAGAATGATGCTGATAACCCAAGACAACCTTTGATGGTGCCATAGCTTGTCGAGCCTTTTGCAATTCCAAAGTTGACTCGGTTGGGAATTGACATGCTGAGAAGATTTGATGTAGAACTCGTGCAGTTGTCTTCTTTAGAGGCCGGAGATCTCCATTTCTCTTTCCCTTCTCTCTCTCTCACTCTCTCATTTTTTTTATGACGCACCCTGTTTTTTGCCTAGACCGCCCTTTCGGGTTTTCAATCTAGCGGGCATCTCTTTTGCGTCTTCTTTTTTTTTTGACTCGATTAATGAGGAAGTGTGCATTGACTCTGGGTGAGGAGATAAGACATGTGATTTTGCGGTGAAGACCTCTTGTCACTAAAGATGAGTGACATTGACTCGACTAGGGAAGTGTCCCTAGTATTGACTTTGTATATATTTGTTGAATGACTCACGAAGGCAAGTAAGTCATTAAGAGAGAAGAGAAGGAAAGCCCCAATTTGATTGCAAGAAATTGGGAGTATGCAGAAAGAATAGAAGCCCTAGACTTGACAAGGAACGGAAAGTGATTCCAAATCTAGGAAAGTTCTTCAATCTTGAGGTGATTAATTCATTGGCAAATGACTCGTACAAAGATGTCATGACAAGTTCGAAAGGAAGGCCGATCACCATAACGCGCTAAGGCTAAACATATCTTCTTTCTTGCATGAGACCGGACCCGAAGGTTGCCTACGTTCCTCCAGTGAAGAGGCTCAGGTCACCGTAGTTCTTGTGGATTCTCCATTCGCCGTGATGAATTGTTGCTTCGTCGTGATTGTTGTCGATGTTGCTTCGTCCTTCGTTTGGTGGAATGATATTGTTGTTGTGAACTTCTTTGAATGAAGGGGGATTTTTTTTTATTTATTATTTTTTTTTTTGTGCTCTAACTTTTGCCTAGGTTGATTTGAGGATTTCAACCTAGCGAGTTTTTTTTTTTTTTTTTTAATCCCCTTTTGAAAACTTTGCTTCATGATCGTTGCTCCACCTTTCTTTGTCTTGATTTCGTCGTTGTTGATGCCGTCGTTGATGTTTAGCCCCTAGGCGTTCAAGCGATGGCCTTCGTTCTAAAACTTGTTTAGACATCTTTTCATCATTTTGCCAAGAATTAGATTGAACAACTTGGAAGAGTGTATGAGGACAAGAACGACTTTATTTGATGACTCAATGGACTCGAACATAGGACGAGAGAAAACATTAATGCACACATTAAAGGACTTTTGACTCTTTTTTTTTTTTAATCCTATTTCTAGGTAGAGAAAGAGAAACGGAGATTGTTGTCGTCATCCCCCATGTCGTTGTAGTCCTCATTGTCGTTGTAGTCTTCCATGTCACTACATTCTTTCATGTCATTGCTTGGGAACCCTTTGTCGTTGAAGCTTGTGTCATAGGAGGACTCGGCTACTTCTCGGAGCAAATTTTCAATTCTAACCCCCGCATCATACATGCTTGAAAAATCGGAGTGAAAAGCCCCACTAAGATGAGTGTGGTAGTCCATTTTCAAACACTTCAAGAAGATTTCCATTTGTTCCTTCTTGGAAGGCCTATCAACCATCTCGGCTAGCTTGTCATTCCAACGGCGATAGAAGCCCCCAAATGATTCATCACTCATTTGCACGGTGCTCTCCAATTCCTTCTTGGTGGGGCGGAACATGGAGTTGCCTTGATATTGTGACTTAAGGCAAGCATAGTGACATCCCAATTGAGGCGGGTGGAAATTGGAAGACCCATATACCAATCTTTTGCGACCCCCTCGAGAGTAAGCGGGAAGCATTGTGCCATTATTTGAGGAGACACTTTCTTTTGTAGCATGGCCCAAATGTAGGAGTCAACATGAGCGTCGGGGCAAGAGTTGCCGTTGAACTTTCCAATATCGGGCATCTTGAACTTTTCGGGAAGAGCCTCCATTGTGTTTATGAGGAGAGAAACTTGATGAAGATCGGTGCTTGGGCCCTTGTGCAAATTTAGCCCACTAAGATTTTGGTCAATGTAGGACATGAGAGTGTTGACCAAACCGGTATTGATGCCTTGGACATTTCTTTCATTCGTGAGCCCCTTCAATTGGTCCTCGAGTTTGGATACTTCTCTTTTATGGGCCATTTCCACATGCTCGTAACGGGCTCACCATAAATCGTCCTTGCGGCGAACATCCTTGGCTAGTGTATCAATTTGCCCTTTCAATACTTTCACCATGCGGAATAACCCTTCGTTGGACACGGGAATGCCGTTGTCATTGCCGTTTGAAGCCATTTGACCTATGGAGAGAACACGGTTGATCTTAGGATGGCCCCACAAACACCTTTTAAGTAAAATGATTTCACCCACAAACAAGAAAAGACTCAACCACATAAAGAAAAATGACTCTTTTTTTATTTATTTACAAAAGTCGGAAGGACGCGGTCCTTTTTGGGGTTTCTAGAAAAATAGTGGAATCGTCACACTAGTATATAGACCTTCTCGTGGTCCCATATACTCATCGGATTCCACCATGCTTGTGAATCCTACATGTGTCGGGATTAAACTAAATTAATGTAGTAAATCATACATGCGGGGACGGATTTTTTATTTGCGTCCATTATGACCACTTGGGAACGGAGTTTTATTTCGTCCATAACAACGAGTGGCATGTATGATTTGAAGACATTAGTTTAGGGAAATCTCGGCACATGGAAACCAACTTGAGTCACGGAGTGTTAGACCCTAACTAGAATTGTGTGGTTTGTGCTCGGCTAAAGAGAGTCTTAAAGGTCACCCCCGGCATGTAGTCGTGAACTACGCCACGGGCTGAGGTTTACCGCTTCGAAAGAGCCAAGGTCGAGTGGAGCTTGAAACTTTCTAGGACGGGCCTCGACGGGTTTGGAGTTGGACTTGCGATAGTGAGCAGTTGATAAGAATTATGTGCGCGTAGTGTGAGGTATAACAAGTGACAAAATATATTTTTTTTCAAAGGAAATAAAAAAACAAATAAGCACATAATTTACAACTTTCGAATCACCCGTGTGACCGATAAAAATGAACAGGAAATAAAAGCTGTTCTGTGCAGACCCGGTGCCCACACACTGTCAAAACTGTCCATTCTGTTCACTGTTTCTGTTTCTGGGAAATGCCCAGAAGCGCGCGCATACAGATGCCTACTCGGGAGGTGCACGCGTTAGACTGAGAGAAGTGGAGGCGCCCGCTTCTGGGCAGTACCTGCAAATCAGCGGGTTCAAGGGATTGCCTTGACCCTAAATTATAGAACTTTTTCCCCTGCAATAAACGTTAGCACAGAAACATGGAATTGAAGGACAAGATGGGAGGCGGGCGATTCTGGTAATTGGGGTCGGACGTGCGCGCTTTAGGGTAAGAAGGCTAGAGGCGCGCGCTTCCTACCCTTTTTACCAGAATGCCCAGAAAATGAAATAAAAGAACACCAAAAATGAAAAACGCAAGTTTAACCCTCTACATCCCCAGCAGAGTCGCCACTGTCGATACCCCGGGGGACCACGGCTTGGCTAGAGCGTGTGAATTACCTAGGATGTCTACTTGATTTTAAGAATCGGCACCCACGTTTTAGAGGAACGCGAGAAAACCTAAGAAATATAGCCTTTTTGTACGAAAACCAGAGATTCGGGAAGAGAAGGGTTCGGGGGTTAGGTGACGGAGTGGGAAGTACTTAAACACCCACTCCGCCCCGCTTACGCGGGTCTTGCTACTTTTGATGTTCTAGTGCTAATGTCCTTCAATTTATTGATATAAAAAATGTGCTAACAATTTAGATGAGAAGAAAAAGGGAAATAAAAAAGAATGATTTTATTAATTAATTTATGCTAAAAGATTACATGTTGAATATTTGCCAAACAATTACATTAAGAGATGAAATGAAATTAAATTAATGTTGAAATATTGGGATGTAACCTTGGCCAAACTTCAATAGTGAAGTGGCCTTTTGGTTGTATCCCTTTTTATGGAGATTGCATACATTGACTAGACATGAATAAAATAAGAAGAAGAAAAAGGGAAGTTGTACCTTAAGAAGAAGGACTTTAAACCTTGACTTAAAGATGGTGTTGTTGTAGGGAAATTGTTGTAGAAAAATTTGTGTAGAGTCTTGCCACGAAAAACTCTTGTAGGGAGAATTTGTGTATAGAATTGTGTATAGTTTAGTTTGTGAATCAAAGTTGAGGTCCGAGGTCCCAAAAGAAGGTAGAAGATGGTGGTTTTTATAGGTAAAAAGAGGAGGGAAAACTTGGAGGGAAATTGGTCAATCCATGTGAGATGGAGTTGACCAATCACAAATAAGATAAATGAATGAATAAAAGAAAAATAAAAGAAATCAAATAATAAATTAAAGAATTATTAGTTTTTGGGAAAAGGCTAGAATATGGGATTTGGAGTTAATGAATAAAAAGGGGGATGAACTTGGATGTAAAAAGAGATGTTTTTGTGATCAAGAAGATGTTTGTAAATAAGAAAAGGGAGGGAAATAAGGTGCAATCCGTTACTGCCATAATGGGAGGCGCGCGGGTCCCGCTTTAGGGGCGAGACGCGCGCGCATCCCGATAACACTTCCGGAAGCGCCCGCGGGAGAAAAAGACAGAATGACAGAATGACTCTAAAAGTTAACTCTGTTATGCAGTTTAGTCCAAAACTAACGGAATCAGTTAGGAACTTAACGGAAGTAACAGAAATTAACAAAAACAAGTTAAATAAAAATACTATGTATGCAATCGGGGTGAGAGGTCCAAGGCGGGGTGTCTACACCAGGCTCATCTCATTCTTATGTGGCATCTCATTTTGTGTCGTATTTGCATGTTCTTCTTGATTCTATGCCTTATGTGCTAGAAGTATCTTCCCCTATGGGAGATTGCATGTTTGCTTCTGAGGTCTATAAGAAATGTGAAGTTCTTGTGGGTGATCATGCCCTTCTTGCTGACCTAGTCGTGTTACCTATAAGGGACTTCGACGTGATTCTTGGCATGGATTGGCTTTATGTGCATCATCCATCTGTTGATTGTCATAGAAAAGTAGTAACTTTTTCTATACCTGGTTTGCATGATTTTACCTTTGAAGGTGATATTCCTATGTGTGATATTCGTGTTATTTCTACTTTAAATGCTAGAAAACTTTTATCTCGTGGTTGTGCCGAGTATCTCGCATGTGTGCTTGACAAGAGTTTATCTGTTCCCAAGATGGAAGATATTCTTGTTGTGTCTGAATTTTCAGATGTGTTCTCTTCTAAGTATAGCATGCCACCTGATCGAGAGCTTGAGTTCTGTATTGAGTTATTACCAGGTACAGCACCAATCTCTAAAGCACCTTATAGAATGGCTCCAGCTGAGTTGAAAGAATTAAAAACACAGCTTGAGGAATTACTTGAAAGGGGCTTTATCAGGCCTAGTGTATCACCGTGGGGTGCACCAGTGTTATTTGTTAGAAAGAAAGATGGGACTCTGCGATTATGTATTGATTACAGAGAGCTTAACCAGGTAACTATTAAGAACAAATATCCGTTACCTCATATTGATGACTTGTTTGATCAAATTCAGGGTTCAGTAGTGTACTCGAAGCTTGACTTGAGAAGTGGTTATCATCAGTTGAAAACCAGATCTGAGGATATACCAAAGACAACTTTCCGTACCAGGTATGGGCATTATGAGTTTATTGTTATGCCATTCGGTTTGACAAATGCTTCAGCTGTATTTATGGATTTGATGAACCGTATCTTCAAACCATATCTTGATTGTTTCGTAGTGATATTCATTGATGATATTCTTGTGTATTCTAAATCACGGGGTGAGTATGAACAACATCTCAGAGTGGTATTGCAAGTTCTTCGTGAGAAAAATTATTTGCAAAATTCAGCAAATGTGCTTTCTGGTTAGAAGAGGTTTCATTCTTGGGACATGTTGTGTCTGCTACTGGTTTGCAGTAGATCCTTCCAAAGTTGAAGCAGTTGTAAACTGGAAGAGGCCAATTACAGTGATAGAAATCCGTAGTTTCTTGGGCTTGGCTAGTTATTATCGGAGATTCATTGAGGGATTCTCCAAGATTGCTACTCCATTGACTAATCTGACTCAGAAAGCTACTTCTTTTGAGTGGAGTGACAAGTGTGAAGCAAGTTTTCAAGAGTTGAAAAGGCGCTTAACTACAGCTCCAGTCTTGGCTTTACCTAGTGGAAGTGAGAATTTCATGGTTTATACCAATGCTTCTAAAGAAGGATTGGGTTGTGTTCTAATGCAAAATGGCAAGGTAATAGCTTATGCTTCAAGGAAATTATCTCCTTATGAAAAGAACTATCCTACTCATAATTTAGAGTTGGCTGCGATTATTTTTGCTTTACATAAATGGAGGCATTACTTGTATGGAGCTAAATTTGAAGTCTTCACAGATCATAAAAGCTTGAAGTACTTGTTTTCTCAGAAAGAACTCAACATGAGGCAACGTAGATGGATGGATAAATTAAAGGATCATGATTGTACTATCCTTTATCATCCAGGGAAAGCAAATATTGTGGCTGATGCTTTGAGCAGAAAAACTTATATTTCTTGCTTGATGATTCGTGAATGGAAATTGCTAGAAGACTTGTGTGATTGGAGTCCTTGTGAATCTTGATATGGAGTTATTCTTGAAAATATAAAGGCTACTTCAGATTTACTCCAACAGATCAAAGAAGCTCAGGTAACTGATTCTGAATTGCAGAAAATTATTAGTGGAATGAATGAAGGAAAGCAACCAGATTTTTCTTTCAACAGTGATGGAATTCTTATCTTTCGAGGCAGAGTTTGTATTCCAGTTGATCTTGATATCAAGAAGAGAGTTCTTGAAGAGGCTCACAAAGCCAAGTATACTATTCATCCTGGAAGCACTAAAATGTACCAAGACTTGAAAAAGCATTTCTGGTGGAACAACATGAAAAGAGAAATTGCAGAATATGTGTCCAAGTGTTTGACTTGTCAACAGGTAAAACTAGAACATCAACGTCTAGCAGGTTTGTTGCAACCATTAGAAATTCCAAAGTGGAAATGGGAGCATATCACTATGGATTTTGTGACTGGTTTACCACGTACCAGACGAGGCCACGATGCTGTTTGGGTTATAGTGGATAGACTGACCATGTCAGCTCACTTCTTGTCTGTTTCCATGGGATATTAATTGTATCAGTTAGCTTCATTGTATGTTCAGGAGATAGTTCGAATGCATGGGGTTCCTGTGAGTATTGTATTTGACAGAGATCCTCATTTTACTTCTCGATTTTGGCAGGCTCTTCAGGGTGCCATGGGTACTAAATTGAATTTCAGTACTGCTTTTCATCCCCAATCTGATGGGCAATCTGAGAGACTTATACAGATTCTCAAGGATATGTTACGTGCTTGTGTTGTTGATTTTAAAGGCAGTTGGGATACTCATCTTCCTTTGGCTGAGTTTGCTTATAACAACATTTATCAATCTAGCATTGAAATGGCTCCATATGAAGCTCTTTATGGCAGAAAGTGTCGATCTCCTATATGCTGGGATGAAGTTGGAGAAGCTAGACTCGTGGGACCTGAAATGGTTCAACAATCAGTTGAGAGTGTGAAACTCATTCAAGATAGATTGCGCACAGCTCAAAGTAGGCAAAAGAGTTATGCTGATCATCGCAGAAGGGATCTTGAATTCCAGGTAGGTGACTTTGTATTCTTGAAAGTCTCTCCTCGTAGAGGTATTAAGATATTTTGGAAGAAAGGAAAATTGACTCCTCGTTATATCGGTCCATTTGAAATTCTTGAAAGAGTTGGGAAGTTGGCTTATAGAGTTGCTTTACCACCTTCTTTATCTGGTTTTCATGATGTGTTTCACGTGTCCATGCTTCGCAAGTATATGGCGGATACATGTTCTTGAGTATGAGGCTATTCCATTTCAGCCTGATTTGTCTTATGAGGAACAACCTGTTAAAATTCTTGACTGGAAAGAGCAAGTCTTGCGCACTAAAAGGATTCCTATTGTGAAGGTCCTTTGGAGAAATCATGAAATAGAAGAGGCTACTTGGGAAACCGAGAAAGAGATGCGATATAAATACCCGAGCCTATTTGAAAATCTTGGTAAGTAAAATTCGTGGGCGAATTTTCTTTAAGGTGGGGAGGATGTAACGCCCATCCTTATTCTTGTTAAATATTTGACTTGCTTGTTAAATTCTTGAACTTGCATATTATGTGCTAGTTTTACTTGAATTAATTTCCTAACTGCTTTAGAATATTAAGGTGGTTAAATGTCTAGTTTTGACTTTTGGGTCATTTGTGAAAATATGACTTTAGGGGCCTTTTTGTTAAAAGTGAAACTTGAGGGGCCTAAGTGTCATTCTTGAAACTTGTTAAGTATATCTTCTTTGTTTGCCTTCTCTGAGGCATTTTATACCCAAACTTAGTTTACGTTTTCTCTGTGAAGAAAATTTAGGTTTAGGGTTTACCCTATTCTCGACTCCTCGAGTTTAATTATCCCTCTGTTCTTGATTCCGATCCCGGATAAATATTCGTGGCGTTGAATAGAGCGTTTCCTGCCGAACAGAAATTTGTTTGGGTAACTTTGATTCCGGAGTAGGTAAGTTATTAGCTCCCCCTTGCTTGTAATAACATGCATATATGTTATTCCTGATACTTGTGCTTGTCAATTTCGTGTTTGGGGTGATTTTTGTGATACTTGTAATTTTGGGACAAAGGGAGTATAAATCTACTGTGTAAATGATGAAAGAAATTTGAAAGTAATGGTTTGAGCTTGTTAGTATACTCCTGGGTATTTCTAAGGTGTTAGAATGTTAGTAAAAAGTATACTCCTATGCTTGGGACGGAGAATTCTTAAGCCTGGAAAGAAATTGGGTTTTGCTGGAAATTGTAGCGAGCGCCCGCTTGGTCCTTGCCGAGCGCCCGCCTGATATCCTAAGGAGCGCCTGCCTGGTCTGTTTTGAGCGCCCGCTTACCTCGTGTTTTATGACCAAAAAGTTCTGTTGAACTTGTGACCGCGCGCCTGGTTTGTGCCGAGCGCCCGCTTGCCCTGCAACCCTAGACCGAGCGCCCGCCCGGGTAGAAGTGAGCGCCCGCCCGGTCCCCTGTTTTAACAAAAGTGTTTTAAATCCCAAATGAAATGAAACCTTACCCCTCCTAAGGCATAGAGCCTTAGTATAAGATGTCCTAGCAAGTGTATATGTACCTTTTGGGGCATTAGAACTTAGTCTTGAACATGGGTACTTATAGAACTCAAATGAGAACTTAAGTATAAGAGTAACAACTCTTCTTTATGTCTTGAAAGTGATATAAACAAGCACTAATGTGGTATGCTTGTCTTGAAACTAATGTTTGTGCACCTTAGTGGCACTAGAACAATGTCTTGAGTTTGAACATCCAAAGTATAGGATGATGAACTTGAAGTATAAGATGTCTAACTCTTATATATGACTTGAATGTCCAAAGATTGGAATGATAACTCGAGTATAAGACAATAAAATCTTATACATGTCTTAAACATCCATAGAAGTGGATTGAGAACTTGAATATAAGATGATAAAATCTTGTACATACCTTGAAACCAATACATGTGTATGGTAAGGAATTTGAAAGTGTTAGGAACAAGCACTAACGTGTATGAGAAATATTCTTGATATGTATGTGCAAACATTGCATATAGTTGCTTGATAACAATGTGACTTCTTGATTACTTGAAGCATGTTCCTTATTGTGAGCTAGTCCACTACTTTTGGATTAGTTCTACTCTCGTAGTTCAAGTAAATACCTACTTGTGCATTCTTGTGTGAGTCCAGCAGGTCCTTGCTTGCTCGGAGGTATATAGGTTCACGCTTATCATGAGGCTGGGGCCAAAGTGATAATCGGGGATCTATGTATCTGCGCTTGACCCCTTACTACAGGCCATAGTAAGGGCATAGCTTCCTTTATTAGAGCAATACGCCTGATAAAAGTGAATGCTAAACTCGTGAACACCTCGTGAATCTTGATATTGGGATTGACACTGGTTACTGGGGCCAAAGTGATAATCGGGGATCTATGTATCTGCGCTTGACCCCTTACTACAGGCCATAGTAAGGGCATAGCTTCCTTTATTAGAGCAATACGCCTGATAAAAGTGAATGCTAAACTCGTGAACACCTCGTGAATCTTGATCTTGGGATTGACACTGGTTACCGGGTCTTCTTATATATACTGCATAAGCAGTTTCTTGATATTGATCGTGATTGTCAAAAGTAATACAAGCTACGACAACAATGGTATTCTTGGGAGGGATAAGGAAGGAAGCAATATCCTTTATAACGTGATAACTTATCCTTATGTGCTACTTGATGAGTTGGCTTAGCCTCTCATATACTTGTTACTTGATGATACTTAATACATGATTACTTGAGTATCTACTTGAATTGCATGATAACATGTCATGTAGTTGCATCTAATAGCTTACTGAGATTTATCTCACCCCGTTCCTTGTTTATTTGTTTTCCTTAGGTCAAAGGAAGGCTAGTGATAGTGCACAGTGAGGCTCGACATAGCTGGGAGCTTACTACGCAGGTTGTTATTCTTTTGGGGCTTGTGTCCTTTTACACTTTGGTGAGGACGATTTTGTATGGGTTGTATAACTCCATATTTTGGGGTAGACAGTCTTGAATAGTACTTGTTGTCTCTAGACATCTTGTAATGCCAGCTTATGTGCTAGGCATATTTTCCGCTGTATGTAACCAAGTTTGGTTTTAATTTTCTTGTCTAGAACTCGTGTTTTGAGTTATTTTAGCTCCTTACTCTTGAGTATATATATCATGTCAGTTTGTTATAAGCAGATGTCATCCCGTTTCTTGTTAGTTTCTTGTTAGTTACGTGCACCAGGTTCGAGGTTCTATTAGGGAATCCCGGGACTTGGGGGCGTGTCACGTCTACACCCAGAGAATTATTTAACATGAAACATTCGTCAGCAAGAAATGTGATAGAAAGATGTTTTGGTATTTTGAAGGGCAGATGGGGAATTTTAAGGGACCATTCGTACTATCCCGTTGAGTTAAAAAATAGGATTATAATGGCATGTTGTCTGCTCCATAATTTTATAAGGCAAGAAATGCCGATCGATCATTTTGAGGAGGACTGTGTCACTGACGAGGGAACGGGAGACAATGGAGGAGCTGAGGATAATGTTGAGACCGTAGGGACGTCCGCTGCTTGGACTACATTTAGATATAATCTAGCACAAACTATGTTCGATGAGTGGCATGCTTGAGAATAATAATTTTAGATACTACTTGTTTCTTATAATTATGTTTTACATTTTGGTTGTACTTGAATGATACTACTACTTGTTTCTTTTAATTATGTTTTACATTTTGGTTGTACTTGAATGATACTACTACTTGTTTCTTTTAATTATGTTTTACATTTTGGTTGTACTTGAATGATACTTCTACTTGTTTCTTTTTTTTTTTTTTTCTGGACAGAGGGAGTATATGGGAACATATTTTTTTAGTCCATATGTTGCTTGAAAGTGATTTCTTTGTTCTTTTTTTTCTTAATGCAGGCTGCATTCTTTTTTTTCTTTTTATAATAGCAGGCTGCCTTTTTTTTTTTTTTTTTTCATTTTTTATAGCAGGCTACATTCTTTCTTTTCAGTCCATATGTTTCTTGAAAGGGATATATGGTTTTGTTACTCAACTGACATGAAATTTGCTCTTTCTTTTTACAGCATTACTATCATTATGTGTATGATATATTATTATGTATGAAACTTTAGGCATGGCTTCTAGACAAAACTATCGGCACTGGACATTAGAACAAGATTCCAAGCTCATAGAGGCTATGGTGGATTTGGTAAATGCAGGAGATGGATTTAAGGCTGATAATGGTTTTAAAACGGGTTATTTGAAACAGGTTGAAAATGCTTTAAAAGAAACACTCTCAGATTCTGGACTTTTGGGTAAACCGCACATTGAGTCAAGGTTGAAAACCTTGAAAAAGGATTGGCAAGTTGTATACGACATGCTTTATGGTTATACCACTAGTGGCTTTGGCTACGATTGTGAAAAACATTGTGTGACTGCTGAACCTACGGTTTGGGATCCTTACCTCAAGGTAATTGTTTGCTTTTGTTTATTTTGTGATTTTTATTTTTGTATAATTGCAAGTTGATTATATTATGTCTATTCATGAATAAATAGGTTCATAAAGAGGCGGCTAAATGGAGAAACAAATCATTTCCCCTATTTGAAGATTTATGTACTGTATTTGGCAAAGATCGAGCCAAAGGGAATAGGGCTAGAGATTTTGCTGAAATGGAGGAGGAGGCTAACAAAGAAGAAGAAGAAGAGAAAGATGGTAATGATTATGATGAGGGGAGGGAAGATAGTATTACCGCAACAGGAGTTGATGTCCCTAGTACTGAAGAGTGTAGTAGTGCACCTCTTAAACGGAAAAGTGCTAGGAGTCAAGATTCTTTGCTTGAAGGTTTATCTAGTGCTGCTAGCTTACTCGGGAACAAGATTGAGGAAGCATCAACAAAACTTGGTGAAGCAATACAAAGTGACTTGGACATACAAAGGAAAACGAGCCTTGTTTTTTCTGAGTTGTCCAAAATCACTTCATTGTCTATGATGGATAGGTTCAAAGCAACAAGTAAGATAACATGTGAGCCATAGAAAGTGTTGGTTTTCTTTTCTATTCAGAAAGAAGAAGAGAGGGAGGAATGTGTCAGGTATCTTTTGGATAATTGAAATCAAACTGCCTTCTTTATTTTGATTCTCTTTTGTGATACTTCAAATGGGCGTACTTGGAACGTTATTTTGATGGGTTTTAGTATTTGAACAATGTTAACTCGTAAAGTTATGCAACTGTGTTAGACTACTATTTGAACAAGTTGGGTGTACTGGTGTATATTTTGCTGCAAGCCTGCAACAAGGTTTAAAGATACTTGTGTACTTATGGTGATTTATACTCCCTCCGTTCCAAGTAAGTTGGCCCTTTCCATAATCCTATGTAAATTCTTTCTGATCTCTCTCCCAATTTTTCAATTTTCTTGAGTTTAGTTTTGATGATTGTTTCGCTTTGTGCATGGTGAATTTGGTTGGAAATTTGGGTTTGATTTGGTTTTGGATGGATGAAACTGCTATAAAGCTGGCCTGAATTTGGTTGGAAATTTGGGTTTGATTTGGTTGGCCCTTTCCATATATGCTTGTTTCTTTTTGTGGATAGATGGAAAATGGAAATTGCTAAAGCTGGGCAGTGTATATACACGGTGTGAAACTTGGATTATGGGGTTGTACTTAATGCTTTAGGGGTTGTACTTAATGCCTGTTCAGAAAGTAGGTTTTCACTAGCTCAACTGGATGGATATACTTGCTGATTGGGGAAAAGCATAACATCATTTTGTTGACGTTTTTTATCAACAAAAATGAACTTTGACTTTTTTGGCTATTAATGGTTGGTCAAAGTTCATATTTTTTGACAAAAAAAAGTCAACATGTTAGCAACTTACTTAGAACGGATAGAGTATTATATTAATTTATGTTTTTTTTTGAAGGATTTATATTAATTGATGTTAATATTTACGTGAGCCTGTAACCGAGTGGGGCAATAAAGTGTGTGGACGTTCCGGTTCTTGGGCTGAAGACGGAGGCCCAAACTAGATAGTCGTTACATAACCTATGGTGGGAAAAAAAAAAAAAAAAAAAAACGGTTCTTGGGCTGAAGATGGAGGCCCAAACTAGATAGTTTTTTTTTTTTTTTTTTGAGCAAAAACTAGATAGTAGTTAGATAACCTATGATGAAAAAAAAAGTGATTTTTTTTTTTGAAAAAAGGGTATTCTGGACATTTTATCATATAATAATTCCATTCCAACATTGTTGTCTTGAAACCAAACATGAATTACCTAGGAATTGAATGACAATTACATTCCATTATGTGTCAACCAAACACAAGGTTTGACCACTTTCCACTCCTTTCCAATTCCTCAAGGATTCTCATTCCATTGACCATTCCATTCATTCATTTTTTTTTCTGCCGAACCAAACGCCCCCTAATTCTAGATCTAGGGTTTGCACAGTCAAGAATTATTGTGATCAATAATTCGTGCAACTAGATTAGTGAGATTTGTATCTATGATATCCATATTAATAATATATTCTCCCTCCGCCCGTGGACGTAGCCAAGTTGGTGAATCACGTAAATCTGTGGTCTTGTGATTGCTTTACTTTTCTCATCAAGTCTTGTTTATTGTTCTAACAGATATTGTTATACTTGTGGAAGTCTTTTTTTTATATATAATTTCAATTTAAAATTAAACCGATAGATAATTTTGTTTGATACTAATATCAATTCAAAAATACTACCTCCATCCCAGTTCAATGGACACAATTTGATTCTTTTGGATTTAATTG
Source organism: Campanula takesimana (assembly GCA_026119855.1). Taxonomy (NCBI): domain Eukaryota; kingdom Viridiplantae; phylum Streptophyta; class Magnoliopsida; order Asterales; family Campanulaceae; genus Campanula; species Campanula takesimana. The sequence goes on from JAOWBW010000058.1 coordinate 311,033, forward strand.
AAATTTGACCATAATTTTATGACAATATGGATATCTCTATGCAATTTGAAAAAAAATATTATATTGATATTATTCCTAACGGTAAAACAATAACAATGTTTTGAATTGCATAGCAATGTCCGGATTTTCATAAAATTGTGGTCAAAATTCGATTGAGTTAACTAAATTAAAAATAACTGTGCACATTGAGATGAGATAGAATTTCAAAAGTAGTTTGGTAACGTATCAATCTATAGTTTAAAAATCCAAATTCAACTCTATCGACTAGGAGATAGTTCAATACTTCAATCCAGAACATTGGTTTCTTAATTAATGTATCCACGATGAGTTGAAACATTTATCAAAATTCGAATTTAGACACAGATGTTGAAGAGTATATATATATATATATATATATATTAAAGTTGGCCAAAAGAGCTATGGTATTGACATGTGGACAAACAAAGGAGAAAGCTTGCATTTGGAGAAGGGTTAATTGCAGTTTGGTTACCTGAGTTTTTCAAAATTCTGCAATCGGTTACTAAATATGTCAAAGTTGCGATTGGGTTCCTGAATTTGCTGAACCGGAGCAATCAGGTGTAAAATCAGTTAACTTGTTAAATAACTAACGAAATGTATATCATGTGCAAAACATGTGACTTTTATTAAGGGCAAATATGTCAATGTATATGCCTACTTCAATTGCAATTGAAGTAAAACTAGATTTGCAGACACCAACAATATTTTTCCTAAGTGAAAGGGCCTAAAGTGTAAATGTCATTTTACAAATCCCTAAATCAACATGAAAAATCAAAAATCCCCCTTATTTTCCTTTAGGGTCGTGACCTGAAGACGACTAAATCTCCGCCTCTCCGACCAAAGCTTTACAACCTACCCACTTCGCCGGAGTATCTTTTCCACGAAGAAGCCGCCGTCCAGCGCCGTTCCTGGAGGGAGAACCTCTAGTACTACACCGGATCGGGGTACCTAGCCGGTGCTATTGGCGGCGGATTGAAAGGTACGGTTGAGGGAATCCGAGCAGCAGAGGCCGGCAACACGCTAAAGCTTCGAATCAACCATGTTCTCAACTCCGGCGGGCATACGGGCCGGAGGTTCAGAAACTTGTTTGGGGTTTTAGGTTTGATTTTTGCTTGATTGGAAAGCGGGATGATTCATTGGAGAGACACGGATGATTTGGTAAATAGCCTGGTGGCGGGGTTGAGCACCGGTGCTTTATACCGGGCGGCTTCGGGACCGAGGTCGGCAGCGATCGCCGGAGCAATTGGGGGATTGGCTGCTGGAGCTGTGTGAGAAATTTCTTCAATTTTAATAAGGGTTTATGGGTTTGGTCTAGTTTGTTGGATTATTACAATTAGATTGCTCCTTCCTCAAATTGAATGTCACTGATTTATCTGTGATTTCCATGTTCATTGTTCTTAATGGTAGTTGTGAATTTTGAATTTCAAAATTCAAAGCTTTAAGGAAATTGAAATCTTCCCCTAGTGTGGATGAATCAGAAGGGAGTCCCGGATTGAGGAAATCAAAACCCGAGAAAAAATCAATTGAAATGAGAAATGAAGATTTAATAGAGGAGATTGAGAAGGTTGAGATCGAAATTAAGAAAACTCAATCTGCGTAAAGCTTGGAGGAGTTCAAAGAAATCGACGACGACGAAGATGATTGGGATGATGATGAACTGGTGGATGGGATTGAGAAGACAACGAGCTTATTGGGGATTTTTTTTTAAGAAAAGACATTTTTGCCCTCACTAAAATGTCACGTGTTTGGCACATGTGATGACTTTGTTAGAATTTTAACAAGTTAACGGATTTTACACCTGATTGCTCTGGTTCAGCAAATTCAGGAACCCAATCGCAACTTTGACATATTTAGTAACCGATTGCAAAATTTTGGAAAACTCAAGTAACCAAATTGCAATTAACCCTTTGGAGAAGCCATATCAACAATATACTAATAAATAAGTGACTTTTCATTTTCTTTTCATTAGCTAATACTATTAGCTAATAATAATAGTTACTATAAAGGGTAACTATAATAGTTAACTATTATAGTAACTATTACTATTATTAGTCATAGTTAACTATAATAGTTAACCATTATAGTTAACTATTACTCTTATTAGTAATAGTTACTATTATAGTTAACTATATTAGTTAACTATTACTATTATTAGTAATAGCTATTATAATAGTTACTTTATGTAGTAACTAATAGTATTAGCTAATGGTATTAAGCAAATAACAGTTAACTATTAATAGTAACTATTACTATTGTTAGTAATAGTTAACTATAATAGTTAACCATTATAGTTAACTATTACTCTTATTAGTAATAGTTAACTATTAAGCAAATAACAGTTAACTATTATTTGAAAGAAAGTAACATTTGAAAAAATAACAACTTATATACATGAATGTAATTATTTGTACAAGTAAATGTAACACTTTAGTAGATGAAACTGTAACAGATTTCTATACATAATGTAATACTTTTACATGTATCATGATAAGTTGAACCCATTGTAACTTATTATTTGAAAACATATAGATATACTATTATACAAGTAAACGTAACTGTTTTACAATGTTATTATACAAGTAAAGTGTAACATTCGTTTATAAAATTGTTACTTTATTTTTACAATGTTACTAACACGAGTGTTTTTAGTTCTAAAGTGTAATGGTTGAATTATTACTTTTCTATACATATGTGTTACAATTATGTATAAACACTGTTACGTATAAGTAACACGTTCGTTACATTTTAGTTGTAGTAAGTATTACTTTTGGCAAACGAAGAAAACATAAAAAAAAAAACACCATTACTTTTCTGTATATATGTATTACTTTTATGTATACATACTATTACATATAAGTAATACGTTTATTACATTTAGTTATAGTAACTATTACTTTTAGCAAACTGGAAAAAAAAAACCCAAAATAAAAATATAAAAACTAAAAATAAAGCAAAAAAACATTTTTTTTTTTGCCCTTGGGTCATGGGTCCGACTCATGGGTAAAAAATGACCCGTCTCTACCATGAGACGGGTCATGTTGTCTCATCCAAGTTTTTGTCAACTTTTTAATTCATATACTATATATTTATATTACAAAAATTATTATATAACTTTATTAAATAAAAACAAAAAATTAATAAATAAGTTTTCCGTGCAAAGCACGGGTTACCTACTAGTTCATTATAAATCTATATATATATATATATAAGTTGGTGAGGAGAGTTATAGTGTTGACATGTGGATAAACTATAGAAAAGCTTGCATATTGTGATGTCACATCAATCTTACCAACATAAATATGTGACTTTTCAAATTCTTTTTCTTAGCTAATAGTATTAGCTAATACTATTAGTTACTATATAGGGTACCTATTATAGTAACTATTACTATTATTAGTAATAGTTAACTATTATAGTTAACTATTATAGTAACTATTACTATTATTAGTAATAGTAACTATTATAGTTAACTAACTATTACTATTATTAGTAATAGTTACTATTATAGTAACTATTACTATTATTAATAATAGTTAACTATAATAGTTAACTATTAAAGTTAACTCTTACTATTATTAGTAATAGTTAACTATAATAGTTAACAATAGTTAACTATAGTAGTTACCTTATGTAGTAATTAATAGTATTAGCTAATATTAATATTAGGGCTAATTGCAATTTGGTTACCTGAGTTTTACCAAATTCTGCAATCGGTTACTAAATTTGTCAAAGTTGCGATTGGGTTCCTGAGTTTGTCGAACCGGAGCAATTAAGTGTAAAATTCGTTAACTAGTTAAAAAAGTAACAAATTTGTCACATGTGCCAAACACGTGATATTTTAATGAGGGCAAAAATGTCACACAACCCATTATTTAAAAGTAAAACAATAGTTGTAGACCCTAATAAAATTTTCCCTAACCCAAAAGGCTTAAGTGTCAATTTTTATTTTACAAATAGCCCCTCCTCCCCCACCTATTCGTCCCTGCCGCCGGCCCTATCCTCTTCTTTTTTTCAACAAGAAAAATACCCATTTTTCATTAACAACCAGCTGCAACTTGCAATTCAGTCATGAAAGACCAAACGAAATTGAGGAGCGTCGGAAGCGGCCGCCGGCAAGATCTCCAAACGGCAAGGCTCAATTTCTTCAGAAAAGGGACAGTAACCGGTGAGAGTAACCTTTTCCGCCGAACCTTTGACTGAACCGAACTCAAATACTATTGTTTCAGGTTCCGGGTTTTGACGATGGACCTCCACCGCACTGTTCGTGCCGGAGACTTCTTCGCCGGAGGTGACGGAATTTGGTTTCCTGTCGGGTTTGGGTTCGGAAACGGATTGGATTTGTTTGGTGGGGGTGTTGTTGCTGCCGCCTTTCCACCATGAGAGAATTCACATTTTTCTTGATTATGCCCGGCTCAAATATTGATTTTACCCTCTCTTTTTTTCTTCTTCAAGGATTTGGATTTTGGTTTCTCTCTCTTAAATCCATTTTGATTTTACCCAAATTCTCATATTCTTTGATTTTGCCCAGATTTAAATCAGCCAAAATTGAAAGAAGGAAATCAAGATCTGAGGTGAAGGTGAGTGGTGGATTCGTTTACCAAGGCAAGCACGCCGCCTCTGATTTCGGATTTGTCACCAAGAAGCACCGGCAAGGCTGCTTGCATCGCTGGAATAGTTTTCTTGCTCCTTGTTGTTCCCATCTAGTAGTGGAAACAATTTTTCTGGTAATGTTAATCTTAAATTTGAAGTTGTATTTTGGTATTTAATTTTGGGTTTTTAGATTTTGTTTTTGGGCTGTCTGTGAGGATGGTGATGGTGGTGGTGGTTGTGAGGATGGTGGTAGTGGTGGTGGCTGTGAGGATGATGGTGGTGGTTATGTAATGACATTGTTATCCTCTAAAAATATCACGTGTTTGGCACATGTGACAAATTTGTTACTTTTTTAACTAGTTAACGAATTTTACACGTAATTGCTCCGGTTCGACAAACTCAGGAACCCAATCACAACTTTAACAAATATAGTAACCGATTGCAGAATTTGGTAAAACTCAGGTAACCAAATTGCAATTAACCTTTAATATTAATCAAATAATAATTAATTATTAATAGTAAACTATTATTATATTTTTTTAATTAGAGTTAATTATTAAATAATTTAAAATTCTTATTAATTAATAATATTAGTTAATCATATTTTTTATCATATATATATATATATATATATATATATATATATATATAAATTAATTATTGCTATTAATAATAGTATTAGTTATCCATAATTGTTATAGAAATTAACTATTATTAATAGTATCAGTTAATAATTATACAATATATGCTAATATTTAGTATTAGCAGTACTCACTCCGTCTAAGAGTTAGAGTTCTACTTTCTATTTTAATATATTCCAGAGAGTCTTTCTCAAATTGATAAATTATAAGAAAAGATGAATAGTGTTTTGGACTATATTTTCTTTCTAATGCTTCTATAATTACAAAAAGACCAAACTTACTAACTTATATATTGTCCACTTACACTATGAATTGTATTTTGGACATCTATATTCTCAACCCACCTTCAATGTTTACACATTTTCTATTATTTTTTAATAAGTGTGCGTAAGTAAAGTAGGACTCTTACTCTAAGAAAAGAGATTATTAATTAATCATAACAGTTACTAGATATATAAATTATTACTATTAATATTATTGTTTAATTAATTTATTATTCTACTAACATATTATATGTACACTATAGACTTTTATATTTACCAATTATAATGTGTATATAATAAAAAATAATTTATTGGACGATAGCTAATATTATTAAGTCAATCATGTATAGAATTAAAAGTTAATTTCATAATAATAATAATAAATCATCTTTAATTTCAAGTTTTAATTATCATAATAAATACAAACTATATGCAACAAAAGCTAAAAAAATGAACACAATTGTCCTAAATTTGTAAGGAAATATTTAAATTCATATACAATATACTTATATACCCAAAAATATTATGTTTCTTTATTAAATAAAAATAGCAAAAAAAAAATATAGCAAAAAACTGACAAATTAGTTTCCTGTGCAAAGCACGGGTTACCTACTAGTAAAGGATAAATTCAGTGGCATATGCTTGCTTAAATGCATGTTATGTAAATACATGGTTTTTTTTTTTTTTTTTCGAAAGTACATGAAAGTTCACTTCACCTAGGATTTTATGTGTTTCCAATTGTCAGATATCACGTTGAGTGGAGTGGAGGATATATTTTGAAAACTTCATATTTGAAATTTAAACCCCCAAATTTTTTTTTGGGGGAAACTAGTTCCTCTATAAGTTAATAAAAAATTTAGTTTTTATAGGGTTTAAGGTTTAGGTTTTAAGGGTAAGAGAAACTCTTGTGTGAGACGGTTTAACACGTGAGATGGATCTTGACGAGAGAGGAAATGGGCTTGCCCCACCCCATCCATAGGGGCCAAACCATTTAGTCTCTCAACAAAAAGACCGTCTCACGTGTGAGACCGTCTCACACAAGTTTTTGTCTAAGGGTAATACTAATATTAAAAAGTGGATTTTTTTTATAACTTGAGAAACTAGTTTCCCCCAAAACCTACTCTTTAAACTCCGATAATGATATCTCTTTTTTGTTTAAAGAGGTGATGATATCAGTTTTTTTTTTTTTTTTGAATCAAAGATAATGATATCAATTAAAAAATTATAAGTATCAAACTTAAAACTTTATTTAAAACTTACCATGTACAGACGATATCAATTTAAAAAGACAAAAACTTGTGTGAGAACACTCTAACCCGTCTCATGGGTGAGACGGGTCATTTTTTTGACCCATTACCTGACCCACAACCCTGCTCCAGGACCCATGGGGGGACCCTGCCACGTGGCAGCCCCTCATTGGCCCCCAAATATATATATATTTTTTTTATTTTTTTTTTGCTTTTTTTAAAATTTTTATATTTTTATTTTTGGTTTTTTTCGGTTTGTGAAAAGTAATAGTTACCATCTCTTAAAGTAATAGTTACCATCTCTTAAAGTAATAGTGTATATTCCTATGTTTTCTTCGTTTGCCAAAAGTAATACTTATTATAACTAAAATGTAACAAACGTGTTATTTATATGTAATAGTATTTGTAAATAATTGTAATGCATATGTATAGATATCTATTTGTTTTCAAACAATAAGTTACAATGGGGTTAAATTTATCATGATACATGTAAAAGTATTACATTATCTATAGAAATCTGTTACAATTTCGTCAATCAAAGTGTTACATTTACTTGTATAAACTTACTATTACATTCATATACATAAGTTATTACTTTTCAAATGGGTAAAAACGAGCTTTTGTTTTTTTAAAACAAGTATTACGTTTACTTATGAACAATGTTACTTTAAGAGATGGTAACTATTATTTTTTGCTAAACCACTGAAAAGCCGAAAAAAAAAATATAAAAACAAAAAAAAAACCAAAAAAACCAAAAAAATAAAAAATAAAAAATAAAATAAAAAAATTCGGCCAATGGTGGGTTGCCACGTGGCGGGTTCGGCCCATGGGTCATGGGGCGACCCGTCTCATGCATGAGACGGATCCCCTTGTTCTCATGGGAGACCACCTCAATAAGTTTAATGATTTTAATTTTTGTGTAGTTATTGTGTTTCCGACATCAGCTATTTGAGTCTTATAAGTATTATCTCAGTATGTTTATGTTTGATAGCAACTTACCTAGTGTTAGAGATTTACTAGGTCTGCAAAACTAGCAAGGTTTCATTACATCCCGCGTATTGACGCCCCAATGCTTGAAGACAAAAACTTGTGTGAGAACACTCCAACCCGTCTCATGGGTGAGACGGGTCATTTTTTTGACCCATTACCTGACCCACAACCCTGCTCCAGGACCCATGGGGGGACCCTGCCACGTGGCAGCCCCTCATTGGCCCCCAAATTTTTTTTTTTTTTTTTTTTTTTTGCTTTTTTTAAAATTTTTATATTTTTATTTTTGGTTTTTTTCGGTTTGTGAAAAGTAATAGTTACCATCTCTTAAAGTAATAGTGTATATTCCTATGTTTTCTTCGTTTGCCAAAAGTAATACTTATTATAACTAAAATGTAACAAACGTGTTATTTATATGTAATAGTATTTGTAAATAATTGTAATACATATGTATAGATATCTATTTGTTTTCAAACAATAAGTTACAATGGGGTCAAGTTTATCATGATACATGTAAAAGTATTACATTATCTATAGAAATCTGTTACAATTTCGTCAATCAAAGTGTTACATTTACTTGTATAAACTTACTATTACATTCATATACATAAGTTATTACTTTTCAAATGGGTAAAAACGAGCTTTTGTTTTTTTAAAACAAGTATTACGTTTACTTATGAACAATGTTACTTTAAGAGATGGTAACTATTATTTTTTGCTAAACCACTGAAAAGCCGAAAAAAAAATATAAAAACAAAAAAAAAACCAAAAAAAACCAAAAAAATAAAAAATAAAAAATAAAATAAAAAAATTCGGCCAATGGTGGGTTGCCACGTGGCGGGTTCGGCCCATGGGTCTTGGGGCGACCCGTCTCATGCATGAGACGGATCCCCTTGTTCTCATGGGAGACCACCTCAATAAGTTTAATGATTTTAATTTTTGTGTAGTTATTGTGTTTCCGACATCAGCTATTTGAGTCTTATATTATCTCAGTATGTTTATGTTTGATAGCAACTTACCTAGTGTTAGAGATTTACTAGGTCTGCAAAACTAGCAAGGTTTCATTACATCCCGCGTATTGACGCCCCAATGCTTGAAGACAAAAACTTGTGTGAGAACACTCCAACCCGTCTCATGGGTGAGACGGGTCATTTTTTTGACCCATTACCTGACCCACAACCCTGCTCCAGGACCCATGGGGGGACCCTGCCACGTGGCAGCCCCTCATTGGCCCCCAAATATATATATATTTTTTTTTTTTTTTTTTGCTTTTTTTAAAATTTTTATATTTTTATTTTTGGTTTTTTTCGGTTTGTGAAAAGTAATAGTTACCATCTCTTAAAGTAATAGTTACCATCTCTTAAAGTAATAGCGTATATTCCTATGTTTTCTTCGTTTGCCAAAAGTAATACTTATTATAACTAAAATGTAACAAACGTGTTATTTATATGTAATAGTATTTGTAAATAATTGTAATACATATGTATAGATATCTATTTGTTTTCAAACAATAAGTTACAATGGGGTCAAATTTATCATGATACATGTAAAAGTATTACATTATCTATAGAAATCTGTTACAATTTCGTCAATCAAAGTGTTACATTTACTTGTATAAACTTACTATTACATTCATATACATAAGTTATTACTTTTCAAATGGGTAAAAACGAGCTTTTGTTTTTTTAAAACAAGTATTACGTTTACTTATGAACAATGTTACTTTAAGAGATGGTAACTATTATTTTTTGCTAAACCACTGAAAAGCCGAAAAAAAAATATAAAAACTAAAAAAAACCCCAAAAAATAATTTTTTTTTTTTTTTTTTTTTCGGCCAATGGTGGGTTGCCACGTGGCGGGTTCGGCCCATGGGTCATGGGGCGACCCGTCTCATGCATGAGACGGATCCCCTTGTTCTCATGGGAGACCACCTCATTTAAAAATGATATCAATTTAAAAACTATTGGAGTAGAAAATCAAGATTTTAATTTTAATCTTATCATGTACTACCTATGTCCCTAAATGAGTGTCCAAATTTCATTTTAAGGGACACTGAAAATCTCAATTTTGTTGTACAATTTGGTAGCAAATATTCGTATATAATCTTGTAATCTCCTTTCCAAACATTTAGTTTTGCACGTATAAAGAAACCGGTGAAATTTTTTTCGAAAAAAAACATTTAGGGAGAAAGTTATGCTAAAAAAAGACACTCATTTTGGGACAAAGATTTCTTGAAAATGGACACTCATTTAGGGACAGAGGGAGTAATAATATATTTGTTTTAAAAAATGGTTACAAAAATGGTATCAACTTTTTTTTTTTTTTTTTGAAAGAAAAATGGTATCAACTTTAAACAAATCAGTTAGAACATTACCATTTATCATCTAATATCAATTTAAAAATTATCATAATAGAAGTTGCACTCAGTTACAAAAATGGTATCAATTCTACTTATTTACGAAAATGTCACGTCATATTTTGAAAGAAGTTGCACTTAGTACCGACTACCGATAGATTATTTACTAAAAACTGTTATTGATGGATACGAATAATACTATAAATATTATACAATTTTATGAGGTGGTAAATTTTTACAAAATTATGTTTGACATTATTAGTACATTCTTATTTTGTATGAATGAATTGAAATTTTACTATAAGGCATATAATAAACATAATGTGATATTGCCTGATATATCTTCCACTTAGAAATATGTAACTATTAAATAAAGTTAGCACAAACAAAATGAATAGTCATACATTTTTTTCGTTTTAATACGAATATTTATATCTTATATTGGAGAAATTTAAAAATTTGAACTTTTAGTAAATTTTAGTAACAAAAGTATATGATATCTACTTTTTAAACTTCTAATTTGGACAATGCTTTGCTCGAAAGGTAATTTATTTCGGAGATTTTTTTAAGATAATAGTTATTCATTTTGAAACCAAATAGAGTAATATTTTAGAGTACTTAATTGACTTCAGAGCAAATTTACGGCCTCTTAATCCAAGCCCAAAAACAAGAAAGGTATTTGTCTACCCATTTTCTGATTAGCTAATATGGCAATTAAGATTAGTTCAATAAAACAATTAATTTTTAATTAATAGATTTTACTATGTCCGTCGAATATTGACGGGTGATATACTAGTTAGACTAAACATCAAACCACATATACAAACCATATACTGTATTTGTATATTGACTAATATCAATTGTTGGATCACTAAAAAAATCCTACATTGCATCAAACGAGTCATGACCTTAAATTTAAATTTGCATCTTATACAATATTCATTTCATACTTTGTTATTTTCATTGCGGCACATAACTTACCAAGATTATTCACGATCTACAATGCATAATTCATTTTTTTTTTTTTTTTATCATAACTTACCAAGATTCTTCACGATCTACAATGCATAATTCATTTTTTATCCTTAGATTTCTCTCCGCCTTTTGTCTCCCTATTCTATGACTTTGCTCTTGGACTCTTCTTCTGTGATCACTTGAAATTTAATTTGGGTAATGAAATGCATTCTGAAGCGTTGTATGAACTACGGTCTGAAAAGCAAGGTTGAATTGCAATCTGAACCAAAACGAATCAGATTAAACGAGTTCGGTTTGAACCAGTTTTAACCTTTTCATGATTCGATGCAGTCTGATATCTTTTCAGACCGACGACTTGTGGTTTGGGTTGTAACTTGTGGTTTGGGTTGTAAATTGTCCGAAACCATTTGCACCAGTGGCAAAGCCAAACATTTTTGGAAACTATTTTTGGAAAGGGGCTCAAGATGATTTTGACAATAATTATTATAATTGAGGTATTCAAATTTAGCATACAAGAGGTCAAAATAATAATTATGCAATTTTTAACTAAAAGTAAACGAGTTGAAATGTATACATTCATTTCGTGATGAAAAAAAAAAGACATCTGTAAAAATTTGAAAGTTATAAAATTGACACGTTCTGAAATTGAAAGGGATGGAGTTGCCTCCTCCCCACTAACTAACTTCGCCGCCGTTTACCCCTCTAACAGCAGCAACATACTCTCTCCGTCCCATTTTATACTTCAAAAAAAAAATTTGGGTTCAAGAATTAAGAAAAATGTGATGTGTTGTGAGTGTAGATGGTTTGGTAAGAGAGAGAAAATGGGGTAGAGAATAGTTAGTGAGTAATTGTTGTGAGTATGACATGTGGGGTCCACAAATAAAGTGTTAAAAAATCCCTTATTAGAAGTTTAAAATGAGACGACCAAAATGGTAATTTTTAAAGTTTAAAATGGGACAGAGGGAGTATCTGCTAAATCCATTGAAAATAATATTCTCAATTGGATAATTAAATCTTCATTTCGTTTTGAGTTGGTGAAAAACGTGTTTTACTTTAAGCAAAGGAAAAATGTGTTTTACAAAAGCCGCTGGCGCTTTTTAAAAAAACAAGCGGTGATATTTTCGTAAATAACTGTGAGTATCGTAAATGGCGAGTATTAATATTACAAAGTGTCAGTACTTCAAACTGGCGTTTATAAACATTGGAATTGGCATTTTTCATAAGTGTCAGTGTTAGTGTTTAAAAGTGAAAGCCATTACACTGACACTTTTTAACATTGATACTGGCACTTATTAAAAGTGCCAGTGGTAGTGTCAATAAGTGTCAGTGTACATGGCTGACACTTTTTTACACTACCACGGGCACTTACGATCAACGGTAAACAACTTTCAGTTAATTAAAAAAAATGCCACCGCGCCAATTTAAAAACACGTTGTGCGCGAATCTTATGGAAAATCACGTTTTTCCCCAGATTTCCACTTTCGTTTTTATCAAAATTCAATTAAATAGATAAAATCAATTTTCTTATTATTGTAAAAAAAAAAAAAAAGGTTTTTCACACGATTTTCTGTATTGGGCCGTGAGTGTCTTATTCTTTCTTGGAACGTGTACTCATGTATTTTGATGTAAAGCCCAAGCCAAACCTAAAAGCATTTGAACAGGGGTTGTTGAAAGTGAGGAATGTAACCTCGGGCAATGTTAGGCTTACAAAAGAAGGTTACAAAATGAATGATACAAGATGTGGTGGCGATATTTAATTGGCTACATCGATAGTGGACCCGGCACACTCTAATTAAAAACACCAATACAATTATGACACCTCATTTTGTAAGCTACATTTTGTAGCTATTTTTTATAACTTTATTATTTCCCTTTAACCTCGAGTGCTACATGCTCATTTTTATTTTATTTTTACATAACTTGTTTAGAAAACCTTTAAAGATGTTGCACTTAACATTTGAAACCATTGGATGGATTTTGTGTAATTCAACACTTTAAAGTATTAATTTATGTAAAATTAACTACGTCGTCTCAAAATACTCCCTCGGAATCGGAATGATTTTTCCATTTGACTATTCGAATATTTGAAACATATGAACACTTGTTTCATTAGCCATACTTTGTTTATGCACTTTTTTAAGCTTAAATTGTAAAAATGAGAAAAACTTTTTGGAAAATAGCAAATGAGAAGATCATTTGAAGCAGAAGCAGAGAGCGCACTTGATATTTTAGACTTTTACACATATGTTAAGAAGTGTAATTAATATAATCATATAGGAAATAGACTAAATTACCTTTAAAATAAATCAATTGTCTTGATGATTAAATGCTTTTACAATAACAACTCCATAATGATAAGTAAGCGTATCTTTGGTATAATGCTAAAAATTCCTAAGTAAAAAAGTATTTTGGGACAAGTTTAAATACTTAAACAATAAATATTTTGAGACGAATGAAATACATGATTTTTTTTTCACTTATTTAAAAAGATGATCAATGCTGGAGTTCAGAAATCACATGCAGTTTTGAGTCGAGAAAGCAATCTCTTGCATTTAAATTGCAAGAGAAAGCTGTTTACATTAAGACCATATGAGCTTGGTCCTTCCTTGAAATTCACACATAACGATAGAGCTCATGTAGAGCATATTTGCTACAGATTTTGTCGTCTCCAAAACGCATTTTTTCTTGTAGTCGATGATCATTAGCGGTTCCTCACTTATCCGCTTATTGCGTTTTTACAAGGCATCAGAAGAAATCGAACCCGAAATCTCACATGTTGTAAAACTTGACTCTATCACTGTACCACTTCTCGTTGACCCTTTTATTGCATGTTGCAATCGATCAAGTTCTTGTTGAAGTTTCTCTATCATATCATCCTTCTCCAAAATGGTTTGCACCAACTTCTCATTTTCCTCCTTAAGTGCCTCAAACTGACACACAATTCTTTCAATCTGCCTTTCAATGGCTTCATCACTCAACTCAAATGCACTTTCCACAACCCACAATACGCGCCACAAGCTAACCACAACCACTAAACCTCCACCACCCCCTCTCGCCAACCACGCTTCAAGCAACAAAGCCACCCCCACAACCACCCCATCAACCACCAAACCCGGTCTCTTAAAAAACCCAAACCCGAGCCCCAAAATAAGACCCACACTCTTTAAACAAAGCAAGCTCAAGATCCCGATACCTAATACATGGTACCAAACAACGAAAGACACGTGACCCGTGTTTTTAAGGTGTCTGTCTGAACAGTTTGGATCCAACGGCTGTGAAGCCTTGTATGATGAACATGAAAGTATATTTGAAGAAAGTTCGAGAGTGACCAAGATAAGATCGATAAGAAGCAATGCGAGGGATATGATGTGAATTGGAGTTGATTCCATGAAATCAATTAATCGCGTTCTCCATTTACTTTTTCCTTGCGCTTTTTCGCGTGAACTAAAGAAGATGTGCCATCTTTGCCTTCTTTTCCATCTTTTGAACAAACCACTTATCATGGTTTCTATGGTTTTAATGGGAGCTTCTTGCTGCTGCTGTTGTTGTTGTTGTTGTATTTGTATATTGTGAGAGGAATCCATGGGTGGTGGAAATAGGAGAATTAATTAAATTCCTACAACAATAAAACCTTATATCCTTAAAAATCGAGTATGCGATTTTTTTTTTTTCCTAAGGGTTTAATTAGGTCATTTGATTGTTTGATGTGTTATATATAAGTTGTCTTAAATGGAAAGCTTGCTTGGAGGTAATGGAAGAATGGACTTGGAAGACAAGGTGAGAGCTAGCTAGTAGTCCCATATATTCATTACTTTCCATTAACGTCAGTTATAAAAATTGCTTCAAAGGCTAATTTAAGTTTAACGTGAGAGCTACTAGTCGTATTAATTGACAGGGGTTAGTCACGTGCTCAAGAGTGACTAAAAACCGTTATATATTTAACGGTTCCGTTAATTAATGAAGTGAATATATTTACATTCCATAAGTGGAACATGAATACTCCATCCGTCCCGGCACAAGTGACACTTATTTTCTTTTTGGTTCGTCCCAACACAAGTGACACTGCCCAAAATAGAAATGTTATAATATATTTATATTCAACCAACCCCACCATTTAACCCTACTCATTCTCTCTCTTCATTTTGCACCGCTCATTTTATTCAACCAACACTACTATTTATCCCACTCATTCTCTCTCTTTGTTTTCTACCACACATTTACTACCTTTTCTTAATCTCCGTGTCCCAAAAATTAGTATCACTTATGTCGGGACTGAGGGAGTAAATTTTAAAAAATAATAATGGGTGACCAAATTAAAGTGAAGTGTCCAAAATAGAGGTACTGTCTTATTGCATTTCAGGAACAAAGGGTACCAAACTTTCCACTAAACACAAACTAAAGCAGAATTCATATCAAATGTTGAGTTAGCTACAACTTTTCAAGAGTAAAAAACTCTAATAAAAATGTAAATTTCACATTAAATAAAAAAAAAAAAAGCACAAAACCATTACAAAATACAAAATACAAAATGAGATATAAAATCTCTTCATACTTCATCAGACATATCATTCATCTTTTCCTTCCCATTAGAAAAAACAAAGTCAAGATTATAAAGGACCGGAACCAAAGTGGCGGAACACAAAAAGACCAGAACCGGTCCAAAGATCCAAAGGACGAGTGGAAGTGCAGAGTAAAAAAGCCGGTTCCCCACCGTGTTTAAGGCGAACCCTTTCTCTAGAAGTTCAGATACGTACGTGGGGTTCACGACCCCCATGGGGTCGCCTTGGGGGCAGTTGATGAGGAAGTTGACCTGGTTCACGAACCGGATGGAGAGGGAGTGGCAAAGGAAAGAGAAGAGGAATATGAGGAGAAGGGTCACGTATTTTAACGCCACCATGAACTCCCCGTGGGCCCCATATATAGTGTCGTTGAGAGGTTTTTTTACGCTGTAGGTGCTACTTATCACCGCGGCTAAGCCGGAGCATAGGAGTATGGATGTAGTGGCCATTAGGGTGGACCCCATTATCGTATTTCGTATCGTTTGAACCGCTAAGATATTTTTCTTGTCATTGTCCTGTAAAAAATTATATAAATTAAAAAAAAAAAAAAGGAAAAAAGGAAAACAGAAAAAAAGAAAGCCAATATGTTTTTCTTTGTCATATAGTTGTACTTGTGTTTACTATATACCTTGTGAGTTGGTTGGTGTGTTATATGTGTGTATACATAATGGGGGGAAAAGATATAGAGCAATTGCTTTACATACAAGACATACCACTTAAATATTTGTTCACATGTAAGGTGCTTTATGTATATACCATTTTGTTCTACTACAAAACTCATTAGAATGGTGACATCAAAAAACTATTTATTCATGAGTAGGATTGCCATTTTATCCCGCTCATCAATCAACAATCCACCAACAGGGGATACTTATTCTTAATTAATAAATTTAATCTGAGTTGTTGGTACAGTCAGATTGTTGTGTATTCAGACTGTACCACTAAATTTGTATTGACAGTGCCTCCAAATAACATTAAAATTTGTTTGAAACTTGTTGTTAAGTATGAATGGCCTTCTTTTAGAAGATTATCTAAGAATGAACTAACTCTAATCAAAGGAAATTTAGCATAAACCTCCAGAGAAATCTAACACCTTAAACACAAAAAATGGCCAAAACGTGCCTCGGGAAGGAGCCAGTAGACATCAACTTAGTGACCATACACAAATTTGTTTAAGAAATATTATTCGTATTTTCTTTGAGAAAAAAAAATCCAATCAATAATCGTCACACAAGAATTTGGGATTTTTTTAGATCATAGCATTACGTTGTTAGTAAAAAGTACAGTTTTGGTCTGTTAATCGTGATTTAATGTGTATACAGTTTAATCTGGTCATTGCGTATCTTATATTCTAACATATATCACGTACCTTCATAATGGTGGAGACCCAGTAGCGACGTCCACTTGCATTGGCTCCGATGATGGTGGTGAGAGGCTGCGTCCGTACTTTGTGCCATAACCAAAGATGATAACCCATGGTTATCATAAACCCTAGAGGAACCAATACCACATCTAGATAGCATTTCTTCCATTCCATTTTTCTTGAACTTGAGCTTTTATTGTGATTATTATTGGCCTCTTTCTTCTTTGTTTTTTGGTGTGATGAGGTCCTATATATATGCAAGGTAGAAGCAATGTACATGGACTTGTTTGAATGCAACATCCAACTTCTCAAAGAAAATTAGAGAAAAGCAAATTAAAGCAAAGCCCCTCCTCCACTTTCATCAATAATATAATTTGGAACCATGGACTAATCATGCACGACTTTTGTTTTTTCTTGTTGGTTAAATGTTTATTATTGCCCATGTTTTTCCATTTATTTACAAGATTGTTTTCTTGGTCATAAAATCTTGTTAACAACCTTTTTTTTTTTTTTTCCCTTCAATCAATTGAAAATGACTTACTCCCTCCGACCCAGTTTAAGGTTCTTAGTTTTTTTGTTATTTCTCATAAGCAACTTTGATCAATAATTATTGGTTAATTTAAATTATCGTAATGAAAATCTAAAAGTTGTTATTGATAGTATTTATAATGGTGTACCAATAACAAGTTTTAAAATTTCCATCACTTGCTCAAAGTTCCTTCAAATAAGCCTCTAAAAAACTAAGAACCTTAATCTGGGACAAACTAAGAACCTTAAACTGGGACGAAGGGGTATATAACTGATCGTTTTAGTGTTAGAGCTGCTAGATTTATTATTAACACTATATTAAATTACTGCATGGCAAATCAAGAAATTAAATTGAATTGACAGACTTACAGTTTTAATGGTAAAGGGCAACAAACTTGTTCTCAATTTACAAGTTAAATCTGTTTCACTGCTAAAATTAGATAAAAACTTGTGTGAAACGGTCTCACACATGAGACAGGTTTTCGTTGAAAGAGTAAATAGTTTGGCTCCCTATGGGTGGGGCGGGGCAAGCTCATACCGTCTCACACAAGAATTCGTCTTTAAATTATATGTCCTGTTATATAATTGTCAGATTTGTCAAATATTAATCAGGTGAACATTAAATGTGCAGTTTAAAGTCCTAAAAATACTCAATCATTTTCTTAGTGAAATTAAAGATTTTTATTTGTCAACCCCAACTTTTTTTCCTCCCAACAAAAGTAACACTTATTATAACGAAATATAACACTTTTTTCCTTCAAAATGTATCATAATTTTGCTGCAATAGATTAAAGATAACATAAAGATTGACAACTAAACTAATGTCACACTTTTTATAAAGGAATGTAACACTCTTTTTTCCAAATGTAACATTTTTTTTTTCCAAAATTAACATAAGATTGAGAAACTAAACTAATGTTACATTTTATAAAAAATTAATGTAATATTTTTTTTCCTCAATTGTAACAGATTATATTATTAAATGTAACATTATATCTGAAAATGTAACAATTTTTTATTGAGAAAGTAACAATTGAAATGCAAACCTCGATTATATATATGAATTTTTACTCTTTTTTTAAAGAAGAAAAGTAATATTTACTAAATAAAAATGTTATATTCATCTATATAAAAAATTATAATCATGTATTCACTTTGTTACACTTCAAATGTTACTTTTTTTAACCACAAAAACTATCAAACAATTTAATTTTTTTTGTAAAACTGCTGTTACATTTGACTGTGAAAAGTGTTACTTTTTGAAGATGAATCTGTTACTTTTATCAGAACAGAGTGTTACATCTTAGCTGATGAGCAGCTCAAACTTTTTGTGTGTAAAAAATATGTTTTTTTTAAAAAAAAAAATCAAACCATATCATGACCTATGTAGTTTTATTCGTCTCGTCGAGACGAACACAACGGTATTTTTATCTTTCTGAGTTATAAATCTCAAGATATAGCATTTTAAAGTTATTGGTTTTTTTTTTTTTTAAAGGAGGACACGTGTCGCGATCTGGGAAGAGATGGAGGCTGTGCTGGGTGGGTCGGGTGCAACCCATGGGTTTGGCCCGTTGCACATGGTGCAACGGGTGTATATGAGACTTTGTCTTTATTTTTTACATTTATTTTTTACTTAATCCATCCCAATTAAGTAACCAAAATCGGTTTAAAACCATAGTTTTTGAATTTTATTTTGTGATTTGGATGATAAGTGGGTTTTCATTTATTATTAATTTTATGTTTGAAATTAATATCAATTCTCAAATGCCACTCTTAGGGTGACAACTCGTTCATTCCCACTTAAATTTGGTGCACATTTTCTTTTTTTTTAAAAAGGGGTTGGGGATCTTAAGTTTATGATTCTACTTATTTATGAAGCATTATTTAGTTTACAACTTTAATATCTTGGTTTCTCAATAGGTTCTTAAGAGCCAATTGTTGCTTAGATGACCTTCCAAATGGTTCTTGATACAAATTTTACTTCTTTTAAGTCCGAATTTCGTTCAAAATTACAGTTATAATTTCAATGGAAAATATATTGTGAATATTGCACATGTATGCAAAAAAAAAAAAAAAAAAAATTGGAGATATATTGTCGTCGATTGAGAACTGATAGAATTTACAAGATATCTCAAAGCACCAATCAATGAATGCCATCCAAAATTTTGTGAACAGAATTTTATGAAGGCTAGCGGGTAACCCGTGCTCTGCACGGGAAACCAATATTATGTCTTAAAAAATATTTTAACTATAGTTAACTAATATAGTAATCATCATTTTAACTAATACTATTAATAATAAAAATTAATCTATATGATTACTATTATTATAATAACTATTATAATTAATTAATACCATTGATAGTAATAGTTAATATATATTAATAGTAAAGATTAGTCTATATAATAATAATTATTAATATAATTTTTATAATAAAATAATATTATTAATAGTAATAGTTAATTGATATAGTAATTATTATGATTAATTAATATTAAAAATTAATAATCTAACTTATATAATAACTATTATAATTAACTAACACTAATAATAGTAATAGTTAATGTATGTAGCCTATTATAGTTAACCAATACTATTAATAGTAAAAAATAACTTGTAAATTAACTATTATGGTTAACTAATACTATTAATATTAATAATTAACTATATAGTAACTATTATAGTTAAATAATACTATTAATAGTAATAGTTAACTAATATAGTAATTATTATAGTTAACTAATACTATTAATAGTAATATTTAACTTGTATTGTAACTAATATTGTTAACTAATACTATTAATAGTAATAGTTAACTAATATAGTTAACTATAATAGTAACTATTATAGTTAACTAATACTATTAATAGTAATATTTAACTTGTATTGTAACTAATATTGTTAACTAATACTATTAATAGTAATAGTTAACTAATATAGTTAACTATAATAGTAACTATTACTAATAAGAGTAATAGTTAACTATAATGGTTAACTATTATAGTTAACTATTACTAATAATAGTAATAGTTACGTTAACTATTATAGTTACCCTTTTTAGTAACTATTATTATTAGCTAATAGTATTAGCTAATGAAAAGAAAATGAAAAGTCACTTATTTATTAGTATGTTGTTGATGTGGCTTCTCCAAATGCAAGTTTTTTCCATTGTTTGTCCACATGTCAATACCCTAGCTTTTTTGGCCAACTTTAATATATATATATATATATATATATATATATATATATATATATATATATATAGATTTGTGTACCCTTAATATCGCTCCTTTTCAATTGGGAATGTAAATACATCCTTAACATATTCGATAAATTGTCTTCAGATGAGAGCGAGTAGTATTTACAAGATTTTTTGAAGCACCGACAAATAGAATTAGTTCATGAAAATCTTCCAAAGTACGCGAAACATCTTTGGGTTTATCGAAAGAAATTTGGTGTACTGTAAATCTAGGAAAATAAAGCTATTAACAATTGCTTGGATTGCATTTTGATGGCATGACGCATTGTATTATAGAGCTTTAGCTCAAACGGCATCTAGTACTACTTTTTATATGAAAATCTTATATAAAAAGTTAGCGGTTCATTTCGATGCACTTTCAAAATACACTCTTATAATATATAGCTGAAGACAATTATATTTAATTTTTGTCTTACTCTCCACCTAATAAAGCAAAAGTAACCGCACGTTAAAGAAACTAGTGGGTAACCCGTGCCATGCACGGGTAACTAATTATTAATTTTATTATATTTTGTTCGTTTATATTTTTATTTAATAATATTAGTTAATTATCAATCATAATAATGGAGTATATAATTTAATTATAATAGTTAACTATTAATAGTTAAATATAATTATTAAATAAATAGTTAGATATAATAGTTAATTTATATAATAACTATTATAATAAATAGTAATTATAATAATAATAGTTACTATAATAAGTAACTATTACTTATAATAGTAATAGTTACTATAATAGTTAACAATAATAGTAACTATTACTTATAATAGTAATAGTTAACTATAATAGTTACTATAATAGTTAACAATAATAGTAACTATTACTTATAATAGAAATAGTTAACTATAATAGTTAACAATAATAGTAACTATTACTACTTATAATAGTAATAGTTAACTATAATAGTTAACAATAATAGTAACTATTATTTATAATAGTAATAGTTAACTATAATAGTTACTATAATAGTTAAATTTTATAGTTACTATTACTATTATAAGTAATAGTTACTTATTATAGTAACTATTACTATTATATGTATTATTTATTATAATAGTTAACTATAATAGATACCTCATTTAGTAACTAATATTATTAGCTAATACTATTAGCTAATAGAAAAAAAATGAAAAGTCACTTATTTATTAGGGTAGATTTGATGTGGCATCACCAAATTCATCCTTCCTCCATGACTTGTACACATGGCAACACCACATCCCTCTTCACCAACTTTAATATATATATATATAAGATTTGATCCACAATCTTTAATTTCTTAAAATCAATAAAAATATAACATGTTATTATCATTTAAGTAAGATTATGCTGCCCTTAGTTTAGTAAAATGTATTCTTTTATTAGCATACAAGTCATCCATTAAATCATATTAGAATGTGGATTGCCGAGTTGGCGTCATAGTTTTTATATCAACCACAAGTTTTATTGGAGCAATTTAAAGGAAAATTAGTGATATAATGCAACGTGATATACCCATTACAAATTAAGTATATATACGGCAGAAAATTTTGGGGGAAACTAGTTCTTCATAAGTTATAAAAGTTCTGTTTTTATTGGATTTAAGGTTTAGAGTTTAAGGTTTAGGGTCTAGAGTTTAAAGTTTAGGGTTTAAGGGTAATACTAATATTAAAAAGTTGACTTTTATAACTTATGAAGAAATTAGTTTTTCCCAAAAACCTCTATATAATGTACTCTAGTGATAATAAAATACAATGCACTTTTCAAATAATTTTAAATAATGAAATAATTGCAAAACCGTTGCATTATTTGTGAGAGTTTGTACAAGTAAATCACATATCTTAGAAAAATAATTTTATTTAATTTTCAATAATAAATAAAAATAAAAATAAATTTTAATTTATATTAATGTAAATTTAGTCATTCTCAATAAATTCGAGGTTATTTTTATGGGAAGGAGGCAGTATATAAAAATAATATTTACCATATTTGCATGGCATGGGACACTTTCTCTAATGTGCCAAATTTGCCAATTATTTTTTATAAGTCCAAGTTAGACTGATTTTTTTTTCAGTCCGTCCCACCAGTCCATCCCACCACAAGTAAGACTGTTTTAAAATGAAAATGTTTTACTATATTTAACAAACCCCACCATTTAACATCACTCTTTATCTCTTTTCATTTTCCACCACTCAATTTATTCAATTAACACTACTATTTACCAAATCATTTTCTCTCTTCATTTTCTACTATACATATACTACTTTTTTTAAAAAAAAAAAATTATTATGCCCACAAGTTGGTCTCATTGGTGATGGGACGGAGTATATTGAAGTAGCTAAAAAGGTGGCCATAATTAAAGGAGTAATGGCAAACAAGTAAATGGGGAAAGACAGAAAGGGCTAAAATAGGAAATAACAAAAAGGCGTGAAGCAAGTGATAATCTGACTCTGCGTTGAATGGAAAAAAAAAAAAAAAAAAAAGGAAAATGGGGAAAGATTAAGGAGGAGATAAGAGGTGGACATTGGGCACGCACGCATTTCTCATGAAAGAAAAAAACGCAAAACAAGAACGTCTGTACATCACACTTCCCACATTTAAAAAAGCGACTCAATCAAGTAGTTACGTTATATTTGGGAAAAAAAAGATGATGGGATGTAACGGACGGATGTTATGTTACTTTATGGTGTAATTAACGTGATATAGTTTTTTTAACTGATGTTTAAAACAATATTACTTTATTTTAACGGATTTGAGTTTGATGCAGTCGGACTATATAGTAGTGAGGTTGTCCCAACGATGCAAATATAATATTTCCATAAGTGACCCGTGTTGGTGACAGGAAGAAAATAGATAGACGACATTCTTATTCTTAATACTTGTGCTTGATAAGCTTCCACCACCGCTAGTAGACATCTACATTATCTATGGACTTTAAGGTGGTCTTATTGTAAGTCAAGTGGACTCAAAGTGTTTATGTTCGGTGGACAGTGCGTGATGGTGATTCTGGTTTTCACGTTCAGATCGATACAAATGGTATCAGAGTAGAATTTTTCCGAAACTTTGCAAGCTTATCTAGGGATACGGTTTGAGTGAACCTAGTGGGCTTTGCAAGAGAAGACAGGGATTTAAGTGGAGGAGATGCCTAAATTCACATCAGAAAGAAGTGGACTTTAATTGTGATTGATAAGCTTCCACGAACTCCTACATGTATTGTACTGGACACCAACATCATCTATACGTAATTTTTTTTGGTGGATCTATCGTAGAAAAGGTAGATCGAAAGTATTTGAATTTGTTGGCTACTCAGTGATACATATATTATAAACCCACTCTGTCCCGGAATAAATGTTGCCATTTTTGGGACGTTTGCACGAGGAACTTTGAGCAATAATTTGAAGTTAATGTAATCATTCGTGTTGTATAATCCTCTAACTTGGCGTCCCAAATTCAAAGGCATTATCCCAACAATCTCCACATTGACTTTGAATCTCCATGAGAACAAACATTTTCTCCCCCCTCGCCTCTTCTGCTATCTAATAGCTGCGAACATTAAGCAAGTCCAAACAATGTTGAAACTTGCTCCCCATCACGAGTTTTGTGAACATATCTGCAGAGTTGTCCGCCGTCCCTACCTTCTTCACCTTTACCCGTTTCTCATCCCTCAGGAAATGATATCTGACATCAATGTTCTTGGTCCTCTCATGATGAACTTGATCATTAGCTAAACAAATTGTGCTCAAACTATCACAATAAATAATAGCCTGATCCTGATGTATCCCAAGATCGCTGATCAAACCCTTCAACCATATTCCTTCCTTAGCGGACTCTGTCAATGCCATGTATCATGCTTCTGTTGTAGACAACGTCACTGTCGCCTGCAATGTAGCCTTCCATAGATGAGACCGACGTCACTGGTACCCCGAAGATACCTAATGATCCGCTTCACAGCCTGCCAATGTTCTTTACCCGGATTACCCATGAACCGACTAACAACACTAACTGCCTGTGCAAGATCCGGCCTAGTGCACACCATATCATACATTAAACTACCAACTGCACTAGCATAGGGTACTTGAGCCATATACTCTTTTTCCTCCACCGACTTGGGCCCAAACGCGACTAACAACCGTGCATTCGCTGCACTCGGAGTATCTATAGCCTTTGCTGTTGACATACCAAACATCTCTAAAACGTTCTTGATGTAACCTTTCTGGGATAAGAACAATTTTCGTTTGGCTCTATCTTTATAAATCTCCATACCCAGAATTTTCATCGCGCTACCCAAATCCTTCATCTCAAACTCTGCGGACAATAAGCCTTTCAGCTTCTGAATCTCTGACTTCTTGACTGCTGCTATCAAAATATCATCTACATAGAGCACCAAATAGATGTACGAGCCATCTGCCAACTTATTGTGATACACACAACAATCATACGGGCACCTCGTGTATCCGATCTCTGTCATATAGCTGTCAAACCTCTTGTACCACTGCCTAGGAGACTACTTAAGTCCATACAAGGACTTTTTCAACCTAAAAACATAATATTTCTTATAAAGAACTTGGAATCCTTCCGTCAGTGTCATGTATATCTCTTCCTCCAACTCCCCATGCAAGAAAGCTGTCTTGACGTCTAGTTTCTCAAGCTCCAAATCCCTTTATGCTACTATTGCTAGCAACACTGTGATCGAAGTGTGTCTGACCACTAGTGAGAAGATCTCATTGTAGTCCACCCTCTATCTCTCTGTGTGAAACCCCTTGCAACAACGTGAGCTTTTTACTTGACCCCTTCTGCCGGTGACATCCCTTCCTTTTTCTTGAAGATCCACTTGCAAGTCATAATCTTTCTGCCTTCTGGCCTTTTGGTCAACTCCCAAGTCTGATTCGTGTGAAGAGACTCCATCTTATCACCCATAGCCGCATACCACTGAAATGACTCTGAACATGTAACTGCTTCCCTGAAAGTAGAAGGTTTCGTAAGATCGGGCTCCACTTCCTCAGCAATCTGCAGTGCATAAGACACCTTGTCTTCAAATCCATACCTCTCCAGAGGCTTCCCGAAATTAGTTGTTCTAGACCTTCCTTGCGCTAACCCATGTTCTTTGAGAATTGAACTTGAACTTTCTGGTGTTTTAGTCTTTGTCTCTGTTGGTGGATCCTGATCAACCTCTGACTGTGGAACAACTAACTCTTCAGTATCTTGTTGCCCCACCTGTTTATCAACACCGACAACACTCGAAACAATCGTAGATCTCATAATAGGTTTAATAACAGAATTCTCATCAAATACGATGTTCCTACTGATAATTACCCTATTTTCTAATGGAGACCATATACGGTATCCCTTGACACCATCCCCATACCCCATGAATACTCCTTTTCTAGCTCTAGGTTCTAACTTCCCATCAGCTACATGATAATAAACAGTACACCCAAAAGCTCTTAAAATAGAATAATCAACAGGCTTACCAGTCCGTACCTCACTGGGAACTCTGAGGCATCCGCTCTGCTACACCATTATGCTGTGGCGTACCTCTAATGGTGAGATGTCTAGAAATCCCAACCTCTCTACAAAACGAATCGAACTTAGTACTGCAGAAATCCAAACCATTATCTGTTCGGAGCTTCTTGATCTTCTTCCCTATCTGATTCTCCACTAACGTCTTCTAGTCCTTGAAATTCCTTAGCGCCTCATTCTTGTGCTTCATAATAATCACCCAAGTCTTCCTCGAATAATCATCAACCATAGACAAGAAATATTTGTGCCCCCTTAGTGATTCCTGACATGAAGGTCCCCAACAATCTGAGTGGATATAATACAGAACGCCTTTTATGTTATGTATGCCCTTGGGAAAACTATTACGCTTCATCTTCCCTAGCACACAATGCTCATAAAATTTAAGATCCTTGATCTTATGGCCATATAGAAGATCCCTTTTAGCCAAATCTTGCATCCCTCGAATGCTCATGTGCTTGAGCCTGATGTGCCACAGATTAGACATATCTCCCTCGTTCACTTATGATGATGCAACCATAGCTGACCCTGCAAGCGTCCTTCCTTGGAGGAAATACAAGGAGCCTCGCTTAAGGCCTCTCAGTACGACTTCTGAACCGTTATACACACTGACTGCTTCACCTTTACCTTTGAAACTGAACCCTTTGCTGTCTAGTTGACTAATAGAAATCAGATTCTTCGTCATAAGCGGAATGTGTCGAACCTCGTTCAAAGTGACAAACCTACCATCATGAGTCCTGACCTTGATCGAACCAATACCGACAACCTTGCAGACTGCACTGTTGGCCATGCTTATATCACCGCCATCTATTTGCCTGTAATCAGTAAACCATTCTCTCCTAGGACTGATATGGTAAGAATCTCATGAATCAAGAATCCACACATCGGATGCGCGTGCTGATTCTGATGTAACTAGTGCATAATTCTTATCTGAACTGCTACCCCTGGCCACCATGGACTCTGCTCTGATTAGTGCCTCACCTCGCTTCTTTCTGGGACAATTGAATTTCCAATTCCCATTCTCCTTACATAAATTACAGACATCCCCAAGTTTCGGGAAGAATTACCTTTATTGTTCTTCTTCCCACTAGAACCCTTATTACTACTACTAGCAACCAAACCTAATGACTGGGTATCTGCCCCATTCCTACTCGCCTTTCGGCGTAACTCCCTCGTCTTGTAAGAAGTTTTCACTTCCTCTAGAGTGATACCATCATTACGATTTATTCATGAATAGACATAATGTTCATAAGACATAGGTAAAGATGCTTAAAAACTGCAAGGCTGCATCCTCATCACCCACATTAACTCTTATATTATGCAGTTCAAGTAATATAGAAGTAAATTTATCAAGATGACCATTAATGGGCGTACCTTCTGTCATACGGCAACTATACATCTTCTTCTTCAGGTATAACTTGTTGGTCAATGAAGGGGTCATACACATATTTTCCAACTTTAACCAAAGATCGCTTCCGGAGTCCGTTCCTGCAACATTGGTTAGGATCTCATCATCCAATTGTCTGATGATCTTGGCATGAGCCTTCTGATCTAACTTCTTCAACATTGCTGCCTCCTTCGCTGCTGTTTGTTTGTCCTTCTCTGAAAATTCTACCGCAGGGGTAGATCCACTTTCGATTGCCTTACCCTTGGGGTCCTTACAATCCCTGATTGCAATCTCCAACGGTTCCCATAAATCTTTGTCTATCAACAAAGACTTCATCTTGATCTGCCAGAGAGAAAAACTATTCTTCCCATTGAACTTGTCGATCAAATCTACTCCTTGATCCATCTTCTCGTTCTCTGCAGCGGAATCCCTAAATCTCTAACCATGATCTAAAGCTCTGGTACCACTTGTTATCAGAGCTCTGATGCCACTTGTTAGAGCAATTAACAAGACTTGATGACCAAAGTAAAGCAATCACAAGAACACAGATTTACGTGGTTCACCAATTTGGCTACGTCCACGGGGAGGGGAGAGAACATTATTATCAATCTGGAGAAACGTTTACAAGATCACACTAATCTATGCTAGCACGAATTTTGGTCACAAAATTCCTGACTGTGCTAATCCCTAGATCTAGAATTATTGATCTCTCTCTGAGCACTCTATTTTTTGAGGTATGAATTTGTGTTAGGATGAACCCTCTATTTATACTAATAGAGTCTTAACCCTGAAGACATAAGGAATAGCTTTTATTAATCCCTAAATGATTAATAATAATTTCTGATAAGGATTACAAAAGTCCTTGTCTCAAAATGACTAACTAATAATCCCTAACTCTGAATCAATAAGGAGTACAAAAGTCTTTGTCCCAAAAGGACTAACTAATCCTTATTGCGATCATGCTCCGTCTTGGAATTACGAAATTTTCCGAATGAAAATTTAGAAATTGTTATTGATAGTATTATATATTGGTGTATCAATAACAAGTTTTACAATTTTATTAAGATAATTAAATCGATCTAAATTTATCGCTTAAAGTTTTTTTCGTGCTTCAGCCGAAAAACGGCGACATTTATTCTATGAGGAAAGAGGGTGTATCGAACCGGTATTTCGAGCTCAATACGTATGAAACCCTTTAAATTTTGGAGATTGAAGTTGGGACACACGTGTATAGCAAAGTTCATTGCAATTTTGATTATACTTCTTTCAAATTATTCACATATTGGTGTTAAAACAACACACTCTCTCTCTCTCTCTCTCTCTCATGATATAAAAATAGGGAAATGGGCACCATTTTATTCTCAACTGAGTTACGTCTTAAAATGACCTAAATAAAAACATAATGTTCCCAAGCATGACAAATTGTAGTGTCATACACGTTAGATTACACATACTAATACTTGGTCGGTTTATTCTCGGTAAGTATATCCTTCTTTTTTCGTGACAATTTATGTCGATTATTTTTCCTTTGTTTCTTAAAAGGAATATATACTAAATGATATTCCACATCTATTGGACCCATCATAATTGAGTGAATTATGAATAATCATAAAATATATTAAATTAATATATAAGTATATATATATATCCTCCAAAAGTGTATTTCTTTTATTAATGTATATACATAGGGCAGGCAAGTGATTGAAAGGATATGAACCAATCAAAACCAATTTTGGTGCGTTCGAATGAATATTCACTTGCTACTTACTCGTGTCCATTTTTATTTATTATTATTTTTATTTTTTTGAACAAACTCCTGACCAAATATTGCTATTATAAAAGGGAGTAGTTATTGCCACTACACAATTTAATTATCCACTACATGTTTTAATACATTTTTAATTCAATCAATGTCTTACCTAAGAATAATACTAGGGGCAAAAAAATTAACAAAATCTTGCTCACAAAATCCTAAATGTAATGATTTTATTGGTTTTTTTAAATTAGAGTGTGGCGGGTCCATTATCGATGTAGCCAATAAAATATCCCCACCTCATGTTGTGAGCAGGATTTTGTGAGTTTATTTTGTGCTTCTAGCATTGCTCCCTACCTAAATTGCCCTTCAAATCCTCATTAACTATCATTGACTTATTCTTATTGTTTTTTATTGCAAAATTTCCTTTCGTTCTTTTTTTTAATATTTTTGGTCTTTTCAATTAATTATTTTAATCATAGTTATAAAAGTAAGTATCTCGTATGAGCTAATAAAAGTAAGTAAATATTATTTCTTTGGTTTTTTCAAATGATTATTTTTAATCATCCTCGCAAAATTTAAATGTAGAAGTTTTAATTATTTCAAAATAAACTCTAATTTTGAATTTAAAATTACGTAATTTACATCATCGTGAATGTTGTCTGACATATTCCTCTTTTTTTTTTTAATAACAATTAAAATAATCTGTATAAATTCCTTTTCATTTAGCAACCTATAATCAATTTTATAATATTTTCTGTATAATATACTCCTTCCATGCCAAAGAATGTCTACTTCTTTTTCCTTTTTTTTTCCTTTCATTTTGTACCAAAAATTGAATGTCTGTTTTTTTTTTAAAAAAATATTCTCTTTAAATATATATTTTACCAAATTTATATTAATCAAAAAATTAAAAGACAAATTGTTAAAAAATATTTATAGATTTTAGCAACAAAATTTTATAAAATATTTTTTTTAAAAAAAATGCTCCTTAAATAAAAGTTCGTTTTTTCAGTTTGAGAAAAAAAGGTCAATTTATTTTCTTTATTAGCATGAAAAGCAAATTAGTTCAGTATGGTACACAAATTGTTAACAAAATAGAATTATATTTTCCAAGTAATGGTCGTAAAATTATTTATATATTTTTCCATGATTATTAGGCGATCAAAATATTTATTTGAAAATAAATATAAATTTGAATTTACTTTAATTAGTATGATTAAATATTTATTTTAAAATATCAAGAAAAAATTATGTAAAATTTACTTTTATTAGTACATTAACAAATTATTATTTGAAAATACCTCAAACTAAAAATTTAAATTAATTTTATTAGTATGAATAAATGGATTTATTTGTAATACCAAGAAATAAAATTTGAAAAAAAAATATAAGTAAATGAATAGTTGAAGGAGATGATTTAAAGGGCAATTGTGTCAAAACAATGATTTAAGTTCACAATGCATTAATGAATGTAGTGGATAATCAAATTGTGTAGTGGCAATATCTCTTCCCATTATAAAATTGTGTTAATTGTAATTTTCTAATAACATGAATTTTAAACGTTATTGTAATAGTTCGTTTAAAAAAATATTATTGTAACTGGTTCTTATATTTATTTCTGTTGCATTCATATTTACATAGTTTACAATCTATTTCAATCTGATGTAAAAACGAGAAAATCGTTAAAATTTATATGAATGCGGGCGAGAAATGTTATCCATGTACTTCAACTAATTCAATAATACTCTTCTTTTCCCGACTTACAACTAAACCCTAAGGGGTCGTTTGGTAACATGATAAAAGGCGGGATAAGATAAATAATACGAGATAGGGCTGTTTGGTAGGATTTTAAATCTTGGACTAATTAGAGGGTTGTAGCCGATAAGAGGCTTATCCCCTTGTTATTTATCATTATATCCCTTAAAAAGGGGTGGTGTTATTTATACACCGATTATTAGTACACAAATAAATAATAATGCTTATCTATGTCTTGCTACCAAACGAGCCATAAACCTATCCTTCCCCACCCGTACTCCTACCTCCCCTACCCCCCTCCTTTTCATCTAATTCTAATGATTCTCTTTGTGAAGGAGTAATTTATCTTCTTCACAAAATACTTAATACCGCCACTCCTCCCAAATTTTCAGTCTCATCCTTCTTCAACCTCATCCTTCTTCAACGTAACGTAACGCCGCTACCTCCCACTTCCTCCCGAACATATACAATCCATCCAATTACATCCCACCACTCACCATCCACACAAGAAAATAGGACATCACATATGAATAGATCTCCCCTGGGACACACCCACATTCCCAAAAATCTACACGCGCACAAACATAAACATAAAACTTTGGTGGATGAGAAGAGAGAGAAATGAGGGAAGAAGAAGAAGAAGAAGAAGGTGTGGATGAAAAAGAGAAGACAATGGGTTGTAAGGGGGCTAGGAGGACGAGGTGGTTGTTGGAGGGGGCGACAATGCGACTGAAAGAGGTGGGATGTGACATATTTTGTTAGAGCTTATAGTATTTATAAATTAACCCCTAATTAATTGGAACTTATGAAAATATACTAAATGATTTATTGTATATTTACACTTTCACTTCTAATTAATTCAACAAAAAATATAATTATATTTATGCATTAATGTACATACTTTAATTTTTCTTATTTAGGAAAAGTATGTATGTTTATTTTATCCACTTTTGCAAAAGACAATAATTTCTCCATTTTTGCATCAGATTGCAACATAAACAAATATAACCCTTTAAATTTTGGTGCGTGCAAATGTTTTTTTTTTTTAAGTTTGTGGAATGAAATAGATAAGACGGTTACTTAGAAGCTAATAAAGTATCCTTTTAGGAAAATAATATTCTCTGACGCTCTAAAATAACTGTCTCGTTTGACATTTGCACAATTCTTAAGTAATTATTATCACGACTTAATGATAAAAGTGCCAACTTTACTACATTAATGATTAATGTCTCACACAAAGAGACTTAATAAAACAAAACAAGTTTCAATACAAGGATAAAAAGAGCATTTAGCTAAAAAAAGAACACTTATTTTGAACCAAGATATTAATTAAGACAATGATACACATAGTGAAAAGTCATAGTAAAACTCTGTAATCCGTTGGATGAACTTTTATTAATGGAGATCATCAAAATTTATTACAATGCAAGGGATTGTAGAATTTCACTATAACTTTTCACTATGAGTTTTTACTATACGTATCATTATCTTGTTAATTAAAAATGATAGTTATTTAAGACGGGAGGCGGAGTACAAACTATTCATACCCGCTTGGAGTAAATAAGACAAACAAGAAAGCCAAAATCTTTGGTAAAACGCGTTTTACAAGACACCCAGGAAAAACGTGTTTTAGAAAAAGCGCGGTGACATTTTTGTAAATATGCGGAACTTCTTTAAACAAACGTGCGGTGGCATTTTTGTAAATAATCAGAACTTTTCAAACGGTTCTGGATATCAATATAAAGCTTTCTGGATGTAATTTTTTAAACACATTTGAAGAAGGTCATGGCCAACAAACCTTCTGGATATCAACATCAAATTGTTCTGGATATATATATATATATATATATATATATATATATATATAAAGTCATCAGGATATGAGTTTCAAGCACATTTTAAGAAAGTCTTGGCCAAGAAAAATTCTGGATATCAACCTCAAAAGATTCTGGACATCAATAATAAAGCCCTCTGGATATGATTTTAATGATATTTGAACAAAGTCATAGCCAACAAACCCTTTGGGTATCAAGTTAATAGGTTCTGCATAGAAATAATAAAGGTTTCTGGATATTATTTTTTATTGTGAAAGTGAGAAAAAATTATTTTAAAAAAATAAAAAATATGATTTTTTTAGTGCAAGTGAGAGTGTATTTTTTAGTGTCAGTTCTAGTGTTTTTGATAGCCAAGTTGTAGTGTTTTAGATAGCCAGATAGCATTTTGAACCTTTAAAGCTGAAAAGAACTTTTGAGATAGATAGCCAGAACCTTTGAATCGGATAGCCAGAACCTTTGAAAGTGATATCCAGATGGGTTTTTTTGAAAGGAAATTTGAAGAGAAACTGAAGTCATCGGGCTTTGCCCTCTGATTCCGTGTTTAAAATCGCCAAAAGACGTCGTTTAGGCCCTCAAATTGTCATTTGATGTTTTTTCCAGCAAATCGCATCGTTTTTGCAAAACACGTTTTTCCTAATCACTTGGTAAAACGCGTTTTACAAGAGACCAACCCAACAAGAAAATCAAAAGTAAATCATTGGCGTGCCTAGTGACTAGAATAAGGAAAATTGGAAAGCCAAATACGTTGAAGAGGTGGTCTCCTGTACATCCGTTGTACGGCGTACAACGGAGCCGAGCCGCCAAGCCGATTTTTTTTTTTTCGTCACCCCAATTTTTTTTCCTCCAACAAAAGTAACACTTTTTATACCGAAATGTAACACTTTTTTTCTTCAAATGTAACACTTTTTTTTCAAAACAAATGTACCACAATTTTGATGCAATAGATTAAAGATAACATAAAGATTCACAACTAAATTAATGTAACACTTTTTATAAAGGAATGTAACACTCATTTTTTCAAATGTAACACTTTTTTTTTCTCCCAAAATTAACATAGGATTGACAACTAAAAACTAATGTTACATTTTATAAAAAATGAATGTAACATTTTTTTTCTTAATTGTAAGAGTTTATATTCCTAAATGTAACATTATATATGAAATGTAACAATTTTTTATTAAGAAAGTAACAATTGAAATGCAAACCTATTTTTTTTTTTTGTAAAAACTGCTGTTACATTTAACAGTAGAAAAGTGTTACTTTTTGAAGATGAAAGTGTTACGTTTATCAGAACAGAGTGTTACATTTGAACTGACAAGCAGATCAAATTTTTTTGTGTCTTAAAAAGTATGTTTTTTTTAAAAAAAAAAAAAATCAAACCATATCATGACCTATGTAGTTTTATTCGTCTCGTCGAGACGAACACAACGGTATTTTTAAATATTTTTTTTGACTTATAAATCTCAAGATATAGCATTTTAAAGATTTTGGTTTTTTTTTTTAGAGACGACACGTGGCAGCGCGCGGTTGGGCGAACCAGATGTGGCTCACAGCGCGCCACGTGCCGCCTGGGGAGTGGAGGAGAGGCGGATAGCGGGTCGGGTGGGTCGGGCCGGGCGGGTTGGGCCGCGGGTCGCGCCCGCCGCACGGCGTACACCCGCCGCACTGAAGAATTTGTCTACGTTGAATATAGGAGTATAATTTATGTTGCATCTCAGTGGAGCCATTATACTTCATGAAAAAAAGTTAGTTTTTTTTTTAATCATAAATAAACTTTGAGTAATAAATTAAGTTACTTTTATTTCATTTAATAAAAATTTATACTTTATTATTAATACTGATACACAATTACAAATACTATTAATACTAATTTTTATATTCTCACTGAAATAGTTAAAAATAACTTAAATTTTGCTCAAAATTTATTCAAACTAACAATGAGATGAGTCAAATTCAATACACTTTATAACTTAGGTAGGAACACGGGTAGAAGGAGTGCAATTTATTGGAGGGTCAAGATTAAAGCTTGGTTATGTCAGCAAAAATAATACTAAAATTTGCTAGGAGTGCGATTTAGTGGAGCCATTATATAACAATATCATCCATTATTTGCAAATACTCTCTTCTTAGGGCCTATTTGGTAACCCAATTAAGCTCTTAATTTGGAAAACTTTAAGAGATTAAAAAATTAAGCTTGTTTGGTAAGGAAAATTTCAATCACTTAAATTGTTAAGATTATCTTAAAATAAACTATTAATTTTAAGCTAGTATGGCAAGTCTTAACAAGGTAAGATGAGGTAAGATAAAAAAATGGAATTGGTTCAAACCCACTCATCAACATTTTTATTTGTTTATTTAATGTTACTTTCTTTTATTGGAATATTTTATTTTTTCATATAGATTAAATATCCTAAAATTAAAATGAAATTATTTTTATATTAATTATAAATTTTGATAATATTTTAATTGAGTATCATAATTAAATTTTATCATTTTTTTTGTCAAAGTTTAGTAAAGTTGATCAAAATAGTGAAGATGAACTTTATTAATGTGGGACAAATGAAAGTAGTAATAAAAAACTGTTCAAATATTATTATTATCGGTCAAAATAAAAGATAATTTGACAAATAATATTTTTGAATTATAATTATTTATTTTAAAAGATATGACTATTTTGGTTTTAAAAGAATAGTCAAGTGAAAGAGATGAGACTAATTTTTGAGTGTTTATTAACAATTTTGATTAAATTCAGATGTATATAGATTGTCAGTACCAAACAAATTAAAGTCTTACAAAATTCAGCAACTTAATGATTTCAGCTCTATATTTTCAACTCTATATTTTCAGAGCTTAATTTTCAGCTTTACCAAACAGGCCTTTACTATACTCCTTTTGTCTTAAAATAATATTTTTATTTGCTATTTTGTATTGTTTTAAAAAGATTTTTTATTTTTATAATTTAAGCTTAGAAGTGTATAAACAAAACATGACTAGTGAAGCAAGTGTTCATATATTTAAAAAGTTTTAAATAGTCAAATGCAAAGATCATTTTAAAGCCGAAAAAGTATATTTTTAGTTGTGCACGATAATTTATAGAGGAAGTCTGTATAATAAGAGTAAAACTAAAATTAGAAAATAGTGTTTTGGGCTTTTAAGTAAACTAGTGAGTAACCCGTCGAAATTCGACGGGAATAAAAAGGCTAATTAATTAAGAAAAAATGATGCAAGGCATTTTCATACTAAGAGAGAGAGAGAGAGAGAGAGATAGAGAGATAGTCTTAAAATTATAGTTCAGCATTAAAAAAATACTAAGGATAATGTGTTTTCATTACAATAAAATGCATTTTATGTAAGTAATAGCAACTCTTTTATAGCTTAATAATTGGTGACAAAAATAACAAAAAAAAAAACTTAAGAGATTCATAAAATAACACGCTAATCCTAAATCAACTTTAACGAAAAATGCAAATTATTGATCCTTTTAAAACCCTTTAAGGAATTTGAGTATCAATGTAAACTGAAATGCAAAAACAAAATTAGGAAAATACTCCTTCAGTGACCCGTTCCAAAATAATAGTCCCATTCCCCCTATTTGATTGTCCCTGAAGGTTAGTCTCATTTAAAAAAATAAACGCTTTAAAACCACTGAATTTCTAAAACCTAAAATGTAACCTTAAAATATTTGAAATGTCAAATGGAATTATCATTTTGGGATGAAGGCAGATAAATCATGGAAATAGGGCAAACACAATGATAAATTATGGAAATCCAAGTCCTTTTAAACAAAATAATTTTCATATGTGCCAACTACTTCCTAACTCTTAATATAGAATGTCAATGCTTCAGGCAACCAAAAATGAAATAATCAATAAAAATACGAAATCTTTAGGGGAAGACCTCGCTTTTGAGATCAGTTTATCGACTACATCACTACAAAAGGCTTAAACTTAACTACATCACTACAAAGGGCTTGAATTTTTATGTTCTTTATCCCAACGGTCATTTCTATTTGCTATTGTAGTATAGATTGATGAAGCTCTTGTGCAGTATCAGTTATTCCATCTCTATCTTGTTCTGTAGTAATCAAGGATGAACACCTCCACTGCTTTACTTTCATGAGATTTTTACACCCTGGTACAGAACACCCTTTTTTTTTTACCAAGTTTGAACGTACTTGAACGTAATCGAAAGCCAAAGCAATGACATTCTTGAACTCCTGGCTTGGTTGGAAACCATGATGGCAAAGAAGGTCAAAAGGCATGTTTACAGCGAAAACATAGAGAAAACATAGCTGACTCTGCCAGTCAAAACCTTCAATCATACTGACGATACTTGAGTCATTTACCAAAGATTTCATGTTGTATTTATATAGGCCTTTAAGGTAGATCATGGGTTACATTTAAAGATCTAAACATATTTCCTCTATCTTTATCTCAGATTTAGGTTTAGTAATACGCCTAAAAATTGAATTCAATACACTTCACTATTTTTTCTTAAACACATTTTCCACATCTTAGTTTCACATGGTGCTTCGGAATAGTACTATCGAATGGGCTTTTATATATTATTGTTCGGTTTATGCTCTTTTATTTTGACAACAATGTGCTCTTAATCACTTACCTCAAAAATATATACTCCCTCCGTTTCATACTTATCGCTACTTATATTCCTTTTGGGCGTCTAATACTTATTGCTATTTACCCAAAATATTCACATTCCTATCTCTTATCCACTCAAAACAACTTTCCACTAACTTATTTTATCTCTCCTACACATTCACAATACTTACTTTTTCAACATAATTTCTTAACACAAAATCTTTTAAAAAATGTGTTTTACACTAACTGTGTGTAAAACGTGTTTTTCAAATAACGGCTTAAGAGGGATTAAAAGACACGGTGGCAATTTTGTAAATAAGTGAAACTCATGAAAATCTTAGCAGGCACATTTTAAAACAAGAGGAGGCATTTTTCAATATTTCACAGCAGGCATATTTTAACTGTAGCGACCCCAAAACCCGTTTATATTTATTTTATATTTTTGGGGATTTTTATTTGACTTATATGTGCATTTTATGTGTTGCATCATATTTTATGATTTGCATATCATATTTGATCATTTGTGTTATTTACTTAGTTAGTAATAATAAAGATTAAAGGAGCTAAATGATTAAGTGGAAACTTTAGGGTCCTAGTTAAAAATATAAGTTAAGGGGTTAAAGTGTTAACTTTGAAACTTGGGTGACCAAAGTTGAGAAAATGGGTTAAAACCCTTTATAAGCAACTTGTTTTCTCCTTCTTTATCTTTGCAAAACATTCTGCAACTTTCCTCGTTCCTTCGTAGGGTTAAAGAGAAAAAGGTAAGTTCGACCCATTTCGATTTAATTCTTTTTATTTACTTACCCGTTTTAAAAACTAATTATATAAAAATGATCAGGGCGTTGAGTAGGTCATTTCTAGCCGAACAAAACTTATTTCAGCGATACTTTTTCCGGAACTAGGTAAGTTACTAATTCCCCTTTAAATGTTAAAATAGTCATATATGCTATATATGATACTCCTACTTGTTAATTTTGTGATTTGGGTAATATTTGCTATACTTGAAATTTTGGGACAAAGGGAGTATATAGACTTGATTTGAGCTGAGTGTTGTAATGGTTTGGGAATACAATTTGTATCCTTAATGAAAGTTACTTAAGTTGTGTAGCATATATATGTTATGCTTGTGAAACAAAAGGAGTAAACTTTGGTTAAGTTTTTAGGCCTGCCGGGTGATGTGGGCGGCCGCCCAAAAATGGGTGTGCGGCCGCACATCTATCTGAAGGTTTTTGTTCTTGGGACAGAGCATTTTGGGCGGCCGCACAGCCCTGTTTGGGCGACCGCCCAGTTGTCTGAAAAGTTTAGAGTTTTCAACTAAGGGGTTTAGAGATCAACCTTGGTCTAGTTTTTGGGTAGTGTCCTAAAGTACTTAAATGATTGTTGTGGAATGTTAGTAATTGATTAAATGTCCTTTTTATGGACTCTTTATAAGGATTCTTTGTGTGCATCTTGTGATGTATTTGGCTTAGTTCCTTCTTGGATTAAATGCCCCGGGTTTTGTTTAGCAAGTATTTATTACTGTGCTTCTTGTTAAAAGTCCAGCTGGTCTTGTTGTGGAGTCAGCCAATGGAAGAATTATAGTGGTACAGGTAAGTCCACTATAAGGTTTTCCGTTGGAGCTTGTGAGTCAGGCGGTGGGAGAATTATAGTGGCACACAAGCCAAGTTCACTATAAGATGTCCACTATGCCTTCTAGTTTCCCCAGTCCAGATTGGCCTTGGATGGGATGAATTGCTCCCTTTGGTGAGTATTTGGGTTATGACTTTGTGTCATATTTCCCTCTCTGGTTACTTGGTTCTATTGGTTATGATTTGGTTTTCGGGATCCCGACGGCTTCAGCTATTTATGCTGCTCAGATGGTTTTCTCTGATGGGTTTCTCAGTTGGTATTCTCATCAGTTATTGTTATTGGTTAAACCTTGGCTTTGGTATCCACCGGAGTGTGGGCAATGTGATATAAGTGATATATGAGTTGATGTGATATGCTATATGCTTACTTGTTGATATTGTTTCTTTATGATCATCATATCAGCATGTAACGTAGTTGCATTTTAGTAGCTTACTGAGATTTATTCTCACCCTTATTTGTTTACTGTTTTAGATAAAGGCGGGTCCAGGGGATAGGACACTCGGCACGGGAGGACGTTGGTTTGGTTGGTAAGAGTTGGGACTTGTTTTGTTGAAGGTTACATTATGTAAATGTAAACCCTTTGGGTAGAGTACCCGTACTTTCTTATGGTTCCATCTATTTTGGTAAATGTTGATGTATGTATATTTGTTTAAAAGTTTGTAAGCCTTCAGGCTAAGTACTTTCGCTGTGAAAGTGTTTGTAAAAGTTTATTTCAAGTTAAGTGAAGTCTTTGAACTTCAAGAGTGTTTTTGTGCCACTTTTTAAAAGGACATTTCGAAAAAAATTTCTAAAAGGTTTCATAACGTCTTCCGTTCGTGTCCCGAGCGTGGGGCCAAGTAGGACCACGGGTACGGGGCGCGACAGTTGGTATCAGAGCTAGGTTGTAGATGGTCTAGAATGACTAAATGACCTAGGAGGGTAGTAGAGTATAGAGTGAGTAACGTTGAGTGTTTGATGCAGGTATTCGTTAAAAATGGGTGAAACTGACGGAGATCAGGCCGGCTCTTCGGGGCAAGGGGATGCCAGAGAAGAGGCTCGAATTATGTTTCAGGGAATGTTCGAAGCAGCGATGAAAACTATAAATGATCAGAGGCAAGAAAGGGAACAGGTACCACCAAGATATGGCCTAGAACAGTTTCTGAAAATGAAGCCTATGGAGTATGATGGAGAGCCCGATGTATCTAAAACTGAAAGGTGGATTGAATCGATGGAAAAGATCTTTGATGCTTTGAGATGTTCGGAGGAAGATCAAGTCAGGTTTGCTACCTATAAACTGAATGGAGCGGCTGAGCATTGGTGGAAAGCTTTGAAAACTAAATGGGATGAGACTCATGTACCTTACACTTGGGAGAATTTTCTGGGGAAGTTTAAAGAACACTTCATTCCTCGAGTAGACCAAGACAAGAAGGAGATGGAATTTCTTAACTTGGAGCAAGGTTCTATGTCAATTGCTCAATATTCAGCTAAATTTTCAGAGTTGTCCAGGTATTGTACTCACCTAGTGGCAACTGAGGAGAGGAAGGCTTCGAGGTTTGTGAAAGGTTTGAAAACCGTGATTAGAACTCAGTTAGTATCCCATAAGTTGCAAGATTTTCAGGATGCAGTTGATCGAGCTTACCAAGTGGAGCATGACATTGAGGAACATAAAAGGAAAATGGAATTGTTAGGCGCTGGGAAGCAAGTTAGGCAACCACAACGTGGTGATAATCGAGGAAATCAAGGTGGATCTTCACAATTCAAAGGGTCTTCTCAAAGACAGTCAGGTAATAGAAATCAAAGTAACACTTCAGGGAGTCAAAGCAGAGGAGTTTGTAATTATTGTCAGAAAGAAGGGCATTCAGAAGAGAGATGTTGGAAGAAGCAGGGCAAGTGTTTGAACTGTGGTCAGTTAGGACATTTTCAGAGGGATTTCCCTAAGTATAGGATGCAAGCATCGGGAAGTGTGGTTGGGTCCTCTCAAGGTCAGAAGAGGGATTCCTCAGGCAAGCCTAAGGTTCAGGGTCGTGTTTTTGCTATTTCTCAGCAACAGGCTTCGGAGTCCTCTAATGTGATAGGAGGTATTACTTTTGTGTCTAGTTTGAGGGCACGTACACTTATAGACCCTGGCTCATCGCATTCTTATGTGTCTGTGCATTTTGCTTCTCGATTGCATAAGTCTTCTGAATCTCTGCCTTATGTGTTAGAGGTGTCTACTCCTATAGGGGAGTGTTTGGTGACCAATGAGGTGTTGCATTCTTGTGATGTGCATATACGTGAGCATGTTTTACCTGCTGATTTAGTTATCTTACCATTACAAGATTTTGATGATTATCTTGGGTATGGATTGGTTGGGTAAATATCATGCGTCTGTTGATTGTGCTAATAAAGTGGTCACATTTTCTATCCCAAATGTTCCTAAATTTTCTTTTGAAACTGTTCCTTGGGGTAGAGAGATTAGAATTATTTCTTATATGAAGGCTAGAAAGTTGTTGAACTGTGGTTGTGCGGGGTATTTGGCTAGTGTTCTTGATACTACTAAAAGGGTTCCTGATATTGAGGATGTGCCTATTGTTAAAGAATTTTCAGATGTATTTTCTTCTGAATATGCTATGCCTCCTGACCGGGAAATAGAGTTCTGTATTGACTTACTTCCAGGTACGGCTCCTATATCTGAGGCACCTTACAGAATGGCCCCAGCTGAATTGAAAGAATTGAAGGTTCAGTTGCAAGAGTTACTTGATCGAGGATTCATTCGTCCTAGTGTATCTCCGTGGGGAGCTCCAGTATTGTTTGTTAAAAAGAAAGATGGGTCCTTGAGGCTGTGTATTGACTACAGAAAGCTGAATCAGGTAACTATAAAGAATAAATATCCGCTTCCTCATATTGATGATTTATTTGATCAACTTCAAGGGTCAGTTGTCTTTTCAAAACTTGACTTGAGGAGTGGGTACCATCAGTTGAAAATCCGTTCTGAAGACATTTCTAAAACTGCTTTTCGTAGTAGATATGGCCATTATGAGTTTCTGGTTATGCCTTTCGGGTTGACTAATGCTCCGGCTGTTTTTATGGATATGATGAACAGTGTCTTTAAACCTTATCTTGATACCTTCGTGGTTGTATTTATTGATGATATTCTGGTTTATTCCAAGTCCCGGGAGGAGCATGAACAGCATTTGCGAATGGTTTTATCTATTCTTCGTGAGAAGCAGTTGTTTGCTAAATTCAGTAAATGTGCTTTTTGGCTCAATGAAGTATCTTTTCTTGGGCATGTGATCTCCAATAAAGGTATATCAGTTGATCCATCCAAAGTTGAGGCTATTGTGAATTGGAGGAGGCCAGAATCAGTTACAGAAATTCGAAGTTTCTTGGGGTTAGCTGGGTACTACAGAAGGTTCATTGAGGGGTTTTCTAAGATTGCAACTCCCTTGACTCAGTTGACTCGAAAGAATATTCCTTATGTATGGGATGAAAAGTGTCAAGCTAGTTTTGAAGAGTTGAAGAAGAGATTGACTACAGCTCCTATTCTCGCCCTACCTAATGGTAATGATGATTTGGTAATCTATAGTGATGCTTCTAAAGAAGGCCTCGGGTGTGTATTAATGCAGAATGGAAGGGTTATTGCATATGCTTCGAGGAAGTTAACTCCAAGTGAGCAGAATTATCCTACCCATGATATGGAGCTTGCAGCTATTGTCTTTGCATTGCACAAGTGGAAACATTATCTTTATGGAGCAAAGTTTGAGATTTTCACAGATCATCAGAGTTTGAAGTATCTTTTCTCCCAGAAAGAGTTCAATAATAGACAACGAAGATGGATGGAGCTGTTGAAGGATTATGATTGTACAATTTCCTATCATCCGGGCAAGGCAAATGTGGTAGCTGATGCTATTAGCCGGAAGTCTTATGTAGCTTCATTGATGGTGCGGGAATGGAAGATGTTGGAGGATGCTCGAGATTGGAGTCCTTATGAATCTAAACATGGAGCTATTTTTGCGAACATTCGAGTATTTCCAACTTTAGTTCAACAAATAAAGGAAGCTCAGAAGGATGACCCGGAATTGGTAAAGATTATGGATAAAATCAAAGATGGTAAATTTGAGGATTTCTCACTCAGTTCTGAAGGGGTATTAACTTTCAGGGGTCGTTTGTGTGTACCTAATGTTGATGGGATTAAACGCCAAGTTCTTGATGAAGGCCATAAATCAAGGTATACTATTCATCCCGGGAGTACTAAAATGTATCAGAATTTGAAGCAACACTTTTGGTGGAATAATATGAAGAGAGAGATAGCGGATTATGTATCCAAGTGCTTAACATGTCAACAAGTTAAAGCTGAATATCAAAGGCCTGCAGGATTGCTTCAACCGTTAGAGATTCCAGAATGGAAGTGGGAACATGTTACCATGGATTTTGTGACAGGGTTACCTCGTACTCGAAGAAGGTTTGATGCGGTTTGGGTGATTGTTGATAGATTGACAAAGTCTTCTCATTTTCTACCTATTGAGATTGGTTATTCTATGGAAAAGCTTGCAACTTTGTACATTAATGAGATCGTGAGGTTACATGGAGTTCCAGTGAGCATTGTATCTGATCGTGACCCTAGATTCACATCTCGGTTTTGGCAAACGTTTCAGAAGGCTTTGGGTTCGGAGTTGAGATTTAGTACAGCTTTTCATCCTCACACAGATGGTCAGTCCGAGAGAACTATCCAGATTCTTGAGGATATGTTGAGGGCTTGCTCAGTTGATTTTTCAGATTCGTGGGATATTCATTTGCCTCTCGTAGAGTTTGCTTATAATAACAGTTTTCAGTCCAGTATTGGGATGGCTCCTTATGAAGCCTTGTATGGAAGGAAATGTCGATCTCCTATCTGTTGGGATGAAGTGGGAGAAGCCAAGATTTGGGGTGTTCAGATGGTTAATGACTCAGTTGAGAAGGTTAAACTTATTCGAGATCGTTTGAGTACTGCCCAGAGTAGACAGAAAAGCTACGCTGATCATCGGAGGCGAGACCTTGAGTTCGAAAAAGGTGACTTTGTGTTTTTGAAGGTTTCCCCTAAGGTTGGTATTCGAAGATATGGGAAGAAAGGTAAGCTTGCTCCGAGGTTTATTGGTCCATTTGAGATTCTTGGAAGAGTGGGGGATCGAGCTTATCGTCTTGCATTACCTCCTTCTCTTGATAAGATCC
The DNA here is from genome assembly GCA_026119855.1 of Campanula takesimana. Taxonomy (NCBI): domain Eukaryota; kingdom Viridiplantae; phylum Streptophyta; class Magnoliopsida; order Asterales; family Campanulaceae; genus Campanula; species Campanula takesimana. The sequence goes on from JAOWBW010000058.1 coordinate 355,442, forward strand.
ATAATGTGTTTCATATTTCTATGCTTCGGAAGTATGTGTATGATTCTTCTCATGTTTTATCTGAGGTTCCCGAGGATATTGAGCCGAGTATGTCTTATGAGGAACATCCGGTCCAAGTCATTGATTCGAAAGTGCAAGAATTGAGAAACAAAAGTATTCCTCTTGTTCGAGTTGTGTGGAGGAATCACAATGTGGAAGAATCGACTTGGGAACTTCGGGAGGAGATCGAGAGGAAGTACCCTTGGTTGTTTGAGGGCCTTGGTAAGTAACCCTAAAATTCGGGATGAATTTTCTTTAAGGGGGAGTGATTGTAGCGACCCCAAAACCCGTTTATATTTATTTTATATTTTTGGGGATTTTTATTTGACTTATATGTGCATTTTATGTGTTGCATCATATTTTATGATTTGCATATCATATTTGATCATTTGTGTTATTTACTTAGTTAGTAATAATAAAGATTAAAGGAGCTAAATGATTAAGTGGAAACTTTAGGGTCCTAGTTGAAAATATAAGTTAAGGGGTTAAAGTGTTAACTTTAAAACTTGGGTGACCAAAGTTGAGAAAATGGGTTAAAACCCTTTATAAGCAACTTGTTTTCTCCTTCTTTATCTGTGCAAAACATTCTGCAACTTTCCTCGTTCCTTCGTAGGGTTAAAGAGAAAAAGGTAAGTTCGACCCATTTCGATTTAATTCTTTTTATTTACTTACCCGTTTTAAAAACTAATTATATAAAAATGATCAGGGCGTTGAGTAGGTCATTTCTAGCCGAACAAAACTTATTTCAACGATACTTTTTCCGGAACTAGGTAAGTTACTAATTCCCCTTTAAATGTTAAAATAGTCATATATGCTATATATGATACTCCTACTTGTTAATTTTGTGATTTGGGTAATATTTGCTATACTTGAAATTTTGGGACAAAGGGAGTATATAGACTTGATTTGAGCTGAGTGTTGTAATGGTTTGGGAATGCAATTTGTATCCTTATTGAAAGTTACTTAAGTTGTGTAGCATATATATGTTATGCTTGTGAAACAAAAGGAGTAAACTTTGGTTAAGTTTTTAGGCCTGCCGGGTGATGTGGGCGGCCGCCCAAAAATGGGTGTGCGGCCGCACATCTATCTGAAGGTTTTTGTTCTTGGGACAGAGCATTTTGGGCGGCCGCACAGCCCTGTTTGGGCGACCGCCCAGTTGTCTGAAAAAGTTTAGAGTTTTCAACTAAGGGGTTTAGAGATCAACCTTGGTCTAGTTTTTGGGTAGTGTCCTAAAGTACTTAAATGATTGTTGTGGAATGTTAGTAATGGATTAAATGTCCTTTTTATGGACTCTTTATAAGGATTCTTTGTGTGCATCTTGTGATGTATTTGGCTTAGTTCCTTCTTGGATTAAATGCCCCGGGTTTTGTTTAGCAAGTATTTATTACTGTGCTTCTTGTTAAAAGTCCAGCTGGTCTTGTTGTGGAGTCAGCCAATGGAAGAATTATAGTGGTACATGTAAGTCCACTATAAGGTTTTCCGTTGGAGCTTGTGAGTCAGGCGGTGGGAGAATTATAGTGGCACACAAGCCAAGTTCACTATAAGATGTCCACTGTGCCTTCTAGTTTCCCCAGTCCAGATTGGCCTTGGATGGGATGAATTGCTCCCTTTGGTGAGTATTTGGGTTATGACTTTGTGTCATATTTCCCTCTCTGGTTACTTGGTTCTATTGGTTATGATTTGGTTTTCGGGATCCCGACGGCTTCAGCTATTTATGCTGCTCAGATGGTTTTCTCTGATGGGTTTCTCAGTTGGTATTCTCATCAGTTATTGTTATTGGTTAAACCTTGGCTTTGGTATCCACCGGAGTGTGGGCAATGTGATATAAGTGATATATGAGTTGATGTGATATGCTATATGCTTACTTGTTGATATTGTTTCTTTATGATCATCATATCAGCATGTAACGTAGTTGCATTTTAGTAGCTTACTGAGATTTATTCTCACCCTTATTTGTTTACTGTTTTAGATAAAGGCGGGTCCAGGGGATAGGACACTCGGCACGGGAGGACGTTGGTTTGGTTGGTAAGAGTTGGGACTTGTTTTGTTGAAGGTTACATTATGTAAATGTAAACCCTTTGGGTAGAGTACCCGTACTTTCTTATGGTTCCATCTATTTTGGTAAATGTTGATGTATGTATATTTGTTTAAAAGTTTGTAAGCCTTCAGGCTAAGTACTTTCGCTGTGAAAGTGTTTGTAAAAGTTTATTTCAAGTTAAGTGAAGTCTTTGAACTTCAAGAGTGTTTTTGTGCCACTTTTTAAAAGGACATTTCGAAAAAAATTTCTAAAAGGTTTCATAACGTCTTCCGTTCGTGTCCCGAGCGTGGGGCCAAGTAGGACCACGGGTACGGGGCGCGACATTAACTCTAGAGGAGGCACTTTTTTAGAGCAGGCATGTTTTAACTCTAGAGGAGGCACTTTTTTTGAACTTTTAACAGTGCCCTTTTTGAGAAAAAATAAGTGCCTACTCTAGTTAAAAAATGTGCCTCCTGCAGTTTCAAAACATGCCTCCTCCAGTTTCAAAACATGCCTCCTGAGATTTTTTTGAACTTTGAACATTGTCTTTTTTAAAGAAAAAAATGCCTGCTCTAGTTTAAAAATGTGCCTCCTGCAGTATAAAAATATGCCTCCTCCAGTTTTAAAACATGCTTGCTCCAGTTTCAAACTCCAGTTTTAAAACATGTCTCCTCCAGTTTCAAAATATGCCTCTTGAGATTTTTAGTAAAAAAAAAAACTCAACAGGCACTTATAAAAATGCATGCTTTAAAGTTTAGAAGTTCCTCTTTGAAAAAAATGTCTGTTATGGTTTTACAAAGTGCCTGATGTGGAGTTTCAAAAATATGCCTCCTTCAGTTTCATAATATGCCTCCTGCAGTTTTAAAATATGTCTCCTGAGATTTCATAAGTTTCAAATATTTACACTTATTCCACGCGTCTCTTAAACCCTACTTGCCGTTATTAATAAAACACGTTTTACACTAAGCCTAGTGTAAAACGCGTTTTACAGGAGACTTACTATTTTCTTAATCCTCGTGCACTCCCATTTGGTAGCAATAAATATGGGACGGAGAGAGTACTATACAATTTATTTATGCAATTTAATTTGGACATTTATCTTTTAGATTTATAATTTAATATCGAATTGTATATTTCATATTACCGTGTATATATCTACTCAATTTTTCATGATATTTATTTTTCTTGGTCGCAATTGAAAAATATCATGCATATATTTCATATTTCTAAAAATAACTTAATTTAACATAATTTAATACTTCATTCGTACCATAATAAATGTCTTGCTTTGAGTTTTTGTCAAAAAAAAATTTTAGTTTTGGGCAATAATTGATTAGTATTTATTTAATATCATGAAACAAAAAACAATGTTATTGACGTTCCATTATAATCACCAAAATATTTATTTTTTTAAGAATTTCATGCCAATTAATCAAATTTCATAAAACTTTTTGTTTTCTTCCTCTTCCATCTTCCCTTTTCACCATTAATCAAATTTCATAAAACTTTTTGTTTTTTTATCCTTTCTTCTTGATTAATTATCGTTAAAGCGTATCGAACAACACAATTTTTTGTAATTTCAATTTAAATTTATTGAGATTACAAACAATTGTGTTGTTGAGATTTTTATTAGTTTTTATATTGTTTAATAAATTTCTCTCTTTTGTAGAGATCCTTTGATTCTCTCCTCAGTGAGAGCCGTAGATTTCTCTCCTAAATGAGAGCCTATGTTTATGTTTGTTGTTTTGTTTGTTTGTTATTTTCTGTATCTTCTGATGGCGATAAATCTCGTAGAATTTCACAATGAAGTAGAAGTTTTTGTTCTTACTTCACAGAGATGTTTCGTGAATTTTGAGATGTTTGGAGGGCGTTTCTTCGTCAACCCGGATTCTCTAACGTATGGACTCAAAGCAACAACTTATCCAGTGAGGGACCTCTTAAATGCCAGATTGAGGCAGTTTCCAAATTTTATTTAGATTAGAATCTGTAAGTCTCAAGATTTAGATCGAAATAAACTTTGTTGTAGGTTTAGAGATGAAACTACTTTTGCTATTTTAGAAGAGGCTCCAACTTTTGTGGTGTGCCATCTATTTTATTATTGTGAATGAAATTAATTTTTGTCGTTCAAAAAAAAAAAAAAAAAATCATGCCAATAATTAGATTTTATTAATTTTTGGTCAAAATTAAATTAAGCTTACCAAAAAAAAATTGTGATATTTATTATCAGATACAAATTACGTTATCTAATTCAATCTTGCAATTAAATAATGATTATAAACCAAAAAATGAAGAAAGTATCATTAAGTGTGTGTAGAGTAGTGAAAAATTAAAAAAAAAAAAAAAAGAAGAAGAAAAGAAAAAAGAAATACTCCCTCTGTCCCCATTTGAAGAATAAAAAATTTCCTCAAAGGGCTTCCTATGTTAAGAGGCAAAATCGTAAAATGAAAAGTGAGTTCTAGATGTCATACTCACAACAATTATCCACTAACTCTTATCTTCCTCACTTTCTCTCTCCTACCCAACTATCAACACTCACAACACATCACATTTTACTTAATTCTTGAACCCACCCATTTTTTTACTCTTAAAATGAGATAGAGAGAGTATACACATGGGTAAGCGTAATATAAACTATTAAATAATGCAATTATTTAATCATTAACAATTTAATTTTATTTGTTCTTGAATTCTCAAATTTTAGTCCAGAAATGAAATTCGTGCCCCTTATTATTATTATTACTTCATTATTCTTTGTTGATTTTGGTTGCTTCTAGGGATGGCAACGGGGCGGATACGGAGCGGGTTTGCTCATAACCAAACCCTCCCCTCAATGAACACTCATGTTACCAAACCCGCCCCGCCCCTTATGGTGTTGAACCCGTCCCCGCCCCGTATTTCATAAAAGCACAATTTTATGGATGAAATTAACATCATAAATTAACATTAGAAATGAGAAAGACGTATTATATATGATGCAAGTAGAGATGAAACTAAAATCAGCAATAATCACGCAAAATATGAAGGAGTGTATTGGGACATTACAGTAAATAGAAGCATGCTTTAGTATACGGGGCGGGGCGGGGCGGTGACCCGCGAGTTGTGGTGTGTTACCAAACCCGCCCCGTGACCTGTCCGATTTTGAAAAATGGTTACCAAACCCGCCCCGTTGCGGAGCGGACTGCCCCGGATACGGATCGGGTTTGGACAAATTGCCATCCCTAGTTGCTTCTAATCTTCATCCCATCATAAAAAGCACAAATTTTCTTTTTCGATGCCTCACTGATAAGTCACATTATCTAAAATGGATAATTATTAACACTTCTTTATATAGTGAGACTCACTTGTCATACTCACAATAGTATCTACTCATCATTTTCTACCTTACCTTCTCTTTCCTACTTTGCTTTGTATACTCACAACACCCACTCAATTACTAAAATTTTTGAATATAAATACTCACTTCTTAATTCCAGAGCAAGCCCATTTTTATGCACTTTATTGTGAGACGGAGAGATTATAATATATCTTAGTCAGAAATTGTATAAGTAATGAATAAGCTTTATAAATTTATTATACACACAAAAATATAAAACATGGAATTAAAGAGCCATTAAAATATTTTCTCTAATAGCTACTCTTTCCGTGTCGTTTGAAATTGAAAAAAATTTATCGGTGCGGGAATTAAAGAGAATTATATAATACTCCCTCCATATTTGAATGATAGTTCTTTTTGACTATTCAACCATTTTATTGAAGTGAGGAGTATTATATAATACTCTCTCATCACTTCAGTTGCATCATTTTTGTGGAGTATTAATTGTTGTAGATAATTTTGGAAGTTAATTAATATTTAACGTTCAATTTTAGAAATGAGACTAATTTTATGGAGAAGATAAACTTCATGTTTAACACACATATCTTAGGATTGGTATTAGTAATAACTATTTTCAAATTTCACAAAATTTTATTATTTTTTATTAAATTTCATATTTGTATCTCGTTTAATTACACCAGGTTATATGTAACTCTGAATGAATGTGAGGAATGCAATGAATTACTCATCATTTACTCCACTTCGTTCCAAGAAGGAACATGCAAGAGATTTTGCAAACAACTGACTGGCTCTTGATATCTTAAAGTGTAAATACATATTAAAAAAAATGTTATTCATGCCTGAAAAACACAAAAAATAAGCTATATTAAGGTTACAAAAATCTTACTAATTGAAGATTGATTGATGAAAATTAAAATAAGTCAATCAAACATTTTCTAAGAATAGGAGTCTACTGCTGTCAAATAACGATTTTCTAAGAATAGTTTTTTTTTTTAAAAAAAGATTACAATGAATAATTAATAACATGGGTTTTTTGATTTGGAATGAGATCTCGTATTATCTCGATAACACCTCATGATATCATTTCCTCTTTATTTATCCATAATTTGAAAACAATTAAAAAATGAGGAAGTCTTGTGTGAGACGGTCTCACACATGAGATTGATCTTGACAAGAGAGGAAATGGGCTTGCCCCGCCCCACCCATAGGGGGCAAACCATTTAATCTCTCAAAGAGATCCGTCTCACGTGTGAGACCGTCTCATACAAGTTTTTGTCTTTAAAAATTAGGATAGATGTCTATCTAAAACCTTTAATATTACGGTAGTTTATTTAGCTAAACATTTACACCAATTTGAAATTTTAAATTGAATTTATGTATCATACTATCATGGTATCACCATTGGTTGTTTTAGGAATTGAATGCATTAATATCAAAAGTTAAGAGCTGGACAGAGGGAGAGTATTTAGTTTGAGAAAAATGTTTTCATAAAAATAGTTATTTATTTTAAGACATTTCAAGATGTATAGATAGTGTGAAATATAAACACAAAATTTCGGAGGGATTAAATTTCTACCTCTGTCCCTAAATGAGTGTCCAAATTTCAGTTTAAGGGTCATAACTTTTTATACAATTTGGTGACAAAATTAAGATATAATCTTGTAATCTTCTTTACAAACATTTCGTTTTTTCAAGTATAAAGAGACGGGTGAAAAAAAATTCGAAAAACAAAATATTTAGGGACAAAGTTATGATCAAAATAGACACTCATTTTGGGACAAAAATTTCCTGAAAATGGACACTCATTTAGGGACAGAACACGTTAGACAAAACATAACAATCTCTAAAATTATTATAAAAAGTCAAAGTATAATCAATTCAAAAAAAAAAAAAAACTCGTGTTAGAAAAAAAAAGTGGGTTTCTTAAATGAACTATTCAAGAATCACATAAACAATAAGCTTAAAATCAAAAAGCATAGTTAACTGTGTAAATTAAGGCAAAGAGAGAAATAAAATAAAAAATTGATGCTGTAAAAAAAATCCAAAAACGAAACCGGCATTGGCATAACGATTCTGAAAGATGAAAGATAAAAGAAATATATCAAGAAAGGAGAAGGCTGAGAACAGAGGGAATGAGAAGAAAGAGAGAAAGAATGCACGGTTGGAATGAAATGGTAAGTCACGTGATTTGATGTTCCTGAATTTCACTATTTATGAAATATTTACATCCACTAAATTAGGAAGATATTTTACACAATCAAATCTATACCTATCATTAAACAACTAATTACCAAGGAATAAAGGAAGGAGATAAATAAGAATATGCAAAATATATGTACAAAATATGATTAGTAGTTGCGGAGATTAGGTAGGATCGGCTGACGTAATTTCAGGCTCAATCTTCACGTTCTTAATAACGGCATTGCTAATCGTAATACCCAAGTTGTAAATGGAATTGATTGATAGAATTTGCTCTAAAGAATCAAATTGAATCTAAAGTTACTTATTAGATTTATAACTTTTGAATTGCCTTTTGCTTAATATTTTTTTTTTTTCATTTTTTTGTGATCATCAAAAATCTTCTACCAATCGAATGGCGCCACGTGGCTTTATGACGTGGCATTATGACGTGGCGCGCTGTGAGGCCTCGAAATGTTCCTGCTTTTATATATTATATAGATTGGGTTGAGTTGTTAATTTGATTTAATGACAAGTGTTTAGAGTTAATTTTGTGGGTTAGTAAATATACTAATAATATAATTTTAAGAAATGAGACTTACCAGTTGGACACACAAAGGGAAATATGTGCAAAGTATTTTGGGACGGATGGAGTATTGTTAAACAATGATTGAATGTTGAGTTTGTAAGACTCATTATATATTACTTGAACTGTTGGGCTAATTCCTTTGAATTCGGGACGCCGAGTTAAATGATTAAGCAACAGAAGAATTTCGTAATTCTAGGACAGAGCACAGAGGGTCCGAACGGACCAGAGAAAGGACCCGGCCGGACCAAAAGCACGTCGGAAACAAAGGACTTTGGAAAGGGGTAGGTCCGACTGGGCTATAGGTGGTATCCGACCGGACCAAGGAGGGATCCGACCGGACCAGGCCCTATACCCGGCCGGACCAAGGTGCCAGATTCCAATTTCGGTCAGGTTTTCGGACTTGCGCAGAAGGGAAGGTTTCGAGTCAGTTTTGGACTAGAATTCCAAGTTCCTGCCAGATTTTGAGCTAGGCTTTGAGTGGTATAAATAGAGGCCATTAGTTTAGATCAAAATTAGCCTCACACCTCAGATTGTCATAGACAAATTATTAGAGTGCTCAGAGAGATCTGTAATTCTACAGTTGCACAGTTAGAAATTTTGTGATCAAAATTCGTGCAGCAGTAATAGTGTGATCTTGTAATCGTTTCTCCAGATTGATAATAATATTCTCTCCCCTCCCCGTGGATGTAGTCAAGTTGGTGAACCACGTGAATCTGTGTTATTGTGATTGCTTGCTTTTCATATCAAGTCATGTTCATTGCTCTAACAAGTGGTATCAGAGCTCTGGTAGTACCAGAGCTTTGGTTCGTGGTTAGAGATTCAGGGATTCCGCTGCAGAGAACAAGAAGATGGCTCAAGGAGCAGATTCGATCGACAAGTTCAATGGGAAGAATAGTTTTTCTCTCTGGCAGATCAAGATGAAGGTTTTATTGATAGACAAAGATTTATGGGATCCATTGGAGATTGCAATCAGGGATCGTAAGGATCCCAAGGGTAAGACAATCACCACAGAAGAGTCAGAGAAGGACAAACAAGCAGCCGCCAAGGAGGAAGCAGCGTTGAAGAAGTTAGATCAGAAGGCTCACGCCAAGATCATCAGATAGTTAGATGATGAGATCCTAACCAATGTTGCAGGAACAGACTCCGGAAGTGATCTTTGGTTAAAGTTGGAAGATATGTACATGACACGTTCATTGACCAACAAGTTATACCTAAAGAAGAAGCTATATGATTGTCGTATGACAGAAGGTACGCCCATAAATGATCATCTTGATAGATTTACTTCTGCATTACTTGAACTGCGTAATATATGAGTTATTGTGGATGACGAGGATGCAGCCTTGCAGCTTTTAGTATCTTTACCTATGTCTTATGAACATTATGTCGATTCGTGTATAAAACGTAAAGATAGTCTCACTCTAGAGGAAGTGAAAACTTCTCTCAAGTTGAGGGATTTACGCCGCAAGGCGAGTGGGAATGAGGCAGATACCCACTCATCAGGTTTGGTTGCTAGTAGTGGTAACAGGGGTCCTAGTGAGAAGAAGAACAATAAAGGTAATTCTTCACACAAGAGGGGTCCGAAACCTGGGGATGTCTATAATTTTTTCAAGGAGAAGGGGCATTGGAAATTCGATTATCCTAGAAAAAAGTAAGGTAAGGCACCAATCAGAGCAGATGCCATGATGGCCAAGGATAGTTGTTCAGAAGAGGATTATGCTCTAGCTACGTCAGAATCAGCACGCGCATCTGATGCGTGGATTCTTGATTCAAGAGCTTCTTACCATATCAATCCTATGAGAATGGTTTACTAGATTATAGGCAGATAGTTGGCGGTGATATAAGTAGAGTCGTCAATTCGGGACAACAGGATGGGACAAAACTATGATGTCCCGCCAACTATACGGGACGGGACCGATTTATCGCGGGACGTAGATACCCCGTCCCATCCCAAATCACCTCGGGACGCGGGACAATTCGGGACAAATACGGGATAGGTTGACGCGATCACCCGATCACAAAATAACGATTTTGAAATAAATCCAACAAATACTAATACTAATACTTAGTCCTTACATAAGTATTACTCCCTCCGTCCCAAAATGATCTTCGCGTTTGACTATTCAAACTTTTTAAGGATATGAAAACTTGCTTCACTAGCCATGCTTTGTTTAAGCCTAAAATGTAGAAATGTGAAGAATATTTTGGGACAATGAGAAATGGTAAATGAGAAGATCATTTTGGGACAGAGGGAGTATAACAATACTAGATAAAGGCAGGCAGTTTGTTCAAAAGAAAAAAAAGGCAGCAAGTTTGTTCAACAAATACTAATTATTGGGTATGCTTATCACTTAACCATCCTACATTTTTTAGAATTGTTTGATACCATCACCTATAAGTATTTTTTGTGGACTTTAGGACCTCATGTAAAGAAGTTTATAACTTCAATTTTTAGCTAAGTCCTTTTTATAGTATAGGCTTAGATGATAGGACTTGAAGCTTTAAAGATCGAAGATTACCTAAGCAAGGACTCGTTTCGCTACGCAGAATGTTCTCTGCGCAGGTCGCCACTGCGCATAGATAGCTTGCGCAGCCCTTGACCCTACTCAATTTTCAAGACCTTTCTTCCTAAAACTCTCAAGAGATCTCTTTGTGACCAAGTATGGTGCGCATGCTGCTCATGCGCTGAATCCATGCGCGCCGGCAATGCGCATGCCTTTGTGCGCAGACACAACCTTGGTCAAGCGCCTTATCTCCTGATCTCTCATTTTAGAAAGTTTGGAAAACTCTTAGAAGATGCATGCTTATTAAAAATACTGAGGTGTGCATAAACGACAAAATAAGCACACTCAGCAAAACCATTGGTGGAGACACGCTTCAAAGAAATATCTCAAGAGAAGACAGCTGTCAACCTTCTAGAAGAAGCTTTTGAAATTGGTCTTCATGCTCAGTCTCCAACGGCTCTATATACCTGCGCACCAATCATATTGTGCCAGGTCATCATCTTTGATCAGAGCCCCAACGGCTATAAAGGACAGCTGCGCGCCAATCATGTTGTGCCAGCTCATTGTCCTTGCTCAGAGCTCCAACGGCTATATTCAAGCTCTCAGCTATAAATAGCCTGCTCATCTTCATTTCCAAGCTGCCTTTGGATTTAGCTCTTTTCATCGGCCCTTGATCATCATCTTTGATCAAGCTCCTCTTGTTGGCCATTATGCTTCAGAGCTCGAGTTTTATGCTTCACTGAAAAACCATGAAGATCTGAAGACTGCTGCTTAGTTTTTCCAGATTCTTTAGAACAGCCTTCAAGATCTTCAAACCTTCAAAACTCCTGCTCATATCACAAAGCCTATATCACCAGAATTCTTGGTGCTCTTCATCTTTCATATTCATAGAGCCCAGAATTTCTATCACGCACACACCTCTTGAAGTTTTGATCATTTTGATCTAACTTCTTGAGATACACCGGTTTAGTCTAGGATTTGTTCTTCATAGATAATAGATCTTGAGTTAGTATTGAGCTCAAATGTTGTAATTTGTAATACTCTCTCATATAATAAGATCTCCATTAGAAATCCAAGACTAACCATCTTGGTAGAGGATGTAGATCTTTCTTCGATCGAACCTCTCCAAATAGCGTGTTCATTACTTATTGCATATTCCCTGCTTAACTTTTTATGAACTGCTTTGTTTGATTTTTCAGATTGCCACTATTTGATGTTGTAATTGTTATTGCTCATTTGCCTTAGAATCCCATTTTGCGCCACTCTTTAGCCTCATACTTAGCGCGTGCATTTTTATCTCTGCGCAGTATACCCTGCGCAGAGCTGCTTTAAATTTCCGCTGTGCATTTCACACTCTTACCGCGCGCTATACTTAGCCAAAATAAGAGTTTTGCGTATCTGCCATTGAATTGCAAAAGGGTTTGAAAAGAATTTTAAAACGCTATTCACCCCCCCCCTCTAGCGATTTTCACACCCTTGTTGCCCCTTTAGGGACCAACAAGTGGTATCAGAGCAAACACCTTCATAAAACATGTTTCTGTTTTTCAAGCTTAACAGCTTGGGTGCCGATTCCATATGGCTTCAAAAATCTAGGGCAATGGCTAACTTTTCACATATTCCTGCGCCTGCTCAAACCTCATATCAAATTCAGAAAGTTTGGTGGATCCTTAAGCAAACCTCCTATTCTCTCTCATAGACTCAAAGAAAGATGACTTGGTTTACTGCAGAAAGCCAGGACATTACGCTTCAATGTCCTCCAAAATTTGAGTACAAGGAAAAGCAACCCTGCGCACAAAGCATCAAAGCAGTGCAGAATGGTTGATGAAGAGAACTGCGCAGAGAAGGAGCTAAGGACTCTGAGACTTGACACTGATGACAACGATGCTGACTCTGAGGATAGACTGCTCTGCTTAATGGCAAATGCTGACAATGATTCAAAAGTTGTTTCTGAAATGGAACCTGAGCATGCGCCAAGGACAATCAAAGAAAGATCCCTTCACTCCAGTGGAAACAGGACACCTTCACAAAGTAGACAGAATGACAAGCACTTATCTGACAGAGCTAACCTGACAGAAGCTGCATCATCACCAACTCCGCAGCCGCGCAAGGAATCTCTCAAAGTGTGCTGATCTTAAAAGATAACTCTGCTGTAGAGCGCAAGTCAATGCTTCAAAGCAGGAAAGATCTACTTCACTGTGCTCTCTCAAGCTCAGTTGATATCGACAGTGGATTCTAGACACTACTAGAGATGTCAACACTCTTAAAGGTGCGCACGAAGGAAGAGATCACTCGGTAATATATGGTGACAACAACAAAGGGCACATAATTGGATTTGGACTAATCATAAAAGATAGTCTCAAGCAACCTGCTCTCCATATCACAATTATGAGATAAAGGTCTGGAATGCCATATCACTTCAACGCTATGTTACATCAAAAATGGCGTTTCTGACTAACTTTGCTCACAAGGACTCGTAAGACCAATTTCAAATCTATTTGATCTTACCGCTATAATTTCTATTACTAATCCTTGTTTTGTAGCAATAAGCTTAAGTGAAAGCAGCTAGCAATGGTATAAGCACCATGCCAGCTTAGTAAGCAGCCTGAGCAGTTTTCCTCCAGCAAGATTGCTCCAATGTCAAAACGCTTACATCCGCTTCACCTCATATGTTTGGACCGCTCACTACCGCGAAGCTTTGGACCAACCTGTGGTATCTCTATGATATCCTGGCTGCTCTCCTTAATCTCCAAACATAGAAGACATCAATAGAGTTCGACACTTCAATGGAACAAAATTTATGAACAACGATGTCGCTCAATATTTTAAGAACCAACAAGAACCAACAAATGGTATTCTTCACAATTTCTCTGCTGCTGGAGTTCCGCAACAAAATGGCGTTGTGGAAAGAATCTCTTGTTGATTGAGGATGGATAGACAATGATAGTAGAAGCAGTACTTCTAAATGTATTTATGGGAAGAAGCTGTCATCGGTGCATGCTTTACTCAGAATAAGATTCCTCATCAACAAAGCCTACATCTATACTCCATACGATCTATGGAGAAAGAGAAAGCGCCCAACATTGTTTTCTTCAAGTTCTTTGGCTGCAAACGCTATTAAGGAAAAATTCGACGCCAAAGCAGATGAAGGTATTTTCGTTGGGTATGTCAATCAGTCTATAAGCTTTTCATGATCTTAATAAGATAAATCTCTAGTCATTTTAGTATCTGTACATGCTACTTTTTGATAAAGCATTCTCTCCTTGAGCCACATTTGGCTCCCAATGATTCTGATGACTCTGCTGAGCTTTTTAGACAGGTGCGCAGTAATTCTATTCCTGCGCAGGACATAGATCAAGCAGATTCAGAATCAGTCCATCTCATGCGCATACTATAAATGCTGCGCCTAAAGTTGCAACTCCTGATGCGCAAACACCTCCTTCTGCGCATGATGTTTCTCCACTTCAACAAATCACCTTTAAATGATCGTGATGCTGAAGCAAATGAAATTCCCATTGATCTTCGTATTCCTATCATCACAATATAGGGATTCGCACATCGAGAGCATCAAACTTTACGGTGTAGCATTCGTTTATCTCTCATATCGGATCAAAGAAGATTGATAGAGTGCTCCATGTTTTAAGATGGATCGATGCTATGCAAGAAGTGCAAGAAAAGCTCATCCAATATTTAGCGCTTCAATGGGTGTTCGGAAACAAGATGGATAAGAATGGAAGCATCATACAATCAAAGCAAGAAAGCTTTGTATGGTCTTAAGCAAACTCCAAGAGCATGGTACAATACGCTATCAAAATTCCTACTAGAGAAAGGCTTCAAGTTCGGTAAAATCGATATAACTCTTTTTATTTCTAAGTATAATGATCATTCTTTACTTGTTCAAATTTATGTCGATGATATTATATTTGGTTCTACTGTTGAGTTACTTTGTAAGCGCTTTGAAAAGCAAATGAAAAGCAAGTTTGAAATAAGCATGATGGGAGAACTCACATTCTTCCTCGGACTTCAAATCAAGCAATTGAATGATAGCATCTTCGCCAATCAAGTCAAGTACACTAGGGACGTAATCAAGAAGTTTGGACTTGAGTGCTAAAGCATACGACACTCCAATAGCCTCAAGCAACAAATTTAACAGACTTAAAAGGTAAAGTTGATCAGACTATATCAAGGTATGATTAACTCTCCTTTATCTTCTGCTAGCTGGCCAAGATATTATGTTGACTGGATATGTGCGCACTATCACGCTAATTCTTTTGAAGCACACATAACTGCTGTAAAAGTATTAGATATATTTTTAGCTCTGTTAACCTTGGACTTTGGTACACCAAAGATTCGAACTTTAAACTTGTAGGTTATTCAGATGCGGACTACGCAGCATGCACAATTGATAGGTAGAGCACAAGTGGAACTTGTCATTTCCTTGGAAATCGACTTGTAGCATGGGCAAGCAAGAGACAAGCTGCTGTGTCCATCTCCACTACTGAAGCAGAATATATTGATGCTGAAAGCTGCTGCTGCCAAATCTTATGGATGAAGCAACAACCTGTGGACTATGGGACTCATGAGTAGAATTATCCAACTCTCTGCGATAATATGTCCACCATAGCAGTTTTTCAATCCTACCAAGCACTATTATCAAGCTCATCAACATTTAATATCATCTCCTCAAGAATTAACAAGTGATCTCTTGAAAGGAGAAATGGGTATGCTTAATCTTAGCTAACTTGTCCACATGATTTATTGATACTAATGTATTTGCTTGATAAAGTGTGCAAAATAGGTTAAGTTTCATGCGCCCTATGCAACTTCTGCGCAAACAACTGTCTGCGCATGAAACTACTGTTCTGAGATTTACAGAATCTCTGCGCTATCAATACACTGCGCATGACTATCCATGCGCAAATCATCGAGGACCACAGGTAAGTGTTCTATTCATTAGATTTTGCACATAGGTCCTTGACTGAAAAGTCAACACTGAATCACAAGGGTACTTGTGAAATTCAAATTTTCCCGCGCTTTTATTTTTTGAATTTTCTTGGGAAATTACCTTTTTACCCTTGCGCATGTCCCATTGTCATTTAATGCAAACTGCAATTAATGACAGCGCGTCTCACATATGTCTGCTCACCATTTAATGAGGAAGGTGATGCGACAGCCGTCAGCCTCTTTTCGCTGACACATGCGCGCGCAAAGACTGCGCACGCGCATTCCCCATTCGGCCACGTCACTCTGCTAACTTGCGCCCGTCCTTTCACTGACTTGCCATTTATGAGGAAGTCGACTTGACAGTGACCGGCTTAGGACTTCACTCGCACACGCGCGCATAGGCCTGCGCACGCGCGTTCCCTTTTGTGACACGTGGTATTACTATCCTGCGCCACTGCACATTTTCTCAAACTTTTATTAGCTAACGTGCGCCTAACTTCCCCTTCCCTACTTAAACCGTTTCTCTCTCTACTTCTCTCTTCCCTCTAAATTTTCTCACTCTCTTTCTTACCTCTGCTCTAAACCCTCATCTCTCATTTTCTATTCGTTATCTTCAACCTCAACCTTCCTTCTTTCTAAACCATTTCAATGGATCATAAGAAAACTAAAACTCAACCAGAAATCATCATCTCCGACTCTTCTTCGCACTCCAATCCTGGGAACTCTCACGAAGAAGAAGTAGAACGACAATCAAGGCATCCCACTGTCAAAGACATGGTATGTTTCACTATAACTCCTTATTTTTTTCCGCCATTGTTGTTCTTGGAGGTCTCAAGACTCCCTTTTTCGATTTCTCCCTTATTTGTTGATCATTCTTTGAAATCGATCGTTGTGTTGTGTTCGTATTTGCCTGATCTATTCTTTCATGTAGTTTATTTCATGATCAATGGTCGTTACATATGTTTTTCGTCAATTTCTGTGCTTCGTAAATTCCTTGGCAGACGAACCGTTTTTCTGAATTTCTGGGTTTGCTTTAATGTTGTTGACCATACTTTTTACATGGTTGACTTCGTCTTGTTCACGCCGTCATTTCGATGTACTTTTTGTTGAATTTTGTCAACTTTTGTTTTTCTGTGTTCTTGGGTGTTGTGTTCGTATTTGCTTTAATGTTGTTGACCATACTTTTTATTTTATTTAGTCTATTATTCACCCCATCTTTGTGCTCTGCGCATAGTTTTCTGCGCATGGCTTTCTCATCATATAGTTGTATCTATTTCTCTGCGCACACTTCTTTATTAGTATTTATTTTCTGTGCGCACGATCCCTCTGCGTATGCATTCTTATTTATTGCGCACCCTCTACTTTCTGCGCATAATTTTTTTTTTCATGGAACTTGTGCCAAGGTATATCTGCATTACTTGCATATGCGCACAGCTCCATAAGCAATAGGTTGTCTAATTCTATCTATTGTTTTACGCAGGGACACGTTTACTTCATTCTGGGTTGGGAACTTATTCAGGCAGATCTCTCTTTAGATGCGATTGGTCGTCATCTGCTTCATCTTCTCAGCTCCTCCGGCATTCTTCCTTTATTCACTCTTGAGCAATCCTTCATAGTGCCTGCGCTGTTAGATGAATTCTTCAAGACAGCAAGAGTTGTTCCTGGACAACTTGAAGGCAAGACAACAGAAATGATCATGGCCACCGTTCAGAGCAATGACGTAGTGGTTCACCCCAATCACATTCGCAGCCTCCTAAACTTCAATGTTGATAGTTCTTCAGTCAGCTATGATGAGGCTCATCAAAATGCGCTTGCACAGAAGCTCATTGGCATTCCTTCCCTCAACAAGAAGTGGCCAATGTATAATAGAAAGGAATTTGGTGAGGTGATGTATCACCTGTGCACCCTAATTGGAGATTCCCTCAACTGCAAGAATGGAAATAATGGACATTTCATCTCAAAGCAGTGGGAATACTGCGCAGCCATCTTCAACGAAGATCAACTCGACTGGCCACAGATAATATTCAATGAGATTGTGAAGGGGATGACAAGCTATGAGAAGAAGCTGAACGCAGGGAAGACCAAGTACCGAACTCACTGCAGACTGCTAACCAAACTCCTATTAACTTATGGTGAACTGGCCACCTATGTTGAAGAAAAGTCAATCATGAAGCAGTCTTGTGACGCAAAGTACTATTCCAGAGTACACCTTCAGAATTTGCGCAGTGAGATAGGAAACGCCGATTACTATGAAATCTGGCTGTCTGATGCCGCTCCCAACAAGGAACCCTGGATAGGCCCAATTCCTGTGGTCAAATCCAAGAAGAGTGCAGGAAGATCTTCAACGGATGCTGCGCAAGAGACCGCAGAAGAAGTGTACAATCGCAAGGGGAAGGGCATTACTCAGCCCAGTAGCAAAAAGCTCAAGGATATTCCTTTGGTTCAATCCACCAAAGGGATTTCTATCAAAGAGGCAGATCCTACCAGCATTCCAGCGCCTGCTCCCTCAAATCCAACCACTATGAAGCGCAAGGCTGCTTTCCGTGGTGATTCGGATGATGATGCTGTTGAGGGGGAGCAAATGCACAAAGCCTCTCAAGAAGCCATCCCCAGTGCTGATATCGCACATACCTCTTCTCGTCTCAAGCAGAAGGTACGCAGCAGCGCTAAAGGATTGAAGAAGCGCCGCACTAGTTCCGCAGCCACCGACAGCAGTGATTCTTCTCCAGTTCAACCTCCATCTTCAGCCCCTGAGACTCCTCCTACCTCTTCAGCTGAGCTGCGCCAGATCGTGCAGAGCTTGCATTCTGTTCAAGCGAATCAAGTCGCTACGCAGCTGCATCTTAATCAACTCCTTACTGCTCAAACTGCTTTATTATATCGTCTTGATATGCAGCGTTTGGAGATTGATACCATTAAGGGGGAGAAAGCTGCCAAAGAAGAAGCAAATGCAAAGGAAAGCACGGAGAGTGCTAAAGCAAAGGCAAGTCCATCTGAGCCTGCGCAAGAAAAAGTTCCTATCACTTTGGAACATCTTATCCTGGACTCCCTGAAATCCATCAGCGCTCAGCTTGAAAATGTCAGCGCACAACTCAAAAATGTGTGCACCTTTGGAGCGCTTGATGGTGGACTCAGGGACATTCTAAAAAAGCTCAAGAAAACCCTTGCAGATGGGTTACTTAGAGGATTTGATGACCTTCAAGCTCAGATGGAGGCTCAGATAGAGAAGATTGAACAAGGAGGCTCTGCGCATAATATTGAAGAAGTGCGTCGATGCATTGCTAAGTCCATAACAGATTTTTCTTTGGCGTTCAACGACAAATTTGACTACGCAATGTTAGACATTCAAGCAAGCGTCAACACTCAGCGCCTCCATACCGACTCAAGATTAGAAGCTACGCAAAATGCCATCCTGTCGGACAGCAGAGCAAGGTTCAGAGAGCTAGTGGATGACAACGCTGATATGCGCAGAGGAATGAACATTTATGTTGGAAAAGCTGTGGAGTTCCAGGACAAATTTCAAAATTTAAAGGTGGAACTCATGAACAAATTCAACGGCCTTCAGAATGAGATGCGCGAAGCCCTGCAACGGATCAACTTAGATTAGATTTCCTCTGTAAGTATTTTGTTATTTTTTTTTATTTTTTTTTTTGGAACCTTTTTTATTCTCGTTGCGCAGTATATTTTTTTTTATGCGCTTTTATTTTGTGCGCTTCTGTTTTTGTGCGCACCTCTTTTGATTTTTCCTCTTTAAAACTTGTAATCTGTAACAGTCAATCCTTCAAAGTTTTAATGAGAAGAATGCATCATAAAGCTTTCACAAAAACCTTGTTCAATTCAAATCATTCGTTTGTGGAACATTGAATGCATTATTACTTAAACTCATGCGCATAATCTTAACTGCTCATGTCTTCTACGCACGATGTTTAAACATTCAGTTTAAACGCATACTTAAAACTTCATCTCACATTATTTGTATGCTCTGAATGACATTTCTATCTTTCCTATCTTGTAAGTTTTTAATCTTTTAGATAGATTAGAAATCTATAGCACTGGCTAGTGTGTGCATTGACTTGAGGCATGATTTACCATTCTCATTCTTATGGACATGTTATTATCAAGTACAATGAATTGCCTTTGCTATAGTAGGTAATGGCATCAATCATTTAGAGGGAGATTGTTGGGTATGCTTATCACTTAACCCTCCTACATTTGTTAGAATTGATTGATACCATCACCTATAAGTATTTTTTGTGGACTTTAGGACCTCATGTAAAGAAGTTTATAACTTCAATTTTTAGGTAAGTCCTTTTTATAGTATAGGCTTAGATGATAGGACTTGAAGCTTTAAAGATCGAAGATTACCTAAGCAAGGACTCGTTTCGCTACGCAGAATGTTCTCTGCGCAGGTCCCCACTGCGCATAGATATCTTGCGCAGCCCTTGACCCTACCCAATTTTCAAGACCTTTCTTCCTAAAACTCTCAAGAGATCTCTTTGTGACCAAGCATGGTGCGCATGCTGCTCATGCGCTGAATCCATGCGCGCCGGCAATGCGCATGCCTTTGTGCGCAGACACAACCTTGGTCAAGCTCCTCATCTCCTGATCTCTCATTTTAGAAAGTTTGGAAAATGCTTAGAAGATGCACGCTTATTAAAAATACTGAGGTGTGCATAAACGACAAAATAAGCACACTCAGGAAAACCATTGGTGGAAACACGCTTTAAAGAAATATCTCAAGAGAAGACAGCTGTCAACCTTCTAGAAGAAGCTTTTGAAATTGGTCTTCATGCTCAGTCTCCAACGGCTCTATATACCTGCGTACCAATCATATTGTGCCAGGTCATCATCTTTGATCAGAGCCCCAACGGCTATAAAGGAAAGCTGCGCGCCAATCATGTTGTGCCAGCTCATTGTCCTTGCTCAGAGCTCCAACGGCTATATTCAAGCTCTCAGCTATAAATAGCCTGCTCATCTTCATTTCCAAGCTGCCTTTGGATTTATCTCTTTTCATCGGCCCTTGATCATCATCTTTGATCAAGCTCCTCTTGTTGGCCATTATGCTTCAGAGCTCGAGTTTTATGCTTCACTGAAAAACCATGAAGATCTGAAGACTGCTGCTTAGTTTTTCCAGATTCTTTAGAACAGCCTTCAAGATCTTCAAACCTTCAAAACTCCTGCTCATATCACAAAGCCTATATCACCAGAATTCTTGGTGCTCTTCATCTTTCATATTCATAGAGCCCAGAATTTCTGTCACACACACACCTCTTGAAGTTTTGATCATTTTGATCTAACTTCTTGAGATACACCGGTTTAGTCTAGGATTTGTTCTTCATAGATAATAGATCTTGAGTTAGTATTGAGCTCAAATGTTGTAATTTGTAATACTCTCTCATATAATAAGATCTCTATTAGAAATCCAAGACTAACCATCTTGGTAGAGGATGTAGATCTTTCTTCGATCGAACCTCTCCAAATAGTGTGTTCATTACTTATTGCATATTACCTGCTTAACTTTTTATGAACTGCTTTGTTTGATCTTTCAGATTGCCACTATTTGATGTTGTAATTGTTATTGCTCATTTGCCTTAGAATCCCATTTTGCGCCACTCTTTAGCCTCATACTTACCGCGTGCGTTTTTATCTCTGCGCAGTATACCCTGCGCAGAGCTGCTTTAAATTTCCGCTGTGCATTTCACACTCTTACCGCGCGCTATACTTAGCCAAAATAAGAGTTGTGCGCATCTGCCATTGAATTGCAAAAGGGTTTGAAAAGAATTTTAAAACGCTATTCACCCCCCCCCCCCTCTAGCGATTTCCACACCCTTGTTGCCCCTTTAGGGACCAACACTAATACTAATACTTAGCAAGTTTGTTCAAAAGAAAAGAAAAAAAAAAAAAAAGCTAGGAAGCAACAACAGCAAGCAGTCCCACTAATAATTTGTGAATGTGTGATTTGATTTGGGATATGGAAATGGAATTGGGTTTCAAACTTGGCCCGGCTTGGGTTTTTTTTTTATTGGGCTTGGCTTGTTTGGGTTGGGTGGGAATTGGGATTGGGCTGCTGTGTTGTGCTGTGCTGGCCTGGGAAGGATTTAATAAATGCGGGACGTCCCATCCCGTCCCAAATAGTCCCACATTTTTTGGGATAAGAATATACTGTCCCGTCCCGTCCCATATATATAGCGGGACGGTCCTGAATTGACGGCTCTAGATATAAGCATGGCCAACAGTTTAGTTTAGAAGGTTGTTGGTATTGGTTCGATCAAGGTCAGGACTCATGATGGTAGGCATTTCACTTTGAATGAGGTTCGACACGTTCCGCTTATGACGAAGAATCTGATTTCTCTTGGTCAGTTAGACAGCAAAGGGTTTAGTTTAAAAGGTAAAGGTGGAGCAGTTAGTGTCTGTAACGGTTCAGAAGTGATGATGAGAGGACTTAAGCGGGGCTCCTTGTATTTCCTCTAAGGAAAGACGCTTGCAGGGTCGGCTATGGTTTCATCACCAGAGGTGAACGAGGGAGATATGTCTAAGCTGTGGCACATCAGGCTCGCTCACATGAGCACTAGAGAGATGCATGAGTTGACTAAAAGAGATCTTCTATGTGGCCATAGGATTAAGGATCTTAA
Source organism: Campanula takesimana (assembly GCA_026119855.1). Classification (NCBI taxonomy): domain Eukaryota; kingdom Viridiplantae; phylum Streptophyta; class Magnoliopsida; order Asterales; family Campanulaceae; genus Campanula; species Campanula takesimana. The sequence continues at coordinate 377,673 of JAOWBW010000058.1, forward strand.
ATTTTGTGAGCATTGTGTGCTAGGGAAGATGAAGCGTAATAGTTTTCCCAAGGGCATACATAAGACAAAAGGCGTTCTGGATTACATCCACTCAGAGTGTTGGGAACCTTCACATCAGGAATTTCTAAAGGGGAACAAATATTTCTTGTCTATGGTTGATGATTATTCGAGAAATACTTGGGTGGTTATCATGAAGAAGATGTTCAAGCCGTTGGAACTCAACGGATATAAACTGAAGACCTATAAAAGAAGCTCTTAGTAACTGAAGTACACACCACTTTTTACCATAAAACAACACAAGCTTTTAAGCAATTGTAAAGCACTCTTGAAATTTATAAATATGTGCTAAATAGATTAGAATACATAAGATCTCATCCAGCTAATTTAGAGCAAACAAGAGATCACCAATCTTCACCTTTGTGAAATCTTTTTCTTTTTCTGTACTTTGCAACAAGTACAAAGCTTAGTTAGTGAGGCTAATTAGGCTCGAAAATTCTGAGGGAATTTTCCTGCAATTTATTGTAATTACTTGACGAAGGATTATAGTGGATTGCTTCTTCACTGTTGAGGACAATGAGGCATGGATGTAGGAGAGTTGCTATACTCTGAACCACGTTACATCGTTGTGTTTGTCTCTCATTTACTCACACTTGATCACACACTAATCACTTATTGTTTTACTCATTTATTTCTTCTCTTTACTTATTCATTATTCCGCTGCATAACTCAACAATCACACACTGCACCTCAAGATAGTCGACCTGTCCTGCTAAGATAGTCGACCTCTTGTAAACTAATTGTTTAGTTGTTTAAGTGCATAAGTGTAACATGTTCTTTCAATTGGCACCAAAGCTGGTTTCTAAGAGACTTGTGTCTTCAAGCTTAACATCTTGTGAAGAATCCAGAAGCACTAACATCATGCCTCAACCAAGAAGAAACAATGAGAAAGACATTCCACATGTTGATGACTGTGGATCATTTGAAATATTATCTTCCAAAATCAAGACTTACCTTTATGCCAACATTGTTTGGAACTGGTTTGTACTTTATGAAGAAGTCAGAATACCCACTCAACCTGACACAAATGGAGGAGATGTCAAATATAAAACTCCAGACCTTTGGACTGAAACTGAAAGACACTTAATCACAGCTAATCAAAAAGTCAAAAACATTTTACAAAAAAGTGTTAATGACTCTTTGGCCCAAGAAATTGGGAAAGTTGAAACTGCCAAAGAAGCTTGGGACTTAATTAAAACCAAGTTTACTAAGCATACAAGTGTCAGAGCACAAAACTTATATAACCTATTATGGCAACTTGACAACTTTAAGTTTGTCACTGGTGAAAGAGTCAGTGCTGCCAAAGACAAATTTGAAGACCGCCTTAGACAAGTGTCAGACCATGGAAATAAATTGGACCAACAACACCTATGTTTGAAAATATTTTCAAGTCCCCCTCAAGAATATGAAAAAGTATCCCTACCCATAAAGGAAGGTGTTGAATGGCCAACCATGACTGTTGAACAATACTTTGGAAAATTAGAAGCATATGAACTTGAATGGACTGTCAAATTACCCACCATAGCATCATCTCTAGCCAATGCTCACACCATGGCTCTTGCTGCACAAGAAGCTCCAAAAGCATACTCACAACAGGACATTGACTCCCTAATCTGTAATGCTATTCAGAAAGTCAATCTGTCCAAAAAACAAGAAGTCAAACCTTTGACTCAAGAAGACATTCCAAGTCTAATATCTATAGCTGTTAAGAATGCTATGAAACACCAAAAGAGGATGTTCGACAAGCGAAACAATGCATCTACTTCAAATCAAGTTCAAACTGAGAAGAAAGAAGTCACTTGCTACAACTGTGAAAAGATAGGTCAATATTCACAAGAATGCTCTGAACCTAAAAAATCAAGAAACTTTTCATCCCAAAAGAAGCTATCATACTCCAAAGAAATCATACACAGCTCTAGGTGTAACTGCTTCAATTGTGCTAAAGCCAAACATGATGAAAAGAAGGAACAGGTCATGATAGCAGACCTACCAAAATTCAGTGATGATGAAAGTGACTCCTCAGACTCAGATAATGACATGGAAGCCATGATATGTCTCATGGAAAATGAAGAAAATGACTCAGAAAGTGAAGAAGAACTTGAAGCTCTTGCAGCTGCAGAAGAACTAAAAGACGTTAGTGACTTCAATTCTCCTGACCTTGAAGGTCTAAAAACCTTGCTTGTACCATATTTATTCAAAGAAAGAAACAAGAATCAAGTCTTAGGGCCTTGATAACTGAAAATTTACAATTTTCAAAGGAGTTAGACAGCCTTAAAACCAAAAACTGCCTCTTAGAAAACCAAAATCTCACCCTTCAAGAGCAAAACAAGAAACAAGCTGATGAGATAGTAGACTTTTATGCTGATGTCTTCAATGCAAGAAACAATCACCTTCACATTAGCAGTCAACTAAAGGAACTCAACCTCATAATAGAGGCACTAAATGATGAAAACCAAGCATTCAAGACAAAAATTGAATCTTGGAACAAGTTAAGTTCAGCAATGTCACATTTCTTATACACTCAAAGGCATCCATGTGACAAAACTGGATTAGGTGCAAACAATCCAACTGTGATAGAATACAAACTACCTGAGGGTGATAAAAAACTTGAGAAAATGCTTCTTGTTAAGATGGGAGACAAGACAATAAGAAAGCCTATCTATCATGTTCAAACAAAACAAGATGTATACAAGGCTCAAAGAAAGATGAAGGAGGTCTGCTATCATGATCAAGCCTCCAGTAGCAGTGTTCAAATGACAAACCCCAACAACAAAATTGTTGCCCCAAGTCCTCCAAAGCAATCTCAGACTTGGAAAAGCAATCAAACAAATCAGTACAACAGCAGACAGCAGACTTATCAAGGTTACTCTAGAATACAACAGACCTACCAAGGTTATTATAGAAGACAGTAGACCTACCAAAGGAGAAATAAAGGAAGAAAAAGTTAAAATAATAGAACTTCAAGATTCCCTAAAACCCATGCCTCACACAACTCATATAACCTCCACCCTCACCACAACCACCATCACCAACAATTCAGAATGACACCTTACATGTACTAAATCTTGTCTTACATGAACTCTTTTAACCAAAAACCTTTTGTCCCAAAGAACAATACTCCTCCTAAGAAAATTGTGAAAGTTTGGGTCCCTAAGGCTGTCTAACCCCCTAGACCCACATTCAAAAAGGGGACCATGTTTATTTGTCCTTATTTGTTTTGTAGTACTTTAATAAAAGAGATTGGTTTCTAGATAGTGGTTGCAGTAGACATATGACCTTCAACAAGCAATGGCTTCAGAACTTCACTTCAAAAGATGGCCCAAGTGTTATTATTGGAGACAATTCTCAAGCCAGAGTCAAAGGACATGGGGATTTGATTACAAAAAGCATTATTATGTCAAATGTTTCTTATGTGGAAGGTCTCAAGCATAAATTGATTAGCATCAGTCAAATCTGTGACAAAGGATTTCATGTTGTATGCTCTTATAATTTGTGTCAAGTGAAGAACTCAAAAGGCGAAATAATTCTTACTGGCTTCAGAAAAGGAAATGTATACTGCATATCCCTTGAAGTGTCTCAATCTTCTAATGCCATGTGTATTCTATCTTACAATCAATCTGATTTAGCATGGCTTTGGCATAAGAGAGTGGCTCACTTAAATCTCAAAAGCGTATCTAAACTTGCATCCTCTAATCTTGTGAAAGGACTTCCAAAATTATATTTCAAAAAGGATAAGCTGTGCAATGCTTGTCAATGTGGAAAGCAACAAAAGACTTCTTTTAAAGCCAAAAACAGATTGGATACAAAAATACCAATTGAACTTATTCATATGGACTTATTTGGACCAATCAGAACTAGAAGTCTTGGAGGAAAAAGATACTCTCTTGTGGTATTTGATGATTACACAAGATTCTCTTGGATTATTCTGTTGGAGTCTAAGTCAGAAACCCTAGGTCAATTAGTCAAATTGATCAATCAAATTCAAAATCTCAAAAACATCAAGTTTGTCATAATAAGGTCAGATCATGGTACTGAATTTGAGAATACTGGTGTTGAAGAATTTTGCAATCAGCAAGGCATAAGTCACAATTTCTCAGATCCTAAAACTCCTCAACAAAATGGAGTAGCTGAAAGAAAGAACAGAACCATTTGTGAAGCTGCTAGGACTATGTTATCTGAAAATAATCTTCCTAAGTATTTTTGGGGAGAAGCTGTCATAACTGCAGTCTATGTTCAAAACAAGACCTTAATAAACAAATATCACATGAAGACTCACTATGAATTGTGGAATGAAAGAACTCCAACAATCTCTTACTTTCATGCCTTTAGAAGTAAATGTTTTATTCACAATAATGGGAATAATAATTTAGACAAATTTGAGTCTAAAAGTGATGAAGGAATATTCCTTGGTTATTCAGTAACTAGCAAGGCATACAGAGTCTACAATAGAAGAATAATGGTAGTTGAAGAATCCATACATGTAGATTTTGATGAATCTCAAAGTGCTTGGGACTTGAAAATCAATGAGTTTGATAAAACCTTTGGAAATTGTGACTCTCTGCCTGAACCCTCACCCATTACATCTTAAAATTGCAAAAATGATCAACTTGACTATCTTCCTTATAATCTTCCCAAAAGCTCTTCTGAAACCTTTCCTCCCTTCAGCAATCTAAAAATCAATGATAATCAAGCTTCTCCACCAATTGTTCAGTCTGGAACTACTCCTATTCTCTCTACTGATAGTAGACCTACTAATAATAGTAGACCTGCTACTGATAATAGACCTACCACTGAAGACAGAACTGAGAACAATTATGTACCAAGCTCATCCTCTCAAGAACCATTAATTCCTAATCTACCCAGATTCATTCATGTGTCCAACATATACATGATCCATAAATTTCAACAATGACCATCCTGAGTCATTAGTTATTGGTGATATTTCAAGAGGAGTTCAAACAAGGTCAAATATTGAAGATGAAGCATTGTATAGTGCCTTCATATCATAGATGGAACCAAAGAAGATCAATGCGGCTTTACTTGATGCAGATTGGATAGAAGCAATGGAGGAAGAACTTGAACAGTTTGAAAGGAACAAAGTATGGAAACTTGACCCTAAACCTAAAAATCAAACTGTGATTGGAACTAGATGGGTATTCAGAAATAAGATGAATGAAGATGGCACTGTGATAAGAAACAAAGCAAGATTGGTAGCTCAAGGCTACAGACAAGAAGAAGGAATTAACTATGATGAGACCTTTGCTCCTATAGCAAGACTTGAAGCAATTAGGCTGTTTCTTGCCTACGCATCATCCAAGAAAATGACTGTATATCAGATGGATGTAAAAAGTGCATTTTTGAATGGGATTCTACATGAAAAAGTGTTTGTTGCACAGCCACCTGGGTTTGAGCCCCCAAAATTCCCAGACCATGTTTATAAGTTGGATAAAGCATTGTATGGACTCAAACAAGCCCCTAGAGCTTGGTATGAGACATTGTCCAATTTTCTACTTGAAAATGGATTTACAAAAGGGCACATTCATAAAACATTATTCCTTAAATTCCAACCAAGATATATTACTCATTCAAATTTATATGGATGATATTATCTTTGGTTCAACTAATGATGATCTGTGCAAAGAATTTGGGTCAATCATGCAAGAAAAGTTTGAAATGAGCATGATAGGAGAGATAACATTCTTTTTAGGACTACAAGTCAAGCAGTTGCCCAATGGAATTTTCATCAATCAAGGAAAATATACAAGAGATATGTTGAAGAAGTTTGATATGCAGAATGTGTCCATAGCCAAAACTCCTCTATCAATAACTGCAAAACTGTATGCTGATCCTGAAGGCCAAAATGTGAATCAAACCTTGTACAGAAGCTACATTGGATCTCTTGTCTATGTCACTGCATCAAGACCTGACATTATGTTTAGTGTTTGCTTATGTGCAAGATTTCAATCTGATCCCAAAGAATCACACTTAGCTGCAGTTAAAAGGATTATAAGATATCTCAAAGGTACTCTTGATTATGGAATTTGGTACCCTAGAGAATCCCCTTTATCTCTTATTGGTTACACTGATTCAGACTATGCTGGATGTAATTTGGATAGGAAATCCACCAGTGGTAGTTGTCAGTTTTTTGGCTCAAGAATTATAAGTTGGTACAACAAAAAGCAAACCTCAGTTGCTACTTTCACTGCAAAAGCAAAATATGTTGCTGCTGGGCTATGTTGTTCACAAATTCTTTATCTCAGAAATCAACTTAAGGATTTTGGAATTTATCAAGATCAAATTCCCATTTTTTGTGATAACACAAGTGCTATAGCCATGACTGAGAATCCAGTTCAGCACTCAAAGACAAAACATATTGAGGTAAGGCACCATTTTATAAGAGATCATGTTAAAAAAGGGGACATTTGCCTATCTCATGTGTGCACTGAAAAACCAACTTGCTGATATTCTCACAAAAGCATTGGATGAATAGAGGTTTGGATATTTAAGAGCAAATATGGGATTGCTGAATATGCCATCTAAATAAAAAGGAATTTTTATTAAAACATAGTGGAGTACATAGTACGAAAGGAGTATTACATAAAAAAGGTGCCATCCTAAGGAAACCTTACTCCTAAAAACAAAAGGGAGCTCAAAATACATCATCTGCTCTAGTCTTGGTCAAGATATCAAACCTCTTCACCAGGTCCACTATCTTCATAATAGCAGACCTACTCTGCTACTGACTTCTCTACTCCAGCTATAAAAGAGCACTCAGTTGAAGTACCCTCCTCTTCCTTAACACCTCCATATGAGGTTTCACCAACAGGCTACCCAGATTCATCACTCCTCTCCAACATGAGAGTGTTATCCCACCTCCAAGAACCTCCACAGAAGACTGACTGATTTGAAGATGGCCACACATATCTAGGCCACCAATTCATTGTCTCTTAAGGCTTTGGCATGTCCTCCAGTGGCGATATAAAGCTGAAGGTACCAGATGAGTTGTTACTCTCACTAAAGACATAGGTCTGATCAGACCTAAAACTATCTTCCTGCTTCACATCTGCTCTGAAAGGGCTGAAGCAAGCAAAATACTTGCTTGACAACAAGGAAAAAGAACTGGTTTTTGCATAGGAGCTACCTTCACAATTGTCACCTTTTCCCTCTCCTCTCACTCCCTTATCTCCTATCACCAAATTTGCCCCCCCCCCCTCTCCAACTGCAAAATCTCAAACAAGGACTTATGAGGTCCTTTATCTTCTTGAATTTCAGTCACCTTGGCCTTGCCCTTGTTACACTACCTCTCCTCAGCCTCCCCTCTCTTGAGTCTCTTCCTTTCCTCTTTGATAAACTCATTCCTTGCATGAAGCCACATCTCCTTCTTGATTTACCTCTCCATCAACTCCATCTTCTTTCTTGGATTGTTAGGAAGAATCTGGTCAACTTCTTGATCCCTATCTGTTGTTTCCTGGGCTTGGTACTCCCTAAATTCTTTCAAAAACTTCTCATCTACCTTGTTCACCTTTTCTTCTTCCTTAAACTTAAGTTTCTTAACAAGATCAGACATCTTGCTAGGGCTGAACATATTGGTCAATCTACCCATTTTTTCTGTGAAGGAAAAAGATCTACTATCTAGCTCAATATGCAAACTTTTATCTGAAAATTGTTGCTGTGATCTCTTATTCATCAACAATACCCCTTTTATAGGAAGATTTCTGTATCATTAAATTCATCTCGAGATTTCATGTTCTAGATACAATGATGATAGTAGAACTCAAAAGTTGCAATTCTAGTAAGGTTGATTTGATATGAAATTAATTTTGCCGCTTGACCAACCTGACTTATTGTTGAATTTGGACTTAACCATGTCAAAATTAATTGAAGGAATAAGGAATATATTGATATATATAACTTTCCCTTACAGTTAAGTCCTCTGCGCAGTTGTAAAAAGAAGAGAAGTTACTGTAGCAATGGTTTCAAATGTGATGAGTCACCTTTTACTCACGTGGCCTATCTCCTTATTTTAAGGGCATATCTTTTCAACTTTCTTTCTATTGCCCCTTACTTCTTTAAAAGCCACCGTTTCTCTTAACCAATCATATTTTTAAAACCTTTCTCCTTCATCTCTAAAAAGTTACCATTATCTTCCCTGTTTCTATTTCTCAAACCCTAGAATCATGAACTTATCTTCCGCCCATGGATACCTCATAAAGAAATCGTTTTACCAAAATCCTGTTGGTGGATGGATAGGAGAGTTACTCACCAATGCTAAACTGAAGTAATTTATGGAAGCCAACCCACCTATTCTTCCTCTGCTCTGCTCACACATATACGACAATGGTGTCTGGACTGAGCAACATAACCTTCAATTTGATCTTCAAGGTACCTCTTATACTATTTCTCCTAGTGATATTGCTGCCACTTATGATACTCCCAATGAACCTAGTATGGTCACAAATATTTGGGACTCTAGTACTAATTACTCATCTCAAACTGTTGAAATTGAGGGATGGCCTACTTACAGTTTTGATAAACATGTTTATAATAAATCTCTTTCCCCACAATTCTCAATCTTAGCTGATGTAGTTATGAAAGGATTTTTTGGAAAAACCTCATCTTACCATGTCATGAGCCCTGTTGAATGGAAACAATTGTTGTGTCTCTTGCACAAAATTCAAACTACCAATTGGAGCTTTGTACTGCTATCCAACTTTAGACTTAGGTCTGGTCATCATCCCCTCAAAACCAAGCACAAATCCTCAACAAATCCTGGCCTATTTAGGTTTATGAATGGCATTTTACTATAAATTGGTAGAACTATGAGAGTGAGAGTCCCTGCTCCTTATGACATATAAGCTACTCATCATAGATACAAAGTCTTTAGCATTCACACCTTCTCTTACAAGAAAGGGGGAAGAATTGAAGAGGGCAATAGTGATAGTGAACCTAAACAAAATGACTCTATCCCCCACAACAATTCAGAAGATGAATTGTCTCCTGGTCATGTATCCTCTCCCTCGGGTAGTGATTTTTAATTAATGACATTAAATGAAATGATGAAAGAGTACAAAGGTCCTGGTCGTAAAGGGAAAGGTCCCAAGATAGTAGACCTTGAAGATTAAGATTTTGAACCTATCTCTAGGATTATTCCACCCTTGCTTCTTGAAGCTCCACCTGCCTCTACTCCTAGCCCCAGCACCTTTCATACTCCATCTCCCTCCTCCAAACTTGCCTTTGTCTATACAAGAACAAAAACCAAATCAAAACCCTCACCCATTTCAGAGTCATCTAGACCCAAGCCATCCAGAAAATCCAAAAGGCTCCACAAAGGCAATGAACCATTTGTCTTAGATGAGGTTACCCTAGTCTCTATTGCTCCTCTAAGTAAGAAAAGGAAAGTCATTATCCCTGAAGAAGACTCACCCCCTCAATCTCCATCTATCTCTCTACCTGAACCTTTTGACTTTGAACCACATCATCAAAGCTCATCTACTGAGACTCTAAGTTCAGGAGCCAAAGAAGCTGCTGAAGCTCTTGAAACTCTCACTCAACCTTATATCCAAAGAGCCTTCTCTCCCCCAGTTCACACTCCAATCTCTTCAGGTCCACTATCTTCCTCATTTATGCCCACTCCTGGTCTTGTAACACAATCTGAGGATGCATCTGTTGAAACTGATAGGGGGGATGAATCTCTTATAGAGTTTGAACCATTGGTTGAATAAGAAACGGGGAATGATTATATTGAAGGTACTCAGGAACAGTTAATAAACCTTGGTAGAACTGAGTTAATGATAGCTGGTCTTAACCAAGCCGTTCCCAGCTCTCCAAAGTCTGCTCCTTACATCCAATTAACCATTTAAAGGCATGCTCAGCCATCTTCATCCCTTCAAATCGTATCTGAAAAGGGAAAAACAGTTCTAGTTAAGGAGAACCCTTTTGATAAGGAAGCCTATTCTGCCCTTTCTGATATGGGAAAGATTGCCACGTTCATGAACTTGAGCAAAAGTATGGATTTGATATTACCTGGAAAAGACTTGGTTTGGATAAACCTCCCTCTACATCTAAATCATCTCAATCCTTTCATTTTTCAAATTTTGAGGATCCACACATTTATACCAACTCTTCTTTTGAAGTCATTATTCCTGGCCCTTACAACTACTCCTCAGATCCATTCTTTTCTACTCATTTAATCCATCTCTACTATGTTCCTCCTCCATGGTTCATCTCACATCCAGTTGACTTCTCTTTTTCTTCTATCCTCCCTGTTGGTCCCAAAGGGAAACAAGGGTATAGAACCGCTAGAGGGGGGTGAATAGCGGTTTAAAATCTTTTTCGAAATACCCTTGAAAATCAACCAAGTGCTTATCAGTTTGGTCTATTGCGGTTTAAAGCACTAGAACCGCTCAGATAAAATGCACAGCGGAGTTTTGCGGTTTTGGCCAAACTGAATTATAAAGAGTAGGGCGGTTTAAGTGGTTGAAAATGGAATGATGCAACTGACAAGGCACAACTGAAGTATCACAGAAGTATGCAAATCATTTATCAAGTCATTTCATATAAGAGTAAATAAAGCTTATAAACAGAAATGTAAATGACAAGACAGAAATTAAAGATCAAAGACACATAATTTGAAGAGGTTCGTTCTTGAAAGAATTACGTCCTCTACCTAGGTGGTTAGTCTAGGATTTTCTAATAGCTACTAGACTTGTATTGATTTAGAGGAGTTTTTACAAGATTACAAAAGAATCTAAACTCTAAATAAACAATCTAACCTAACAATGCTATTGTAAAAACCTGTGTTTTCGAGGTATATAATCTATAAGAGAATATACTCCGGGTGTGTGGTGTGGAAAGAAATCAAGAGCTCAAAATATCTAAGTGATGGTGAGCAAGTGATAACTTTCTGTGCAAGGCTGAGTTGTGATGATTTGAAGGCTTGAAGCTTTGATGAATAACTCTGGGTTTGCTAAGGAGATGATGAAGATATGAATATCTGGGTTTTCAATCTTCAAAGAAAACTTGAGTACTTGGGATATTCTCTTTGAAGCTCAGCAACCTTCATTGTTGAGAAATGAAGGCTATTTATAGTGAAGGCATTAGTGACCGTTGGACAAAGAGGTGAGTCATTGTCCGGTGGTTCTATGCGCTGTCACAATCCCATTGGTTGACCTGTCACTGTCCTCCTTTGCTTTTGCTTTGTGGCAGGAAGTTGTTGGACCACTACCTGACATTGTCCTTTTAGTTGTTGAATAAGTACAATGGTAACTTTTCAAAAAGCGAGACAAACCGACATTCCAAGAATAACTGAAACATGACTTGAAGTTTAAGGACAAGTCACCAGTCATTCATTTACGGTTGTAAAGTGAATTTTTGTCTTCAAGGAGTAAATGACAGCAATAACTTCTTTAATATCTTGGTCGGCGGTTCCACCAGATGCATGTGCGGTTTCATGAATGAACTTGAAGGGCAGTTTCATTAGAACTGAAGTAGTCGGTTCTGATGAAGGCTTGAAGCACACTACTGGCGGCTCGAGTAGCATCGAGTGCGGTTTTAGGATCTAAACTGCTATGAACAAACCGATCATAACTCAGCCTAACTACTAAAAAATCTAGAAATGGACTTGTCTAAAAATTGAAGTATAACTTCATTACATGTAAACCTAAAGTCCACAAAAAGACACGTGGAATGGGTCAATCAAATCAGGTGGGTGTACTAACAATGAATCCTAACAAAATCCCCCTATTTGATTGATGCCATTACCACACTATGATAAAGCAAACATTGTACTTGGTAAAAACATGCTCAAATGAATATGTATTGAAACTGCATGTCCCAAGTCAAATGCACACACGATGCTATACCATAGACTTCTAATCTATCAAAAACAAAGGAAATGAAAAACAGATAGAAGAGAAATACATTCAGATGCATATAAAGAGATATGATTATGAAAATCAGATATGCATGTTTAAACTGAATGTTTAAAACACATACACTTAGAAAATGTTTTCATGATGAATTAAAGTGCATGGGTTTTGAAAATGCATTGTTCCACAAATAAGTAATTTGAATAAACAAAGTTTTTGGAATAAGATGCAATGCATTCATTTTTCATTATAATCCTTTTAAAGTTTTTGAAAGTTACAAATTACAAGGAAAATAATAAAAGATAAAACTGATAACAAAAAGATAGAAAAATAATCTAGTCAGTTCTATCTTGAACCCTGGCGGCAGCTTGGTCTGCTGTTTGAGCAGCATCAGAAGGCTCAACTAGGCTGGCGGTTTCAAACACGTATCCAGCTGACTTAAGACGAAGTGAGGTTGGTTCATTTACCTTTTCTAGGATCTTTTCAGATAGATTCTTGAGGTCGCGAGCAAAATGAACTAGATAGTCAGTTGATGAAACCGTCAGATCAGCTAGTTGGTCTAACTTCTTCTGTAGAATCTCATTCATCTCTTGAGCCGCTTCATGCCTAAGAGAACTCAGCTCTTTTAGAGTTTCAAGGTTGTTTTCTAACTTGAGCTGATTCTCTAGAATTGATTCCACCTTAAATTCTAATTTCCCAAGCCTAGGGTCAGCCACTATATTCTCCCTCTTAATGGCATCAACAATGAAGGGCAGAGAGGAAAGAAAGGCAGCTTGAGCAAAAACTGAATCCAGAACTTGTTGGATTCTCACTGGATTAGTTTCAATAGAGGTGGTAGGGAAAGGAAATATGGAAAGTGAGGTATAAGGAAAAGAAGGGGCAAAGGAAAGAATTTGGATATTAGAGAGAGGAATGGAAGTGTAAGGAGAGAACTGCCATCTATAAAGATATGGAAATACAATGCAGTTTATCCTAAAGAAAAATTGATAGCAGAGAGAAAAGATGACCTCAACTGCCAGATCCTCAATGATTTGATCAAGAGTTGAAGCAATGAGTAGATCTGAAGCAGCCTGAGACTCATCGGCTGGAAAAATTGCGAAAGGATTTGGAGGACCAGACTTGAGTCGTTGCTCTTCATGCTTCTTGGCGGCTCTGAGGATGGCTCCATGGCGTTTGGCTTTGGAAGAAGTAGCTCTAAACCTCTTTAGGTAAGCCGTGATGTCCTGTGCACACTTCCTTTTCATAGCACGCGGTTTGGGAGTCCTAACTGCGACAGATAATTCAGGCAAAACCGAAGGCGCAGAGACATGTATCACTTGAGGTTGAACCGACGATTGAGCCGATGGACCGAATGGCAGTGCAGGGGATCCAGATGGTGAAGGAGTGTGCTCTGGTGAGTCAAAATTTAGCTTTCGTTTCAGTGAAGGAGGAGCGGTTTCAACCAACATAGGGTCTATACCGACCTTTCTCAGTTCAGCTCTTTCTCTTAATTCCTTTGCAAATGAGCCTTCAAGAGGTAAGTGATTCTTCTTGTCATGAGCCTCAGTAAAGTCCACTGCACCAGGTGGTCTTGATTGCCAGTGCTCCACAAAATCATGTTTCTTTATTAATCTTCTCTTCTTCTTCAGCGGTTGAACCTCAAGATTGTCATCATCTTGCTCAGGTTCATCTTGAACTGCCTCAGACATATTAGTCTGCTCAGGCGCATCTACATCCATAATAACCTCAGCCACAAACTGTTCCGCAGTTTGATCAGGCTGAACCGCGGCCTCAGACATGTCAGTCTGCTCAGGCTCGGTTTGAGTAGAAGGTTTGAGGTTGGGAAGGGTAGAAAAGATTAGCTGTAACTGTTCTTCAGTGAATTGAACAGTTGGCAGTTTTGGAGAAGATAGAGAAGGTGAGGAAGGTTTGGGTTCAGAAGCAGTAGCTTTACGTTTTCGCATGAGATTCACATCTTGTGCAAAATTCATGGATTTTTCAACATTTGGCTTTATTGGGGAAAGGGGATTTATCTGGGGTTTAGAAGAAGTAGGTGGAGATGATTTAGTGAAGGGAATTGGTTTAGATGAAGGTGGAAGAGGTTCAGAAGAGGGATTGGATAGAATAAGGAAGGATTTTGGTAAGGATGGTTTTGGAGGAAGATTGGATGAGGGTTTGGAAGGGTCAGTAATTTTGGCTTTCTTCTTTCTTGGAGCCGCGGTTTCCCTGGGTTGAGCCGCAGGGATTGCAGGCTCCCCCTCAACCGCAGACTCCCTCTCAACTGGAGCCTCAGTTCCATTCAGGCTAACTCATAGCCTATTCAAGGTGGCAGTTTGAGCTGCTTCTCTAGCCCTTGAAGTTGCGACTTGATCAGCTATCCCACCAGCATATGGCTACCAGCCTTATTGAGCCGTGCCTCAGGACAGGGTCCTCTTTGCACTTCAGGTAAAGGATCAGCATTCCATACTGCCTGTGCAAACCGCCATCCAAACGCGGTTCTGAAAGCATCAAGCTTTGAAGCACCATAGAAGGTCTTCTCATTTGGTTGCACCCATTCAGCTTTGTTTGCCACAGAAGCTTTAAAGATCACAGAATCCTGATGAAGAAACTTCGTTAAAAGTCTGCAGTGAGTTCTGATCTTTGTTTTCCAGCGGCTTTAGCAGAAGTATGGCGGCTTAGGGCATTGATCATTTCTTGCATGATGATCCTTGGCCAGTGCAGTTTCTTCCCTTTGTAGATAGCCACGCAGTAGTTGTACTGCTCAGTAGTGAAGTTGTTGTGATTGCCATTTTTGCACATCACTCCTATGTCTACAAGATCACACAACATGACTATTACCTCTCTAAACTCCTTCTTAGGTGTGGTCTTAGTGTTGAAGACAGAGACCCCCAAGAGCTCTAATGTGGTTCGGCTGACTAACTCTGGTTTGATAGAAAGGATTCCAGAATTCTCCAGTCCAGCCAAGATAGCAATCTTTGACGCAGTTAGAACCACTTCCTTTTTTCTGACAGTGGATTTAATGGCGTTTTCAGTCTTAACTTCCCCACACTCTAAATCTCTGATTTCTTCACCTTTACCATTCAACAGAGGTTCCACACAGACAATCCCATTATCAAAGAATTCTGCACAAAGCTCTTTGTCAAACTTCGATTCATCCAACTGAAACAGAGGCAGCAATTTTGACCATTCAAGTAGGGCAAGCAGTTTTCTTCCAACTGCATCAGCTTCGAATTCGGCTTTAATGATTTGGGATCCAGGAACAAAGTTGGATTCATCCTAAAAATAATCAAAATTAGTAAGAGTTTGACAAAAGCAGTTTGAGTAAACATGATCAGTTTGAATGAAATACACAAACTGCTACTAAGGAATCCTAACAATGAACGGGCGGTTAATAGAGGACAGGGGTAAAAAGGTAAAAACCCAATAAGAGACTATCAAACGGCGGAAATGAATAAAAATTAAAAAAAAAAGGTTTTGAATGCATGAAGAACATGATGAACAGGGGATAAACATGCAACACAAAAACTTAACCAAAACATGAAAGAAGTATACCAAAAGATTCGAAAAGATCAGATACTAACAAAGTTCTTAAAGAACAAGTTTAAATAACAAACCCAGAACATAGTATCAAAAAAAAATACGAAAGAACACCCGAAAACCCAAAAATCAAAATTGTTCAAAAATTGAACAAAAGACAAGAAATAAACATCAAACCCAGCATATATGAACATATGTAAGCATAATCAACCAAAAATTGAACGAAAAAGCAAGGAAAGACATTAGAAGACGAACAAGCTTTTACGAACAACAATGGCGGAAAAAGATGAAATGCTAGAGTGAAGGGTTCAAGAAATCATACCATATCACCTTTGGATGTTTTAGATGTAGATGGAGCAGAAGGGTCGGATGATTTCTTAGGTGCCATTATGAAAATTTTGATGAAGTATGAGAAATTTTGGAGGTAGAAGACAGAGTGCAGAAGAGAGAGGGAGAGTGAGAGTTTATGCAAATGAGGAAGAAGGTAAAGAGGTAAAAAGAAATAAACTTTGTCTTTTATACTCAAAATAACTGATCCATGGGTAATGGAGCGATGAGGACGACGCACGAAGGTCAACAGTTGACGTCCCACGTCACATAGAGTTTAATGCGGCAGAGATAATTGCAAAAAGGTCCTTATAATTGATATGACATAAAGTAGGGACTGAAATGCAATTTCATACCTGAGCAGTTTGACTGCGCAAACCGACCTACCTTACTTCTTCAGCGGTTTTCATGAAACTGATGTCTTTCTAATCTGATGGCGGTTTATATGTTTAAACCGAATGACTTTGCTTTCTTATCGGTTTTGAACGAACCGATTTCATTCATTTTGACTCGTCAGTTTGATGGAATATCTTGTACCGAACCATTTATTGATGCGGTTTCAGTGATGA
This sequence comes from Campanula takesimana, assembly GCA_026119855.1. Taxonomy (NCBI): domain Eukaryota; kingdom Viridiplantae; phylum Streptophyta; class Magnoliopsida; order Asterales; family Campanulaceae; genus Campanula; species Campanula takesimana. Next base: position 394,009 of record JAOWBW010000058.1, read on the forward strand.
CAGAACCGCACACTAGATGACTTTTTTAATCATAGCCAAAACACTTAAACAAAAGATATTAGAAATAATATATATAGATATGATATCTTAAGTTAGTTCTAACATACCCATTTCTCTTCGTAAATGATAGAACCTGGAATTTTCAAGCGGTTTGGTGAGGATGTCAGCAATTTGATCATCTGTTCCCACTTTTGCTAGAAAAATGTTTTTCTTTTCAACATGGTCTTTGAGGAAATGATATCTTATGTCGATGTGCTTGGTTTTTGAGTGCTGAACTGGATTGTTGGAGATGGATATTGCAGCAGTGCTATCACAGTAGATAGGGCAGTTTTGTTAAAATATCCCGTAGTCCTCCAACTGTTGTTTCATCCAGAGAATTTGAGAGCAGCAGCTTCCAGCGGCAATGTATTCAGCTTCAGCGGTTGAGACTGAAACTGATGCTTGTTTCTTGCTAGACCATGATATCAGCCGCGTTCTAAGGAACTGACAAGTACCACTTGTGCTCTTTCTGCTTATCTTACATGCTTGAAAGTCAGCATCTGAATTGTTGGTAGTGGTGCCCTAGGCACGTTTAATAAACGTTGTAATTGTTATCATTTATTTCATATCAATAAAGAGATGTTTTGATTATTATTGTTGTTCATGTTAGTATAAAGGATAAATGATCATGGGATGATCATGTTAGATTTATGGGTACTTGTTTGGAACAAGGAACTGGACATGACCCGCTGTATGAGATTTATGTCATGGTCTATGTCGAACATATATCTCATATTAGTTATGTCATTCGAATCCTTGGACATGAAGTTATTATAGTCTTCCACTTGAAGAATATTATGTTTGACATATTCAAACGCTACTTTTAACCGGGTAGTTATAAAGGGTATGATTGGCATAATCGGATTCACGTAGGGAAGAATAATAAGCTAAATGGATTTGTCCCTCTTCGGAAAGATGTCAAGCTTAGGCCTCTCGTACAAATGATGTTGATGGAAATGTTCGGCCGAACTCAAATGAATTGATTAGATCAATGTCTTTTGGATTATCAACATATTCGGAATCGAGAAAGTATTGAACAAAACAAGTTGACTTGTTGACCATGACTTGTTTTCAATGACATCGTGGACAAAGGGATTGTGACATATTCTAAAGGAATGCGAACTTGTATCTAGTTATACTATTTTGGTAGGTATGATGGTTTGCTAGAACCTAATCATATCTTATGGTTTCATGTTTGAACCAATTGCCAACTTAGTATAATCCTAGTGGGTCACACACAAAAGAACGAATCTTTAAAAGGACTAAATTGGAATTTTTCAGAAATTCTGGCCTTGCGGGCGACCGCCCCAAAGGAACCGGGTGACCGCCCAAAGTTGGGCGACCGCACAGCCATCTTTGGGCGGCCGCACAGTGCTGTCGGGGGCAGATTCCTAATTTGATTAGGAAATGAATTTTGGACGGTTTTTGACACAAGTTTCCTATTTGGAATAGGTCCTACTTGTGTATAAAAGACCAAATTCGGCCAGCAATCTTCCCCAATGTTTTTGTGAGTCTCAAAAGAGTTTGAGAGAGTTTATTTTGTTCCAAGACATCCTTTGATTGAAGAACAAAATAATACACAAATAAAATTCCATATAGTCATATTAAATTGTGAAAGTGTGTTTCATAATTTTGGTCTAGCAACCAAGATCAAGAAGCTCCTTGATATTCGTTCGTGGTGTGGATACCGCTAGAGGGTGAAGCTCATCATCTTCAAAGTTCGTGTTCATTACTTTGATTGTGATCAAGCTTCAAATCTCCACCAATATCAAAGCTAGAATTCAAAGTCATCAAGGGTTAGTTCTTCCTCTATTCATATTGTTGTATTTGATTTAATCATATGAACGGATCTATGGGCTTTGGGTTTCATAAAATTTTAAATGCTAAATTCCGCTGTGCATGTGACAACGAAACCCAACAGCGGTATCAGAGCCCCGTTCATGTTGATTATTTCAATACCTAGATCATGTTATGTGTATATAAATTGTTTATGTGCCTAGCATGATATGAATATTGGAATATATGATGCTTATGTGTTTTGTGATTTTATGTGGTTTATTGTTTTGCAACTTTAATCGCACGATTCAATCGCAATAAATATTATGATGGATCCAGAATTGTTGATTATTAATTTTTGATTAGATCAAAGTTTTAATAATCGGGGAAAAACAATTTTGAGACAAAATTTTTGAACTTTAAAAATTCTGCACATTCTGATTGCACCGGGCGACCGCACAGAAGAGCCTGGGCGGCCGCACGGTTTTGGGCGACCGCACAGGTCTTTTTGGGCGGCCGCACAAAGGGATCAAAAAGTCTGATTTTGGTCAAAAACAGAATCTGGAATTTTTCGAAAAATTCAACAGAACCAGTCCAAACTTGCTGATCTGGAATGGGTTTTGGGTAATTGGTTTGTGTGTGGATTTTGGGGTTTGATTTTCCTATTCGTTTTAGTCTTGTGATTCTAAGATTGGTTCAAGGTTTGGATGGCTAATCTGCGTTCATCGAGATTGTGTTTCCCAAACTTGATTGCAATCAAAGTTTCAAAGATAAAATGAAGTTAGAATTATGAAGAGTTCATAGTTGCTAAAATTGAGAAACAAAGTTCTTGATTCAATGATTGGAGATCCATGTGGAATTGTGGATGCAATTGGCCTACGTTCATCGAGACCATCTATTGCTTAGTTTTGGCCACATGGACTACTTTCTTGGTATCTTGAATTAATGCGGAATTGTGGATGCCTCATGGCTTAGTTTCGGCCGCACTTCTTGTTGTCTTGATTTGGAGATAATGACCAAAGTTAAAATAGTCTCATCCTCATAATTATAGAGAAACTAATGACACATGAATATCATGCTTAAATTAATGGAGGTTAATTTAGTGGCTAAACTTGATGCGTAACATGTTTATATTATGTGCTCATAAATGTGTTATATGCTATATGTGATGAACCTTCAAACAAAGTTTTAAGTCTTTCATTGCCATGCCATGATTAAAACACTTGTTTATACATGGGTGATCTTGATGTGGGTTCGCCTCCGCGAGGTGCATTAATTTTATTCATGTATGAGCAAGATGAGGTTCATTAGTTTAATGTGGGCTTGCCTCCGCAAGGTGCATTAGATTGAATGGTTCCTATACGTTAAAAATCGTTGGACTTAATTAGGCGTCAAAACGGTTTTGGGCCTGGGCAAAAGATGAGATTAAACATGCTTTGAAAATTGGATTTCTCAAAGAATCTCATAAAAGGACCCATGATCGTCTACCTAATTAACTTAGTTTTGAGCGGTCCGCCTCCGTGGACTCAAAAGTTAAATTAAATTTGGATCTTAGCCCAATTAAATTATATTATACATTGGATGTATATGAAGGTTATATAATTTAGTGGGAGTATTTTGTTTGAAAAATACATTATTTATTTCTTTAATGAAAAACCGGTACTTATTAAATTTTGAAAATTTTGCATAATTGTAGATAATGACTTCTAACACTCAATCAATTTCGTTGCGATCGATCATTGAGAAGGATAATCTCCAAGAGAATGGTACGAACTTTATGGATTGGATCCGTAGCCTAAGAATTGTTCTTAGGCAAGAAGATAAGTTGTACATTCTCGATGGGCCTCTTCCTGCTGAACCAGAACCTACTGCCCCTAGGGCAGAAAGGGACAGTTACAAGAAACATCGTAATGATTCTAGAGATGTAAGCTGTCTCATGCTTGCTACTATGTGCTCAACACTCCAACAAAGTTTGGAACATTTGGAAGTGTTAAGAGCCATGTTTCAAGAACAAGCTAGGCAAGAGAGGTACAAGACCATTGTTTCATTCACCACTTGCAAAATGAATGAAGGGCAACAAGTGAGTCCTCACATGCTGAAAATGAAAGGTTATGTAGAGCACCTTGAGAAACTTGGCTATCCAATCCTATTGGAGCTAGCCACGGATCTCATTCTTAATTCATTGCCTAAAAGTTATAATCAGTTTGTGATGAATTATACCATGCATGGAATGGATAAGAATCTCTCTGAGTTGCATGGGATGCTTAAAACTGCGGAGATGAAGATTGCGGAGAAAGGTTCTCCCGTGCTCTTAGTTCATGATGGGAAGAAGGCTGGTGCCAAAGGAAAGGGTAAGAAAGTTGTCAAACTCAAGATAAACAAGGTAAGTGTTGCCAAGGCTTCTGAGGCAAAACCCGATTCACAAAAGGATGCAATCTGTTTCCATTGTCAAGAAATTGGTCATTGGAAACGTAATTGCAAGGTTTTCTTGGAAGAGCAAAAGAAGAAGAAGAGCAGCAAGGCTGCGTCGACTTCAGGTATCTATATGATAAATATTCTCCTTTCTACCACTGATTCTTGGGTATTGGATACCGGATGTGGTTCTCACATTTGTTTATATGTGCAGGGTCTAAAGAATAGGAGACTACTTAAAGAGGGTGAAGTAGACCTACGTGTGGGGAATGGAGCAAGAGTTGCTGCATTAGCCGTAGGGACTTACGAAGTCACTTTACCTTCCGGATTAATTCTTGTTTTGAACAATTGTTATTATGTTCCGGATTTAAGTAGAAATATTATTTCAATTTCTTGTTTGGATAATGAAGGTTTTAAGTTTCTTATTGAGAATAAGAAATTTTCTATTTATTTAAATGATGTGCTTTATGGTATTGCTAATTCATTTAATGGCCTTTATGTCTTGGATGTCAAGAATGAAAATAATGAAAATGTCTATCATATAAATAAGAAATCTAAACCTAATGATGTAAATCATTCTTATTTGTGGCATTGCCGTCTTGGTCATATTAATGAGAAGCGTATCTCAAAACTCCATGGGGACGGTCTTTTGGGTTCATGTGATCTTGGGTCATATGATACTTGTGAGTCGTGTCTTCTTGGAAAAATGACTAAGACACCTTTTACCAAGCTAGGTGAAAGGGAAAGTGACTTATTGGGGTTGATACATTCTGATGTATGCGGACCATTAAGTAGAAATGCTAGGGGAGGATTTCAATACTTCATAACCTTCACTGATGATTATAGTAGATTTGGGTATGTTTACCTAATGAAACATAAAAGTGAAGCATTTGAGATATTTAGAATATTTCAAAATGAAGTAGAAAAACAACTTGGCAAAAGTATTAAGGCACTTCGATCGAATAGAGGTGGAGAATACTTGAGTCAAGAATTTGATGATCATCTAAAGAATTGTGGAATAGTTTCACAATTGACTCCACCCGGAACACCACAATGGAATGGTGTGTCTGAGAGGAGAAATCGGACTTTGTTAGACATGGTTCGATCAATGATGAGTCAAGTTTATCTTCCAATATCCTTTTGGGGTTACGCTCTAGAAACCGCTGCTTTTAGACTAAATCGTGTTCCAACTAAATCGGTTCAAAAGACTCCATATGAGATGTGGAGCGGAAAGAAAACTTGTTTATCTTTCATGAAGATTTGGGGTTGCGAAGCCTTTGTCAAAATACTTGTCTCTGACAAACTTCCACACAAATCTGACAAATGTATTTTCGTGGGATATCCAAAGGAAACTAGAGGATATTACTTTTACAACCGTGAGGACAACAAAGTGTTTGTTGCCCGAACTGGTGTCTTTCTAGAGAAATAGTTTCTCTCCAAAGAAATCAGTGGGAGTAAAATAAATCTTGAAGAAATTCGAGACCCAGAAAATAACATTGAACCAATAGTGGAACAAGAACAAGAACCACAAGGAGTTGTGGAACATGTTCAAAATACACAAGCAACTCGCAGATCTAGTAGGTTACGATCCGAGCCCGAGAGATATGGATTTCTCGTAACGGATAGTAATGAGGTAGAAATCATTGAGAATGATGAACCGTCAACCTACCAAGAGGCGATGTCTTCTCCTGATTCGGACAAGTGGCTTGGAGCCATGGAATCCGAAATACAATCCATGCAAGACAATCAAGTTTGGAATTTGATTGATGCGCCCGAAGGTGTAAAAACTATAGGATGCAAATGGGTCTTCAAGAAGAAGACTGACATGGATGGGAAGGTGCATACTTACAAAGCTAGACTTGTAGCGAAGGGTTATAGGCAAGTTCATGGTATTGACTATGATGAAACCTTTTCACCCGTAGCAATGATCAAGTCTATAAGAATTCTGCTTGCTATTGCCGCATATCATGACTATGAAATATGGCAAATGGATGTCAAAACCGCTTTCCTAAATGGAAAACTATAAGAGGATGTGTATATGACACAACCAGAAGGTTTGAACAGAATTCTAAAGTATGCAAATTGCAGAGATCCATCTATGGATTGAAGCAAGCTTCTAGGAGTTGGAATCTCTGTTTTGATGAATCGGTCAAAGAGTTTAGTTTCATCAAGAACGAAGATGAGCCTTGTGTATACAAAAATATTAGTGGGAGCATAGTGTTATTCCTTGTTTTATACGTGGATGACATATTACTCATTGGAAACGACATTCCCACACTTCAGTCTGTGAAGACTTGGTTAGGGAAGTGTTTTGCAATAAAAGATATGGGTGAAGCCGCATATATACTTGGCATTAAGATCTATAGAGATAGATCAACGAGGCTACTTGGTTTAAGCCAAAGTACATACATTGACAAGGTCATTAGAAGATTCTGTATGGAAAATTCTAAGAGAGGTACCTTGCCCGTGTTACATGGAGTTTCTCTAAGCAAGACTCAATGTCCTAAGACAAACGATAAGCGTGAGAAAATGAATGATGTTCCATATGCTTCGGCAATTGGGTCCATCATGTATGCCATGATTTGTACTAGGCCGGATGTATCTTATGCTTTGAGCATGACAAGTAGATACCAATTTCACCCTGGCGAAAATCACTGGGTAGCTGTAAAAGCGATTCTTAAGTACTTGAGAAGAACTAAAGACTTGTTTTTGGTCTATGGAGGAATGGAAGATGATCTCGTTGTAAATGCTTACACGGATGCAAGCTTCCAAACCGACAAAGATGATAGCCGATCGCAATCGGGTTTTGTGTTTATGTTAAATGGTGGAGCTGTAAGCTGGAAGAGTTCCAAGCAAAGTACAACCGCTGATTCTACAACAGAAGCTGAGTATATTGCTGCATCAGATGCTGCAAAGGAAGCTGTTTGGATTAAGAAGTTCATCACCGAACTTGAAGTGGTTCCTAGTATTGCTAATCCAATAGACCTTTATTGCGATAATAATGGTGCTATTGATCAAGCAAAGGAACCAAGAGCACATCAGAAATACAAACACATACTTAGGCGTTTTCATATCATTCGAGAGATCGTTGATAGGGGAGACGTAAATATATGCAGAGTACCTACTGATGACAATGTTGCGGACCCGCTAACAAAGGGACTTCCACAAGCTAAACATGATGGTCATGTTAGGTCCATGGGTATTAGATACATGGGAGATTGGGCCTAGGGCAAGTGGGAGATTGTTGGTAGTAGTGCCCTAGGCACGTTTAATAAACGTTGTAATTGTTATCATTTATTTCATATCAATAAAGAGATGTTTTGATTATTATTGTTGTTCATGTTTTCTAATAATAATCTCCATCCCTAGTACTTGTTAAGCACTAGTATAAAGGCTAAATGATCATGGGATGATCATGTTAGATTTATGGGTACTTGTTTGGAACAAGGAACTGGACATGACCCGCTGTATGAGATTTATGTCATGGTCTATGTCGAACATATATCTCATATTAGTTATGTCATTCGAATCCTTGGACATGAAGTTATTATAGTCTTCCAGTTGATGAACATTATGTTTGACATATTCAAACGCTACCTTTAACCGGGTAGTTATAAAGGGTATGATTGGCATAATCGGATTCACGTAGGGAAGAATAATAAGCTAAATGGATTTGTCCCTCTTCGGAGAGATGTCAAGCTTAGGCCTCTCGTGGGAATGATGTTGATGGAAATGTTCGTCCGAACTCAAATGAATTGATTAGATCAATGTCATTTGGATTATCAACATATTCGGAATCGAGAAAGTATTGAACAAAACAAGTTGACTTGTTGACCATGACTTGTGTTCAATGACATCGTGGACAAAGGGATTGTGACATATTCTAAAGGAATGCGAACTTGTATCTAGTTATACTATTTGGGTAGGTATGACGGTTTGCTAGAACCTAATCATATCTTATGGTTTCATGTTTGAACCCATTGCCAACTTAGTATAATCCTAGAGGGTCACACACAAAAGAACGAATCTTTAAAAGGACTAAATTGGAATTTTTCAGAAATTCTGGCCTTGCGGGCGACCGCCCAAAAGGAACCGGGCGACCGCCCAAAGTTGGGCGACCGCACAGCCATCTTTGGGCGGCCGCACAGTGCTGTCGGGGGCAGATTCCTAATTTGATTAGGAAACGAATTTTGGACGGTTTTTGACACAAGTTTCCTATTTGGAATAGGTCCTACTTGTGTATAAAAGACCAAATTCGGCCAGCAATCTTCCCCAATGTTTTTGTGAGTCTCAAAAGAGTTTGAGATAGTTTATTTTGTTCTAAGACATCCTTTGATTGAAGAACAAAATAATACACAAATAAAATTCCATATAGTCATATTAAATTGTGAAAGTGTGTTTCATAATTTTGGTCTAGCAACCAAGATCAAGAAGCTCCTTGATATTCGTTCATGGTGTGGATACCGCTAGAGGGTGAAGCTCATCATCTTCAAAGTTCGTGTTCATTACTTTCATTGTGATCAAGCTTCAAATCTCCACCAAGATCAAAGCTAGAATTCAAAGTCATCAAGGGTTAGTTCTTCCTCTATTCATATTGTTGTATTTGATTTAATCATACGAACGGATCTATAGGCTTTGGGTTTCATAAAATTTTAAATGCTAAATTCCGCTGCGCATGTGACTACGAAACCCAACATGAATAACCTAATAAATCAAATGAAGATTCTTTGAAATACCAAAGTCCAAGGTTAACAGATCCAGATAAATATCTAATAATTCTTTTAACAGCAATAAGATGAGATTCTCAGCTTGAAATCTAGCACAAACACAAACACTAAACATGATATCTGGCCTACTTGCAGATAAGTAAAGGAGAGAGCCAATCATACCTCGATATAAAGTTTGATCAACTTTCTTACCTTGTTCATCTCGATCCAAATTGCAGGCCTTTTGCATAGGGGTATCTACTGGTTTAGCGGTTTCAAGCCCGAACTTCTTGATCAAGTCTTTGGTATATTTGGCTTGATTGATAAAGATTCCATCATGACATTGCTTTATTTGGAGTCCAAGAAAGAATGTCAGCTCTCCCATCATACTCATCTCGAATTTACCTTTCATTATCTTGACAAACTTAACACACATAGTTTCATTAGTAGAACCGAAAATAATATCATCAACATATATTTGAACTAATAATGAATGATCTTTATGTTTAGCAATAAATAAAGTTGTATCAATTTTACCTCGAGAGAAGCCTTGTTCAATAAAAAATTTAGATAGAGTGTCATATCATGCTCTTGGTGTTTGTTTGAGTCCATACAGGGCCTTCTTGAGCTTGAAGACATGATTAGGTAATTTGTTATCTTCAAAACCTGGCGGTTGGGCTACATAGACTTCTTCTTGTAGTTCACCATTCAAAAATACACTCTTCACATCCATTTGATATAACTTGAATTTCTTGAAGGAGGCATAGGCCAGGAACAATCTAATGGCTTCAAGTCTGGCTAAAGGGGCAAAGGTTTCATCATAATCAATCCCTTCTTCTTGCCTATAACCTTGAGCAACCAACCTCGCTTTATTTCTGGTTATAGTACCATTTTCATCCATCTTGTTTCTGTATACCCATTTTGTTCCAATTACAGTGTGATCTCTGGGCCTTGGAACTAGAGTCCAAACTTTGCATCTTTCAAATTGATTACCCAACTTGGATCACTAAGAGCTTCATCTACCTTCTTCGGTTCCATCTGAGATAACAGAGCAGTTGAGAACAAACTGTGATTATCTCTGTGAGTCAAACTCCCTCTGGTTTGGACACCAGTACTGATAGGACCAATAACGTTGGCAGTTGGATGGTCTCTATGCTCATTAATTTCAGGAGGGAGGTTGTCTTGAACCACTATTTCTTAAAGATTTTTCAGAGGAGGATCATCTTGATAATCATTGAAATCTTCATTGAAGGTGATGATTGGAACTGGATGGACGGTTTGAATGGGATCATAGGACAGCGGTTCAACAGTTACACCATCAGGGGTTTGAGTAGGTGCAGCTGAAGAACTAGATGTAGCGGTTTCAGTAGGATGGTTGTCAGTTGCTCTATGTCTAGTGCCTGTCTCAAAATCACTAAAATCATTAGCAACATTTGGAGCCATATGTGGCTCAAGGAGAGAATGTTCATCAAATGTAACATGGACTGACTCTACAATTTTTAAAGATGTCTTATTGAAACAACGAAAAGCTTTGGAGTGTTTAGAATAACCAACAAAAATACCTTTATCGGCCTTAGCATCAAATTTACCTCGATGCTCTTTGCCATTGTACAAGATGTAGCACTTGCATCTAAATATCTTGAAGAAGGAAATGTTGGGTGATCTGCCTCTCCACAATTCATAAGGAGTCTTGTTGTGAACTTTGATGATGAGGGAGCGGTTCTGGGTGAAACATGCGGTATTGACAGCTTCGGCCCAGAAGTATTTGGGAAGCTTGGCTTCTGTAATCATAGTCTTCCCGGCTTCAATCAAAGTTCTGTTCTTTCTTTCCACTACTCCATTCTGTTGTGGAACTTCAGCGGAAGAGAAATTATGATCAAAGAAATTATGATCAATTCCATGATCATCACAATATTGGGCAACACCATTGTTTGTAAATTCGGTTCCATTATCTGAACGCACGGCAACAATGTCATCCAATTTCTGAGTTTGGAGCTATCTAAAGAGAGCGGTTACGATGCCATAAGTATCATCTTTAGAGGCCATCATTTCCACCCATGTATATCTTGAATAATCATCAACCACCACAAGTGTATAGCGGTTTCCTCCTATACTGGCGGTTGCGACAGGTCCAAATAAATCCATGTGCAGCAGTTGCAAACAGCGGTTCGTTGAAGGCGCGGTTTTACTAGGAAATGACTGTTTGGGCTGCTTTCCAAGCTGGCATGCTTTACACTTTTCATCATGATGGTCAGCCACTTTGGGTAGTCCTTTTACTAGACCATCCCTGTGCAGTTTTGCTAGATACTTGAAGTTCAAGTGGCTGAGCCGCTTATGACATAACCAGCTACTTTCACTTATATTTTTGGCTACAAAACAGAGGTCAGCAATAGAAACAATATTGCTTAAATCTATCATATAAACATCACCTGTTCTGTTGCCAGTCAGTAGAGTGACTCCAGAGGAAGCATCTTTGATATAACAGCTAGTTGATATGAAGATGCAGTTCATTCCTTTGTCACAAAGCTGAGATATGGAGAGAATGTTGTGCTTGAGTCATTCTACTAGTGACACATTTTCAATAGTCACCTTTCCTCGTTTGATTGCTCCATATCCTACTGTTTCTCCTTTTTTGTTGTTGCCAAACACTACTGGGGGACCTTTCATTTGGATGAAACTGTAGAGTAGTTCGGAATCTCCAGTCATGTGTCGTGAGCATCCACTATCCAAATACCAGAGATCCTTCTTCTTCTTAGCGGTTCCAGCCATAAAACATGAAATCTGAAAAATAAACATGAAAGGTTTTGGTCCTCCTTATTCCTTGGGTCCTATGGTTAGCATCTTTTTGGGACCCACACCTGTTTGACCTTAGGTTTTTTACGTCCCTTGGCATTGGGTGTGAATCTTAAAAGATAATGACCAGCACTATGACCAAAATCGGCACAAATAGAACAATGAATTAAGCCAGGTTGTGGTTGCGGTTTTACAAACCCTTTACTGACCTTCGGCTTCTCATGTTTTACTGGGTCAGCGGTTTTGGCTTTAACAAAGTTAACCTTCTTGAGCTCAACCTTCCTCTTGGGTGCGGCTTTAGGAAATATAACAGGATATTCCTTAAACTGACTAGGAGCGGTTTCATCACTCAATACTTCCTTGGTTGCCTCAGCCGCTGTGGATTTCTCTTTCCACTTTGGATCTCTCCCAGTCTGGTTTTTAGGATACTCATAGAAATAATTTTTCTTTTTAATTTCTTGTTTTGAGCCCTTTTTACCAGCATGATTCACCTTAGGAATTTCTTTGGTTTGTTCAGTTGGTTTCACACCACCTTCAGCACAGAGACAAGGACACTTACACCCATCATCAGTTTTAAATCCCAATCCACTTTTCTCCTTAGAGAGAATTTGTGAATTAACGATTTGTTCCATGGTGACACCAGACTTAGTCCACACATCGGTCACTTTTTGAAGTTCATCCCTTTGTGCAGTAAGATCATGGATTCTGGTGAGAAGTACCTCGGTTCTGTCCTTAAGGTAGTGGTTTTCTTCCACAATAGAAGCTATCCCAACAATTTGGAGCTTGAGTTTTTCAATCTCCTCCTTATGGGACTTGCACTCTTTTTGGGAATATTCAAGTTCCGCAGCCATTAATTTATATGCCTTTTTAAGCACAGTGTTGTTGACAAATAACATTAGCACGTTCAAGTACCTGGTCATCATGGCTTTGTTCGGTTTGATCCTTAGGAGAGTAGTTTGGTGAAGTAGGAGTTTTGCCTTGTTTAGCTTCAGGAGTTCTTGGTGAAACTGACTTCATTTGTTGGAGTGGCAGTGGAAGGCTTTCGTCAATTTCAACTTTTTCTTCAAATCCCATTAGGCAAAGATTTGCAACTCCTTCATCTTCATCACTATCATCTGTATCAGAACCCCATCCATGTTAATGGTTGTTCTCCTTGTTCAGCAACCATTCCCCTTCTCTTGAAAAACTTCTTGTTGAACGGTTTCTTGGCAGGAGCGGCTTCATAGCGCGGTTTGGGACAACTGGAGGCAAAATGACCTGGTTGTCTGCAGTTGTAACAAACAAGATCATCCCTTTTCTTAGCATCAGCTGCTTTGTTGAATATGGTTGGAGGGACAAACTTTGCAGGGCCGCCTGATTGAAATTGAGCTCTGTTCTTTCTGAACTTGGTGTAGTTTTTCACATAGAGAGCAAACTCGTCATCATCCAAGTCATCAAAGTCAACTTGAGTAGAACTGGATGCTACACTTTGGGAATTTTTGAGATGGAGTGTAGGATTGATGAGATTGCTGATGAGATTGTTGAGGTTGAGAATAGGGTTGATGATGTTGAGGATAAGGTTGATGAGGCGGTTGGTGATACTCTGGAGGTGCGGTTTGAGGAATATATCTTGAAATATTTGGATCAAAAGAAGCGGTTTGTAAATAGGTATTAGATGCGGTTTGATGGTGATCTGGATTGTAAACTGGAGATGTGGCATTGTTGAAAGCGGCAAGAGAAAGAGACTTGAATCTATTTTCGGTTTCATGAGCTTCCTCAAGCTTGAATTCAAATACCCTTAACATGGCATAAAGATGACGAAGATCAAGAGCTTCCAGATCTTTGTTGTCTTCAATGTTGGTAGTTTTGATCAGCCATTTGCTACCAAGAGATTGCATGAATCTCATGTTCAGGTCAGTATTGGAATACTTGTGCCCTAGAGAGAAACATACATTGACAATTTCCACGAACCGCTCATAGCATTGGCGAAGAGATTCCTTTGGGTGACAAAGTAATCAAAGAGCCTTCTTTGTTGGTAGAGGCGGTTCTTCTTGGTGTCGGCATCTCCTTCCAGAAAGTCAATGATGCCATCCCATGTTTCCTTTGCGGTATTGCAATCTAGAACCTTTGAGTGAGTTCTTAGATCAATAGCTGATACAAGCATGGACATAGCTCTACCATCAAAGTCCACATTCCGTTGATCAGTTTCGGTCCATTCAGCTTCCTTCTTCTTGATTTCCGCGGTTTGTCCAGCAGTATCTGCATCAGTGTTAGCCTTCATCGGGACATAGGGTCCATTAACAATTGCAGTCCATAATCTGCGATCCTCAGATATCATGTGCTTCTTCATCCTATCTTTCCAGAAGATGAAACTATCTTCATTAAGGATAGGTAAGTGATTAGAGTTGGATGTCTGCATCATATGGGAGTTTATGTTTTCCATTGGATCAGCACCCAAGCGGTTAAGCTTGTAAAATAATTTTTGGTGGATATGCTCTGATACCACTTGTTGGTCCCAAAGGGCAACAAGGGTATAGAACCACTAGAGGGGGGGTGAATAGCGGTTCAAAATCTTTTTCGAAATACCCTTGAAAATCAACCAAGTGCTTATCAGTTTGGTCTATTGCGGTTTAAAGCACTAGAACCGGTCAGATAAAATGCACAGCGGAGTTTTGCGGTTTTGGCCAAACTGAATTATAAAGAGTAGGGCGGTTTAAGTGGTTGAAAATGGAATGATGCAACTGACAAGGCACAACTGAAGTATCACAGAAGTATGCAAATCATTTATCAAGTCATTTCACATAAGAGTAAATAAAGCTCATAAACAGAAATGTAAATGACAAGACAGAAATTAAAGATCAAAGACACACAATTTGAAGAGGTTCGTTCTTAAAAGAACTACATCCTCTACCTAGGTGGTTAGCCTAGGATTTTCTAATAGCTACTAGACTTGTATTGATTTAGAGGAGTTTTTACAAGATTACAAAAGAATCTAAACTCTAAATAAACAATCTAACCTAACAATGCTATTGTAACAACCTGTGTTTTCGAGGTATATAATCTATAAGAGAATATACTTCAGGTGTGTGGTGTGGAAAGAAATCAAGATCTCAAAATATCTAAGTGATGGTGAGCAAGTGATAACTTTCTGTGCAAGGCTGAGTTGTGAGGATTTGAAGGCTTAAAGCTTTGATGAAGAACTCTGGGTTTGCTAAGGAGATGATGAAGATATGAATATCTGGGTTTTCAATCTTCAAATCAAACTTGAATACTTGGGATATTCTCTTTGAAGCTCAGCAACCTTCATTGTTGAGAAATGAAGGCTATTTATAGTGAAGGCATTAGTGACCATTGGACAAAGAGGTGAGTCATTGTCTGTCGGTTCTATGCGCTGTCACAATCCCATTGGTTGACCTGTCACTGTCGTCCTTTGCTTTTGCTTTGTGGCAGGAAGTTGTTGGACCACTACCTGACATTGTCCTTTAAGTTGTTGGAGAAGTACAACGGTAACTTTTCAAAAAGCGAGACAAACCGACATTCCAAGAATAACTGAAACATGACTTGAAGTTTAAGGACAAGTCACCAGTCATTCATTTACGGTTGTAAAGTGAATGTTTGTCTTCAAGGAGTAAATGACAGCAATAACTTCTTCAATATCTTGGTTGGCGGTTCCACCAGATGCATGTGCGGTTTCATGAATGAACTTGAAGGGCAGTTTCATTAGAACTGAACTAGGCGGTTCTGATGAAGGCTTGAAGCACACTGCTGGCGGCTCGAGTAGCATCGAGTGCGGTGTTAGGATCTAAACCGCTATGAACAAACCGATCATAACTCAGCCTAACTACTAAAAAATCTAGAAATGGACTTGTCTAAAAATTGAAGTATAACTTCATTACATGTAAACCTAAAGTCCACAAAAAGATACATGGAATGGGTCAATCAAATCAGGTGGGTGTACTAACAATGAATCCTAACACTCCTTCTTAGTCTTTCATTTGAAAACCTTGAGTTTCCTCAAGAAATTTTGAGCTCAGCTATCTCTAGTCAGTTTTGGACCTTCTCAAAAGCCCAACTCAAAATGACTGCTAGAGAACTTGCAGGAAAAGTCTTTGTTTTGCATAATGAGTGGAAAACATTCAGACTCTCATTAAATCAATTCTACATTCATGAGACTAGTCTTGTTCCATCTAGCCTCAATGGGGGGGGGGGAATGGTTCAATGGGAAAAATTCTTCTCCCAGTGGTTATCTCCCAATCTTCATGAATCCCTTCATATGCAATCAGGAGTTGTCTTAACCAAATGCATTGAGCTTATCAAAGTCATATATTGGAGGCTGGTAACTGAAAAGATGCTTGGGATCTGTGAAATCCAAAGACTGTTTGGAGGAATTCTTCCCAGCTCTTATATCTTTCCAAATGAACCAACAATTCAAGAGCCCTTCCATCAATACTCTTGCCCTCTTATACCTGCTCCCATTTTTTCTGCATATCTATACTCATTTCCAGCTGCAACTCATGAAGACATAAATGCAGTGGGTAATTATATCAGATCACAAATGAAGGGACTCAGACATGATTTGACAAAAATGGTCCAAGAAACTCTTGCAGGAAAGATAACTAACCCAAATGAAGCCATTTCTCAATCAAGAACCTTAAGGGAATTCTCTCAATCACAAGAAATCTTTACCCAAGAGCAAGCATCATCAAGAGGACACACCTCCACCAGACATCTCCTGCTTGGACCTGCCCCTACAGTTTCAAGAAATCTGGGAAAGAAGGAAAAGTTGCTAAAGAAGAGCCAACTCATCAACTTTGGCATATAGTATGATGATAGGATGAGCTTAACTTGGAACAACAAGCAGTACTACTTCAGGTTCAGTAAGAAACAACTCCAGTTGTTGAATCTTGAAAGAGAAAGACATTTGACTGCAGTAGAGCTTGGAGAATCACAGCCTGAACTAGATTATCAAAGTGAAGACAGCATTGAAGCATTGTTCCACTAAGTTTTCCTGTCTCAAACTTTGTCTTGCTATTCTTGAACAAATTTGATTTATGTTTTGATGGGATGTAAATTTAATCTTTGCATCTCCCTTTTGACCTAACTATGTTTTGTTTCAATTTTAGATAGATTTATCTTTTCAGACTGTCCACTATTTCTTCTCTTAATTATTTCCCAAAAATGGGGAAATTGTTAGAACCCTAGTTTCTAAACTAAGAGTTTTGACAAATAATTAAGAACTTAAAACCATGTTATGAAGAAGTATACTTAAAGTTAATGGAAATCATTAAGTCATCACATGTCCACTATCTTCACAAGTTGGGATAACAGACCTTCATGATAGCAGACCTTGACATCCTTGCCAACTCAGCTCCTGGTCAAAGTCAAACCTGACTTAACACTATTCACAAGCACTATTCCAGTCAAATATAATCGACTGACAATTGGTATTTCCAAGATGTTCAAGACGTTGGAACTCAACGGATATAAAGTGAAGACCTATAAAAGAAGCTCTTAGTAACTGAAGTACACACCACTTTTTGCCATACAACAATACAAGCTTTTAAGCAATCGTAAAGCACTTTTGAAATTTATAAATATGTTCTAAATAGATTAGAATACATAAGATCTCATCCAGCTAATTTAAAGCAAACAAGGGATCACCAATCTTCACCTTTGTGGAATCTTTTTCTTTTTCTGTACTTTGCAACAAATACAAAGCTTAGTTAGCGAGTCTAATTAGGCTCGAAAATTCTGAGGGACTTTTCCTGCAATTTATTGTAATTACTTGACGAAGGATTATAGTGGATTGCTTCTTCACTGTTGAGGGCATTGAGGCGTGGATGTAGGAGAGTTGCTATACTCTGAACCACGTTATATCGTTGTGTTTGTCTCTCATTTACTCACACTTGATCACACACTAATCAATTATTGTTTTACTCATTTATTTCTTCTCTTTACTTATTCATTATTTCGCTGCATAACTCAGCAATCACACACTGCACCTCAAGATAGTCGACCTGTCCTGCTAAAATAGTCGACCTCTTGTGAACTAACTGTTTACTTGTTTAAGTGCATAAGTGTAACAGGTTCTTTCAAAGTCATATACAGGGCTTTAAAAAACTCTTCCTTCTTCTATATATACTCAACATAGTTATGAATACCTATATTTTTTTTATACTCTTCATATTATCTATATAATGTGTTGGAGTTGAATGGCAAAGTTTCATATTTTAAATTTGGGAGCTATTGTGAATAATGTTAGATGATCCATTTATTAGTTGTCTTTGTAGAAAAGAAAAAGAGTATTAGTGTAATTTTAACATTGTACAATAAATGTTTAAATAAATAAATTACAATATATTTTTTTATAAATATTGACAAATCAAATATGACATCTATATCTATCTGTATCAATATATATATATATATATATATATATATATATATATATATATATATATATATATAAAGAGAATAGTCTCTAAATCTGGAAACCATCATTATCCCGCCAAAAATGCCCTTCTAAATTTAGAAACTATTTTGATTGTTAATTAATTGATATTTAAAGTTAATTAATTGATATTTAAATGATATTTCATATTTTTTTAAATCAAAAAATGTTTCATATTCTAATTCCTACCGTTAGTAAACGGATAACCTTTTCATTTTTTGTTCTTGAACCAAAAATAAACTTTGCATTCATTCAAACAATGCATCTGTGTATTAATGCTAATGGAAGTATGAAACAGCCTTAATAAAAGCCCATGACTTTCATAGATGAAACCCTATGGCCTGCCTATATAACCTTTGTCTCTTGGTTTTTCCCAAGCAATTTTTCGATTCTGGATTAAATCTAAAAACTAGAAACGCCATTTCTCTTCCATCTTCTCACCCACGGCAGCAAGAAAGTGACTTTTCTCCGGTGAATAATACAACTTTAGTCAAGTCGACATTACCGAAGAAGAAGTGGAGGTCGTGGGGTTTGTTCTTGATGTTTCAAGCATGTTCTCGGAACATTGATTTAAAAATAAAATTCTAGGAATAGGCTCCGTTTATTGATATTTTGAAGGGTATAGGCTTAGTTGTTGATATTTCAATTTTTGAGAAATTATATAGGGTAATAGGCTTATTTTTGCGAGTTAGTAGAAGGGAGGATTTTACGGTGAGTTGGTTTTGGGGGAAACTAGTTCCTCCATAAGTTATAAAAAGTCCACTTTTTAACCCTTAAACCTTAAACCCTAACCCAAAATCTTAAACCTTAAACTTTAAACCTTAAACATTAATCTCTATAAAAACATGACTTTTTATAACTTATGGAGAAACTAGTTCCCCCTCAATTTGTAATGTAAGATATGATCAGCATCCTCCAATAAAATGCATATCAAGGCATTTTGTAAGTATGCATGGAGAGGATTTTAAAAAAATATGAAAAAGCCAGAGGAGAAGCAATTCTCAGGAACACGATATTAATGGGGTGAGGTATGTCTATCATTTATGATTGATTAAACTTGCTTATAGCATGATACTGTCAAATAAAATGTAACATTTCCTTTTGTTTTTAATTGTATCATCATTATCAACTCTCTTCTTTTTCTTTTTTACTTATTATTATTTATTTATTTTTCCATTTGTTTGACCGTATCATGCTAAGCAATTTACCGGTTTTGAAATCTTGAAATCCAATTCACCCTCCCCCCCCCCCCCTTTCTTCTTTTTGGACAAAGAGCCCAGCTTACCTTTTAAAGTTGTATTTGTATTTGTATGAACAAAGAATTTATGTCACGATATCATAATGGAGGTTTTAACGGTTAACTCTTGAAAAATATATATTGCATTAAATCACTCTAATTATAGGAAAGAACCAAAATAACTAAGGCTGTATAACGGTTGTCATAATAAACCATACTCCCTCCGTCCCATAACAATGGGCACAGTTTGACTTTTTTGGTCAACTGAGTCAATCTTTGATCATAATTTTATGAATATCTAAATATCTCTATGAAATTTTAAAAATTGTTATTGCTATTAGAAATACTATCATTAACAATTTTTAGAATTGTCTAGAGATCTAGATATTCATAAAATTATGGTCAAAGATTGACCTAATTGACTAAAAAGTCAAAGTTTGCCCATTGTAATGAGACGGAGGGATTATGTTAACTAACAGATTAATTTTAACGTTTCACTAAAAATAAGATTAAATCTGATATATATATATATATATTTATATATATATATAAGAAACAAATTATTTATATGAAGTAAATTAATATATAAATAAAATTTTATTAATATATAAACTGTGCGTTCTAAAATGGAAACATGAATTTTCCCCCCCCCCCAAAATTGTGGTTTCTAAAAAAAGAATTATGATGTTTTCCTGCCTATGTAAAGAGGTTTTTAGAATATTTATTCTTTTACAGCTTTGGTACTTTAAAAGTTGCTGATAATAAATTCTTGATATAAAAATCAATTAAATTCAAAACAATGAATATAACCAGTAATTCTGAAAATTTTACATGAAGTTATTTTCCGTTCGAAAGATGAAAATATACTTCTTAAAGGTTGTTTGTTTGGCTTCAGGAAAAAAATGTTTGTTGAATTTGAATTAGTGAGTGTTGTTGATCATGTTTGCAAATGAATGTTGATCATGTTTTTTCTTTTAGTGAGTTACCGTTACCATTCACTGTATTCACAATCACCGGTATAAGCTGGTGTGATTTTTTTTATTGTAACTATGGTTATTATAGCATACTTATGGCATGTACACACTTTGCTCTTCTAGCCATTAGTTTGAGTATAGGAGTCCTCTATCAACCGTTAAAAGTGTACACTATTATCCTTGAAAAAAAGCAAGGCAATACTACCCCTTTTTAAAATTCATATCCATTTTTTTTCAATTTTTTTGATATTATGTTTTTTGTTGTATAAATTTTTTCACTTTTATATGATTTACTATATACTCTATCTTTAATGATAAGTAGTATTGTTTATTTGACAATTATTCCAAATAATAAGTTTTTATTGTAAATTGTTTTTATCTTTTTTGTTTGTTTGATTTTCTTTTTGAAAGAATTATCTTTTTTGTTTGTTAAAAAACACATAGATTTATATAAAGTGGACAGTAATTTGCTCAGAAAAAACACTTTCTCTCAGTTGATAATTTCCCTTTCATATTTCTATGTCCATTAACAATAACGCACAATGAAAGGAAATGAATACTACTACCTCTGTCCCTAAATGAGTGTCCAAATTTCATTTTAAGGGACACTGAAAATCTCAACTTTGTGAACAATTTGGTATTCATATATAATCTTGTAATCTCCTTTCCAAACCTTTAGTTTTGCATGTATAAAGAAACCGGTGAAGAAAATTTCGAAAAAAAACGTTTAGGGAGAAAGTTATGTTAAAAAAAGACACTCATTTAGGGACAGAGATTTCTTGAAAATAGACACTCATTTAGGGACAGAGGGAGTAATAATGATTGAATAATTATTTAACACATAAATTATTATTCTTTCTGTTTTAAAATAAATAATTATTTTTCTAATCAAATAGTTTCTAAGTAATGTTTATTATTTTTTAGATATTATATATTTGCAAAGTTAGAAGGCTAACAAATAGTTTCCACGTATGTGCGCATTATTATGAAAAAGATAAAAAAAAGAGTTTTCAAGTAGAGAGCAACAAATAAAGCTAACAAATGACAATAAAAATCACTTGAAAAACTAAAAGAAAAATTACACAAAAAAAAAAAAAACACTTTTAAAAATACATGCATAGACGTGGTCAATTTAATTCAATTTTGCATTTATCTCGTATCAAATTCCTACTTTTCATTTTATGCCATTAGCATTACCTTAAAATCAAAATGAGAAGATAAAACTTAGCATAAAAATGAAGGATATCATGTC
Organism: Campanula takesimana; assembly: GCA_026119855.1. Lineage (NCBI taxonomy): Eukaryota > Viridiplantae > Streptophyta > Magnoliopsida > Asterales > Campanulaceae > Campanula > Campanula takesimana. Next base: position 415,628 of record JAOWBW010000058.1, read on the forward strand.
AACACTTTGATTAATCATCATAAACATCAATGAGAGTATAGCCCTCCCTACGTAATTAAACCTTAATATCAAAGAGAAATGATAGATTAAAGGAAATTTAAAAGTTAACCCACATAAAACAAAACATCCATGATCATTTTTTTAACGCAACTATGGTTTACAACAGATGGTTGATGGATTATAACCGAAACTAATAGCTGACGACTTATTCATATAATTGGTTAATTGAATATTCCGTGTTCGTTTCGTCGTTTTAAAATAACTATTTATGTCGAAATAAACTAACTATATATATATTTGGTATAAAACTACAAAAAAACCTCAAGATCACAAAGGTGATGAATTTAGTTGTATATATTAAAACAAACTATTAGCGATATAAAATAAGAAAATACTTTTACAATATTCCTTTCAAAGTTCCTTAACAGAAACCATTTGAAACCATTATCTTTTAAAAGATATAAAAACTAGATTAAGAAAAACATTATAAAAAATGTAATTAATGATTCATTATTAGTATGTGTGTTATATTAATGAAATTTTACGAAAGATAATAAAAGGCACCGTCTAAATTGACGAATTTACTTTCATTTACATATTGTATACTTATTTAATTATTTCATACTTTTATAGTTAAGGAGAAAAAAATTAATAAATGATGCTGCCAAAAACGTGTCGGATCAGCCCTTCGTCTAGTGGTTCGGATAAATCCAGCAATGAGAACCCTCCTGTCAGATCTGCGCACAAAGAACAAACGTAAACTACGCCGGGGCTCCACCGGCGAAGGCCCTCCGGCGTGAGAATAAGTATTTGGGTAGTGAAGATGAATGTAGAATCAATTGACTATTAGAGAGTCTAAAAGTTCCTTACTTGTTTCCCGTGTAGAGGACCTGTTTATATAGGTATGGGTGTAAGAGTCCTGACTTGTTAAGAAAGCCAGGGAGCCCGTGTTAATGTGGGACTCGTATTCCTTGGAGATAGACTCCTGATAAGGATGAGTAATATCCCAGTTATCTTGTAGAAAAGATATCCTTGTTTAGATAAGGATCTTCACTGTTAGAGTTGTGTTATGACTCTTGTCAGTGGACTCCCGACGATAATGGGAGGCTTCTGATGTATGTCGGCCCGTCATCTAACTCGGCTCGTCATTGAGGCCGGTTAGGGATTGGGCTACTAGTAACTCGTTCTAGGCAAGGTCTGCCTAATCGGCTTTATTGATGTCGGCCTAAAAGCCTAGTCGTCTGGTGAATGGCTTCTCGGTATAGGCCTTTTAGGTGTACGGGCCCCGAGCATATGGGACCCATTTACCCAAGTCGGTTTATGTCGTTCAGTGGCCCCCGAATTTCTATCTCGGCATACCGAGTAGGAACTCAGACAGTTCATTAATTGCAGCTTCATTTATTGCTGATTTGATAGCCAGCCGCCAAATCCTTCTATGATTAGATTTGCTGATGTCATCTTGATTTGTTTCAGGTGGAATCATTACCCTTATTGGAAAACAAAGGCCTCATTAACTGTGTCCTAATCATGGGCAATATAAATACTCCGCCCCTTTGTATTCTGGGGGTACATAAGAACAAAACGCCCCCTTGTATCTCTTGCTTTCACTCTCAAAATTCTCCAGGAAATACCCAAAATGGTTTCAAAGAGAATGTACGATGATGCTTTTCCAGAAGAAGTAAGCTCTGATTCAAAGAACCATTTTTCAAGCTCCGATCCCGATAGCAGCAGTGATTCCATGTTTCCATCCAATTATTGTTCATCTTTTCCGGCGGAAGAGTCACTGTCCGATAGCAATGGAGAATTTTCGGAACCAGACCCTGTCGATGAATTCTCCGACGATGATGCCGGTGCAGAAGAATCAGAGAATGAGGACGAGGGTGATGATGAAGATGATGAAGATGAAGATGATCCAGAACCCATTATTATTGACGAATACGGGTATGACGGAGATGTCGAGTGGGAGGAGGATGATGAAGATCAAGATTAAGATTGTGATCTTCCTTGAATCTTTAGCTTGCTTGATCTAGTAGTTTTCCTTTTTGATTTTGTACAGGTCAGGCTCCCGACCTGTTGTGGGGGTCTTTTGCGCATATATAATAGTACCTTATCTTTCCTGCTTTCCATTATTCTTGAACCTTGCATCTTTATCTTGTTGTATACCCATGATCAGTCTTTTGAATGACCTCGGCATGAGTTTTCAATTCCTTAATCGTCCTATTTGCTCGGCATTCTGTCTTATGATGCCGATTTAGTCATAGTGTTGACAGTCCGATCTTTGTCGACATATCGGCATGGGTGGCACTTGTACCAATATTCCTATAACTATCAAGCTTGGTTAGAGGCGATGCGTCGTTATTTCCAAGTAGGTCTATACTTGGCCATTCTAGGTATATCGCATTATTTGATCGGAGTGGTTGTACGAGGTAGAGATCGAGAATTGGTTGGTTTCGGCTGTTATGCGCAACCTTCTCGTTCTAACGTGTCGTCATTTATTTCTTTCTTGATTCTCCTGTTCGTCACGTTGACGGTTCCAAGTTGGTGCTTTCATGTTAACTGACTTGTATTCGATTCTGACGGTTTACATCAGACGTTCCCCATTCAACTGTTCAGTGTCAGGCGGCGAATGCGATTGAGTGAAAAGACATACCCTATTAATGAGGGGTAATGATGGGACTTAGTGGGGAGCGTGCCAACCCACGGGCCTCTGGGTACGGTTGGTTCGGATTCGGGTATAACCCACCTGACCCGGGATATAAATTCAAATTTCTCTTTTCATTTCTCACTTTCGAACATTTATCAAAGGAAACTGCGTATCTCCCGCCGGCGAGTTCTTTGAGAGAGTCGGTTTCTGCTGCAGATCTTCCGATTCTGTTCCGATCTCCCACGTTAACTTTCTCAGTCGACCTCTTTCTTCCGATTACATTTTCGCCTAAGGTACTGTTCTGATCTCTTTTCTGTCCTTTCTGCTATTTATGCCATTGTTAGGGTTTAAGGGCTTTTACAACTCTTCCCTTTGAATCTCGTCTTTGGAGTGAGCCGTTTAGCCCTAGGATAGCCTCTTTTCTGTCATGTCTGGTATTCATAATTTCGACCCCGATGCCATGTATGGCTTTTATGAGCGCAATAATAGGATATACAGGTTGTCAGAAGGGGTATGGAAAATGTTGTCTTTGATGGCGATAGGCGACCTATTGTTTCTGAATAGAACCCCTCGAGATGACGTGAAATATCCTTCTGGCCTGTTTTCTCCGAGAGCCCTTAGTGGTAGTGCCGATGGCATCATACTTCTTAATACTTTTGACACTGTTATTCAACACATTTTTCTTCATTACGTTAAGGATAAGTCGGCTTTTCCGTCTCTATTTGAGAATGCCCCTTCCTCGGCCCCAGTAGTCGATTCGGGGGGGGAGACATGGCTTTATCTAGGCCGCCTGATGAGTCTAACCCCTCTGTCTCTTCTACAGGTATGGCCGGGGAGAGTACCTCAGGGAGGATAGTAGATAGGTTTGAGCCCAACGCTGCCGCTTCGAGACATGGTGCTGATGCAAGGAAAGGCAAGAGTAAGAGTAATCCTAGTTCAGTCAAACATCCTAAGTCGGGAGCCGAGAGGATTGAGGCTCTCTATTCTCGGTATGAAGTTGACCGTGAGGAATATCGTCTGTATTATAGCAAGGCTGTTCCTTTAGATTCAGACGAGAAGATCCATAGCTTTTAATATGATCAGGCCGTGGTCTCGTTTTTCTTTAAGCAGTTTGAATTAGGATTGAGGCTTCCTCTGGACCCTTTTATCAATGAATTTCTGGAATCCTGGGAACTAATGCCTGCTCATATCGGAGCGAATGCCGTCAGATATCTGGTTAGTTTCATTGTACTGTGTCGCAGCCTCAGCTTTGAGCCATGTATGTCTGCCTTTGACCATTTTTTCAATGTGAGCTACACCAAGACCACAAGGACTTTGACCATCAAATCTGATCCGTCCAAACCCAAGATCATCTCCCCTATTTCCGGCACCGTAAGTAAGGTGTCGGGGTGGAATTCTCACGTGATTAGGGTCGAGTCCCGCTTTGGTTGGGAGTTCGCGGTCCCGTCCTACTCGCCGTGTCGTCCTGTCGAGGTTCACAAACCTTCCTGGAGTGATGATTTGATTGCAAAACTTGAGGGAATTTTCTGCTCTTGGTACGCTTGATTGGAGCGAGTTGGAGAGGGACCCTCGGTATTATGTTCAGGCTGGGTTGATGAAGGGTCCTATAGATGGCATCGTTCCCAAGGTCAACGTTCTGCGAGGGAATAGGTTTCCGGATTGGATAATCCACCCGAATTTTGTTTTTCTTCATGAATGTGGACGTTGCAAGGAGCAGAACGATATTTGCCTCCGAGTTGAAGATACGATAGGCTGTAATCGTTTAATCCTTGTTCTTTTCCTTGATTTTTATCTCGTCTCGGCCTGATACTTATCTTTTTATGCAGTTTTGACCATGGAGCAAATTGAGGAAATTGAGATTGAGGAGGTTGATCCCGTTGAGGCGGCTAGGTTAAAAAAAGAGAGGTCTAGGACGGCGGCCCTGGAGAAGCGTCACGCCGACATGGAGACAAGACAAATCTCGCTTCAGAATAAGGATGGCTCTGCGGTGCCTCTGACAGACCTAGTTGAGACCGGTAAAGATGCCGAGGATGTGGCCCCCGAGACCGAGAAAAGCCCTACTGCCAGCCAGTCTATTGGTCAGAGCCATAGTCAAGGCCTCCAAGCTGCAACTGAGTTGGACCAGGGAGATTCCCTTATTCAACGAAAGAGGCCGAGGGAAGATGTCAGGGAAACCCGGGCTCAATCTGCCAAAAGGGTGGCTCCATCCACTCATGACTTTACATCCACCATGGTTACTCATGAAGACGAGGTGAAGCGTTGGGTTGATAAGTTCGGCGGAGTTCCCATTCTGTCAGGCATTGATGTGGCGGTCCACTCCGGTCTTTCTTTAAAAAAGGGGGGCCCAGTGATAAAAAGAGCCATGAATGCCGACACTATAGACCAGCTGGCGGCCAGAGGCTCACATCTCAGCAAATGCTGAACCGCAAGGGCCTTATTCTTAGTGAGGTATTGCTTCTGTCTGTCCCGGTCTATATATGTTCTTCTTGTATCTGCTCATTTCTCCCTATTTTGCAGCTTGCCTCCCTTGCTCAGGTCGACTACACCATGTATCGTCAAGCCTATGAAACCTTGAAGGAGAAGGAGGCCGAGGTGGTGAAGCTGAAAGATTTCAATGGTGAATTGAACGGTAGGGTGATTTCTTTGGAGCAGGAGAATGCCTCTCTTGATGCCTTCCATCGCCAGTCTCAGGCCGAGGTAGCCACTTTAAAAGAAACCTTGTTGATTTCGAGGACGGATGTTGAGGAGGAGAGGAAGCGTGCTGAGATTCTTGCCGGTGAGAAGGTCACAGCAGAAGAGAAGCTTGCTTTGCTAGAAGACCGGTATGCTCGTTTAGAGGAAAGTGTGGTGGAGAGAGAGAGAGCCGCCGTGGAAGCCTACAAGAAAGGGCCTCAATTTAGGGACGATTTGAGTGACCGTGTCGGTACAGTTTACAATGATGCTTGGTCTAACTTGACTCGTCTTCTGTACATCGACCCCGAAGTCAACGTGCCTTTGGAGAAGTGTGCTCGTCTTTTTCAGCAGGATGCCTATAGCGTTGAGGCAAGGGCGGCTCATTCCTTGGTTCCGTTTTCTGAAGGTGCTCTTAGGATCATTAAGGCCCGAGACCGTAAAGCTAACAGGCCTGTTTGGGACCCGCCTGCACTTGATCCTGATAACTTTGAGAAACTTTTGGAAAGAGCCGCTGCTGATGCCAAAGCCGGTATGGATTAGGCAGCTTTGTGGGTTTGGAACAATTCTTAATATTTTGTATGCCTGGCCGGCCAAAACAATTTATTTTCTGTTGCTACTTTTAAGTATTTATGTGACTTAGCCCAGTTCTTGGGGAAGTCGAAACACTTGAACTTTTAACATTCGTATGCCTCAGTCCAGTGTCTAACTGGAGGGCTCAAATACTTGTTTAGGCAGGAATTTGTTTACCTCGGTTTGAGGTGTAAGTTAACCTGCTTCCTTAACTGTGTAGTTAAGCGTCACCTCGTCATTTGTTCGTGTTACTTTATCTCCCTTTAAGATGTCTTAATACTGTCTAAAATGACGACATGACGCTTTTCGTATTCGATTAAGTCGGTGTTTGTAGGGACTAACTCATGACTAGTCTCAAATTGTTGTGGGGCCTGGATGTAATAATCTTTAACCCGAATTTGAGAGTACTAGCCGATAGAATTAGGTTTTGATAGTAGCCATGTTAGGCTACGCTTGTAGGCCGTGGTCGTTCACCGTAATGGCCGTGACGAGCGTTTGGGAGCTCGGTTTGAACTAACTCATGGCTAGTCACAAATTGTCGTGGGTACTAGATGTATCAATCTTAGCCCAAATTTGAGAGCACTAACCGATAGAATTAGGTTTTGATAGTAGCCGTGTTAGGCTATGTTTGTAGGCCGTGGTCGTTCACCGTAATGGCCGTGACGAGCGTTTAGGAGCTCGGTTTTAACTAACTCATGGCTAGTCTCAAATTGTCGTGGGTACTAGATGTATCAATCTTAGCCCAAATTTGAGAGCACTAACCGATAGAATTAGGTTTTGATAGTAGCCGTGTTAGGCTATGTTTGTAGGCCGTGGTCGTTCACCGTAATGGCCGTGACGAGCGTTTAGGAGCTCGGTTTTAACTTGACTAGTCTCAAATCGTCAGGGGATTTAGACGTCAGTCTTGCCAAGATTTGAGAGAACTAGTTCAGGATCAGTTCAAGTCGTTGGAAGTCGAGACGTTTATTCTTATCTACGGGGGCCTCAGCTTTGTTGAATAACAGGTGTACCGTGATTACAAGGTCAAATATTGTAGAAAGAAACTTTATTGATAAAATCAAGCTAGAAATATCCAAACTAACTAATGCTATAAGCTAGATATTAAAATCTAAGAGAGGAAAGAAATATCTATTCTAGAAAACAATAAAAGATAGGGTGCCGAGGTATTACTGATAGTATCTCCTCAAGTTTCCGAATGCCATGGATGTTTAAGCTCTTTTCCTTCCGGAGTTTTGAGCATGTATGTCCCTTCTCTGATAACGTGAGTGACGATGTATGGACCTTCCCAATTCGGAGAGAGCTTATTCTGTTGATGCTTCAGGTGTGTCGACTCGATTTTTCTGAGTACCCAGTCACCAACTTCAAAAACTCTCTTCTTTACTTTGTTGTCATGGTAGGCTTTGGTCCTTTGCTTATAATTGATCATTCTTAGCTGAGCCGTTAACCTTTTTTCTTCAACCAGGTCTAGGTCCAGGAGTCTGTTACATTCATTGACTGCCTCGTCATAATTGGTGACCCTGAAAGTTGGTAGGGCCATCTCGGCTGGAGCCATAGCTTCAGATCCATAGGTTAGTGCAAAGGGAGTCTCCCCAGTCGGCCCCCGAGTGGTTGTACGAACTGCCCATAGAGCCAGGGGGAGGTCGTCCAGCCACTTTCCTTGGCTTCCTTCCAGGCTTTTGGTAAGGGCCCTCAGTATCAATTTGTTTGCTGCCTCGGCCTGCCCATTACCTTGAGGATGACTGACCGATGACTTCTTGTGCCTGACTCCCAATCTGGTCAGCTCCTTCGTGAAGGCCTCAGAGAATTGGAGCCCGTTGTCGGTCACGATAGAGTGTGGAACGCCAAATCGACACCAGATATAATCATGGATGAAATTGATAGCGTTTTCTTCTGTAATCTTAGCCAAAGGCTTAGCCTCCACCCACTTGGTAAAGTAGTCGACTGCTACTATAACGAACTTGTTGCTCCCCTTGGCCAGAGGAAAGGGCCCAATGATGTCGACTCCCCACATGTCGAAAGGCCAGGTCGGTATGACGAGGCTCTGCTCAACCGGTGGTACCTTGGGTAAGTCCGAGAAACGTTGGCACTTGTCACACTTCTTCACATAGACTTGTGCTTCTTCTCTCAAGTTTGGCCAGTAATAGCCGAGAGTGATTATTTTGTCGGCAAGGGTCCTGGCCCCTGGGTGTCCTCCACATATTCCTTCATGTACCTCGGCTAAGAGCTTTGTGGTGTCTTTGGGAGAGACACATCTAAGGAGGGGCTTTGAGAACGACCTTCGATACAGGATGTCGTTCCAGACAATGTACCTGGCAGTCTTTTTCTTTGTCGTTTTTGCCGACAACTCGTCTTCTGGCAACTTGCCTTTTTCGATGTAATCCTTGTAGTCCTCAATCCAGGTCCTTTCTTCATCATCAAGAATCAAGATTTCTAATCTTTCGTAAGCAGGCTCGTCGGCATAGATGATTAATGGGTTGGTTTCTTCCGACGTGGCCATCTTGGACAACAAGTCGGCCTCTTGGTTGTGTTCTCGTCCTACCTGCCGTATTTCCCAGAACTCAAAATTCTTAGTCAGATTCAAAACGAGGTCCCTGTATTTGGTCAGCATGTGGTTCTCGGTGTTGTATTCTCCCTTCACTTGGTTCACCACCAGTTGGGAATCACTGTAGGCCACCAACTTTCTTGCCCCAAAGAATTTTGCCCTTTCTATTCCCAGGATCAAGGCTTCATACTCTGCCTGGTTGTTTGAAGCGGGGAATTTGAATCTGATGAAGTCACGGGCTACATGCTCGCCGCCTGGACTAGTTAAGTACACTCCGGCTCCACTTCTATCCTTTGTTGTTGATCCGTCAGTGAATAAGATCCAACAATCATTTGGTAGTTCTTCAAGCGGTCCCCTATCCATGGGAAACTTCCTCTTCCTGTTAATTGGCGTATACTCGCTCGAAAACGAAGTCTCAACTAGAAAGTCAACCAAAGGTTGAGCCATCAAGGTCTTCCTCGGTTTGTAGGTTATATCAAACTCGGTCAATTCAATGGACCAGTTCAATAATCTTCCCGAGCTGTCGATCTTGTGCAAAATCTTTCGGAGCGGTGCGTCGGTGTACACCGTGATGGGATGGGCAGAGAAATAAGCGCGTAGCTTTCTGGCAGCAATTACCAAGGCATAGGCTATCTTTTCGGCGTTGAAGTATCTGCTCTCGGTATCCGATAAGGCTTTGCTCACATAGTAAACGGGCCTCTGAACTCCGTTGTCTTCTCGTACCAGCACGGCCGCCACGGCTCTATCTGAAGCCGCAAGGAACACCGAGAGTACTTCCCCTATAATTGGGCTGCTGAGCAATGGTGGTGAGCCTAAGTACTCCTTTAATTGATGGAAGGGCGCCGAACACTCTGGGGTCCAGTCGAAATCTTTTGACCCTTTTAAAGCCTTGAAGAATGGTAACGACCTTTCTGCCAATTTGGCGATGAATCTGCCTAGGGCAGCTACCCTTCCATTTAACCTTTGAACTTCTTTTACGCATGTCGGTTCCTTCATATCGACTAGGGCCTGGATCTTTTCTGGGTTTGCTTCGATGCCGCGCTGTGACACCATGAAACCGAGGAACTTGCCTGCTGTCACCCCGAAAACGCATTTGCTAGGGTTGAGCTTCATGTCGTTCTCCTTCAGGTTCCTTATGGTCTCGGTTAAATCGGGAACGTGACTCCCAGACCTGGTCTTTATTACCATGTCGTCTATATAGGCCTCCATGTTCCTGCCGATCTGAGACTTAAACACTTTGTTTACCATCCTTTGATAAGTGGCTCCTGCATTCTTGAGGCCGAAAGGCATCATCACATAGCAGTAGATCCCTCCAGCTGCTTGGAAGGCGGTTTTCTCAATGTCGTCCTCGGTCATCTTTACTTGGTGATATCCAGAATAAGCATCCAAGAAACTCAAAGTTTGATGTCCTGCAATGGAGTCCACCAACTTGTCGATCCTGGGCAATGGATAGCTATCCTTCGGGCAGGCCTTGTTGAGATCCGTGAAGTCCACACACATTCGCCACTTGCCGTTCTGTTTCTTTACCATGACGACATTAGCTAGCCATTCTGGGTATGTCGCCTCTCGGATGATGCCGGCTTTCAGCAGCTTGTCCACCTCGACCTCAATTGCTTTTTCTTTTTCTGTAGAGAATGTTCTTCTCCCTTGCTTGACGGGCTTGAAGAACTTGTCAACTTCTAACTTGTGGAGAGCAATAGCTTCTTTTACTCCAACCATATCTTCTACTTTCCATGCAAATACGTCCAAGTTGTTTTTGAGTAGGTTGATGAGCTCTTCTCTCTCTTCTTGAAGGAGTTGTCTCCCAATCTTTATTTTTTGCTCCGGGTAGTTTGGGTTGATGATGATCTCTTCTAACTGATCAACCGGTCTCAGCTCGGGTCCTTCTCTGAACTCTAGGGTTTCCACGATGATCTGCTTTACCCTCTCTTTGTCCTTGTCGTCTAGGGTCAAGTTTTCCAGATCAAGGAGTCGACCTATCTCGGCATCCTCGTTAGTGAGTGGGACGAGGGCGAGGTTGGAAGAACTCGGCTCGTCTGAAGCTATGTTCATGGAAATACAGCCAAAACTGTCTATCCCGTAGGTGACCTTTTCTTCTGTTATGGTCTTGTCATCGTCAAGTACCACCCATTCTTCAGGCATGTCCACTGTTATTACGCCGATGTTGGGGGTTGTAGATGTGACCGTGGTTGACTTGGATATGGTTATGCTTCTGTCGGGGGTATCAATCTCCATCTTTGTTCTTGCCTTTCTGGATCTCATCACGTGCTCCAAAAAATGCTTGGGGTTACCGGGGACGCAACCTATACCTTTTGGGGTGGGAAACTTTAGCCGTTGGTGAGGTAGGGAAGCAACCATCCCCAATTTTCCTTGACTGGGAGAGCCGAGGATAGCGTGGTAGTCACTAGCCAGATCCATAACGATGAAAGTGATTATTGCCGATGTCTTATAAGGATATTCCCCTATTTCTAGTAGCAAGTCCACGGTTCCCTTAGCCTCGGCCTTGTGGTTTGTAAAACCTTCCAATCTCCCGTTGTATGGGCTCAACATAGTTTCTGGCAATTCCATCTCCTTGAAGGTTTTATAATAGAGCACGTCCTTAGCTGCACCAGAATCTATCAAGAGCCTTTCCGACTCACAGTTATCAATTCGGCCCGTGATAACCAAAGGTTGTTCTCTCATGGCCCTGTTTCCGGCCAGCTCATTGGGGGAAAAGGTGATTACCTCCTCTCCTTTGTGGATCCAGGGAGGGATGTGGTAGACCTTACTGAGCTCGAAGATCTGCTCCTTCAGTTGTGTATTTGAAGGAATTTCTTCCCTGATAACACCGATCAATTTGGCCCGAGGTGATCTATCCTCTCGATCATCTCTTCTCTCGTCTTCTCTTGGACGTTTGTTATCCTTCTTTGCTATGAACTCGTCCAATTTTCCTTGGTCGGCCATTTTTTGTAGTATTTTCTTCAAGGCGAAACAGTTGTCGGTCTCGTGGCCGTTATCTCGGTGGTATGCACAGTACTTATTCATATCCCGGGGAAACTTTGGATTGTCCTTGAGGGGTTTTGGATTGGGGAGATTTACCAAACTCATAATCTCAGAAATCGGCTTTGTGAGGGGGGTGTAGACCTCGGTTCCCCTCGTTCTGTTCTTTCCTCTATTTCCCCCACCATTATTACTTTGTGGCAAGTCGGTGGAGGGCGGTCTGCTTTCTCTTCCCCGATCTCGGTCTCTGTACCCTGACAACCATTTCTTTTTTTCTTCAGCGGTTGCTGTTGCGTAGGCCATCTGGTATAGCTCCGCCTTCGTAAGAGGTTCTCTTACTGACAATTCATAGGTGAGCTCTTCTGACCTTTGTCCATTATAGAAACACATGATGATCTCCCTGTCTGTGAGTCTTTCTTCTATTGAGTCGGCTAAGTCCCTAAACCTGTTGTAAAAGCTCATGGTTGACTCATTTTTCCCTTGGACTATGTTTCCTAGGTCAGATAGCCTCTTCTTCCTGGCTCCCGCAGTGGCAAAATACTCAAGAAAACCCGTCTTCAATTTAGAGAAGGAATTGATGCTCTTCTTTTCTAGATCCATGAACCAGGATCGGGCTGCCCCGACTAACGTACTAGCAAAGGCTTTGCAAAGTACGTCGTCTTTGTTGGAAACCAAGGCCATCATGCCTTCGAAAGATTGGAGGTGATCCATGGCATCAGAATTGCCTGAGTATTTGTTGAGATGAGGAAGTTTTAGCCGGGGTTAGGTGGAGAATCTTTAATCCACTGAGCGAAAGGATGCATCGCATCATTGTCGATCTTGACCTTCCTCTGTCCCTGGTTCATCTCAATGTTTTCCATTCTCTCCTGCAGATCTAAAATGACATGTTCACTGAATCCCGAGCTACGATGGGAACTTTTGGCCTATCCCTTTCTTTGTCTCGGCCTCTACCATCAACTCGGCTTATGTCTGGATCATCACGGTGTCGTCCCGGAGGAGTGTGACGGGGCGGGTCTTGTCTTGGTGGGATCTGTTCTTGGTTTTGCCATCGGCGCCTCTCTCCTAGATATCTCACATCTGGAGATTCAGCCTCCTCTTCTCTCCTGCGGTTAATCTGATCTCTCAGATCACCGACATCGGGATTGACTGGGCCGAGTCGGCCTTTCAGTCGGCTTGGTGGCGCTGCTTGGTTTCCTGGGGGTGCATTGCGCGGTCCTTGATGACGTCTGTCATCAGTGCGCGGGTTTCCCCTACGTTCACTTCTTTCTCCGCCTCCGAAAGCTCCCCTTGTATCAGAGGGCTGGGCGAAGGGTGCTAAAGAATGATCGGGATCGCATTCCAGGAGAACCCTTTGAGCATCGGCCAGTTGCTGAAGGGTTGAAACATTTTGATGTAATAGCGTCCTTCTATCAATAGGTGGAGGCCTGGAAGGACCAACTTCGGAAGGTTGAGGGCGAGAAAGCGTCCGTCTCCGTCGCCCATATTGATTAACCACCTCAGGTGGTGGCCCTCGTGATCGGGTATGCATTCCGCCACCCTGAGGCTGAGGGGGGAGACCTTGATTCTGGACATTGTTATTCGCCCCGTTAAGAGGCGGAGGCGGATTGAGAGTAGCATCCGGGGTAACGCTAGTTTCTCGACCGTCGGCGCGAACTTCAGACATGAGGAAATTTGTGGTTTTTCCGAACAAAGAGGTTCTCCAAACGAACGTTTCCCGGCAATGGAACCAAACTGATGCTGCCAAAAACGTGTCGGATCAGCCCTTCGTCTAGTGGTTCGGATAAATCCAGCAATGAGAACCCTCCTGTCAGATCTGCGCACAAAGAACAAACGTAAACTACGCCGGGGCTCCACCGGCGAAGGCCCTCCGGCGTGAGAATAAGTATTTGGGTAGTGAAGATGAATGTAGAATCAATTGACTATTAGAGAGTCTAAAAGTTCCTTACTTGTTTCCCGTGTAGAGGACCTGTTTATATAGGTATGGGTGTAAGAGTCCTGACTTGTTAAGAAAGCCAGGGAGCCCGTGTTAATGTGGGACTCGTATTCCTTGGAGATAGACTCCTGATAAGGATGAGTAATATCCCAGTTATCTTGTAGAAAAGATATCCTTGTTTAGATAAGGATCTTCACTGTTAGAGTTGTGTTATGACTCTTGTCAGTGGACTCCCGACGATAATGGGAGGCTTCTGATGTATGTCGGCCCGTCATCTAACTCGGCTCGTCATTGAGGCCGGTTAGGGATTGGGCTACTAGTAACTCGTTCTAGGCAAGGTCTGCCTAATCGGCTTTATTGATGTCGGCCTAAAAGCCTAGTCATCTGGTGAATGGCTTCTCGGTATAGGCCTTTTAGGTGTACGGGCCCCGAGCATATGGGACCCATTTACCCAAGTCGGTTTATGTCGTTCAATAAATCTTTTAATAACTAAAAGAAAAGAAGAATAGGTTAAAAAAAGATAGAAGAGAGGAAACTAAAGAATCTTATTGATGGAGGGAGTATGACATTGAGAAACAAAAATAAGAATATGAGGTCTGTGGCTATGAAAGTAAGCGTGTTTTTCAAACAATGGGGGGGGGGGGTGTGTGAAGGAATTGATATCCGAATATCTCCACATATTCGGTTGCCATTGTCAAATATGCTAAGAGATTTGGTTAGGTTATTTTGTATATAGCATTACCTATTTTATCTCTTTTTCCATATTTAGCTAGTTACTCCCTCTTGTACTTAGCCGACATATACAATGAATATGAAAACCATTTTTCCTTGGTATTCTTCTTCTTCCTTTATCAAATTTATCAGGGGGAGGGAAAAGCACTATGTTTTTTATTTGGCAAATATTTGGATGAGATCGTCTCACTTTGTGAGACAGGTCTTTTTATGGAGCGACCCGCCTTGCCCAGTTCAGATTCGCCTATTCAGATAAGCCCGCCCAGTTTCCCCGCCTCTCAACGCCAACCACGTGGGGCGCCTTGAAAAAATAACATCCAATAACTTTACAATGTAATATTTTGAAATTTTGAAATCGAAAAAAATTCTGAAAACACCGTTGTGTTCGTCTTGACGAGAATAATCAAACTAGATAGATCATGATATGGTTTGAAATTATTTTTTTTAAGTTTTTTTTTTAACAAACAAAATATTAAACTGTTCGTCGCCTGAAGCGTAACACTTTTATGAAAAATGTAACAGTGTAGTTTTGAAAAAGTAATTATTTTATTGTTAAATGTAAAAATATTTATGTAGATACATTTAAATAGTTTGATAGTGTTTGGGTTAGAGAAAGTAATAATTGAAATGTAACAAAATATATATATATATATATATATATATATATATATATATATATATATATGATTATAGTTTGTTATATAGATGAATGTAACAGTTTTATAGAGTAATTGTTACAATTTTTTCTTTAAATAAAAGATTAAGACATGTATATAATCACTCGCATTTCAATTGTTACTTTCACTAAAACAAAAGCAATTGTTACATTCAGCTTTTGTAATTGATAAATCATTAAATGTTTTACCAATAAAATTTTTGCACAAATGATTATAACAGTTTTTATAATAAAATGTAACAATAGTTTTTTGGAGTAAATTTTATATTATCTTCAATCCCTTTTGTACAAACATATGGTTACATTTAAGAATAAAAACTGTTACATTTCAAAATATAAACTGTTACAATTGAAGAAAAAAAAGTTATATTCATTTGAATAAAATGTAACATTAGTTTTAGAGTCAATCTTATGTTATCATTAATCCATTTTCTGCAAAATTAGGTATAGTCGTTAAATTGACTTTTGTTTTCTAAAGTGGATATATACCGTGCATCGCACGGGTGCACTACTAGTTTATTATAAGAGGAAATAAAGCTTAAAACCATACTATTTCATATTTCAAAGAGGTTTTACTTGTTATTCATTCATTGAATAGCAATCTGGTGATTATATAGAGTAAAAATTATTTGTTCAAATTCAAATCAAACTGAAAAGCAAAATTGCAGATGATAATAACCTACTGTACTATTTTAGAGGTGAAAGTGGGATTAGACAAAGAAAAAAATCAAATAAAAAAACTGCAAAACAGCTTATTCCTTAAAAAATGCTACCTCTGTTCCGGAATAAATGTCACGTATGGTCAACTAAGTTAAACTTTGACCATTTTTTAATGCAAAATTATATATCTTCATTGAAATTCAAAAATAGTTATGAATAGTATTTCTATATATTGATGTATCAATAACCATTTTCAAAATAGTATGAAAATGCTCAAACTTTCATAACTTTTTGGTCAAAGTTCAACTTAGTTGACCACATGTAACATTTATTCGAGGACTGGGGGAGAGGGAGTAGGACTTATTTATGCAAACAAGAAACAATAAAATGATGTAAATGGAGATCAAGGTTGTTCATCATCATAGAGCTCTCCAAGTGACTTGAATGGTCCATATTCCTCCGAGACATATTCGTTCCCAATATTGAAATCGCCCGGTGGCCACCGGAGCTCACTGATCTTCTTAGTTTCTTCGTCGCTCAGTTCCCATCCGAAGATGTCGACGTTCTGTTTCAACCTCTCTGTGTTGTAGCTCTTGAACACCAACGCCACCCCTTGTTCGTATACCCATCTTAAACATATCTGCACAAGTATATATAGTTAGCGCCAGTCTCCTGTGCAACCGACGCGTCGGCGCCAGGCGAGCCGAGCCGTTTTTTTTTTTTTTTTTTTCACCCCCAACTTTTTTTCCTCCCAACAAAAGTAACACTTATTATAACAAAATGTAACCCTTTTTTCTTTCAAATGTAACACTTTTTTTAAAAAAAAATGTACCACAATTTTGCTGCAATAGATTAAAGATAACATAAAGATTGACAACTAATGTCACACTTTTTAAAAAGGAATGTAACACTCTTTTTTTCAAATGTAAGACTTTTTTTTTTCAAATTTAACATAAGATTGACAAACTAAACTAATGTTACATTTTATAAAAAATGAATGTAACATTTTTTTCTCAATAGTAACAGTTTATATTCTTAAATGTAACATTATATCTGAAATGTAACAATTTTTTATTGAGAAAGTAATAATTGAAATACAACTCGATTATATATATGAATTTTTACTCTTTTTTAAAGAAGAAAAGTAACATTTACTAAATAAAAATGTTACATTCATCTATATAGAAAATTATAATTATATATTCACTTTGTTACACTTCAAATATTACTTTTTCTAACCACAAAAACTATCAAACAATTTATATTTTCTTGTAAAATTGTTGTTACATTTGACTGTAAAAAGTGTTACTTTTTGAATATGAAATTGTTACTTTTATCAGAACAGAGTGTTACATCTCAGCTGACAAAGCAACTCAAACTTTTTTTGTGTAAAAAAAATATGTTTTTTTAAAAAAAAAAAAAATCAAACCATATCATGACCTATGTAGTTTTATTCGTCTCGTCGAGACGAACACAACGGTATTTTTTAAAAACAATATGAGTTATAAATCTCATAGCATTTTAAAGTTAAAAGGGTTTTTTTTTTTAGAGAAGACACGTGTCGCGATCTGGGAAGTGGGAGGGCTGGATCCAACGGTCGGATGTAGCGGAGCAGGAGTGCGCGAGAAGCAGCGGAACAATCCACCTTGCCGCACGACGTGCGGCCGTTGTATATGAGAATTTGTCATATAGTTATAACCGGACAGAAAAGACACCATATACTCCCTCCGTCCCAGCACAAGTGACACTGCCTAAAATGGAAATGTTTTAATATATATATATATATATGGTCGCGCTCCTGTGAGAACCATTTTATATGAGAACCGTGAGAACTAATCATAACCATTAGATTAAAAAAAATCAAGGGTCCAGATGTTAGATACATTGGATACACTTGGATACATTAGTTAATTTTCGAAAAACAATTGGATACATTAGTTTTTAACATAGTGTATCCAAGTGCAACACTTAGATACAATACTTATTAACCTATTGTATCCAAGTGTAATCGAATTTTTTGTAATGTATCTAAGTGTATCAATTGTATCTAACATATGGACCCTTGATTTTTTTTTCTAATCTAATGGTTATGATTGGTTCTCACGGTTCTCACGATATTTAGGTTCTCATTTGAGCATATATATATATATATATATATATATATATATATATATATATACCCCACTCGTTCTCTCTCTTCATTTTCTACCACTCATTCTCTCTCTTCATGTTCACAATTCTTTTTTAGTCTGTCCCAGAGTATATGTCCACTTCCTAAAATGACAAAGAATTTTTACTATTCCTCTCACTCATTTTCTCTCCTACTTCACTTTTATACTTACAACACCAATCAGCTTAATAGTCATTATCACTCATTCTCTCTCCTACTTTACTTTTATACTCACAACTATTACACCACTTCCACCATTTCTTAATCTCCGTGCAAATAGAATAGTGGATATATACTCTGAGACGGATAGAGTATATTTTATTTTGGGTGGGACACACAAAATGGCAAAACGCTGTATTTCGGATAGGAGGGAAGGAGTACCTAACATACTTCTTCGCCGTTAGGATCATTTTTTTGAAATTTTTATAGAAAAAAATTATGGTAGATGAACCTGAGCTACGGATTTTGCTTTGGCAGCTGCTATTTCTTTTAGCACTTCATTTTGCATGACAAAATTGGTTCCCCAAGTATTTCCTACTGCTCCTAGAGGTGAGTAGGCTACAACAACGACTCCATTCGCCTTGCAAAACTCGATCAACTTCTTTCGTTGCCATAATGGATTCACCATCACCTATCAATAAAAAAATATATATATATATATATAAATCAATAAATACTACCTCCGTCCCTGATCAATATGCACAATTACTGTTCATTTAGTCAACTCATTCGAAGTTTGACAATAATTTTATGAAAATCTAGATATTCCTATCTAATTCTAAAAATTGTTATTGTTTCCCCTTCAGAATGCTATTATTGACAATTTTTTTAGAAATGCATATAGAGATCAAGATTTTCATAAAATTATGGTCAATGTTGCGTTGGTAAAAAAAAGTCGAGGCTAAACGATCTTGAACGCATAAGCTATATATTTTTTTATTTTATGTTTTTACAGTTGAATCCTTGACCTGACTGAAAGAAGACTAGGGTTAATGCATCGTGAGACAAGGCTTATTGGCACGCTAAATAAATAAAATAAGAGAAGGTAGAGTAAGAGGCTCACTTGGTTGACAGAAGGAGGGATTTTTGCAAAGGCGAGAAGATCCGCGAGTTTCTTGGTAGAGTAATTACTAACGCCGATGGATTTGGCTAAGCCGGAGATTTGGCACTCTTCCATTGCAGTCCACACGCCCTTGATGTCCAATGGAAGCATGTCTTGCTTCTTTGGCAGCCTGTCAGTAGTCCCGCGCCTAGCGCTCAGTGGCCAGTGTATGAGATACAGATCAATATAATCAAGTTTAAGTCTCCTGAAAAATTAAAAAAATTAACATCACATATGGGCATTGGCGAAGCCAAGAATTTTGTAAAATGAGGTCAAAATTATGACATAGTGTTCATTTTTTTTCTAAACAAAAGGGGGTCAAAATGATAGAATTTCTTTTTCAAGGGTAAAAATGTAAATATTCTTAAACTTAATATTCTATACATCCCGATTTAATGTTCTTGGTTTGACTTTGCACGCTTATCAAGGAACCAATGTAAAATTGGATCAAGAATAGTCATGAGTGGAGGATATAATTGTTCATTCATAAAGAAAATAGCAAATAGGTGTAAAGTTGAAAAGTTGATTGGTAAGCAATGGTTTTTTTTTTTTTTTTTTTGTAATATATGAACTTTATGAGGACAAGATAGTCAAAAATATTGTTCATATATACTTTGTCATTTAAAGAATAAAGCGACTAAAACCCTTAAAATGGGACAGACCGAAAAAGAAAATAACAACCATAAATGAAGCAGACGGACTATCAGTAAAAATGACACAACCCCAAAATCAAGGGGCCGTGGTCGATCAACCCCCTTGATTTTGGAGATGGATGGTGGACGAATAGAGGATTACGTACTTTAGAGTTTTTTGAAGGGCGGGAATGACAAGATCAGGATGAGCTTCGTTGCACCATAGCTTAGAGGTGATGAAAATCTCGTCTCGGGACTTTATCAAGCCAAGTTCAAGTGCTTCGGCCACAACTTCGCCAACGTCGCCTTCGGTTTCGTAAAGAGAGGCGGTGTCAATGTGCCTAATACCAAGCTTGATTGCTTCAAGCATAGCCAGTTTGGCAATCTTTGATTCTACTAGAGGCCAAGTCACTGTTCCAAGCCCTATCACCGGTATTTTCGCGCCAGAGCTCAGAAGAAGATCTGAAGGAAAATGTTGATGATCAGCCATCTTGCATGAATGTATGGTTACATGCTTGATATATTTATCATACTTATACTACTATATGAAAAGTTGGAAAGTAGAAGAATTAGCTATTTTAATATGTCACATTTTTCATTATTAATGTTATGTAGTTATAGTTATCATAACACTTGCTCTTTTGATTTAATTTTTATTTTTCTTGTATTTTAACGGTAAAGTTTACTGCATGCCACATCTCCTTTATTTACGTTTGATTAATAATAATTCCTGCTTTACATTAATACACCACATATGGGGGATTGAATTGATGCAAAGGATTTGATATTACTACCTGTCCATAAATGAATGAACGTCTCAATTTTATTTTAAGGAACATAATTTTTTGTACAATTTAGTGGCAAAATTCATATATAATCTTATAATCCTCTTTACAAACATTTAGTTTTTGCAAGTATAAAGAGACCGGTGAAAAAAAAAATTAAAACGAAAATATTTAAGAACAAAGTTATGATAAAAAGGACGAACATTCATTTTGGGATTAAAATTTTCTGAAAATGAACACTTATTTTGAGACAGATGGAGTACATATATGGTGAAACATTAAGGGACCTACCGACCTACAACATGATTTACTACTTGTATAAAATTGTATAAAAGTGAATTGCAGTGTGTGAAGTCGGAGAAAATATACGATTATAGCTAAGAAGAGAAAATTTTGGGGGAAACCAGTTCCTCCAAAAGTTATAAAAAGTCATGTTTTTATAGGGTTTAAGGTTTAGGATTTAAGTTTGTTTTATAGGGTTTAGGGTTTAAGGTTGTTTTATAGGGTTTAAGTTTTAGAGTTTAAGGTTGTTTTATAGGGTTTAGGGTTTAAGGTTGTTTTGTAGGGTTTAAGGTTTAGGGTTGTTTTATAGGGTTTGAGGTTTAGGGTATATATACGGGGATGACCATCTTCATTATTATGGATGATGTGGTTTATGCTTATGAATATTTTATTTATGCTCGTGATCATAAATTAAAATTTTATTATGAACGCCCGGAACTACACTTGATGGTGACTAAAACATCAGGACCTTGTTCAAAAAAAGAAGGGAGAACTTCGTTTTTGTATATCGTACTTTGGGTCGTGTTTCACTTTTACTATCAAATTTTATTTTTTTCATTTTTACCATCGTACTACTACAAACAATGGTGTTATTTTATACCAAATTCGATATTTTTGTACCCAAATTTGTTTCAGTTTTACCATCGTACTACAAACAATGGTGTCATTTTACACACAAATTTGGTATAAAATGACACCATTATTTGTAGTACGATGGCAAAAATGAAAAAAAAATAATGTTTGATGGTAAAAGTGAAACACGCCCTAAAGTATAATGGATCAAAACGAAGTTTTCCCAAAAAAGAAAAGTAGGTACCCCATAACATGATGATTTCCAGATTTGCATTAAGCTTACATGGTAGATATATATATATATATATATATATACTCCCTCCGTCCCATCCGAATTAAGATTTGGGTTGGGCACGGGGATTAAGAAAGTGTTAGTGGATAAAGGGTTGTGAGTATGAAAAGTAAAGTAGGAAAGAGAAAGTGGGGTAGAGAATAATGAGTGGAAAGTTGTGAGTGTGAATGTGGGTCCCATTAAATAAACATTTCCATTTTTGGGTTGTCCTAATTCGAATGGGACACCCAAAATGGCAATTTGTCCTAATTCGAGTGGGGCGGAGGGAGTATATATATATATATACCAATGGATCAGGGTGGATCGATTCTAACATATAAAATTGATAATAATAAATGATGGTAATAATCAAAAATATTAAATCAAACTGAAATTTCGGAATGAATAGTAACCGTGAATAGTAACTTTTTGTGAATAGTGATTTTCGAAATTTTTTGTAAAATTCGTGTACGTAGGCTTTCGTTAAACCTCAAGTTATCCGTCACCCGTAGGTCTGGAAGGTTAGTGGTTTCCACCTTTCGTAACGTTTTTGTTTTGTTGATAATTTGTAAATAACAGTAACAATTCTAAATACTCGAGGCAGGAGTAGAAGAACTTATTTTGTATTGATTTGTAGTTGATGGTTACAACTGATGGTTACAGTGGAATTTGTGTAAGAGAATATGTAGAGAGAAACTATGAGATTGTTTTTTGTCTAAATTTAAGTCTAAAATTTTGCCTAAATTTTTTCCTACTTGTACAATGGTATGATCTATCCTTATATAGGAAAGGATTCTAATTTCTATCCTTCTTTTGTTGTTGTTTTGTGTAGACAGGGGGCATCTTCTTTTTTATTGTGGGCCACGGCGGCTTCTCCTTTTGTTGAATTTGTTGAGGGGAATCTGCTTTTGGTGAGTGGAAGAGCATCTTCTTTTTGATGTGGGCCACGGCAGCTTCTCCTTTGTTGAATTTGTTGAGAAGTATCTTTGCTTTTTTGGTGAATGGAAAGCATCTTCTTTTGGTGGCTTCTGCTTTGTTGACTTTTGTTGGGAGGAATCTGGACGCATGTTGAAAGTGGGCATCCTTGCTTTTTGCTTTGTTGAATTTTGTTGCAGACAAAGAGCATCTTCTTTTTTGAATTTTGTGGAAGTGGACCATTAGCATCTACTTTTAGTAGTGGAATTGGTAGTGGGTGACTTCTCTTTTTGGGCTTTAATGACTGCTGATATTGGAAATGGGCACTTGTGTCTTTTGTCTTTTGCTGATAATTTTTCTTCGTCACATTTGTTGGAATTTGATGAAGGGAATCTTGATCCTTTGCTTTTGCTGAATGGGAAAATGAACCTTTTGTTTTTGGACCTTTTGGACTTGTTGTTGATAATTTAACTTTGTCTTCTTTTGTTGAAGATTCATTAGTGGGCATCTTCTTTGTTGATATCTTCTTTGTTGAAAATTTATGCTTTTTGGTAAAGCATCAACCATCAACGGATTTGATAAGTCTTTACCAGCGACCGTTTGTACTGGACTAGACTGTTCTTTACTCAATGAAGAGGAAGGTGAACAATTAACCTTTTGACACATTTTTTGTATCATACATTCATACAAACACTTTTGTACACACACTTTTTGTATCATACATTCATACAAACACTTTTGTACACACACTTTGTATTTTTCATACATTCATACAAACACTTTTGTACACACACTTTTGTATTTGTTTGTACATAACTTTGTTTGTACATAACTCGTAGTCATCATACACATTTGCTCACATTTGTTGAATTTGTACACACACAATGTTCAGATGAAAATACACATTTGTACACAACACATTTGTAAATGTTCGGATGAACATACTCTAATGAATTCACACTTTTGTTTGTACATATTTGTATACTCACACTTTTGTATACTCACACATTTGTTTGTACAATCCATTTTTTGTATTTTGTAGTAGAAATTTCATACTTGTCTTAGATGGCTTTTTGCTATTCTCTTTTGATGAATATATACACCATCACATGCTATATATTCTTCAAGATCCCAAATTATGAGTTTGGTTATGGTGCTATTGAAACCATGTCTTTCAGCAAGGTTTTGTGAATTTTGATGTAACGAATCATATAAGCTAAGTATTCTATATTGTTATAATTTAAATGTGTCCAACAATTTGCATAGTAAGACATGATAAAAGAGTATTACCTTTTGAAAGATTTGTTTTGTGGATGAGGATTTGAATGATGAACCTGTAAGAACCTGTAGTCTTAACAGAAGATACATTAGTCTGGTAAGAGAATATCTTGAGGATTTGAATAATAATCATTGTAAATACAATTTGCAATTCGTTTAATGGTTGAGACATCATTTTTGATGAGGATTGAGAATGGTGCTTAAGATTTGTATTCTAAAAGTTGTTCTAAATCACTAATATGAAATCTAAGGGTTACAGTTTTGTGAAGAGAAATTCTGTTGTGAAAATTTTTACATTCATTTAGCAATATTGTTGATTTTTGTAATAAATAATTTGTATAATTGGAATTGTTTAAATGAATATGATTTCCATTGATAAAAACATCCCATGTTTGTTCTTGTGTCATTTGTGATGAGCAAAGTCTCTTCATTTAATTTTTTCATTTCCCTGTAAGAATTCTCTGGTTAAGAAATCAGTGATTGAATTGTCTTTTCCTGCAATGTGAATGATATCAAAATCAAAAATTGCTAAAAGAGCTTGCCATCTGGTAAAAATTTGTTTTGCTGCTAAATTTTTAACATCTTTTTGTAAAATGTCTTTTGCTACTTTGCAATCTACTTTGACAGTAAATTTTTGGTTTAATAAATCATCTTGGAAATTTGTAATACATAAAACTATTGAAATAATTTCCTTTTTAATTGTTGAATAATTTTATTTTTGTTTTGGATAAGACTAAACCATTTCTTATCATTACTTTGTAAAATATGTTTAAATGTTTGTCATGTTGTTCTAGATTTTTGCTAAAAACTAAAACATCATCAATATAAACAATAATGAAAGTGTATTGGTTAAAAATTTCGTTCATTATTTTTTGAAATTCACTTGGTGCATTTTTTTAGTCCAAAGGGCATGACATTCCATTTGTATTGCCCAAATGGTACTGTAAAAGCTGTTTTGTATTTGTCTTGTTCTGCTATTTGTATTTGCCAAAAACCGGACTTCATATCGAATTTTGAAAAGATTGAAGCATCATGAAGTCTTTTTAGTAAATCTTGTTTGTTAGGTATTGGATACCTGATCCATTTTAATGCCGTATTTAATGGTTTGTAATTAATGACTAACCTTGGGGCACCTCTTTCTATTTCTGCATTTTTAGATACATAAAAAGCTGAACATGACCAAGGAGATTTACTTTTTTTAATTAATTTTTTGTTTAGTAAATCTTTGATTTCTGTCTTGCAGTATTCTAATAGTTCTTGGTTCATTTGTATTGGTCTTGCTTTTGTGGGAATTGTTTTTTCATCAAAATCTTTTTCATATGGTAGAGTAATCGCGTGTTTCTTTCTTTCCCAAAAAGCTGTTGGTAAATCAGAACATAAGTCTTTTTCAAATTTGTCAAGCTTTGTTGAGATTATATTTTTGTATTGTTGGAGTTGTAATTTTTCTTCTATTTTGGTATTTTGTAATTCTTCTTTAAGGAAGTTCATTTGTCTTTGTAAATTATTTATTTTAGAAATATCTGTTTTTTATAAATTGTTGATGTCACTCCCCATGATTGGTTGTAAAAAATCAAATATAATATTTTGTCCTAACATTCGTGTTTCTATTCCTTTTTTAGAGACTGAAAAATGATATAACATTTGTAAAAAGGGATTTCCTGTAACACCCCGAAAATTCTAATTCTCATAAATAACAAAATAGTACGATTTACATCTCTAAAATACAATACAAAGCCTCACTAATAATTCTAAAATGATCCGAATCAATTCCTCGCTGCCCCGAACCCCGGTCAACGGTCAACTGCAAAATATCAAACTGGAGGGGGGTGAGCTGGGGGGCTCATTAAGAAAGGGGATACACAATATCACAGAAGCCAATGGAACACAAACACCAAATAATAATGTCCATGAAATTATAAATATGGACATGCCAATAAAACCCGTTTCATAAACCGAATAACTGATCGATCATACTTTACAGTCCGATGTACTAATTATATTCGTATCCAGTGACTCAACCAAAATAACCGAATTGTTGGCCGCTCTCGACGGAGTCGGACCCAACACAAACACAATAACCAATAACCGAGCCAACTGCGACCGTCACATAATTAGCTACATCGCAACTGCTCCATATAACAAATCTCATATTTGAGAGCAATTAACACACAAACCATGCTTTCCAAATAATCGTAATATTAACCGAGCAAGTTCAATTCCAAAGCAATTTCAAATGAGACCAAACAAATGATATACGTATCAATAATACGGAGTACTACGATAAGACGAGTATAAAAAAAAAAGACACGGAATCAATACTGCGTAGTCTTCCTTACCTCAATATAAAGCCCAATAAAAAGCTAAACGGATCATCAAATAACTCAGCATCATTCGAACACCAAGAACCTCAATTAATATTTAGTACTGTAACTCAACTGCGTTCTCTTTTTATCTCACTAATTGGCTATACAAAACATAGTGTAATGGTTTAAATAGGCAACTTAAAATAAGATGAGTCACCCAGCAAAAGTAAAACTTAAGTCCACCTCATTCTTTCCCTAGCATGGCCACGTGAACAACAACTGGTGGCAGCCTATTTTTGTTCCATGGAACCTTTTGGCTTATTATTGTCAATTCATGATATTACTCTATCCGTCCTGTACTATCTTAGTTTTTTTTTTTTTTTTTTTACCTGTCCCAAAATGTCGTGCTTAATTTTGGGATATTACAATCTTCCCTCTTTAAAAAGAATTCGTCTGCGAATTCTACTTAATCTAGCTCTCAATTATCTTATTCGAATACCCCAAGATCTTATCCCCGAGCTAGCTCACAAGCCTTAAGGTCGGGATACCGCTCTGATACCAACTGTAACACCCCGAAAATTCTAATTCTCATAAATAACAAAATAGTACGATTTACATCTCTAAAATACAATACAAAGCCTCACTAATAATTCTAAAATGATCCGAATCAATTCCTCGCTGCCCCGAACCCCGGTCAACGGTCAACTGCAAAATATCAAACTGGAGGGGGGTGAGCTGGGGGGCTCATTAAGAAAGGGGATACACAATATCACAGAAGCCAATGGAACACAAACACCAAATAATAATGTCCATGAAATTATAAATATGGACATGCCAATAAAACCCGTTTCATAAACCGAATAACTGATCGATCATACTTTACAGTCCGATGTACTAATTATATTCGTGTCCAGTGACTCAACCAAAATAACCGAATTGTTGGCCGCTCTCGACGGAGTCGGACCCACACAAACACAATAACCAATAACCGAGCCAACTGCGACCGTCACATAATTAGCTACATCGCAACTGCTCCATATAACAAATCTCATATTTGAGAGCAATTAACACACAAACCATGCTTTCCAAATAATCGTAATATTAACCGAGCAAGTTCAATTCCAAAGCAATTTCAAATGAGACCAAACAAATGATATACGTATCAATAATACGGAGTACTACGATAAGACGAGTATAAAAGAAAATGACACGGAATCAATATTGCGTAGTCTCCCTTACCTCAATATAAAGCCCAATAAAAAGCTAAACGGATCATCAAATAACTCAGCATCATTCGAACACCAAGAACCTCAATTAATATTTAGTACTGTAACTCAACTGCGTTCTCTTTTTATCTCACTAATTGGCTATACAAAACATAGTGTAATGGTTTAAATAGGCAACTTAAAATAAGATGAGTCACCCAGCAAAAGTAAAACTTAAGTCCACCTCATTCTTTCCCTAGCATGGCCACGTGAACAACAACTGGTGGCAGCCTATTTTTGTTCCATGGAACCTTTTGGCTTATTATTGTCGATTCATGATATTACTCTATCCGTCCTGTACTATCTTAGTTTTTTTTTTTTTTTTTTTTTTACCTGTCCCAAAATGTCGTGCTTAATTTTGGGATATTACATTTCCTAGTATTACTTTTGTATTTAAATCTTTTACAAGCATCAAACTTGTTTTAAAACAAACATTGTTATTACATATATGTACTTCTGGTATTTTGTATTTAACTTGTAATTTTGTTGAATTGGCTGCTGAAAGAATTTGTTTTGTTTTTATAAAATATTTTGTTGGTATTAGTCCTTATTCTACGCAATTGAGATCAGCTCCTGAATCTAACATAGCTAATCCTTTGTATTCAAAATCTTGTATTTTCATATGTATGTTGACATACCATTTTTGGTATCTTACTCTAGTTAGTGAGTATATATTTTTTTCTGTATTTGTAGAGGCACTTATTTCTGGAGTGGATTTTGTATTTTTTAATTTCTATTTCTTTTTGTATGTTTATATTATTTTGTTTTAATGTTTTTATTTCTTGTTTAATTCCTTTGATTTCATTTTGTAAATCTACTGAGGAAATCTGTTTTCTTTTGTCTTGAAATATATCTTCATAGTGGGTTTGTAGAGATGTGTCTGATGATGTGTCTGATTTTTCTTTGTCAATGGTTTTTTCTAATTGTTTTAAAAAAAATCTTTTTGTTGTTGATTCATTTGTCTCTTTAATTTTTTCTGGTTCTTGATTATATTGTTCTAATGTATTTATTTTGTTATTACACAGGCCTACTTTATTATGACAGGATTGGCATTCTTTGTCTGGTGATTGGTCTTTGTAATTATCATTTTCAGTTGATAAATCTAGATTGTTTGTTTTAGATATTATTTTGTTTATTTTTTTTGTATATGCATTGTTACTTTTTCGTTGTGTTTCTAAATCATCTGATTCTTTGTAATTGTAACTATGTCTTTTTATGGTTGGAATTGGAATTGTATTTTGTTTAAATTCTTCTTTTGATGAATTATATTCTTCATCGGATGATGTTTCTGATTCTGAAGTTTTGTCATTGTAATCTGTTAACATTCTTATGCAGGCCCATCTCAATAATTTTAGGGACCCGGTGCCAAAACGAATATGGGGCCTTTTAAATTTAAAAGAAAAAAATCACACAAAGAGAGCATATACAATTTATAAGTAATTTTATATAAAGATTAAAATTTTGCAAAATTAAGCACAACAAATTCAAAAACATTAAAACAACATTATGAGACAGATAATTACTACTAGTGGTGGTGGTTTTAGACTAAGTAGACTGATATGTGATTTGTTGTTTTGATCTGCAATATGAACACAATAGCAGGGCCTAGAAATCAGATAATGGGCTGAATTGTTTTTTTTGGGCCCCACACCAGGAGAGATGGCCTATTTGTTGAGAAAGAAAAAGCACATTGCAATGTACTTCCTCCGTCTTGGAAAAGTCGGGCCTGAAAATTAGATATTGGGCTGAAGATTTCTTTTGGGGCCCTCCCATTTCTTGGGGCCCTGTGCTCTTGACCTGGATGCACAGCCCAAGAGCCGGGCCTGTTCTTATGTTTTGAGTAGATGTTGATTCTTCTTTTACTGGTAAATATGTTTTTATTTCATTCATCAAATCTTTTAGGGGATCTTTTAATTTTGGTTTGATTTCTGTTATTGTTATGGGATTTTTCGAAGGCGGTATTTGTTTATTAAATGTTTTGTCTTTGTTTTTCCTATTTGAGGGATCCATATTATACAATTCTGAGTATTCTGTAAATCTTGTAGACTTAAAACGGTTATTATTTTTTGTTTTAACTGGCGTTGGTCCAATTTCAACGTCTACTTCAAGATTATCCATTTCATGTCTTACTAAGGATATTCCATTTGTAACATTATCAATTTTGTCTTCAACTCTATCTAATTGTTGTCCTATAGTATATAGGGATAAATTTGTCCAATTATTTTGTAAATGTAAATCTGTTTGTTCTTTATCTTCGTTGTTTAATTGATTAGAATTTTCAATGAGGTATGCCCCATATTGGATTTTGTTTTCACAGAAATAAGTGGGTTCTAAAGGGGGTTTTTCGTTTTCGTATGATTCGTGGGTTGGTAAAAGATCTAGTCCTACTTTGTACCATATTCGTATTTTTTTTCTCTATTGTTGTAATTTTATATAAATATTCATCATTTAAAAACCCAAAAAATGGTATATGCCATTCTTGTAATTTGCAAAATTCGTAATATGTTTCTTTTATTAATTTTTGTTCTTTTTTGTTATATGTTTGGAAAAATAATTCTCTGTTTTGTTCATTGTCTTCGCTTTGAAAATCTTTTTTCAAAATACTTTTGTTTAATGTAAATTCATTTTTTATTGTATTTATTGAGCAATCACTTTCTTCAAATGGTTGTGTAACGACCCCAAAATCCGTTTTATTTATTTTAATATTTATTTTATATTTTGATAATTTTTATTTAAAATTTTGTGTGCATTTTATGTGTTGCATCATCTTATATGAATTGCACATTTTATTTGACTATTTGTGTTAGTTAAAATGTTAGTAGTAAAGTTTATTTGGGGAGTTAGTTGAGTTAGTGGAATTATATGGGGGCTTTAGTGAAAGTGGGAGTTGAGGGGTTTAATTGTTAAAACTAAAACTTGGATGATTGATTTGATAGAATTGGGTAACTCTTCTTCATATGACCTCTACTTCATTTCCCCTCCCCTGCGTTTTACCCGACACACTTTCATTCTTTCCCAAAATCTCCAATCCTCCATTGAAGAAGAAGATGCTAGGTAGGGTTCTTCATTTTTATTTTCCCTATTTTAATTTACTACTCCATTTTCAAATCTAATTATATATAAATGTTCAGGATGTTGAAAAGAGTATATCTACCGATCAATATTATTTTTCTTGACATCTTTTCCGGAAAATAGGTAAGTTACTAATCCCCCTTTAAATGTTAAAATGGTCATAAGTATGCTTTATATGCTTTATATGTGATAAAACAATGTTTTGGTATGTTTTGTTTATATTTGAAATTTGGGACAAAAGGGAGTAGTATGAAATGGTTATTGTTGGTGTTGGTATTGTTCTTAGGCTAAGGTTTAGCCTTTGTGTAAGTTGAAATGTTAAGTGTTGCAAGTTTTGGAAATTTTGGGTTGTGAAACAAAAGGAGTGAAATTTGGTTTAGTTTTTAGGCCTGCCGGGTGATGTGGGCGGCCGCCCAAAAATGGGCGTGCGGCCGCACATCTATCTGAAGGTTTTTCTTCTTGGAACAGGGCACTTTGGGCGGCCGCACAGCCCAGTTTAGGCGACCGCCCAGTTGTCTGAAAAAGTTTGGAGTTTTCAAATCCAAGGGATTTAGAGGTCAATCTTGGTCTAGTTTTTGGGTAGTGTCCTACAGTACTTAGATGATTGTTGTGGATCACTAAAGTGGTAGAATTGGTTCCTTTGTGAACACAAGTGTTGTGAAATGTGAGTAATGGATTAAGTAAGCATTGTTGAACACTTTGTGATGTGTTGAATGATTCATCTTCTTGATGTGTTTGGCATGGTTCCCTACATTGGAATCATTGTCCCTGGTTGTTGTTTAAGCAAGTATTTCTATGTGATGCTTGCGTGTAAAGTCCAGCTGGTACTTTTGTGTGTGTTGGGCAGTGATAGGGATTATAATGGTCTCCGAGCCAAGTACATTATAAGGCTCCTATCATTGGTTTCCCATTTTTAACCCCCTTCCTTAGGCCAAAGGTTGGGCACTTTGGGTTATGACTTTGTGTCATTTTCCCCCCGTTGTTTTTGTTGTTGTTTGGTTCCGGAACCCGTTTCAGCTCTTCGATGCTGCTCAGTTGATGCCTCTCAGATGGCTATCGTTTGGTTTGAGAACCTTGGCTCAGTATCCATGTATGAGTGTTCATTTCCGCTTTATGTGTTGAATGATGAGTTGGTCGTTATTTCCAACCGGTATGGGACGGTTGGCGATAGGGAGCCTCTCATATTATGTGCTATGTGCTATATGATCATTTGTGGCATTGTTCCTTTATGTTTATCATATGAGCATGTAATGTAGTTGCATTTTAGTAGCTTACTGAGATTTATTCTCACCCTTATTTGTTTACTGTTTTAGATAAGAAGGAGCCCAGGGGATAGTTCACACACTGGGAGGACGTCGAAGAGATCTTTGGGTAAGATGTGTTGGGAAATGTTTTGTAAGTAAAGGATACATTATGTAAATGTAATACCTTTTGGGGTAGTGTACCCGTGACTGAGTTTGTATCATCTCTTTTAGTAGATGTTCGTGTTTGTAATCAAGTAAGTAATGTAGTAGTCGTAGCCAAGTGGCTTATTACTTGTTTGTGAAAGGTTGTTTTGTGACTTGAAGTCATGTTTTAGTATCGAGTTGGTTGTGTGAACCTTTTTATAGAAAGTATATTTCGAAAATTTTCTTAAACATGTTTTATGACGTCTTCCGTGCGTGTCCCGGACGTGGGGCCAAGTAGGACCACGGGTCGGGGCGCGACAGTTGGTATCAGAGCTAGGTTGTAGATGGTCTAGAATGACTAAGTGACCTAGGAGGGTAGTTGAGTATGGAGTGAGTAACGTTGAGTGTTTTATGCAGGTACTCAGTAAAAATGTCGGAACATGAGGGTGAACAGTCTGGTACTGCAGGCCAGGGTAATGTAAGGGAAGAGGCTCGAGCTATGTTTCAAGGGATGTTTGAGGCTGCAATGAAAACCATCCATGATCAGAGACAGGGAGGAGAGCATGCACCTCCGAGGTATGGTCTAGAACAGTTTTTGAAGATGAAACCAACCGGCTATGATGGTGAACCAGATGTGACCAAAGTTGAGAGATGGATTGAATCCATGGAAAAGATATTTGATGTCTTAGTTTGTACTGATGAAGATAGAGTTAGGTTTGCTACCTACAAGTTGAGTGGAGCAGCGGAGTACTGGTGGAGAACACTGAAGGCTAGTTGGGATGAAGCTCATGTACCTTATACTTGGGCAAATTTTCTGAGGAAGTTCAAGGAACATTTTATTCCAAGGGTGGATCAAGACCGGAAGGAAGTGGAATTTCTTAGCTTGGAACAGAATACAATGTCGCTGGCTCAGTATGCAGCCAAGTTCACAGAGTTATCAAGGTATTGTACTCATTTAATTGCAACAGAAGAGAGAAAGGCAACAAGGTTTGTGAAAGGGTTAAAGACAGTGATCCGGACTCAATTGGTGTCCCACAAGCTACAAGAGTTTCAAGATGCAGTTGATCGAGCTTATCAAGTGGAGCACGATATTGAAGAACACAAGAGGAAGGTGGAATTAACAAGTGCTGGAAGGCAAGGTAGACCACAACCGCAAAGGAATGATAATCGAGGAGGACAAGGGACTTTAACCCCATTTAGAGGACAACCACAAGGGCAACCGAGTGTTAGAAATCAAGGTAATTTCTCCGGGGGTCAAAGCAAGAGAGTTTGCAATTATTGTCAGAGGGAAGGGCACAGCGAGGAGCGGTGTTGGAAGAAACAAGGAAAGTGTTTAAATTGTGGACAACTTGGCCATTTTCAAAGAAATTGCCCGAGATTGGGGAGTCAACCATCGGGGAGTGGTGTTGGATCGTCTCAGGGTCAGAAAAAGGACGCCTCAGGAAAACCAAAAGTTCAAGGTCGTGTGTTTGCAATTAATCAACAACAAGCTTCGGATGCTTCCACCGTAATTGGAGGTATAATTTTTATGTCCAGTTTGAGGGCACGTGCACTTATAGACCCCGGCTCATCGCATTCATATGTTTCTGTGTCTTTTGCATCTCGATTGCATTCTTCCTTTGAGTCTTTGCCTTATGTGCTAGAAGTGTCGACTCCTATGGGAAATTGTTTGATAGCTGACAAGGTGTTGTGTGATTGTGATGTGCATATTAGTGAGCATGTTTTACTTGCTGATCTAGTCATTTTGCCATTGCAAGACTTTGATGTTATTTTGGGTATGGATTGGTTAAGTAAATATCATGCCTCTGTTGATTGTTTTAAGAAAGTGGTTACGTTTTCTATCCCTAGTGTGCCTGTGTTTACTTTTGAGGCAACTTCTTTGGGTAAGGGAATTCGTATTATTTCTTATGTGAAAGCTAGGAGGTTATTGCACCGTGGTTGTGTGGGGTATTTGGCTTGTGTTTTGGATACTACTAAAAAGTCTCCTAAAGTAGAAGATGTGAATGTTGTTAAAGAGTTTCCTGATGTGTTCTCTTCTGAATATTCTATGCCTCCCGATAGAGAGATCGAGTTTGGTATTGACTTGATTCCAGGTACTACCCCCATATCTGAAGCACCTTATAGAATGGCTCCAGCTGAACTGAAAGAATTGAAGGTGCAATTGCAAGAGTTACTTGATCGGGGATTCATCCGTCCTAGCGTGTCACCGTGGGGAGCTCCTGTATTGTTTGTCAAGAAGAAAGATGGGTCTTTGAGACTGTGCATCGACTACAGGAAGCTGAATCAGGTAACTGTAAAGAATAAGTATCCTCTACCTTACATTGATGACTTGTTTGATCAACTCCAAGGGTCAGTCGTCTTCTCAAAGCTTGACTTGAGGAGTGGGTACCATCAGTTAAAGATCCGTTCTGAGGATATTTCTAAGACTGCTTTCCGTAGTAGGTATGGTCATTACGAGTTTCTTGTTATGCCTTTCGGGTTGACTAATGCTCCGGCTGTTTTCATGGATATGATGAATCGGGTTTTCAAGCCTTATCTTGACACCTTCGTGGTTGTATTTATTGACGATATTCTTGTGTATTCCAAGTCTAAGGAGGAGCACGAGCAACACTTGCGAATGGTTCTATCTGTTCTTCGTGAGAAGCAACTGTTTGCGAAATTCAGTAAGTGTGCTTTTTGGCTCGAGGAGGTGTCTTTTCTTGGGCACGTGGTTTCTAATAGAGGAATATCCGTAGATCCTTCCAAGATTGAAGCTATTGTGAATTGGAAGAGGCCTGAATCAGTTACGGAGATTCGAAGTTTCTTGGGTCTAGCCGGGTATTATAGAAGATTTATCGAGGGGTTTTCTAAAATTGCTACTCCATTGACTCAGTTGACTCGAAAGAATGTTCCGTATGTGTGGGATGGCAAGTGTCAAGCTAGCTTTGAAGAGTTAAAGAAAAGGTTGACTACAGCTCCTATCCTTGCGCTTCCTAATGGAAATGATGATTTGGTAATCTATAGCGATGCTTCTAAAGAAGGCCTCGGGTGTGTGTTAATGCAAAATGGAAGGGTGATTTCTTATGCTTCAAGAAAGTTGACTCCGAGTGAGCAAAATTATCCTACCCATGATATGGAACTTGCAGCTATTGTCTTTGCGTTGCACAAGTGGAAACACTATCTGTATGGAGCCAAATTTGAGATTTTTACCGATCATCAAAGTTTGAAGTACCTTTTCTCCCAAAAAGAGTTGAACAACAGGCAAAGAAGATGGATGGAGTTATTGAAGGATTATGATTGTACTATCTCTTATCACCCGGGTAAAGCAAATGTGGTAGCCGATGCCATTAGCCGGAAATCTTTTATGGCTTCATTGATGGTGCGTGAATGGAAGATGTTAGAGGATGCTCGAGATTGGGATCCTTGTGAGTCAAAGCATGGGGCTATTTTTGCGAGTATTCAAGTATTACCCGTTTTGATTCAACAAATAAAAGAAGCTCAAAAGGATGATCCGGAGTTGGTGAAAATCGTGGATAAAATCGAAGATGGCAAATTTGAGGATTTCTCTCTTAATTCCGACGGAGTGTTAACTTTCAGAGGTCGGTTATGTGTACCTTGCGTGGAAGGGATTAAACGCCAAGTTCTTGATGAGGGCCACAAGTCGAGATATACTATTCATCCCGGGAGCACAAAAATGTATCAGAATTTGAAGCAACACTTTTG
Source organism: Campanula takesimana (assembly GCA_026119855.1). NCBI lineage: Eukaryota > Viridiplantae > Streptophyta > Magnoliopsida > Asterales > Campanulaceae > Campanula > Campanula takesimana. Next base: position 450,775 of record JAOWBW010000058.1, read on the forward strand.
TTGGAATAATATGAAGAGAGAAATAGCGGATTATGTATCTAAATGTTTGACATGTCAACAAGTGAAAGCTGAACATCAAAGGCCTGCGGGGTTACTTCAACCATTAGAGATTCCGGAATGGAAGTGGGAACATGTTACTATAGATTTCGTGACGGGATTACCTCGCACTCGAAGAAGGTTTGATGCAGTTTGGGTGGTTGTGGATAGATTGACCAAGTCTTCTCATTTTCTACCTATTGAGATTAGCTACTCGATGGAGAGGCTTGCAACCTTGTATATAAATGAGATTGTGAGATTGCACGGTGTTCCGGTGAGTATTGTGTCTGATCGTGACCCTAGATTTACATCTCGGTTTTGGCAAGCATTTCAGAAGGCTTTGGGTTCAGAGTTGAAGTTCAGTACAGCTTTTCATCCCCAGACAGATGGGCAGTCAGAGAGGGCTATTCAGATTCTCGAGGATATGTTGCGAGCTTGCTCAGTTGATTTTTCAGATTCTTGGGATTCTCATTTACCTCTCGTGGAATTTTCCTATAACAACAGTTTTCAGTCAAGTATTGGGATGGCCCCGTATGAAGCTTTGTATGGAAGGAAATGTCGGTCTCCGATTTGTTGGGATGAATTGGGAGAAGCAAAAATTTGGGGTATTGATATGGTGAACAAGTCAGTTGAGGAAGTTAAACTTATCCGAGATCGTTTGTGTACCGCTCAGAGTAGACAGAAAAGCTATGCCGATCATCGGAGGCGAGATCTTGAGTTTAATTCGGGTGACTTTGTGTTTTTGAAGGTTTCACCTAAGGTGGGGATTCGAAGGTACGGGAAGAAAGGCAAGCTGGCACCGAGGTACATTGGTCCATTCGAGATTTTGAGTAGAGTTGGTGATAGAGCGTATCGTCTTGCGTTACCTCACAATCACTTTCTTCAAATGGTTGTGTAACGACCCCAAAATCCGTTTTATTTATTTTAATATTTATTTTATATTTTGATAATTTTTATTTAAAATTTTGTGTGCATTTTATGTGTTGCATCATCTTATATGAATTGCACATTTTATTTGACTATTTGTGTTAGTTAAAATGTTAGTAGTAAAGTTTATTTGGGGAGTTAGTTGAGTTAGTGGAATTATATGGGGGCTTTAGTGAAAGTGGGAGTTGGGGGGTTTAATTGTTAAAACTAAAACTTGGATGATTGATTTGAGAGAATTGGGTAACTCTTCTTCATATGACCTCTACTTCATTTCCCCTCCCCTGCGTTTTACCCTACACACTTTCATTCTTTCCCAAAATCTCCAATCCTCCATTGAAGAAGAAGATGCTAGGTAGGGTTCTTCATTTTTATTTTCCCTATTTTAATTTACTACTCCATTTTCAAATCTAATTATATATAAATGTTCAGGGTGTTGAATAGAGTATATCTACCGATCAATATTATTTTTCTTGACATCTTTTCCGGAAAATAGGTAAGTTACTAATCCCCCTTTAAATGTTAAAATGGTCATAAGTATGCTTTATATGCTTTATATGTGATAAAACAATGTTTTGGTATGTTTTGTTTATATTTGAAATTTGGGACAAAAGGGAGTAGTATGAAATGGTTATTGTTGGTGTTGGTATTGTTCTTAGGCTAAGGTTTAGCCTTTGTGTAAGTTGAAATGTTAAGTGTTGCAAGTTTTGAAAATTTTGGGTTGTGAAACAAAAGGAGTGAAATTTGGTTTAGTTTTTAGGCCTGCCGGGTGATGTGGGCGGCCGCCCAAAAATGGGCGTGCGGCCGCACATCTATCTGAAGGTTTTTCTTCTTGGAACAGGGCACTTTGGGCGGCCGCACAGCCCAGTTTGGGCGACCGCCCAGTTGTCTGAAAAAGTTTGGAGTTTTCAAATCCAAGGGATTTAGAGGTCAATCTTGGTCTAGTTTTTGGGTAGTGTCCTACAGTACTTAGATGATTGTTGTGGATCACTAAAGTGGTAGAATTGGTTCCTTTGTGAACACAAGTGTTGTGAAATGTGAGTAATGGATTAAGTAAGCATTGTTGAACACTTTGTTATGTGTTGAATGATTCATCTTCTTGATGTGTTTGGCATGGTTCCCTACATTGGAATCATTGTCCCTGGTTGTTGTTTAAGCAAGTATTTCTATGTGATGCTTGCGTGTAAAGTCCAGCTGGTACTTTTGTGTGTGTTGGGCAGTGATAGGGATTATAATGGTCTCCGAGCCAAGTACATTATAAGGCTCCTATCATTGGTTTCCCATTTTTAACCCCCTTCCTTAGGCCAAAGGTTGGGCACTTTGGGTTATGACTTTGTGTCATTTTCCCCCCGTTGTTGTTGTTGTTGTTTGGTTCCGGAACCCGTTTCAGCTCTTCGATGCTGCTCAGTTGATGCCTCTCAGATGGATATCGTTTGGTTTGAGAACCTTGGCTCAGTATCCATGTATGAGTGTTCATTTCCGCTTTATGTGTTGAATGATGAGTTGGTCGTTATTTCCAACCGGTATGGGACGGTTGGCGATAGGGAGCCTCTCATATTATGTGCTATATGATCATTTGTGGCATTGTTCCTTTATGTTTATCATATGAGCATGTAATGTAGTTGCATTTTAGTAGCTTACTGAGATTTATTCTCACCCTTATTTGTTTACTGTTTTAGATAAGAAGGAGCCCAGGGGATAGTTCACACACTGGGAGGACGTCGAAGAGATCTTTGGGTAAGATGTGTTGGGAAATGTTTTGTAAGTAAAGGATACATTATGTAAATGTAATACCTTTTGGGGTAGTGTACCCGTGACTGAGTTTGTATCATCTCTTTTAGTAGATGTTCGTGTTTGTAATCAAGTAAGTAATGTAGTAGTCGTAGCCAAGTGGCTTATTACTTGTTTGTGAAAGGTTGTTTTGTGACTTGAAGTCATGTTTTAGTATCGAGTTGGTTGTGTGAACCTTTTTATAGAAAGTATATTTCGAAAATTTTCTTAAACATGTTTTATGACGTCTTCCGTGCGTGTCCCGGACGTGGGGCCAAGTAGGACCACGGGTCGGGGCGCGACAGGTTGTACATTAATTCCTTCTCTATTGATTCCTATATTGTTTGTTTGGTGTGGAGAATTTGCTTCAGTTTCATTTTCAAAGATTGTTTCATTTTTTTGAAGAACTTTCATCATAATTGTTTGATTGTTGGTATTCGTATTTACCTGATGTAGACCTTCTTGATGGTATTGGTATTTTTAAATTAGTATTTGTATTTTTGTTGAAAGACTTTGATCTTTTGAACTTTAGATCTATAGATCCATCTTCATATTGTATGATTTGTTCTAAATCATTTGTTTGTTTTTGTTCTTTTATTGGGACGGTCCTAGAAGGATATGTCCATTTATCTGGTAAAGTAATTTCGTTCCATTTAATTGTTTTAGGGATATTAATATTAGCTTTTGTTTTGTCTACTTCCCAAAATATGGTTTCTCCTATTTTGTTTCTTTTGTTGAAAGCATTTGGACAAAGTCCTGTATTCATTACTTTGAAATGTAATCTGTAAAATATTTCGTATACATGAGATCCTTTCTTCATATGATAATTATGTGTTAAGATATCAAGGGTTAAGATATCTAATATGTAGGGATCCGTTAAGGAAATTGTGAAATTTGGATAAGTATTAAAATGAATTGGTCCATTTGTTAAACTTGTTTCAATGGCTCCTAATAAAGAGTCTATGTAATTTAGATGTCTAGCATCTCTTAAAACTATTTGTATACTTGTGTTTAATCCTTCCATTTTTAATGGTTTGATTGCGACTTGAACTAGTTCTATGTGTAAAAATTTGTATCCTTGTGAAATAAATTTTTTGATTGATGATTTTGAGAATAAACTCATGGTTTGATTGTTGGAAAATAAAGGAATGATTGTTTCTTTTGTTTTAATTGCTAGTTTTGACTTAATGTCAAATATTCCTTTGTCTTTATAAATTTATGAATTTGAAATCAGAGGGGGTTTTCAATTTGTTAGACTTTGTGTATTCCATGTAATTTCTTTTGATAATATGTTTTGATTATTTTCTCTTTCATCATTTTCAATTTGTATATTATAATCTTCCATTTGATCTTTGTTTCCAGGTGGCCTTCTATTCGTAAAACTACCTGACCAACTCATCGTTTATTATTTTTGTCTTGCCTTTCGGATTTTCGGACGCACGGCTTACACTCCCTGATCATTCTAAAAGAAACAAATTAATCAAGAAATATTATTTTGTAAAAATAGAGATAATTTTATAAATACCTAATTTATTTTGGAAATACCCGTTTTTTGTAAATTGTTGACATCACTATTTGCTACTGGATATAAGAAGTCAAATATAATTACTATTCATTCCGAAATTTCAATTTGATACTTATTTTTTATTTATTATCATCATTTATTATCTTCAATTTTATATGTTAGAATCGATCCACTCTGATCCATTGGTATCAGAGCCTAATATTCAACAAAACTCAAAGTAACCTAGTCGTTTATTTAATAGTCCCGAGGGTCGGAGTTGTCCCGAGAGTCGGTAGGTCTAAGTCACGCATTAGGGAGTGTAAGTCGTGCGTCCGAAAATCCGAAAGGCAAGACAAGTAATCCGACAGGTAAGACAAAAATAATAAACGATGAGTTGGTTAGGTAGTTTTACGAATAGAAAGCCTCCTGGAAACAAAGATCAAATGGAAGATTATAATATACAAATTGAAAATGATGAAAGAGAAAATAATCAAAACATATTATCAAAAGAAATTACATGGAATACACAAAGTCTAACAAATTGAAAACCCCCTCTGATTTCAAATTCATAAATTTATAAAGACAAAGGAATATTTGACATTAAGTCAAAACTAGCAATTAAAACAAAAGAAACAATCATTCCTTTATTTTCCAACAATCAAACCATGAGTTTATTCTCAAAATCATCAATCAAAAAAATATATTTCACAAGGATACAAATTTTTACACATAGGACTAGTTCAAGTCGCAATCAAACCATTAACAATGGAAGGATTAAACACAAGTATACAAATAGCTTTAAGAGATGCTAGACATCTAAATTACATAGACTCTTTATTAGGAGCCATTGAAACAAGTTTAACAAATGGACCAATTCATTTTAATACTTATCCAAATTTCACAATTTCCTTAACGGATCCCCACATATTAGATATCTTAACCCTTGATATCTTAACACATAATTATCATATGAAGAAAGGATCTCATGTATACGAAATATTTTACAGATTACATTTCAAAGTAATGAATACAGGTCTTTGTCCAAATGCTTTCAACAAAAGAAACAAAATAGGAGAAACCGTATTTTGGGAAGTAGACAAAACAAAAGCTAATATTAATATCCCTAAAACAATTAAATAGAACGAAATTACTTTACCAGATAAATGGACATATCCTTTTAGGACCGTCCCAATTAATGAACAAAAACAAACAAATGATTTAGAACAAATCATACAATATGAAGATGGATCTGTAGATCTAAAGTTCAAAAGATCAAAGTCTTTCAACAAAAATACAAATACTAATTTCAAAATACCAATACCATCAAGAAGGTCTACATCAGGTAGATACGAATACCAACAATCAAATAATTATGATGAAAGTTCTTCAAAAAATGAAACAATCTTTGAAAATGAAACTGAAACAAATTCCCCACACCAAACAAACAATATAGGAATCAATAGAGAAGGAATTAATGTACAACCATTTGAAGATAGTGATTTCTCAATAAATACAATAAAAAATGAATTTACATTAAACAAAAATATTTTGAAAAAAGATTTTCAAAGCAAAGACAATGAACAAAACAGAGATTTATTTTTTCAGACATATAACAAAAAAGAACAAAAATTAATAAAAGAAACATATTACGAATTTTGCAAATTACAAGAATGGCATATACCATTTTTTGGGTTTTTAAATGATGAATATTTATATAAAATTACAACAATAGAGAAAAAAAATACGAAAATGGTACAAAGTAGGAACATATCTTTTACCAACCCACGAATCATACGAAAACGAAAAACCCCCTTTAGAACCCACTTATTTCTGTAAAAACAAAATCCAATATGGGGCATACCCCATTGACAATTCTAATCAATTAAACAACGAAAATAAAAAACAAACAGATTTACATTTACAAAATAATTGGACAAATTTATCCCTATATACTATAGGACAACAATTAGATAGAGTTGAAGACAAAATTGATAATGTTACAAATGGAATATCCTTAGTAAGACATGAAATGGATAATCTTGAAGTAGACGTTGAAATTGGACCAACGCCAGTTAAAACAAAAAATAATAACCGTTTTAAGTCTACAAGATTTACAGAATACTCAGAATTGTATAATATGGATCCCTCAAATAGGAAAAACTAAGACAAAACATTTAATAAACAAATACCGCCTTCGAAAAATCCCATAACAATAACAGAAATCAAACCAAAATTAAAAGATCCCCTAAAAGATTTGATGAATGAAATAAAAACATATTTACCAGTAAAAGAAGAATCAACATCTACTCAAAACATAAGAATGTTAACAGATTACAATGACAAAACTTCAGAATCAGAAACATCATCCGATGAAGAATATAATTCATCAAAAGAAGAATTTAAACAAAATACAATTCCAATTCCAACCATAAAAAGACATAGTTACAATTACAAAGAATCAGATGATTTAGAAACACAACGAAAAAGTAACAATACATATACAAAAGAAATAAACAAAATAATATCTAAAACAAACAATCTAGATTTATCAACTGAAAATGATAATTACAAAGACCAATCACCAGACAAAGAATGCCAATCCTGTCATAATAAAGTAGGCCTGTGTAATAACAAAATAAATACATTAGAACAATATAATCAAGAACTAGAAAAAAATTAAAGAGACAAATGAATCAACAACAAAAAGAAAATTTTTAAAACAATTAGAAAAAACCATTGACAAAGAAAAATCAGACACATCTCTACCAACCCACTATGAAGATGTATTTCAAGACAAAAGAAAACAGATTTCCTCAATAGATTTACAAAATGAAATCAAATGAATTAAACAAGAAATAAAAACATTAAAACAAAATAATATAAACATACAAAAAGAATAGAAATTAAAAATAAAAAATCCACTCCAGAAATAAGTGCCTCTACAAATACAGAAAAAAATATATACTCACTAACTAGAGTAAGTTACCAAAAATGGTATGTCAACATATATATGAAAATACAAGATTTTGAATACAAAGGATTAGCTATGTTAGATTCAGGAGCTGATCTCAATTGCGTAGAACAAGGACTAATACCAACAAAATATTTTATAAAAACAAAACAAATTCTTTCAGCAGCCAATTCAACAAAATTACAAGTTAAATACAAAATACCAGAAGCACGTATATGTAATAACAATGTTTGTTTTAAAACAAGTTTGATGCTTGTAAAAGATTTAAATACAAAAGTAATACTAGGAAATCCCTTTTTACAAATATTATATTCTTTTTCAGTCTCTAAAAAAGGAATAGAAACACGAATGTTAGGACAAAATATTATATTTGATTTTTTACAACCAATCATGGACAGTGACATCAACAATTTACAAAAAACAGATATTTCTAAAATAAATAATTTACAAAGACAAATGAACTTCCTTAAACAAGAATTACAAAATACCAAAATAGAAGAAAAATTACAACTCCAACAATACAAAAATATAATCTCAACAAAGCTTGACAAATTTGAAAAAGACTTATGTTCTGATTTACCAACAGCTTTTTGGGAAAGAAAGAAACACGTGATTACTCTACCATATGAAAAAGATTTTGATGAAAAAACAATTCTCACAAAAGCAAGACCAATACAAATGAACCAAGAACTATTAGAATACTGCAAGACAGAAATCAAAGATTTACTAAACAAAAAATTAATTAGAAAAAGTAAATCTCATTGGTCATGTTCAGCTTTTTATGTATCTAAAAATGCAGAAATAGAAAGAGGTGCCCCAAGGTTAGTCATTAATTACAAACCATTAAATACGGCATTAAAATGGATCAGGTATCCAATACCTAACAAACAAGATTTACTAAAACGACTTCATGATGCTTCAATCTTTTCAAAATTCGATATGAAGTCCGGTTTTTGGCAAATACAAATAGCAGAACAAGACAAATACAAAACAGCTTTTACAGTGCCATTTGGGCAATACAAATGGAATGTCATGCCCTTTGGACTAAAAAAATGCACCAAGTGAATTTCAAAAAATAGTGAACGAAATTTTTAACCAATACACTTTCATTATTGTTTATATTGATGATGTTTTAGTTTTTAGCAAAAATCTAGAACAACATGACAAACATTTAAACATATTTTACAAAGTAATGATAAGAAATGGTTTAATCTTATCCAAAACAAAAATAAAATTATTCAACAATTAAAAAGGAAATTATTTCAATAGTTTTATGTATCACAAAATTCCAAGATGATTTATTAAACCAAAAATTTACTGTCAAAGTAGATTGCAAAGCAGCAAAAGACGTTTTACAAAAAGATGTTAAAAATTTAGCAGCAAAACAAATTTTTGCCAGATGGCAAGCTCTTTTAGCAATTTTTGATTTTGATATCATTCACATTGCAGGAAAAGACAATTCAATCACTGATTTCTTAACCAGAGAATTCTTACAGGGAAATGAAAAAATTAAATGAAGAGACTTTGCTCATTTCACAAATGACACAAGAACAAACATGGGATGTTTTTATCAATGAAAATCATATTCATTTAAACAATTCCAATTATACAAATTATTTATTACAAAAATCAACAATATTGCTAAATGAATGTAAAAATTTTCACAACAGAATTTCTCTTCACAAAACTGTAACCCTTAGATTTCATATTAGTGATTTAGAACAACTTTTAGAATACAAATCTTAAGCACCATTCTCAATCCTCATCAAAAATGATGTCTCAACCATTAAACGAATTGCAAATTGTATTTACAATGATTATTATTCAAATCCTCAAGATATTCTCTTACCAGACTAATGTATCTTCTGTTAAGACTACAGGTTCTTACAGGTTCATCATTCAAATCCTCATCCACAAAACAAATCTTTCAAAAGGTAATAATCTTTTATCATGTCTTACTATGCAAATTGTTGGACACATTTAAATTATAACAATATAGAATACTTAGCTTATATGATTCGTTACATCAAAATTCACAAAAACCTTGCTGAAAGACATGGTTTCAATAGCACCATAACCAAACTCATAATTTGGGATCTTGAAGAATATATAGCATGTGATGGTGTATATATTCATCAAAAGAGAATAGCAAAAAGCTATCTAAGACAAGTATGAAATTTCTACTACAAAGAATACAAAAAATGGATTGTACAAACAAATGTGTGAGTATCCAAAAGTGTGAGTATACAAATGTGTACAAACAAAAGTGTGAATTCATTAGAGTATGTTCATCCGAACATTTACAAATGTGTTGTGTACAAATGTGTATTTTCATCTGAACATTGTGTGTGTACAAATTCAACAAATGTGAGCAAATGTGTATGATGACTACGAGTTATGTACAAACAAAGTTATGTACAAACAAATACAAAAGTGTGTGTACAAAAGTGTTTGTATGAATGTATGAAAAATACAAAATGTGTGTACAAAAGTGTTTGTATGAATGTATGATACAAAAAGTGTGTGTACAAAAGTGTTTGTATGAATGTATGATACAAAAAATGTGTCAAAAGGTTAATTGTTCACCTTCCTCTTCATTGAGTAAAGAACAGTCTAGTCCAGTACAAACGGTCGCTGGTAAAGACTTATCAAATCCGTTGATGGTTGATGCTTTACCAAAAAGCATAAATTTTCAACAAAGAAGATATCAACAAAGAAGATGCCCACTAATCAATCTTCAACAAAAGAAGACAAAGTTAAATTATCAACAACAAGTCTAAAAGGTCCAAAAACAAAAGGTTCATTTTCCCATTCAGCAAAAGCAAAGGATCAAGATTCCCTTCATCAAATTCCAACAAATGTGACGAAGAAAAATTATCAGCAAAAGAAAAAGACACAAGTGCCCATTTCCAATATCAGCAGTCATTAAAGCCCAAAAAGAGAAGTCATCCACTACCAATTCCACTACTAAAAGTAGATGCTAATGGTCCACTTCCACAAAATTCAAAAAAGAAGATGCTCTTTGTCTGCAACAAAATTCAACAAAGCAAAAAAGCAAGGATGCCCATTTTCAACATGCGTCCAGATTCCTCCCAACAAAAGTCAACAAAGCAGAAGCCACCAAAAGAAGATGCTTTCCATTCACCAAAAAAGCAAAGATACCTCTCAACAAATTCAACAAATGAGAAGCTGCCGTGGCCCGCATCAAAAAGAAGATGCTCTTCCACTCACCAAAAGCAGATTCCCCTCAACAAATTCAACAAAAGGAGAAGCCGCCGTGGCCCACAATCAAAAAGAAGATGCCCCCTGTCTACACAAAAGAACAACAAAAGAAGGATAGAAATTAGAATCCTTTCCTATATAAGGATAGATCATACCATTGTACAAGTAGGAAAAAATTTAGGCAAAATTTTAGACTTAAATTTAGACAAAAAACAATCTCATAGTTTCTCTCTACAAATTCTCTTATACAAATTCCACTGTAACCATCAGTTGTAACCATCAACTACAAATCAATACAAAGTAAGTTCTTCTACTCCTGCCTCGAGTATTTAGAATTGTTACTGTTATTTACAAAACCACTAACCTTCCAGACCTACGGGTGACGGATAACTTGAGGTTTAACGAAAGCCTACATACACGAATTTTACAAAAAAATTCGAAAATCACTATTCACAAAAAGTTACTATTCACGGTTACTATTCATTCCGAAATTTTAGTTTGATTTAATATTTTTTATTATTACCATCATTTATTATTATCAATTTTAAATGTTAGAATCGATCCACTCTGATCCATTGGTGTGTATATATATATATATATATATATATATATATATATATATATATATATATATATATATATATATATACTCCCTCCGCCCCACTCGAATTAGGACAAATTGCCATTTTGGGTGTCCCATTCGAATTAGGACAACCCAAAAATGGAAATGTTTATTTAATGGGACCCACATTCACACTCACAACTTTCCACTCATTATTCTCTACCCCACTTTCTCTTTCCTACTTTACTTTTCATACTCACAACACTTTATCCACTAACACTTTCTTAATCCCCGTGCCCAACCCAAATCTTAATTCGGATGGGACGGAGGGAGTATATATATATATATATATATATATATATATATATATATATATATATATATATCTACCATGTAAACTTAATGCAAATCGGGAAATCATCATGTTATGGGGTACCTACTTTTCTTTTTTGGGAAAACTTCGTTTTGATCCATTATACTTTAGGGCGTGTTTCACTTTTACCATCAAACATTATTTTTTTCATTTTTGCCATCGTACTAAAAAGACTTCATGATGATGTTTTAGTTTTTAGCAAAAATCTAGAACAACATGACAAACATTATCCAATACCTAACAAACAAGATTTACTAAAAAGACTTCATGATGCTTCAATCTTTTCAAAATTCGATATGAAGTCCGGTTTTTGGCAAATACAAATAGCAGAACAAGACAAATACAAAACAGCTTTTACAGTGCCATTTAGGCAATACAAATGGAATGTCATGCCCTATGGAGTAAAAAATGCACCAAGTGAATTTCAAAAAATAATGAACGAAATTTTTAACCAATATACTTTTATTATTGTTTATATTGATGATGTTTTAGTTTTTAGCAAAAATCTAGAACAACATGACAAACATTTAAACATATTTTACAAAGTAATGATAAGAAATGGTTTAGTCTTATCCAAAACAAAAATAAAATTATATCAGACAAAAAATAGGTTTTTAGGACATGAAATAACCAATAACACAATAATACCAATCCAAAGGTCAATAGATTTTGCTGACAAATTTCCTGATGAGATAAAAGACAAAAATCAATTACAAAGGTTTCTAGGATCATTAAATTACATTGCAGATTTCTTTTCAAAATTAAGACAAATTTGTAAACCCCTTTTTGACAGATTAAAAAAGGAACCAAAACCATGGACAAAAGAACATACTAGTGTAGTCAAACAAATTAAGTTGCATGTTAAAAGATTGCCATGTTTAACAATCTGTGACCCAAAAGCTCCTAAGACAGTTTCAACAGATGCTTCTGATATCGGATATGGAGGAATACTAACCCAAATCATAAATGGGAAAGATCAGATAATCCGGTATTACTCAGGTATTTGGAATAATACACAATCTAATTATTCAACAATTAAAAAGAAAATTCTTTCAATAGTTTTATGTATCACAAAATTTCAAGATGATTTATTAAATCAAAAATTTACTGTCAAAGTAGATTGCAAAGCAGCAAAAGACGTTTTACAAAAAGATGTTAAAAATTTAGCAGCAAAACAAATTTTTGCCAGATGGCAAGCTCTTTTAGCAATTTTGATTTTGATATCATTCACATTGCAGGAAAGGACAATTCAATCCCTGATTTCTTAACCAGGGAATTCTTACAGGGAAATAGAAAAATTAAATGAAGAGACTTTGCTCATTTCACAAATGACATAAGAACAAACATGGGATGTTTTTATCAATGGAAATCATATTCATTTAAACAATTCCAATTATACAAATTATTTATTACAAAAATCAACAATACTGCTAAATGAATGTAAAAATTTTCACAACAGAATTCCTTTTCACAAAACTGTAACTCTTAGATTTCATATTAGTGATTTAGAACAACTTTTAGAATACAAATCTTCAGAACCATTCTCAATCCTCCTCAAAAATGAAGTCTCAACCATTAAACGAATTGCAAATTGTATTTACAATGATTATTATTCAAATCCTCAAGATATTCTCTTACCAGACTAATGTATCTTCTGTTAAGACTACAGGTTCTTACAGGTTCATCATTCAAATCCTCATCCACAAAACAAATCTTTCAAAAGGTAATACTCTTTTATCATGTCTTACTATGCAAATCGTTGGACACATTTAAATTATAACAATATAGAATACTTAGCTTATATGATTCGTTACATCAAAATTCACAAAAACCTTGCTGAAAGACATGGTTTCAATAGCACCATAACCAAACTCATAATTTGGGATCTTGAAGAATATATAGCATGTGATGGTGTATATATTCATCAAAAGAGAATAGCAAAAAGCTATCTAAGACAAGTACGAAATTTCTACTATAAAGAATACAAAAAATTGGATTGTACAAACAAATGTGTGAGTATACAAAAGTGTGAGTAAACAAATGTGTACAAACAAAAGTGTGAATTCATTAGAGTATGTTCATCCGAACATTTACAAATGTGTTGTGTACAAATGTGTATTTTCATCTGAACATTGTGTGTGTACAAATTCAACAAATGTGAGCAAATGTGTATGATGACTACGAGTTATGTAAAAACAAAGTTATGTACAAACAAATACAAAAGTGTGTGTACAAAAGTGTTTGTATGAATGTATGAAAAATACAAAAGTGTGTGTACAAAAGTGTTTGTATGAATGTATGATACAAAAAGTGTGTGTACAAAAGTGTTTGTATGAATGTATGATACAAAAAATGTGTCAAAAGGTTAATTGTTCACCTTCCTCTTCATTGAGTAAAGAACAGTCTAGTCCAGTACAAACGGTCGCTGGTAAGGACTTATCAAATTCGTTGATGGTTTATGCTTTACCAAAAAGCATAAATTTTCAACAAAGAAGATATCAACAAAGAAGATGCCCACTAATCAATCTTCAACAAAATTTTAGGCTTAAACAAACAGGCAGAAATTTAGACAAAAAACAATCTCATAGTTTCTCTCTACAAAATTCCCTCATACAATTTCCACTGTAACCATCAGTTGTAACCATCAACAAACCAATATAAAGTAATTTCTTCTTTGCCTCGAGTATTTAGAATTGTTTATCAACTGTTATTCACAAATTATCAACAAAACAAAAACGTTACGAAAGGTGGAAACCACTAACCTTCCAGACCTACTGGCGACGGATAACTTGAAGTTGAACGAAAGCTTACGTACACGAATTTCACAAAAATTTTCGAAAATCACTATTCACAAAAAGTTACTATTCACTGTTACTATTCATTCCGAAATTTAATATTTTTGATTATTACCATCATTATATATATATATATATATATATATATATATATATATTTATATATATATATATATATATATACTCCCTCCGCCCCACCACAAGTGAGACCAACTTGTGGGGCATAATAATTACGAAAAAGGTAGTGTATGTGAGGTAGAAAATGAAGAGAGAGAATGAGTGAAGTAAATAGTAGTGTTGGTTGAATAAAATGAGTGGTGAAAAATGAAGAGAGAGAGAGAATGAGTAGGGTTAAATGGTGGGGTTGGTTGAATATAAATATATTAAAACATTTCCATATTTTTGCAGCCTCACTTGTGGTGGGACGGACTGAAAAGGAAATTAGTCTCACTTGTGGTGGGACGGAGGGAGTATATATATATATATGGTCGTGCTCCTGTGAAAACCTAAATATCGTGAGAACTGTGAGAACTTGGATACATTAGGTTTTTACCTAATGTATCCAGTGGTTCACTTGAATACATTGGATACATTACTTGGATACATTAGGTAAAAACTAATGTATCCAATGGCTTACTTGGATACATTGGATACATTAGTTTCTTACCTAATGTATCAAAGTTCTCACGGCTCTCACGATATTTAGGTTCTCACAGGAGCACGACCATATATATATATATATATATATATATATGGTCGTGCTCCTGTGAGAACCTAAATATCGTGAGAGCCGTGAGAACTTTGATACATTAGGTAAAAAACTAATGTATCCAATGGTTTACTTGGATACATCATTGGATACATTACTTGGATACATTAGGTAAAAACTAATGTATCCAATGTGCACTTGGATACATCATTGGATACATTAAGTTCTCACGGTTCTCACGATATTATATATATATATATATATATATATATATATATATATATATATATATATATAGGTAGGTGCTCAAATGAGAACCTAAATATCATGAGAACCAATGATAGCCATTGGATTAGACACAAATCAAGGGTTTAGATTACTTTTTTAGTTTAAAAATTCGGTGGCATTCTTGTAATTAGATTGACAGACAAAGGGAAGGGCAAAATACCATGTGTGTTCTAGAATTTGCCACGTCATCACCCAAAATTTCCCTAAATTTTCAAAATTAAATATCTCATTAACTACAAATCGAAAAAATAATCCGAGAACACTGATTTTTTGTCTCGACGAGACGAATCAAACTACATCCCTGAAGATAGGGTTTTGAAAAAATAATATTGAACAACGTCTAATTTTTAAAATACGCTTAGATACAATATGTGTTTGCCTAATGTATCTAACTGCATTGTTATGAACATTGTATTGGATACAAATGGCTATTTAGCTATTGTATCTAACAGCAATGTGTCAACATTGCTGTTGGATACAATAGGTGTTTGCCTATTGTATCTAACTGAATTGTTATGAACATTGTTGTTGGATACAAATAGCTATTTAGCTATTGTATCTAACAGCAATGTGTCAACATTGCTGTTGGATACAATAGGTGTTTGCCTATTGTATCTAACTGAATTGTTATGAACATTGTTGTTAGATACAATAGGCAAACACCTATTGTATCCAATACAATGTTGACACATTGCTGTTAGATACAATAGCTAAATGGCTATTTGTATCAAATACGATGTTCATAACAATTCAGTTAGATACAATAGGCAAACACCTATTGTATCCAACAGCAATGTTGACACATTGATGTTAGATACAATAGGTAAATAGCTATTTGTATCCAGCATCAATGTTCATAACAATTCACTTAGATAAAATAGGCAAACACCTATTGTATCCAACAGCAATGTTGACACATTGCTGTTAGATACAATAGCTAAATAGCTATTTGAATTCAACAGCAATGTTCATAACAATTCAGTTAGATACAATAGGCAAACACCTATTGTATCCAACAGCAATGTTGACACATTGCTGTTAGATACAATAGCTAAATAGCTATTTGTATCCAATACAATGTTCATAATAATTCAGTTAGATACAATAGGCAAACACCTAATGTATCCAACAACAATGTTGACACATTGCTGTTAGATACAATAGCTAAATAGCCATTTGTATCCAATACAATATTCATAACAATTCCGTTAGATACAATAGGCAAACACCTATTGTATCGAACAGCAATGTTGACACATTGCTGTTATATACAATAGCTAAATAGCCATTTGTATCCAATACAATGTTCATAACAATTCCGTTAGATACAATAGGCAAACACCTATTGTAACCAACAACAATGTTGACACATTGCTGTTAGATACAATAGCTAAATAACTATTTGTATCTAACAACAATTTTCATACACATTGTTATTAGATACAATAGCTACTCCCCTGTTGTATGCAATGCGATATTCATATCAATACAGTTAGATACAATAGCAAACACCTATTGTATCCAACATCAATGTTGACACATTGCTATATAGATACAATAGCTAAATAGCTATCGTATCCAATACATTGTTCATAACAATTCAGTTAGATACAATAGGCAAACGCCTATTGTATCCAACAACAATATTGACACATTGCTGTTAGATACAATAGCTAAATAGCTATTTGTATCCAATAGCAATGTTCATAACAATTCAGTTAGATACAATAGGCAAACACCTATTGTATCCAACATCAATGTTGACACATTGCTGTTAGATACAATAGCTAAATAGTCATTTGTATCCAATACAATGTTCATAACAATCCAGTTAGATACAATAGGCAAACACCTATTGTATCTAAGCATATTTTAAAAATTTGACGTTGTTCAATATTATTTTTTCAAAACCCTATCTTTAGGGATGTAGTTTGATTCGTCTCGTCGAGACAAAAAAATCAGTGTTCTCGGATTATTTTTTCGATTTATAATTAATGAGATATTTAATTTTGAAAATTTAGGGAAATTTTGGGTGATGACGTGGCAAATTCTGGAATACACATGGTATTTTGCCCTTCCCTTTGTTTTTGAACCTAATTACAAGAATGTCACCGAAGTTTTAAACTAAAAAAGTAATCTAAACCCTTGATTTGTGTCTAATCCAATGGCTATCATTGGTTCTCATGGTTCTCATGTAATTGAGTTCTCATAAGAGCATGACCCTATATATATATATATATATATATATATATATATATATATATATAGTGGATTATCATTTCGGCTTTTCCGTCCCAACAAAATAGACATATATTATTTTTATGACTAATAAAAGTGAATTTTAATTAAATATTAATGTCATTTTAATTACCTAAATATAATTGTAGAAAAGTATATTTTTGATGAATTATTTAACATTTTATCAATAATAATTTTTAAAATTTTGCTTATTTAAATAAGTATTTTAATATTAATATTTTATCAAAATGTTCACTTGTATTGAACATCAAAAATTGAATTGAATGAAACCAATTTTCTTTTTTGCAGAGAGAGTATATGTGCTTATTGGCAAAACACTCTATCTTAACCAGCATAAACTATATTCAAGTGAATTTTTATTTTTTATGAAATTAAATGATGCCAAGTGAATTAGAAAATTCTTTTATTTCCATGAAAATTGACTCCAAGTGCTCTATACCATTATATTGGGAATATGTCTTTGAATACACAGCATTTGGTTGAGGATATGTCCGCGACAAGTTAATTAATTTTTGAGACTTGAATCGTGCAAGTGAAAGAGGATAAAATCAAAAACAGCACATCAACAGCAGCATGGGCGAGGCAAGGAAGGTCGCACAGTCGTGCAAGGATGGCTGCACGGTATGCATGGAGGGTCTTCAGACCGATGAGTTTATTATTAAGGATATTAGAATCCTTCTATAGTTAAAATTGTATATTTTCTAGACATGTATTATTTACTTTCCTAGAGTATTTGATTTACATTCCTAATAGGATTATTATTCTATAGTTCATAGTTTCCTTATGTAACTAGAATAGCTTGGAGAGTACTCCACCCTCTTGTATAAATACTAGCATACATCAATAATAATATTTGAGTCTCTCATATTAATTATCTATCTTTATGTATGATTGGCTCCGACTATCTCTTTCTCTAATCCTTGACATGGTATCAGAGCTATGATCCATAATGGGGCTTCTCCGCCAAACCCTAACTAGCTTCCGCCTCTCACTATCAACATTATGCAATAACCGTCTCCCTTCTCAAACACGATTTTTTTTTCGTGCATCATTTTTTCCCCTTATCCCTCATGATCATGTTTCTCCCCGACTCTTACTCATAACTCTCTCACCTTCCATGGTCTCTCCTAATATTCTCCCCCCTTGTATCATCAACTAACCCATATTAGTCCCTTAAAAAGCCTTCCATCTAACCCAACTTTTTCCTGCCAACTATCATGTCCCCGTCAACCCTATGCCCCAACAACCAATATTTTTTCCCACATTCTTCCTACTGCCAAAGACCGTTTAAATTTTAAAGACTGTTTAAAGTTTTTTTTCAATTCTAAAGACCGTTTAAATTTTTTTATTCTAAAGCCCGTCTAGCGACGTAAAAGTGCCAAATACCGTCTCGCGACGTAAAAGAGCCAAAACTTTGCCGTAGTAGCACTCATTTTTTACCTTACTAGCAACCGTCTTTTGCCTTAGTAGCAACCGTCTTTTGCCTTAGTATCACTCAATTTTATTTTTGCCTTTGTAGCATCAACTTCGCCATAGTAGCGACAAAAAAAAAACTCTGCCATAGTAGCAACTTCGTTGAGACATAAAATCGTCTTGCGACGTAGTCGATGAAACGTTCAAAGAAACGTCATTCCAGCAAAAATCGTCATTGTGACGTGGTTGAGACGTAAAGTCAACATCAATGCAACATCATACAAGACCGGGATCACATTTGCTTCATCAACTCGGGTCATCTCATCGCTTTCCAAGATTGGTCTTTCCCTCTGGACGTCCATCTTGCGGGGCATATTATGGATATTAGAATCCTTCTATAGTTAGAATTATATATTTCCTAGACATTGTATTATTTACTTTCCTAGAGTATTTGATTTACATTCCTAATAGGATTATTATTCTATAGTTTATAGTTTTCTTATGTAACTAGAATAGCTTGGAGAGTACTCCACCCTCTTGTATAAATACTAGCATACATCAATAATAATATTTGAGTCTCTCATATTAATTATCTATCTTCATGTATGATTGGCTCCGACTATCTCTTTCTCTAATCCTTGACATTTATGACCGGCACATTGTGATACCCTAGTAAAAGAAAATAAAAATAATAGAAATAAGTCAAAATTGTAAGAGTTGGTGGGCCACATGACATTCTTCTTATAAGTCTCTAGCAACTATGTTAACATGCATGAGAGTAAGAATTTGACGCAGTGGTGGATCTACACCAAAAAGTTTGGTGTTGCCTATTCTTTCCAAAAAAAAAAAAATTGACGCGAAACTAAAATTCAACACGTTTACAATTATAAATATACTCTCTCTCTGTTCTTTAATATTTGACGTTCTAAGACTCCATTCTTGTTCCTAATTAACTGACGTTGTACATATTATTTGTCTCAAGGGACCAAATTGCCCTTTTATTCTCATTAATGCCATTCCCAGAGTTCAAGACAAAAGCAACCCTTTTCTTCTTCTTTTTCTTTTTCTTTTTTAACTCAGTATCACATCAAAATTAAATTCAGTCCATTCCAGCGATGGTGGAGGAGTACTTCCGTCCATTCCGGACGGAAATAAGAACAAAATTAGGAAAGAAGTGAAATCAATTTTAGAGAAGATTAACAATAAAGAATTTGGGACCGAAATAAGAACAAAATTAGGAAAGAAGTGAAATCAATTTTAGATTTTAGGTTTACCTTTGATTGGACAATTTCTTCTTGTTTTCTTGAGGGGGCTGCAGAGGGGGAGTATTTCCTTCCATTCCGGCGATGGTGGCGGTCAGGCGGTGGCTGTGAGCGGCGGTGGACTGGAGATCGCAGTCGCAGAGCGAGAGAGGTGAGAATTGGGTTTTTTTTTTACCTTAATGCGTATTAATGCCTGTACTGATTTATTTTTCTTATTAATCTTAACAAATGAAACGACGTCGTTTTTGCAAAAAAAAAAAAAAATATTAGTCTTAAACACTCAAAACGACGTCGTTTTGCAAAAATAAAAATTACCATTGCCCGGGCAATGGCAGGCACAATAGTAAATTTGCCCATGTATATAGGCGTGTGATAATTATTTCCTTACTTGGGAAGGAAGTCTGGGAGTCCTTTTTTGTCTAGGATTGAAATTAAGGAAATTGTATCCTAATTAGGAATGTCTGGTAGTTTCCCTATACGAGGAGATCTCCTTATTAGGTCATGTTTCCTTGTTGAGGTGAGTCTTGGGCTCTCATGTACATTCCTTATTTGAATATGATTCTGAATGGAATGAAGCGTTGACCAAGTCACTTGGCGTGTAGCCTTGGTCGACTTATGACTCCTCGTTATCGGTTTAGGCAAGGCCGAGAGAGGTAGTCGTGGTCTTTAGGGCTTGAGGCTTTTTATGAATGGAGCCAAGCATAAGCTCCCTAGTGATCAGTCTAGATAAGACCACGAAAGATAAGTGAGGCGTAGGACGTGGTCCATACATTCTGGATTGGCAGGCATGTAAGAATGCCGAGATCTTATGTGGTCTTGAGTGGGCATGGCCATGCCTCAAACTGAGGAGTTCGTCTTGTAGGTTCACAATTTGGTGGGATCTTTCCTTTGATCTTGTTGGGCTTGCCCTGGTATGACTCGGCCCATGAGATGGATTCAGTTTGTACCGTTCACTGAGTTTTCTATCTTATGCAACCAGTACGTATAGATCAATAATATGAGGAGACCACTGTTCGCGGTATGTCGCATGGATTATTTGGAAGTCCGATCTTTAGTTATTTTGAAGTAAGGGAGACTATGCTTTTGGGTTTCGTAGTAACATGCGCAGCGGAATATAGCATTTAAAATTAATGAAACCCAAAGCCCATAGATCCATTCATATGATTAAATCAAATATTACAATATGAATACTAGAAAAACTAACCCTTGATGACTTTGAATTTGGTCTTTGATCTTGGTGGAGAACTTGAAGCTTTAATCACAAAAGTAAGAACACGAACTTTGAAGATGATAAGCTTCACCCTCTAGCGGTATCCACACCACGAACGAATATCAGGAACACTTGATCTTGGTTGCTAGACCAAAATTGTGAAACACGTTTTCACAATTATCATGAACTATATGGAATTTTGTTTGTATATTATTTTGTTCTTCAATCTAAGATGTCTTAGAACAAAATAAACTCTCTCAAACTCTTTGGAGACTTGCACAAAAGCTATGATATGATTCTGGCCAAATTTGGCTGTTTATATACAAGTTAGACCTATTCCAAATAGGAAACTTGTGTCTAAACCCGTCCAAAATTCTTTTCCAGATCAAATTAAGAAACCAGTCCCGACATGGTGTGCGGCCGCCCAAAACCCTTGTGCGGTCGCACATCTATATGGAAGGTTTCTG
This sequence comes from Campanula takesimana, assembly GCA_026119855.1. NCBI lineage: Eukaryota > Viridiplantae > Streptophyta > Magnoliopsida > Asterales > Campanulaceae > Campanula > Campanula takesimana. The sequence continues at coordinate 472,540 of JAOWBW010000058.1, forward strand.
TTACTTTCTGAGCTAAACTGTGCGGCCGCCCAATCCATTATGTGCGGTCGCACACTTTTCCCAGATTTCCCAAATTTCCAAATTCCAATATAGTCCTTATTTAAGATTCGTTCTATTGTGTGTGACCCTCTAGGATTACACTAAGTTGGCAATGGGTTCAAACATGAAACCATAAGATATGATTAGGTTCTAGCAAACCATCATACATACCCAAATAGTATAACTAGATACAAGTTCGCATTCCTTTAGAACATGTCATAATCCCTTTGTCCACGATGTCATTGAACACAAGTCATGGTCCACAAGTCAACTTGTTTTGTTCAATACTTTCTCGATTCCGAATATGTTGATAATACAAATGACATTTATCTAATCAATTCATTTGAGTCCGGCCGAACATTTTCATCAACATCATTCCTACGAGAGGCCTAAGCTTGACATCTCTCCGAAGAGGGACAAATCCATTTAGCTTATTACTCTTCTCTACGTGAATCCGATTATGCCAATCATACCCTTTATAACTACCCGTTTAAAGGTAGCGTTTGAATATGTCAAACATAACATTCATTAAGTGGAAGACTATAATAACTTCATGTCTAAGGATTCAGATGACATAACTAATATGAGATATATGTACGACATAGACCATGACATAAATCTCATACTGCGGATCATGTCCAGTACCTTGTTCCAAACAAGTACCCATAAATCTAACATGATCATCCCATGATCATTTAGCCTTTATACTAGTGCTTAACAAGTACTAGGGACGGAGATTATTATAAGTAAACATGAACAACAATAATAATCAAAATATCTCTTTATTGATATGAAATAAATGATAACAATTATAACGTTTATTAAACGTGCCTAGGGCACCACTACCAACAATCTCCCACTTGCCCTAGGCCCAATCTCCTATGTATCTAATACCCATGGACCTAACATGACCTTCATGTTTAGCTTGTGGAAGTCCCTTTGTTAGCGGGTCCGCAACATTGTCATCAGTAGGTATTCTGCATATATTTACGTCTCCCCTATCAACGATTTCTCGAATGATATGAAAATGCCTAAGTATGTGTTTGGATTTCTGATGTGCTCTTGGTTCCTTTGCTTGAGCAATAGCACCATTATTATCGCAATAAAGGTCTATTGGATTAGCAATGCTAGGAACCACTTCAAGTTCAGCGATGAACTTCTTAATCCAAACAGCTTCCTTTGCAGCATCTGATGCAGCAATATACTCAGCTTCTGTTGTAGAATCAGCGGTTGTACTTTGCTTGGAAATCTTCCAGCTTACAGCTCCACCATTTAACATAATCACAAAACCCAATTGCGATCGACTATCATCTTTGTCGGTTTGGAAGCTTGCATCTGTCATTTACCACGAGATCATCTTCCATTCCTCCATAGACTAAAAACGAATCTTTAGTTCTTCTCAAGTATTTAAGAATCGCTTTTACAGCCATCCAGTGATTTTCACCGGGGTCAGATTGGTATCTACTTGTCATGCTTAAAGCATAAAATACATCCGGCCTAGTACAAATCATGGCATACATGATGGACCCAATTGCCGAAGCATATAGAACATCATTCATTTTCTCACGCTCATCTTTTGTCTTAGGACATTGAGTCTTGCTTAGAGAAACTCCATGAAACACTGGTAGGGGTTCCTCTTTTAGAATTTTCCATACAAAATCTTCTAATGACCTTGTGAATGTATGTACTTTAGCTTAAACCAAGTAGCCTCCTTGATCTATCTCTATAGATCTTAATGCCAAGTATGTATGCGGCTTCACCCATATCTTTCATTGCAAAACACTTTCCCAACCAAGTCTTTACGGACTGAAGTGTAGGAATGTCGTTTCCAATGAGGAATATGTCATCCACATATAAAATAAGGAATAGCACTATGCTCCCACCAATCTTCTTGTATACACAAGGCTCATCTTCGTTCTTGATGAAACCAAACTCTTTGACCGATTCATCAAAACGGAGATTCCAACTCCTTGAAGCTTGCTTCAATCCATAGATGGATCTTTGCAATTTGCATACCTTAGAATTCTGTTCAAAACCTTCTGGTTGTGTCATATACACATCCTTTGTTAGTTTTCCATTTAGGAAAGCGGTTTTGACGTCCATTTGCCATATTTCATAGTCATGATATGCGGCAATGGCAAGCAAAATTCTTATAGACTTGATCATTGCTACGGGTGAAAAGGTTTCATCATAGTCAATGCCATGAACTTGCCTATAACCCTTCGCTACAAGTCTAGCTTTGTAAGTATGCACCTTCCCATCCATGTCAGTCTTCTTCTTGAAGACCCATTTGCATCATATGGTTTTTACACCTTCGGGCGCATCAATCAAGTTCCAAACTTGATTGTCTTGCATGGATTGCAATTCAGATTCCATGGCTTCAAGCCACTTATCCAAATCAGGAGAAGACATCGCCTCTTGGTAGGTTGACGGTTCATCATTCTCAATGATTTCTACCTCATTACTATCCGTTACGAGAAATCCATATCTCTCGGGCTCGGATCGTAACCTACTAGATCTGCGAGTTTCTTGTGTACCTTGAACAGGCTCCACAACTCCTTGTGGTTCTTGTTCTTGTTCCACTATTGGTTCAATGTCATTTTCTGGGTCTCGAATCTCTTCAAGATTTATTTTACTCCCACTGATTTCTTTGGAGAGAAACTCTTTCTCTAGAAAGACACCAGTTCGGGCAACAAAGACTTCGTTGTCCTCACGGTTGTAAAAGTAATATCCTCTAGTTTCCTTTGGATATCCCACGAAAATACATTTGTCAGATTTGTGTGCAAGTTTGTCAGAGACAAGTCTTTTGACATAGGCTTCGCAACCCCAAATCTTCATGAAAGATAAACAGGTTTTCTTTCCGCTCCACATCTCATATGGAGTCTTTTGAACCGATTTAGTTGGAACACGATTTAGTGTGAATGCAGCGGTTTCTAGAGCGTAACCCCAAAAGGATATCGGAAGATCAACTTGACTCATCATTGATCGAACCATGTCTAACAAGGTCCGATTTCTCCCCTCGGACACACCATTCCATTGTGGTGTTCCAGGTGGAGTCAATTGTGAAACTATTCCACAATTCTTTAGATGATCATCAAATTCATGACTTAAGTATTCTCCACCTCGATCTGATCGAAGTGCCTTAATACTTTTTCCAAGTTGTTTTTCTACTTCATTTTGAAATATTCTAAATATCTCAAATGCTTCACTTTTATGTTTCATTAGGTAAACATACCTAAATCTACTATAATCATCAGTGAAGATTATGAAGTATTGAAATCCTCCCCTAGCATTGCTACTTAATGGTCCGCATACATCGGAATGTATCAACCCCAATAAGTCGCTTGCCTTTCACCTAACTTGGTAAAAGGTGTCTTAGTCATTTTTCCAAGAAGACACGACTCACAAGTGTCATATGACCCAAGGTCACATGAACCTATGAGACCATCCCCATGGAGTTTTGAGATACGCTTCTCATTTATATGACCAAGACGGCAATGCCACAAATAAGTATGATTTACATCATTAGGTTTAGATTTCTTATTTATATGATAGACATTGTCATTATTTTCATTCTTGACATTCAAGACATAAAGGCCATTAAATGAATTAGCAATACCATAAAGCACATCATTTAAATAAATAGAAAATTTCTTATTCTCAATAAGAAACTTAAAACCTTCATTATCCAAACAAGAAATTGAAATAATATTTCTACTTAAATCCGGAACATAATAACAATTGTTCAAAACAAGAATTAATCCGGTAGGTAAAGTGACTTCAATAGTCCCTACGGCTAATGCAACAACTCTTGCTCCATTCCCCACACGTAGGTCTACTTCACCCTCTTTAAGTAGTCTCCTATTCTTTAGACCCTGCACATTTAAACAAATGTGAGAACCACATCCGGTATCCAATACCCAAGAATCAGTGGTAGAAAGGAGAATATCTATCATATAGATACCTGAAGTCGACGCAGCCTTGCTGCTCTTTTTCTTCTTTTGGTCTTCCAAGAAAGCCTAGCAATTACGTTTCCAATGACCAATTTCTTGACAATGGAAACAGATTGCATCCTTTTGTGAATCGGGTTTTGCCTCAGAAGCCTTGGCAACCTTTGCCTTGCTTATCTTGGGTTTGACAACTTTCTTACCCTTTCCTTTGGCACTAGCCTTCTTCCCATCATGAACCAAGAGCACGGGAGAACCTTTCTCCGCAATTTTCATCTCTGCAGTTTTAAGCATCCCATGCAACTCGGAGAGATTATTATCCATTCCATACATGTTATAATTCATCACAAACTGATTATAACTTTTAGGCAATGAATTAAGAATGAGATCCGTGGCTAGCTCCAATGGGATTGGATAGCCAAGTTTCTCAAGGTGCTCTACATAACCTTTCATTTTCAGCATGTGAGGACTCACTTGTTGCCCTTCATTCATTTTGCAAGTAGTGAATGCAACAATGGTCTTGTACCTCTCTTACCTAGCTTGCTCTTGAAACATGGCTCTTAACTCCACGCCTATCTCATAGGCTTCCAAATGTTCCAAAATTTGTTGGAGTTTTGAGCACATGGTAGCAAGCATGAGACAGCTTACATCTCTAGAATCATTATGATGTTTCTTGTAATTGTCTCTTTCTGCCCTAGGGGCAGTAGGTTCTGGTTCAGCAGGAAGTGGCCCATCGAGAATGTACAACTTATCTTCTTGCCTTAGAACAATTCTTAGGCTACAGATCCATTCCATAAAGTTCGTACCATTCTCTTGGAGATTATCCTTCTCAAGGATCGATTGCAACGAAATTGATTGAGTGTTAGTTGTCATTATCTACAATTATGCAACATTTCCAAAATTTAATAAGTACCATTTTCATTAAAGAAATAATCAATGTATTTTTCAAAAAAAAATACTCCCACTAAATTATATAACCTTCATATACATCCAATGTATAATATAATTTAATTGGGCTAAGATCCAACTTTAATTTAACTTTTGAGTCCACGGAGGCGGACCGCTCAAAAATAAATTAATTAGGTAGACAATCATGTCAATCATATCCCATATGACTCTTAGATCCTTTTATGAGATTCTTTCAGAAATCCAATTTCAAAAAACATGTTTAATCTCATCTTTTGCCTAGGCCCAAAACTGTTTTGACGCCTAATTAAGTCTAACCATTTTAAACGTATAGGAACCATTCAATTTGATGCACCTTGCGGAGGCAAGCCCACATTGAATTAATGAACCTCATCTTGCTCATACATGAATAAAATTAATGCACCTCGCGGAGGCGAACCCACATCAAAATCACCCATGTATAAACAAGTGTTTTAATCATGGTATGGCAATAAAAGACTTAAAACTTTCTTTGAAGGTTCATCACATATAGCATACAACACATTTATGAGCACATAATATAAACATGTTACGCATCAAGTTTAGCCACTAAATTAATCTCCATTAATTTAAGCATAATATTTATGTGTCTTTAGTTTCTCTATAATTATGAGGATGAGACTATTTCAACTTTGGTTATTATCTCCAAATCAAGACAACAAGAAGTGCGGCCGAAACTAAGCCATAAGGCATCCACAATTCCGCACTAATTCAAGAAACCAAGAAAGTAGTCCATGTGGCCGAAACTAAGCAATAGATGGTCTCGATGAACGTAGGCCAATTGCATCCACAATTCCACATGGATCTCCAATCTTTGAATCAAGAACTTTGTTTCTCAATTTTAGCAATTATGAACTCTTCATAATTCTAACTTCGTTTTATCTTTGAAACTTTGATTGCGATCAAGTTTGGGAAACACAATCTCGATGAACGTAGAAGACATCCAAACCTTGAACCAATCTTAGAATCACAAGAATAAAACAAATAGGAAAATCAAACCCCAAGATCCACACCCAAACCAACTGCCCAAAACACACTCCAGATCAGCAGGTCTGGCCGGTCTTGTCACTGGTCTGGTCGGACCCCATCAAAATTCCAGATTCTGACTCTGACTGAAAATCAAAAACCAGAAGTCTGACAACTGTGCGGCGGCCGAAGAAAAAATTGTGCGGTCGTCCAAACTTGTGCGGTCGCCCAATATTTTCTGTGCGGTCGCACAGTAGCATCAGACAGAATTTTTAAAGTTCGAAAATTTGTCTCAAAATTATTTTTCCCCGATTATCAAAACTTTGATCCAATCAAAATTTATAATCAAACAATTCAGAATCCATCATAATTTTTAGTGCGATTGAATAGTGCGATTAAAGTTGTAAAACCACATAAAATCATATAACACATAAAACATCATATATCCAATATGATAGGCACATAAACAATTTATATACACACGACATGATCTAGGTATTGAAATAATCAACATGAACGGAGCTCTGATACCACTGTTGGGTTTCCAAGTAACATGCGCAGCGGAAAATAGCATTTAAAATTTTATGAAACCCAAAGCCCATAAATCCATTCATATGATTAAATCAAATGCATGCAATATGAATACTAGAAGAACTAACCCTTGATGACTTTGAATTTGGTCTTTGATCTTGGTGGAGAAATTGAAGCTTTAATCACGAACAAGTAAAAACACGAACTTTGAAGATGATGAGCTTCACCCTCTAGCGGTATCTACACATTGAACGAATATCAAGAACACTTGATCTTGGTTGCTAGACCAAAATTGTGAAACACGTTTTCACAATTAATATGAACTATATGGAATATTATTTTGTGTATTATTTTGTTCTTCAATCTAGGATGTCTTAGAACAAAATAAAACTCTCTCAAACTCTTTGGAGACTTGCACAAAATCTAGGGTTGAGTTCTGGCCGAATTTGGCTGTTTATATACAAGTTAGACCTATTCCAAATAGGAAACTTGGGTCAAAACCCGTCCAAAATCCTTTTCCTAATTAAATAAGGAAATCTGTCCCGACTCACTGTGCGGCCACCCAAAATCAGGTGTGCAGTCGCCCAAACATGTGCGGCCGCCCAACCTGGTTTATGCGGTCGCACACCAGGAACAGAGAGCCTTAATTTTCCAATATAGTCCTTTTAGAATTCGTTCTATTGTGTGTGACCCTCTAGGATTATACTAAGTTGGCAATGGGTTCAAACATGAATCCATAAGATATGATTAGGTTCTAGCAAACCGTCATACCTACCCAAATAGTATAACTAGATACAAGTTTGCATTCCTTTAGAATATGTCACAATCCCTTTGTCCACGATCTCATTGAACAAAAGTCATGGTCAAACGGTCAACTTGTTTTTGTTCAATACTTTCTCGATTCCGAATATGTTGATAATCCAAATGACATTAATCTAATCAATTCATTTGAGTCCCGCCGAACATTTTCATCAATATCATTCCTAGGCCTAAGCTTGAGATCTCTTCGAAGAGGGACAAATCCATTTAGCTTATTATTCTTGCCTACGTGAATCCGATTATGCCAATCATACACTTTATAACTACCCGGTTAAAGGTAGCGTTTGAATACGTCAAACATAATGTTCATCAAGTGGAAGACTATAATAACTTCATGTCTAAGGATTCGAATGACATAACTAATATGAGATATATGTACGACATGGACCATGACATAAATCTCATACGGCGGGTCATGTCCAGTACCTTGTTCCAAACAAGTACCCATAAATCTAACATGATCATCCCATGATCATTTAGCCTTTATACTAGTGCTTAACAATTACTAGGAACGGAGATTATTATAAGTAAACATGAACAACAATAATAATCAAAACGTCTCTTTATTGATATGAAATAAATGATAACAATTACAATGTTTATTAAACGTGCCTAGGGCACCACTACCTGTAGGGACCGCGACCACCACCACCACTTTCCCACATTAGTATGATATTGTCCGCTTTGGGCCCAGCCTGCACGGATTTGTTTTTGGGCATCCCCAAAAGGCCTCATACTAATGAAGTGGGTGGGTGCTCTTATATACCTTGCAATTGTTTCCTTAATTGCCGATGTGGGACTTTGGGTTGCACCCCAACAATCCTCCCCTCAAACCAAGGACCACACCGCTATGGCCCGCAGTGTTTCCTCTGGCTCATATCGGCGAAAGCTTGTACCAACCGCCCGCGAAACACCATCGCCCTCGATAGCACCAACCGCCCGTGGAACACCACCGCCCTCAATTGTACCAACCGCCCGCGAAACACCATCACCCTCGATTGCAAGACTCGATTCGCTATGTCGCACAAGGGGAACCCCACCATATAAAGCACACACACGGCCCACCCGGTCGGGCTCATTCGAACCATGGCTCTGATACCATTTGTAGGGACCGCGACCACCACCACCACTTTCCCACATTAGTATGATATTGTCCGCTTTGGGCCCAGCCCGTACGGATTTTTTTTTGGCATCCCCAAAAGGCCTCATACTAATGAAGTGGGTGGGTGCTCTTATATACCTTGCAATTGTTTCCTTAATTGCCGATGTGGGACTTTGGGTTGCACCCCAACACTAACAACAGTGTATCCCCTTTCTTACTGAACCCTCAGCTCACCCCCTTCCAGTTCGACCTTTTGCAGTTGATCGGGTACCGAAATCGAGATGACATAATTGGGTCGGAGCAGTTTCTAGATCTATTGGATTTATTAGTGATGAATGATTCGTACTGTCTTTAAGAGATTTTAAGTTCTAATATTTTAATATTTATGAAAATTGAGCTATTGAATTTTTGGGTTATTAGAAGCACGGCCGTGGCAAGTCTGCTGTACGATCTTGCAGGCCAAATTGGGTCTGGGTCGATACGATGGAAGTGGTGTGCCCAGGTAGGGATGCCAACGGGTCGGGATTGCCTAAACCCGGACCCAACCCGAGCAAACTATCACTTAAACCGTACCCAGCCCGGCTCGAGGGGTATCAAACCCGGGCCCAGCCCGACTGCACACAACAACAAAAAAATTGGCCTTAACCCACTTGCTCTCATCCCAATTCCAACAACAACACTTTAACAGAGCATTCAACACATCAACAAGAAGAAGATCAGTTATCATCACAAGCTCTATAACAACTAACATGGAATAAATAATACGCAATTCCAAGTACTAGGTTGAAAAGAACTAGGTATAGGAAGATCAATTATAAAAAGTACAACCTTAAGCAAACAGTAAATCTATATATTACATAAATCTCCAAATTATGTGTCATAAACAATAGCAGAAGTGAAAAAATCCAATCAATAAAAGAACAAACCCAATTCTGCCACTTAACAATTTAAGCTATCATTATCATTTTATACCTTCTTCTATTTCTATTTTCATCCCACACCATTTAATCTTACAGATTAACTTACCTCGACTTTTAATGGAGGATATAGGATAGAGGACAGAGGATGGAGGACGGAGGACATAGGTTGGCGGATGGTGGAAGTAAGAGGGACTAGGGAGCCGGAGTAGGAGTGGTTGATTTGAAGACGCCGACAACAATCGCAATTCCTCTCTCTCTCTCTCTCCTCAGCCGACAGATTGTAAACTTGTAATTCTAACTCTACCACTTAATTATATATATCAGGTTTTGGGGGTAATAATAGAGAGGTGTAAGGGAAGAATAGGAAAACTCAACAAAACTAAGCATACGGGTCGGGTCGGGTTTGGGCAGGCAGAGGGTTTTACCAAACCCGAACGGCCGAACCTAACAGGTTTTGAAATTTGGTTACCAAACCCGCCCCATTCAGGCTGAAAAGTCTCAGAAATGGGTCGGGTTGGTGAAATTGTCATCCCTATGGCCAGGTGATGATTAGTTTATGTTTCCTATTGGTACAAAAAAAATGACTTATTCAAGAATTAGGAAAGTAGTTTCCTTCTTAGGATAAATTTGTTTGTCCCCCAATAAATAGGATTCCTCTTTTTATAGGGTTTAGGTATTTATGACTATAAATACTACCATCTCCCCAAGTATAAATAATTCTTGTCAGATTGGTCATCTTTGAGATACAAGAGAGATCTATAATTCTAGTTCTAGGTTGGCACAATACAGTAAGGAATTATTGTGACCAATAATCCGTGCAATTAGATTAGTGAGATTTGTATCCGTGATTTCCAAGTGATATTAATATATTCTCTCTCCACCTATGGACATTGCCAAGTTGGTGAAACGCATAAATTCTTGTGTCGTGTGTGTGTGATTATATTTGTTTCCGCCATCGTTCTTAATTTTGCTTTAACAATTGGCATCAGAGCTAGTTGGTTGAGAGATCTAGGGTTTTCTCTAAAGAGACAAAGATGAGTCAAGGATCTGAATCATCGTTCAACAATTTCAACGGGAGGAATAGTTTTTCTCTATGGCATGTCAAGATGAAGGCCTTGTTGAGGGACAAGGGTTTGTCGGCTCTAGTGGTTGCTGCGATTAAAGATCATAAGGATCCTAAGAGAAAAGTGGTGGTCATTCCCACAAGTGAAACTCCGGCGGGAGTAACAAATGTTTCAGAGAAGAATAAGAAGGCAACAGACAAGGAAGCAGCAGATCTGGTAGATTTAGATGAGATGGCTCATTTGAAAATCACCAAGTGTATGGATGATGAAGTTCTAGTCAATATATCAGATTTGGATTCTGGTGGTGCTTTGTGGTCGTTGTTGCAAGACATGTTCTTGACTAAGATGTTAACCAACAAGCTATACCTAAAGTAAAGGTTGTTTACGATTCGAATGGTTGAAGATACGCCAATTAGTGATCATCCAGATAAGTTTACTTCTATATTACATGATTCGCGTAATATAGATGCTAAGATTGAGGGTGAGGATGAGGATGCTGCATTAATGCTTTTTTGTGTCGTTGCCTTTATCGTATGAGCATTATGTGGCTCGTGTTTAAATGGTAAAGAGTCTCTAGAGGATATAAAGTCTTCACTCAAGATGAGAGAATCGCGACAAAAAGAGAATAGAACTAGTACAGACAGTCAGTCAGTCAGCAGAGTTAGTTGCGGAAGGCAACAAGGGCTCTAGCAAGAAAAATCATTTTCAAAAGTCATCTAGCAAGAGGGGTCCGGAACCTTAACATGTTTGTAAATTTCTGCGGTATGTTAAACTTATTTTTTTCTAAAAGTGTTAAAATTGTTAAAGTGTATAAAATATAAAATAAAGTTACTTACTTTAATGGTAGAGTGTAACGCTAAGATAAAGGTTTGGAGTTCATTTCTTACCAAAGACATTGAGTATTTGATTCAAAATATTTGTGGGTTAGTCGAGTGAAAGTGGGAAGGGAGGTGTCAGCCGGTGACAAAGCTGGTGGTGGTCACCGGTGACTTGAGATGGTTCTAAAAGTTGGCGGTGATGGCTGAGAGTAGGAATGGCCAAAAGTATATTACGGGAATTGTCATCAGAGATGGTTTATCGCCGGTGGTGGTGGTCGTTGGTGACGGAAGTGGTGGTGTTCACCAATGAATGGATGTGGTGGTAGTCATTGGTCAAAGGTCGAGAGGGGTGAGGTGGAAAGTGTTTTGTTTTGGATTGGGGGCATTTTTGTTATTTATAAATAATTAAATATTTTGTAAGAATTTTGATTTGAACATAAGGATTTATTAGTAAATATGGATTATATGCGAGTTAATTGGAATATAGTACTATATTACAGGGACTTACGATAAAGTTTAAGGTTCTATCTCAAAACTAATTGTCAATGAGAGGAATAGCTCAAGATCTTTATATAGTCAAGGCATAGCTTGTTAATTTCTGGGATCTTTATATAGTCAAGGCATGACTTGTTAATTCCCGATGTGGGATAATGTCTCTAACACGCCCCCTCACGTGTAGTCGGGCTTAGCCAATGATTACGACGTGGACTTAATAATTGGGTGGCGTGGAGCAATACCGTGGGCCGTTTGGCCTGCACATGTAATGGGCCAGCTCTGATACCATGAAAAAATATGAGGTTTTATCCCAAAACTAATTGGCAATCGGAGGAGTAGCCCAGGATTTTTATATAATCAATGCATGGCAAGTTAATTCCCGATGTGGGATAATGCCTCTAACAACTTATAATCAATAACCCCAAGAATATTATGGTCCCAAAACATCCAATAAGTGGTTTCTTTTGCCGTCCAAACACTGGCATTAGGTGGTTTACCCAAATAGTCTTATAGATCTCGTCGACTTGGTCTTACCAATACTTATGTGTTAAGTTATTCATCCATACGTGAAAGTTAAACCAATTACCAAACCCAGATTTTATTACTAGATCAGTTTCAAAACAAACAATTTGCACTTTTCCACTTCACGTGTTTTCAGAACTAGGTGTGTAGATGGTTTTATTTGGTTCGGTATGGATCAATTTACAAGTCAGATGTTTTGGGCAAATTACAGACTGCACCAAACCATGAAAAAGCTCAAACTAAATCGAACCAAAATACAATGTTTGGCTCTGTTTGGTTTAGAGCACGTTCAACTCTATGGTCCAGATCGTGTTTCAGACCATGGTTTATACCCTGGTTCAAACCATGTTTCAATAAACTTCTGTTCAAACCACGATTCAGATCACAACTCATTAGCATATTTGCTTAAAATTTCAGTGATCCAGTGCTAAGAAATAGCAAGGGGTGCGGTGGAAGGGCTGGTGAGGGAGGAAGATTTGAAGAGAAAAGCTAAAGGAAGAAGGTGACCAAAAGAAGAGAGAAGTTGAAAGAAGATAACAGAGAAGTTGAAGGAAGATAACGCACTACTCCCTCTGTTGCAGAGTATATGTCCACCTTCCTATTTACACGGAGATTAAGAAATGGTGAAAGTGATGTAAGTGTAGTGAGTATAAAAGTAAAGCAGGAGAGAGAATGAGTGGGAGGGAATAGTAAGTTGATTGGTGTTGTGAGTATAAAAATAAAGTAAGAGAGATAATGAGTGGGAGGAATAGTAAAGATTCTTTACCATTTTTGAAAGTGGACATATATACTCTGGGACGGACTAAAAAGGAAAGATGGACACATACTCTGGGACGGAGGGAGTATATTATATCGACAATGAAAAGAACTGTGTTAACTATGTGTCACAATGAAGATAAAAAATGATGGCATGAATATTGCATAAGATGCAAAATGAGGGTTATGATTAGTTTAATTCAATGTAGCTTTTTAATGATCCAACAGTAAATGTTACTCAACATATAAATTTATGGTATCTTCTTCCTCTCATTCTATAGTCTTTTTCCACAATCAATCTTCAATTTTTTCTTGCTCTTTCTTTATTGAATAGTTTAACCCGATTTTACATTTATTGATTTTGGTTCTGCAATTGATAGATGTGAAATCGGGGTTCTTATTTTTATGTATATTTTTATTTTTTGAATTTAATTTTAAAATTATGCTCAGTATGATATTTTTGATATTTCTTTTCTCTCCATATGTGGGAGCCTGTGTTTTTCCTCCTTTGTTGAGGACTTGTGATTTTCCTCCTTTGTTGAGGGCTTTGTGTATTATTTTTATTGCTTTTATGATTACCGGGAAGACAAAATCTGACTTCGAGGAGTGGAAGAAGGCAAGGGACTCAATATTTGATGTTCATGCATTCCAACATTGCAAAGAACATCAACTTCCAACGTCAGGTTTTGTTAAGATTATGTATTGCAAGGATGTGTTTATTAGGACAATTCTTTTTTCTTTGCAGTTGATAAGTCAAATTGCCATTATGTTGGCCAATGTAATTTTTAGGGCAGCGTTTGTAACTGCGAGCCCCACCGTTTGGGTCGAACTTCCAATATTTGTGGACAGTCGACTTCTAAACGTTTGTTATTGGTATTAATAATATTGTTATTTTGGTTTAAAAAAAAATACATATAAATTTATGGTAAATATACGCGGTCTGGTGGTCCTCCATTTAGTCTGGTGATTCGGTCTCGCAGTTTTAGACCGCGATTTGGTTTAGTTTGGTCTGGTCTAGAGGAATTTGACCACAGACCAAACCAGACTATGTATTTTACCAATTTTAAAATCAAACTAAATTAAACCATTTCACTTGAAAATTTAATTTGGCTGAGTTCAGTTTCAAGTCGCATGATTTGGTTTGATTCAACTCGATTTCAAACTGCAGTTCGAACCGAAAAATCTAAAATGAAAATAATGACATTACGATGTGACACATTAAAAAAAATAACACTGAAGCTTATAAATAAATATTTAAAATTTTGAGTATTTAATAATGTCAAATTGAATACTTATAAGTGTTGATATAATAATTTGATATTATGTAGCATCAAACAATTACCAGAGTCGCTGTACGAGCCCTCTCCCGTTTTATTCCCGACTTTGACTCTGGTTGGCCCCTCTTTACCAAAAAAAAGATGTGGTGTAAAGAAGAAGGTACGAATCGAGGCGGATCCAATTAATTGGCAAATGAAAAATCATCGAGCTTCAATCAACAGTCCCGATTTTATCACTTCACTCTATTTTCTCTGGATAAACGAAATGTTTTTTAATTCGGCAAGTTTAACCAATTTCAAGGCTCCGATTGTTTCGCGTAAAGCGATTTACGGAAAATGATTTATCGGAAAATGTTTTCCAGAAAATGAACATGTTTTCCGGAAACTGACATAAACATATTTCGATTGTTTGATAAATGTAAGGAAAATGTTATCCGATTTTTTTTTTTTGATATGAGATTTTTTTTGATGGGGACTGGGGGGAGAGGGTAAGTTCAACGTATGGGGTGGGTTAGGGTGGGTGGTGTGGTAAGGTGGGTGGGGGTGGGGGTTGGAGGGCGGGGTGCGTGGGGGTGGGGGGTTGGAGGGCGGGGTGGGTGGGTGGGTGGGTGAGGTGTTAAAAATAATTTTAATATGAGTGGATTTTTTTTTTTTGGGGTGGGATGTGGGTGGTTAAAGGGGGTAGGGGCGGGGGCAGGGGTGTTGAAAGATATTTTAAAATGAGTGATTTTTTTTTATTTTATTTTTTTTTTGTGGGGGAGGGAAAGGTAAGGTTGGAGGGTGGGGATGGGGTTGGACTTGGAGGTGGAGGTGGAGTGTGTAGCGTAAGGTTGTATGGGGAGTTGGGTATGTGAGGGAGGGAATTAACATTTTCCGTAAAATAATTACTGAGGAAAAATCCGTAAGTTGTTTTACAGAAAACCTAACTTATTTAAATATTTTTCGTAAAACGTTTTATGGCGAAACAAACTGAGCCCTAAATCAATCTCAATCGGTCCGACAGAATCGACTTCTTATCGTTGACTTAGTATCATACAGTATGGCCCTAGTCAAGTTGGTTATTATTCCCATTTCCTCGTCAAAACGAGAGAGAGAGAGAGAGAGAGGGTGAGAGAGAATGGGATCGGCCACTGCATCAACTGGGGTAGGCACAAACCCAAGATTGATGACCCATAACGTATTCGTCTATGGCAGCCTCTTAGCCGACGACGTCGTTCGTGTCCTCCTCAATCGTCTCCCTTCCTCCTCCCCTGCTCTCCTCCATAATTAGTAAGTCCCTCTCTCTCTCTCTCTCTCAATTGAACATGCTAACTCCTATTTTTGTTGCTGTGGCTCAAAATTTCTTTAATTTAATTTAACTTTTTTCGAATTGGGTCTCCCTTAAAATTGAATCTACAAGTTTATAGCCCCCACTTTGAATTTGGTGGTCAACAGATTTTGACCAAAACAATCTGAAAAAACTAGTTATCATATTGTATTGAAGCTCTTAAGTACTCCCTCCGTCCCGGTTTAATGTTCTTTGACTTTACGCGCTTATTATTAAGAAACCAAGGCAAATTTGAGTCAATAATAGTAGTGTGTGAAGGATATAATTGTCCATTCATAAACCATGTGAGTGAAAAGTAGATGGGTGAGTAATGGTTTTTTTGTAATATATAAACTTTATGAGGACAAGATTGTCCAAAACACTATTCATCATTTGCCATTTAAGGGATCAAGCAAGAACTTTAAACTGTGACATACCAAAAAAGAAAGTAAGAACATTAAACTGGAACAAAGAGAGTATATTATTAAGGGTGTTGTTATACACACCCGTAAAATTAATGAATACACCCGTACTATGCATCACAGTGTTGTACCATTTTAAATTTCAAGTATACTTATGGGTGTATTCATTAATTTTACGGGTGTGTATAACAAAGCCTTAGTCCCAAAATGGTTGAAATTTCGTTAAGTTGACGGAATAACAATGCACCCAACATAATGGTTTGTATTCATGTAGCCGACCCCAAATAAATTTGGGTCTAACGTCTTGTTGTTATTGTTGTCGTATTGTTCTAAATTAGCATTCCAATATAGAAAGTTGACTATTGATTTGGGATGGTGGGAGTAGTTTTTACAGCTACATAGTTCTTTTTTGAAGCAAAACCAAGGAATGAAGAAAAGGGAAAGCAATGAAATAAGCTCATAAATAGAACAGAGTTGATGTTTTTCTATGAGATTATATTTAAATAAAGTTTGCGTGACAACTGACAACATCTTGAGTGTCTTAATCTAAATCATGTCTAAGCTAATAAGTAAAACCACTGAACCTGAATTACTAGAAACAATTTTTTCAGAGTCAAGTGAAGAAATTGTATCTTTATGTTCCGCTTTCCAGTTGTTGGGGTCTATTTGTTTACAATGGAAAGAACATGAACTGCATAAACTTCGGATAGATGTTCTTTTTCACTTTAAAAACTGCGATAGAAATAATCTCCGATAGTCCGATAGAAAATTTGAATTGGCTCATTTTCTGTAGCCATAGGTTTAGCATCAAAGGGCGAGTTTATCCAGCAATTCTTCCTGTGGAAAACAAGAAAGTTACGGGGAAGGTTTGTTATTACCTGTTCCATTTAGTCTTCTCTACCTTTATCTGAACTTTCATTCGCCCTCTGTCCCAAAATGATTTTCCTACTTTTTTTTTTGCGTTACTATGAATGAATGTTGAGCAATAATTTTAGGTTGATTTAATTATCCTAATAAAAATCTAAAACTTGTTATTGATACACCATCGACAATATTGTCAAGTTTTAGATTTTCATTAGAATGATTAAATCGATCTAAAATTAATGCTCAAAGTTCATTCGTAGTAACGACAAAAATAGTAGGAAGATCATTTTGGGACAGAGGGAGTATTATTAATCCCGTGTTATGTCCAGTCATATGTATGGTTCTATCCTGAACTGAGAATTATTTCCTGTGTATGAATTACAAATAACAAAATAAAACTAAATGGTGACGTTTTGGTGCTCGGTCGATTGAACTGGTCGCTAGAGCTGTGCCCATTTCTGCCATTCTCGAATAATATGCAATAACAAGTCTCTTGTCATCTCTTCTTCAAATGTTTGCGTGAAGACTTTGATAAATTTATTTTTTAGGAAATCTTGGTCTTCCACTCTCATAGATGCCTCCTTATTGTTTTGTTAAGTTACAAACTCCCCTAGCAGCTATCTCAAAGCTTTAGATCGATTGGTGACCTAATATTGTATCGACTTTAACTGCATTTGTAAACGTTACTATTTTGAGCTCATATTAGTACCTGAATTGGTTTGTGATGTCCTTTGTAATGCACCTTGTTTATCGCTCCAGGTATAAGTGAACCACACATGTGGGGAAGTGTACGCACCCCATTTTTTAGTCTTATCTGGCAACATATTGTACACATTGTTGCGCCTTTATCTAGCAACATAATGTAGACGCCTCAATCTGAACCGCTTTTAAAAATTTCACATATATGTCCTCATTTTGTTAATTTGTGTTGGTTTTATTAACTTTTCGTAACTTTCCATAACAAGTTTCATCAAGTCTCGTTAGCTTCCGTCATGTTCCGTTAGAATTTTTGCTCAATTAGTGAACTTTGGACTTAATGGAGATTCTAGTACAATTAGTGAACTTTGGACTTAATGGAGAACAGAGATAACGCTAGATGTGGTTCTTGGACGCATGTGCGCTCACAGGACCCGTTCAAGTTGATTGCACAGTTTCCCTTTAAATGGCATTTTGGACATGACTCAAGTTTTAGAGTCCAAGTAGATCACTTGGGATGGGATGAACGTTTGCAGTCCAGTCCAGGAACATTAATAAAGCCTAAATCTTATATTTGCAATCCTTTTTTAATTGAACTTTTGTGTATTTGTTACCTAAATACAAAGGTCCAAACTTTGATTAAGGACTCAATTTTCGCACGCAATAAGCAATTTATACACACATATATTAGAAGTTTATCAACGAAGCTCTATCGCAATTCCTTGAGTTCTCCTCAATTTCTCCTAAAACTAGGTATAAGTCTTACTCATTACAAATTTAACTGCAGTTCACACGCTTTGTTCACTTTTATATCGGATCACCATTGAAAGCGTGAGATCCAAGATCGTTCTAACTAGTAGCACAGGTTTCAAATCTCAACCCAAAGGACCCTAAAGTTAACGAGTCATAGAGTAGGTACCTAGTGAGATTAATCACAAGATCATGTGGAATTAGGGATGGCAACGGGGCGGATACGGAGCGGGTTTGCTCATAACCAAACCCGCCCCTCAATGAACACTCTTGTTACCAAATCCGCCCCGCCCCGTATGGTGTTGAACCCGTACCCGCCCCGCCCCGCCCCGTATTCCATAAAAGCACAATTTTATGGATGAAATTAACATCATAAATTAACATTAGAAAATGAGAAAGACGTATTATATATGCTGCAAGTAGAGATGAAACTAAAATCAGCAATAACCACGCAAAATATGAAGGAGTGTATTGGGACATTACAGTAAATAAAAGCATGCTTTAGTATACGGGGCGGGGTGGTGACCCGCGGGTTGGGGTGTGTTACCAAACCCTCCCCGTAACCCGTCGGATTTTGAAAAATGGTTACCATACCCGCTCCGTTGCGGAGCGCACTGTCCCGGATCATAGTTATTAAAGGCGCGCCTAGGCGCGCGCCTAAGCTCCGGGCACATAGAGGCTCAGTTTTGGAGCCTGGGTGCGCCTAGCTCCGGGCACAACAATTGACCATCAATTAAATTGTAATTAAAACCTAATGCGTGACTATTACTCTTCCTCTCCCATGACTCTCTCATGTACATGCACCATAACTTCGTATAAGAGTAGCAATCACCAGAAACTCCTTCAAACTAACAACTGCTTATCATTTTATAGGATTTAGACTTAGAGTCCTTCTGTTTGAACTTCTCTTTATGCTTGTTTGAACATCTATTTATGTTTGTTTCTTTTATGACTTATAACGTATGTTTGATTTACTACTTGCATTTGATTTATTGCTTATCTTGATGTTGTATAATGTATACTATACTTTTAGTATTTTAAGGCATTTTTGCGGGCATCGTCACCCGGGCGCGCGCCCGCCTTGCGCCTTGCGCCTAGGTTCCGGGCACACCTTTTGCGCCTTGGTGCGCCTAGGGCCTTTAATAACTATGTCCCGGATACGGATCGGGTTCGGACAAATTGCCATTCCTATGTGGAATGGGTGCCTAACACATTCCCTCTCTGTAACTTAACCCTAGATCTCTTAGATTTAGGTTTTGTTGTGTTTCCCGTTAAAACAGTGTGGTGACTTTATTATTTTTAGTAGATTAGAAAAAGATAGGATAGAAATCGACAATGTTTTTTCACATTCTCACACTGGTGGTTCTGGTGGCTCTGCTCGGGATTTAATAAAGAGGGATAGACTCATATGCATAGCTGGCTTTCTTCTTAATTATATTCTTGCTTGAAATCTAGGTGTCTTCCACATTTGACTTGCACGAGTTTTGGACTGTTTCATGGCTCGTCTGAGTCACGATGCTTTGCATGCTCATTTTGTTTTTGCCTCGTATGATTTTTAGACGTCCATCCAAAAACATGCAAGCGTTGTGCGTGTGTTCTTCGTGTTTTGTGTTTTGAGTTATACAAATCTCGGGGCATCCGGGAAAAAAACATATGACTCTTCTTGCAAGGCCAAAATACGTTTACCCCCCCCCCCCAAAGTATCCACCGATTCCCACTTTGCACCCCCATTTGAAAAGTCGATCTGTTTGGTACCTAAACTTTCAAATTTTCCCACTTTGCACCCCAGCACTAATGAATGTTAGAAAATTTAACAGAAGGTAACGAATGGACTAGTTTGTAATGCTTATTAGTTTTTAAGGTTCAAAATGCAAAGTTTTAAATATTAAGTACTAAAAATTTTTTTTTTTTTCCAAATAATTAACATTATCTTAAATCTTTAATAATTAATATTTCTTGAAAATAATACTAATTTTTTATGCTATTTTTTTTTAAAAATAAATTTATTTTTTAAAAATAAAAATTTAGTACGATTTATTTTTAATTTTTTAAAATAAAAATATTTAAAAAAAAAAGATTTTTTTTTCTAAAAAATACATTGTAATTTTTTATTTATATTTTTATTAAATATAAAATAAAAAATTTAAATCGTAATTTTTGTGAGAATTTTATTTTTTAAAAAATAAAACATTATAACGTATTTTTTATTTTTAAAATTTATTTTATTTTAGAAAATATTGTATTTTTTTTTTAAAAAAGTACAATATTCTTTTAAAAAGGAAATATCAATAAAAATACCCAATTTAAAAAGAAAATATTAATTATTTAAGATAATGTGAATATATGATATTACAGACATTATTTTAGCAAATTTAAGACAATGTTAATTATTTTGGAACAAGAAATAAACTTTTAGTACTTTATATTTAAAACTTTGCATTTGACGCTTAAAAACTAATAATCATTACAAACTAGTTCATTCGTTACCTATTTTGTTAAATTTTCTAACATTCGTTAGGGTTGGGGTGCACAGTGGGAAAATTTGAAAGTTTAAGTACCAAACAGACCGACTTTTCAAACGGGGGTGCAAAGTGGGAATTGGTGAATACTTTGGGGGGGGGGGGTAAACGTATTTTGGCCTTCTTGCAATATTGGAATACATGACTATTGTGATCGATGTGATTTGCCTTGATATATACTCCCACCTCCCCAAAATGATAGTCCCATTTCCCCTTTTTGGTTGTCCTAGAAAGTTAGTCCATTCCCAAGAGAAAGGCTTCAAAATCACTGAATTTCCGAAACTCAGTGTGTAATCTTAAAATGTTTGAAAAGTTGATTGGGACTATCATTTTGGGGCGGAGGGAGTATACTGTATGTATCTGATGCCTACCTTGTTAGGATTTCCAGTTTAATTTGCATGATATGTGCTCTTGTTTTTTTATTGGAGGACCGTACGAGCCCTGGTGCCTCACCAGGATTTGTACCAACCCTGTTCTCCATAACATTACTCATTCTTTTATCTATTCACCGGTTCATGCAACGATAACAAAGCCTTAGTCCCAAAATGATTTGGGGTCGATTGTCATTGTCATGATCCTTCATATGTAATCGTCAAAGAAAAGATGTGAGAAAAAAAAAGTAGGTTAAAAGAAGAAATAGATGGGAATAAAATTTGGAAAATGAAAAGAGGAGAGAAAATAATAATAATAATAATAATAAAGAATATATATAGGAGAAAATGAATAAAAATAAAAGGAAATAAGAAAAACAACATGAGCATAAAAGTTAAGAAATTTAAAAGAAAAAAAGTGGTATGAAATTTTGGAAAAAAAAAAAAAAAAAAAAAGAGGAGAAGAAGGAATATCAAACCCCAATCACCCATATGAATTCTTGCCTCCACTGCGGCCTCTTCAATGAGATATTTTGATCCAATCAAAGTAAACACATACTCCCTCCGTCCCACCTCACTTGACACCCAAGAGGTGGGCACAATAACTAAGGAAAAAGAATATGATAAGGAAAATGTGTGGTAGAAAATGAAGAGAGAGAATGAGTGGGGTAAATAGTGGTGTTGGTTGAATAAATTGAGTGGTGGAAATTGAAGATAGAATGAGTGGTGGGGTAGAGTGAATATAAAATTATAAAAAGTATGCTATTTTGGGAAGTGTCAAGTGAGCTGGGACAGACCAAAATGGAAATAAGTGTCAAGTGGGCTGGGACGGAGGGAGTATAGTTTAATCACCTTTATCCAAGTTTTCTTATGACTTCCCCTATTCCTGACCATCTTATCAGTTCTCCGCTCTTCAACCCGCGTGACTGGTGCGTCACTCGTTCTCTGTCTCACATGACCAAACGACGTTAACCGATTCTCCCTCATTTTATCTTCAATGGGTGCAACTCTTACTTTCCCCCTGTTCAGCTCATTCCACAACCGATCCTTTCTTGTATGCCCACACATTTAGTCTTGCTTTTGCTCATGAGTTGTAAAAATAAATTGTTTGTATCTTGAACTTCCTTGTTTTCTTTCTCTATTCAGTAAAAAGAAAGAAAAAAACTTATGACATCTAGTCTTTTCGCCAGCACTAATTACATTTAATGGTTTGGGGGTTGGAGAATCACCCTTAGAATTTTCCCCCATGACATTTATCAACAATCTCAACATCATTATCAATAACCGAAGGACGGGGAGGAGAAAAAGAAGAAATTACCTCATCACCTACATGTTTGCCATTTCGAAGAGTCATGATGGCTTTGGCTTGATGCCCTTGACTTGGAAAAGTTCTGGGTTTATGGCTTTGTAGAGCTTCAGCTATCTGTCCCATCTGAATTTTCAGCTTCTTGATAGCCGCCTCATGATTTTTTTGGCAGCCTGTTGACTTTCAGCTCTTATTTGTCCTATAGCCACTTCCCAAGGTTCCTGCTTTGCTCAAACTGTCCTGGTGGAGGTTGTGGATGGGGAGGTTTATTTTGCTGTTGGTTACATCCCCAAGAGAAATTCGGGTGATTCCTCCACCCAGGATTGTAGGTGTTGGAATAAGGATTGTTGTGCGGAGGAAACCTTTGTCCATAGCCTTGCATTGCATATTGCATGTACCTGCTCAGAATCAAATTGTACACCCACTTGACAAACATTAGTAGCATGAGTTTTAGGACCACAGTTAGCACAAAAATCATTTAAAGCATTGGCACTTGATGCAGTGCCATTAGAGGTTAAATTATCAAATTTTTGATTCAGCAGTGCCACTTGCCTAGCCAAATCATCATTAACATTCACTTCATGCACCCCCTTGGTTTCCCTCTAGAGCCTTTTTGTTGGGAATTAGCCCCCAACATCTCAAATAATTCCTGGGTTTGCGTAATAGTTTTGGCTCCTAGAAAGCCTCCTGCCGCATTGTTAACCATAGCTTGGTCAACTTGACTCAACCCACCATAAAAAGTTTGATGCAAAAGAGGTAAAGGAAAATTGTGATGGGGACATTGCACTTGTAACATTTTAAATCTATCCCACGCCTCATGAAATGGCTCACCATGCTCTTGTGTAAACCCTATGATTTTCTATCTAACATTGCTAAAGTAGCATGTGGGAAATATTTACTAAGGAAAGTACCATGCAAGTCATCCCAAGTACTGATACTCCTAGAGGGAAGCAACATTAGCCAAGTCTTAGCTGCCCCTTGTAAAGAGAAAAAGAAACACTTAAGTCTTAATTGTTCGTCAGTAACCCCCTCTTTAACTGGGAATCCTGAAATAATCATCATGTATTCCCTCAAAAAGCTCAAAGAGTCTTCAGATGGGAGACCCTGAAATTTAGGCAACATATTAAAGTACTGCCTTTTTACTTCGTAACTTTTTGCTGCTTCAGTTAGCACTATGCATATCACCGATGTGTCAACCTTAGGTCTAGCATAAGCATTCATTGTAGGATCAGCCATCTTTACTTCTAAATCTTCTCCCTCGGTGGAAGAAGTTTCTAATTCACTTAATACTACCTTTGTCTCGGTGGCAGAAGTCTAAGATTCAGTTTCTGATTCTCGGATAGGGGGAATGCCCCTATCAATCTTTTATCGATATTATCGTTCACAAGGACCAACTCGGGATCCAAGGAACGCCTACCGTACACACCGATTAAATTAACTTGTAAATCACAACAAATCCCCGGCAATGGCGCCAAAAACTTGATGGACAAAATCCTCTTGTAATAAAAACTTTGCAAGTGTATAAGTCACCGAAGTAGCAACGTACGAATGTAAGGGTCGAACCACAGAGACTTGAGTGAATACAAGTGAATTTAATTAGTGTGAAAGTAACCAGGGGTTTTTGTTTATTTGATTTAATTATCTAAAACTGAAGTTAAATACTAAATTATCAAAGCAATAATCACTACCAAAGAGATAACAAGATTAAAAGAGATTCACGGGTTGGACATCACAATATCATCATTTTATGCTAGTTTAAAAGATAGAGTTATTACTCTCATTGTAGGGTTCGTTCACTTCTTGTAAAGATTGGGACGGTAAGGGGGCCGGATTACAAACTTAGTATCTCTATTTAATTATACTTCTCAAATCAAGTCCATATAATTATTTAGAAATTTATTATGATCTCAAGAACTAATGAACCTAAACCAATTTGATTTCTATCACAGCGTCAAAATTAATTTATTAATCAAAGCATTGGTCTATGTAATAATCCCCAAATCAATGGCGGGATTAAAACCCTAGATTGTTAAAAGGGCCAGTAATGGCTACTCCAAGAATTGAAACCCTAGAAACTTTAATTGAAATACTTTGAAAAACTAGAACCAGATCAATATCATGAATAACGATTATAGCATGGAACTTTGATAATGTTTACATCCAACCAATGAAAAGAGAATTTAGCTACTCATACTCATGTTCAAGATCCCAAGAAATGAAATAAAGAACATAAAACCTGGATCTTGAATCTTGAAAGAAAACCTCTAATCTTGTTGCAATCCTTGAAATCTCTAATAAAGCGTAATAAAAGCATAAGAAAAATAAAGTGGCTGAAGTCTAATATTTATACTGGGGCTAGACTAAGGCAAAAAAGTAGGAAAATAGGCCCAAATCCCGACTTTGGAAGGATTCCGGAAAAGCTTGTGCGGAGGAGCGGGCGACCGCTAGGGTGGTAAGTTGTTTTGTCTGTTCTTCAATCTTCAGTGTGCAGCCGCCCATGGTGAGGCGGGAGACCGTCCGATATGGCAGACTTGTTTTCTTCACTCTTCTTCCTTTCTTTCACTCTCTTGACTTGCTGGTCTTAACTTTGTTCTTGAATGGTGCCTTGATGTCTGAGCAACTCGGGGACTTCTTGAAAATACATTTTAAAACAACCTAAAATATCCTTTAGATACAATGATTTTCAACAAATCCCAGCATTACCTAATCAACTCAAAGTACATCAAAACTAAACTATAATACATCAAAAAAAAAAAAAAAAAGTCTGGAATTAACGGAGATAAAATGATATAAAATTCCCCCACGCTTAAACCATTACTCGTCCCTGATTAATACTCCTAACCCCACTCTAAACACCGGTCTATATAGCGTTGCATTGGAGAATATGACTCCTAATCCCCTCTAAGTCCCGTCCATAACAAGTCAAATCCTACCCGAATCTCCGAACCTCCCTTAGGACGCCACGCCGGTGAAAACAAATACTTCGCTCAATTTCTCACCTTTTGCCTAGGCGCCCTTTCGGGTTTTCACCTAGCCTCCCAATGCAAAAACAGTAAAAACAGATGGGGTAGGGATACCTCCAAACAACTACTGAGGTGGACGAAAGAAATGGTCCCACGGACCACTGGTACCCGAGCCTGCTCCATGCTGCGCATGTTCGACCCAAGATGGGCCATCCCAACCATGTCTGATGGCCTCAAATATGGCATATGTGGGTAGTACTGGGGGGGGTATTCTTCATCAAGACTAAACCTCCTCATCATCCTCTCCCGAAAGTAGCTATGCGCCTCGATCTCCCTATCTAACTTGTCCTCCACTCGATAAACCGAATCCCCTTCTTGATCCACTCTCTGCTCCATCTGCGCTTGCCACATGACATTATGATAGGAATCATCTCGAACCCGCTCAGACAAGTGCTCATAATCATGTCTCACTCCCCTCAAATCATCTCTCAACTCGGTCATCAAAGTGTCATGCTCATCCTCCTCCTCCTCCTCCTCCTCCTCCTCTTCCTCGGCTTGCTCTTCTTCCTCAACTATTGGTTGTGGTCCCCTAGATGAACTTCCGCCTTTCTGTGTAGTTTTCCTTGTGAGGAACTTCTTATCCACCGCAGTACCCGGAAACAAATCCCTAGGGACTTGCAACAACTGGGTCTTTTTCTTTCCAATTAACCCCGTCATTAACAAAGGGAAGTTGAAATTTTTGTTACTCGTTACTCATGTTGTTTGCAGGCCAAATCTCATCAGAAGTAATCATCCCGACGTTAATCTGCTTACGAGTCAATGCATCAATGCTGCTCTCTTCCAATGAATTTCATTATAATGTGAACTTGGGAGGATCCTTTCACAAATAAATTTGTGTATAAACTTCATCTTAGGCTCCAAGTCCCTCGACATCATTATCTTTCCATTCATTGCTCGTGTAGCATCAATAATCCCAAAAGTTGGAGCTAAAAGGTGGAGATTATTAATGTAATCTCCTTGCATTTCTTTCACCAAACGATTAAACCCACACTGAGCCCGAGCTACATATGTGAGCATCCCATTGTACTTATTTACCGTCTCATCACTATACGAAATAATGTTCTTTCTCACCCATGACAACCCGTGTCCCCATTTTCATACACATTGACATAAAATTCCTTAACATATTCACTCACACTGTTCTCACTAGGGCACTCCGCAAGTTTATCCCAAACGTAGTACTAAAAAATCTCATCCAGACCCAACTCTTTCTTTTTAAACTTTTTCTCTACATTGCACTTCCTATGAGAATATTTTTCATAAAACTTTTGGGCTTTTTCACCCACAAATCGGGTTTTATCAAAATTGGGTACGGGAGCGGATTCACGCTTGGTGCTTTATTCTTACCCATTTACTCAAATCACCCAACAACAAATTCGACTGCAAAATTTAAAGCAAATTAAGCCTTGACCGGAGAAACTCTCCGGAGAGGTCGTCGGAGGTCGCCGGAATCTCGGCGGAGATGGTGAAGACAACCGGGGAAGAAAGAACAAGCACCCACGAACACTTTATCCTTCTATAGCGCCCAAATTACCATGACCAAACACCGAAATCTTCCATCCCACACCCAATACTCCTTGAATTTCAAGGTTTTGAGCATTGATTGATCACCAAATCCGAATTGTGCACGATTTAGTCAAAATTGAAGAAAACCGAAAAGAGGTTGAATTGAGGGTTATTCAGTAAGAATTCAAGGGAGTCAAAGAAGGATAAAGTGTTCGTGGGTGCTAGTTCCTTTTTCCCCAGTTGTCTTCACCATCTCCGGCGAGATTTTGGCTACCTCCGGCGACCTCTCCGGTGAGTTTCTCCGGTCAAGTAAGGCTTAATTTGCTTTAAATTTTGCAGTCGAATTTGTTGTTGGGTGATTTGAGTAAATGGGTGAGAATAAAGCACTAAGTCGTGAATCCGCTCCCGTACCCAATTTTGATAAAACCCGATTTGTGAGTGAAAAAGACCAAAAGTTTTATTAAAAGTATTTCTCATAGGAAGTGCAATGTAGAGAAAGAGTTGGGTCTGGATGATATTTTTGAGTACTGCGTTTGGGATAAACTTTCAGAGTGCCTTAGTGAGAACGGTGTGAGTGAATATGTCAAGGAATTTTATGCTTATGTGTATGAAAATGGGGACACGGGCTTGTCATGGGTGAGAAAGAACATTATTTCGTATAGTAGACGGTAAATAAGTACTATGGGTTGCCCACTTATGTAGCTCGGGCTCAGTGTGGGTTTAATCAGTTGGTGAAAGAAATGCAAGGAGATTACATTAATAATCTCCACCTTTTAGCTCCAACTTTTGGGATTATTGATGCTACTCGAGCAAAGAATGGAAAGATAATGATGTTGAGGGACTTGGAGCCTAAGATGAAGTTTATACACAGATTTATTTGTGAAATGATCCTCCCAAGTTCACATTATAATGAAGTTCATTGGAAGAGAGCAGCATTGATGCATTGTGTATTGACTCGTAAGCAGATTAACACCGGGATGATTATTTCTGATGAGATTTGGCATACTGCAAACAACATGAGTAACGAGTAATACTACGCAGAAAGGTGGAAGTTCATCTAGGGGACCACAACCAATAGTTGAGGAAGAAGAGCAAGCCGAGGAGGATGAGCATGATACTTTGATTACTGAGTTGAGAGATGATTTGAGGGGAGTGAGACATGATTATGAGCACTTGTCTGAGCGGGTTCGAGATGATTCCTATCATAATGTCATGTGGCAAGCGCAGAGAGTGGATCAAGTTGGGGATTCGGTTTATCGAGTGGAGGACAAGTTAGATAGGGAGATTGAGGCGCATAGCTACTTTCGGGAAAGGATGATGAGGAGGTTTTGTCCTGATGAAGAGTACCCCCCTTCAGTACTACCCACAGATGCCATATTTGAGGCCATCAGACATGGTTTGGGATGGCCCTACTTGGGTCGAACATGCGCAGCATGGAGCAGGCTTGGGTACCAGTGGTCTGTGGGACTATTTCTTTCGTCCGCCTCAGTAGTTGTTTGGACGTATCCTTACCCTATCTATTTTTGCATTGGGGGCAATGCATGATTTAAGTTTAGGGGTATGGGGTATTGTTTATTGGTTGATGTTTATCATCATTAGTTATGTTTTCTTATTTTTTAAGAAAAAGAAAAGAGAGGCTAGGTGAAAACCCGAAAGGGTGCTTAGGCAAAAGGTGAGAAATTGAGCGAAGTATTTGTTTTCACCGGCGTGGCGTCCTAAGGGAGGTTATGTTTATCACTTTGGAGTAGGAGGATTGGATAGAGAAGTTAGGATAGAAAACCCTCAATTTTTTTTTTTTTTTTTTTTGAGTCAAAAGGGGGCGAAGGAGCTTGATATGAGGTAAAACTTTGTTAGGGATTCTCACCTAACTTTGATTTCTTTTATTCGAGGGAAGTAGTAGTGTGAGATAAGCGTGGGGGAAATTTAAGAAATTTGTAGTTCTCCCTAGCTTTTGTGTGGGGGCTCTAGTCGGATATTGTTTTGATAATGGTGTTAATATCGAACTAGGGGCCATTGATACTTATTTTTTGTGGAGTTATAAGGGGATGGAGTTCTTTACACTCCGGGTTTTGTGTTTGACTTGTTATGGACGTGACTTAGAGGGGATTAGGAGTCATATTCTCCCATGCTACGCTATATAGACCGGTGTTTAGAGTGGGGTTAGGAATATTACTCAGGGACAAGTAATGGTCTAAGCGTGGGGGAATTTTATATCATTTTATCTCCGTTGATTCCGGACTTTTGTTTCTATTTCGATGTATTCTAGTTTAGTTTTGATGTACTTTGAGTTGATTATGTAATGATAGGATTTGTTGAAAATCATTGTATTTAAAGGATATTTTAGGTTGTTATGAAATGTATTTTCTAGAAGTCCCCGAGTTGCTCAGACATCAAGGCACCATTCAAGAACAAAGTCAACTGAAGACCAAGAAAGTGAAAGAAAAGTGAAGAAAACAGGTCTGCCATAACGGGCGGTCTCCCGCCTCACCATGGGCGGCCGCACGCTGAAGATTGAAGAACAAACAAAACAACTGACCACCCGGGTGGTCGCCCGCTCCTCCGCACCAGCTTTTCCGGATTCCTTCCAAAGTCGGGATTTGGGCCTATTTTGCTACTTTTTTGCATTAGTCTAGCCCCAGTATAAATATTAGACTTCAGCCACTTTATTCCTTCCATAAACTTGATGGACAAAATCCTCTTGTAATAAAAACCTTGCAAGTGTACAAGGTTATCAGGGAGTGCAATACATGTGGAATACAAGGAGCGCACATACACTAAACTATTCTAGGATTGTATGTACAAACCTTGAAACAAATTTTGTCCGTTCGGCTAAAGTTATGTTACATTTTTTGTTGCAAAAACCATGTTTGTCTTTCTTAATTCGTACGAGTCCCGGTAGTCTATCAGTGGCCATACGAGTCATGTTGCAGTCTTGAGCGTATTGATATTTATGTCCTTTTGTCTAGTTTCCAATGAAAAGGGTTACTTGTCTCGGTTCAGTATCGTGGTCTGAAAAGCTGTTCTGCTTCTAGTTGAGCCTAGCCAGTGAACTCGTGTGCACGATGCTTGGTATGCTTTCCCAAGTCAAGTTTGAATCCAATGTACTCCAATTTAATAAAGCTAGCTTCTTGTTTTGAGGATCCCCTCCCCAGTAATATTGGGAAAAAGTGGTTTCTTTAGCTTCTCTTTGGGCCTATGCTAATGGAGCCTTTAGAAGATTATCGCTTAATGACTTGTAGTGAGACTTGGTTGCTGCACTAGTTTAGTGTAGGCTTCGTGTATTTTTTATTTTGTTGATGGACTCCTTGTCCGTCCATTTGTAACTTGCTCTTATTCTAGTATAATTTCTTTTCCTATCAAAAAAATAAAATTCAAGTGTAATGCAGTTTTCTAATAGCCTTGATTCTCCCTCCTGGGCTTTCGAGGGTTTGGGTTGTTCTTGTCGGTCTTTTTAATAATACTAAAGTCGGTCCCTAATTTGCATTCCCCCCCCCTCCTCTTCATATGTTTGAATGCCCAGGTTCATTTTAAGTTAAGGGCTTTTGTTTGGACTCTGGTACTTACCTAATAAACTTAAAGCTGAGGATGTTAGCCAATCCCGTAGCCTTGATATGTGGATTTCCTAGGATTGCATGTTATGCGTAAGTCAGGATGTTGGTCGAATAAATACCTCTTTCTTCATATGAAAGATTTCCTAGGGGTTGTCTTTTTGGCCTCGATGAGGGAGATTTTCATAGAAGTTCTGCTATCACGGTGATTGGATTTCCGAGCTTCTTAAGTTTTTTTGTTCCTCGTATGTTTTCTACTTTACTTTGCTCATGATTTGATAGACACTAATTGGTCTTATAATTTTCCTCTATTTAATCTTAATACTCCCTCCGTCTCAAATTGATAGTCCCGTTTGACTTTTCAAACATGTTAAGGTTACATTGTAAGTTTTGGATAATCAGTGATTTTGAAGCCTTAATTTTGGAAATTGGACCAACTTTCTGTGCAAGCAAAAGGGGAAATGGGACTATCATTGTGGGACGGAGTGAGTATGTCTTTTCTAATCCAGTTTCTTTTTGAAACCCACGCGCACATATATATACTATTAAAGTTGTTTGCTTACTGCGTTCTGCAGGTTCTCTTGGGGATCACTTCTCCAGAATTAGATATTTTGGATACATTTGAGGATATCGAGTATGAAAGGAGGACCATTGATGTTTCTTGGCTGGTATGTTTACTGAATTAAACTCTGACTAAACTAAGCATTGCATAGGAATTTTCGATTATAAGAAACCGAATAAACTTTATGAGTAGACTGGCATTTAACTAGTAATTAAACCAGTCACCTACTATATTACATCTAACTACACTTTATTATCTCTAACCAATATTACAAATTTCCCAATATTTTATTTTTAGTTCGGATTTCATTCTAGTTTTATTCCCATTCAGCAGCTGTTATGCAGCACATCAGCAAATTAGGGAATTAACTTGAAGGTTTTGATGCATCTTTTTAGTTCTAAAGCCGAATAGAGCAACGGGAGTAGAGTTCTTGAACATGATCGATAAGGTTTCTTTCTTTCTTTCTTTCTTTTTTTTTTTTTTTTTGGGGGGGGGGGGTGGTTCCTGTTAAGAAGATGCCTAGTGGTAGTATGCGACCACCCCTATTGATATGGCTACGCCTACATTTAACCCCAAAGGACGATTCCTAGTGGTAATTTGTGACCACATATAAGCTATAAGCTTATAGGGTTTCCCGAATCTGGGGAATTACAATTATTGTTTAGTTTTCTATCCTATACTTGATGTGGTCTTTTTCAGGCAGCAGGAAGACTGTAGCGTTTCAATCCCTCCTTCCCAGATAGATAGTCGTATTTGACTTTGTAATGTCAACACAAATGAACTCATCCCAATAAAATTCTAAAAACCGTTATTACTAATCTCTTAATGATTTATCATTAACAATTTTTAGACTATCACTAGCAAGTTTAGATTGACATTAATGTTTGGTCAAAGCTGAAATGTGCTTACCATAAAAGGCAAATGAGACTATCTTTCCGGGATGAAGGGAGTAATGTTTATTAAAGTCGAGATATGTGTGATCTTTTTGATGGGATGTGGCTATATATAGTTATGCTTTCATGAAAGGGCATTAATCTTCGACAAGAGGGTCTTCAAACTAGTTAAAATGGATCCTATGACCAGTTCTCGGAGTCCATGATCATTTCAACTTAAAGTTATCTCAGCGTATAAAATTATTTGGGTTTGGAATAAATGGGTTAATGATATCATTCAATTATGTGTTCTGCAGGATAGTTCTGAGAAGTTAGAGGCTTATACATATGTGTGGGCCAACAATACTGATCCAGATCTGTATGGAGACTGGGATTTTGAGGTAAGTTTGTTACCTTTCTCATCAGATATCCGAAGTGCTAACAGAACAATATATATACTCCCTCCGTCCCACCTCACTTGAGACGTAAGAGGTGGGTACAATAAGGAAAAAGATTAAAATAAGGAGAACGTGTGGTAGAAAATGAAGAGAGAGAATGAGTGGGGTAAATAGTAGTGTTGGTTGAGTAAATTGAGTGGTGGAAAATGAAGAGAGGGAATGAGTGATGGGGTAAATTCAATATAAAATTATTAAAAGTTGGCTATTTTGGGGAGGTCTCAAGTGAGCTGGGACGGACCAAGATGGAAATAAGTCTCAAGTGAGCTAGGACGGAGGGAGTACATGACATGATGATAAGTATACTCCCTCTGTACTTGAAAGATAATCCCATTTGACTTTTAATGGTCAGTGATATTTAACCAAATATTTAAACTCTAATCATCCCAACAAAATTTGAAAAATTGTTGGAATGATTAGATTGACATCAATGTTTTGTCAAAGTTCACTTGTTTTGAACATAAAAAGTCAAATGAGATTATCTTTATGAGATGCCGGAGGGAGTATTTCTTTGCAGTACCAACGTGTGCAAGGTATACAAAAGCAAAATATTTAGTGAACTTCAAGTAATTTTAAATACCAGAGACTGACGGTGTATTATGCTTCTGGTTATCTTTGTCAAATCCTTCATGATTTATTTAGTTTTCTCAACAAAAGTAAAAGAAGAAAGAAAAAACCATTTAAACCCTGATTATGAAGAGTATGATACACGATCTAAGGGCGGTTTTTCTGAACTTCTCAACATATATACGAGATATAGATCTGTCATGGGACATTGCTGCATAAAGTGGACTTGAAATTTAAAAGTTAAAGCTTCTAGGATGTGCTGTGTTAGTAGAAATGACATTACTAACTTACAATCACGATTTCTTTCCGTCATTCATTAATGGATAGGAGAATTAAGAGCATAAGGATTTAATGGTAGTACACATTCCATCTGTCACAGAAAGATAGTCCCAATTGACTTTTGATGGTCAATACGCTTGAACTTTGGCCAAACATTAATGTCAAGTTAAACCTCACTATGAAACAGTAAAAATTGTTGATGATAAATCACTTAATTCACTAGGATGATTAGATTGTGATTAATTGTTTGTCAAAGTTCACTTGTGTTGACCATCAAAAGTCAAATAGAACATACTTTCCGGAGCGGAGGGAGTATATGCTTATATAGACATCAACAGGGTATACTTTATGTTTCTCCTCCCTCTTCCGCTCATATTTTCCCGTCTTATTTAGTTTTTTCTTTCAATTTGTGGTGTTGACCTTGTAAATATTTTGATAGGAATGGAAAGTAGCACACATGAAAGATTTCCTGAAGATGACAATGGGTTTTGTGGAAGAACTGGAACTCCCTGAGTCAAAGCCAAGAGTTGAAACTTATGAATCCTTCTATCAGAAGAAAGATGACACATCTTGAATTGAATTTCCAGCTCTGCTCAAGTCCTAATAATTTGGGGTGTGGGTGGGTGGGTGGGGTTGGGGGGGGGGGGGGGGGGGGGGGGGGGGAGGTGGTTGCTCCATTGAAAGTGTTATTGAAGATTGTGATTAAAAGTGAATATGGATCATATTTAATGATATAATGATAATGCAATATGTTGTCAGGCATATATTTTACTTTTCAGGGAACAAACTCGTGTGTGTGTTGTGTTGTGTGTCTTTGTGTGCTTGGCCGCTTGCCTTTTATTTTGTTACATTCAAAAAGCGCTACGGAACGATAGTCACGGTTTGACTTTTATGGTCAACGTAATTGAAATTTGACCATTATTTAATGAAAATCCAACTATATCTACGCAATTCTAAAAATTGTCATTTATAGGGATAATTTAGTTTTCATTAAATAAATGATCAAATTTTAGTTCAGTTGAGGTGGATATAAAAATCAAATTGGGACTATCCTTCCAATCAAGACGGTAGGAGTATAGGCAGTGGTGAAGCCACCCTTTGTTCACCACCCTTTGGCCATTGCTCACCTGACCCTCTTGATTTTAGAGTTGTAGCAATTTTACCATTTTTAAAGATTTTTTTAAAGTTAGAAAAATATCATTTTATTTTATTTTATTTTATTATTTTATTTTTTTATTTTATTTTTGTAATTTTGACCCCTTAAATTTAGGAAAAAAATAACACATCATAATTTCGACCCATTTCACTAAATTTTTGGCTTCGCCACTGAGTATTGGCTAATTGTGGGGAGGAGTTAGGAGTACAACACAAGCTTAGCACCTTGGATAGATTTAACCATTTTCTTTTATTTTGCATTTTAAATTCACCATGTGCTTAATTATTTGCAAATAAATAAAGGGGTAAATTGAAAATCTAACAAAGAAGATTGAAAATAATTATTGATTATTAAATATCAATTTGATAAAAATGAATTTAATTTAAAATTGGCATTAAACCTTAAACTAATACTCCCTCTGTCCCTAAATGAGTGTCCATTTTCAAAAAATCTTTGTCCCAAAATGAGTGTCTTTTTTGAACATAACTTTGTCCCTAAATGTTTTTTTTCGAAATTTTTTTCACCGGTCTCTTTATACGTGCAAAACTAAATGTTTGGAAAGGAGATTACAAGATTATATATGAATATTTGCTAGCAAATTGTACATAAAGTTGAGATTTTCAGTGTCCCTTAAAATGAAATTTGGACACTCATTTAGGGACAGAGGTAGTACAAATTTCTAGTTAACCAATTTGCACATCAGGTGCATGACACGTGAGACATAACTGAATTTATTAACGAAATTCGTTAAAAAAAACTCTTCGTTTGGCAAAAGTTTGATAACTTTTGGCATTTCAAACTCCGAATTGACCGAATTTAAGGCAGCTTGATGATTCACTTTTTCATTTACCCCAAATAAATTGATATCACCACCAATTAATCTCCATGTCAACTCAACAAAATTTCATCAATAACAAGAGAGGTGTTGTCCATTAAACGAAAATTTCAAACAAGAAAACTTGGTTTCATTAATTGACTTTTAAATAAATAAATGAAAAGATTTGTCATATTTTACTATTTTAGCAGGCCTAGAACAGCTAATCATTCTCATGACTTTGTCAATCTCACCCCCAATTTTTGTCTATTTTCTCAACCATCCTCACTATTTAAACTAAATCTAATCTCTTTTTTTCCATGTAGAT
Organism: Campanula takesimana; assembly: GCA_026119855.1. Lineage (NCBI taxonomy): Eukaryota > Viridiplantae > Streptophyta > Magnoliopsida > Asterales > Campanulaceae > Campanula > Campanula takesimana. The sequence continues at coordinate 508,085 of JAOWBW010000058.1, forward strand.
TTTTCAGGCACTGAATCTGATCAGATGTTGTGTTAAGTTGAGTTGAATTGTGTTATTTTTGTACGGTTATACGAAAGCCATGTTGACTTATAGCAACTCACCCTACGGGCTTCCCACTATCCTTTACGTATTTCTTTTTTTCTGTGCCATAATTTTACTGTCCTCTGCTAACGAGGCTGAAACCCTACTTAAGTTCAGAGCCTCTCTATTTAATAGTTCCGCGTTAAATAATTGGGGCACAAAGCTCGATTGTTGTAGTTGGAACGGAATAATTTGCTCCAAAAGGATTGTTAGTGGATTACGACTCGAAAACATGGGGTTACAAGGTATAATAGACGTAAACGCCCTCGCGGAGTTACCGAACTTACGGACAATAAGCTTCATGAACAACAATTTTGATGGGCCTATTCCGGATATACACAAACTTGTATCGCTCCGAGGATTTTATATCTCAAATAACAACTTCTCGGGAGAGATTCCGGATGATGCCTACTCGGGGTTTATACAAATGAGGAGGGTCTATTTAGCAAATAATATGTTCATAGGTAATATTCCAAGTTCACTTGGAGTGTTGCCTAGGCTTGTAGAGGTGCAATTACAATATAACCAATTTGAAGGTGAGATACCTGCTGGGTTGGGCAGCCAGAATCCCAATGCATTTGCAGGTAATTTTATTATTTATTTTTAAGCTTGAAATTTCTTTTAATTTTTTTGGAACTTTAGTTCTTATAAAATACTCCAACCGTCCCACTCGAATTAGGATTCTTGGTCAATTTTTATTATACATTGACCAATAATTTGAAGAATGCTAATAAAAAATTAAAAATTGTTATTGTATCACGATTACTAATAAATTCAATAACTACTTTAAAAAATTTATGTAGATAATTATTTTTCTTTAAATTATTGGTCAAAGTATAAATTGATTGACCAAAAATACAATTTTTCATGATTTGTTGGTCAAAATTCAATCAAGTTTTGATTGTACATTAAATTTTAAGTCAGACTATTTTTGTAAAGGATGGAATAGATTTTTGTTAAATGTACTTTAAAAGCAATTTTATTTTTTTTTAGAAAAAAAAAACTTTAATTTGTTTTGAACATTCATTTGAAGCCGGAGATAATACATCGTAATCACAACAATATATAAGTGTCACATGTTAATTGTTTAGTCAATTAGATTACATTATAATAAAAGAAATGAAAATGTATTTATTCTTACAAAATATTAAAATTAGTTATTTGCATGGGAAAAAAAATATGATATTGATGTGTTCATATATCTCTTCTGACAAATTTACATAATTTTGTGATGGACCAGGAAACGATAAGCTATGTGGAAAACCTCTTCCGGCATGCAAATCTTCTAAGAAAAAATATTGAAAATAATGTACTGCAAGAAATTCTTCCTAGAAAAGATCATTTTGGTCACCAAAATGATCTTTATAAGTTTCTCGCTGTTATTATAATATAAAATAATTTTGAGAAATAATTTTAGGTTGGTTTAATTGTCCTAATGAAAATCTAAAATTTGTTATTGATACATCACCAATAATACTATCAATAATAATTTTTAAATTTTTATTAAGATAATTAAATCAAGCTAAAATTATTACTCAAAGTTCCTTCGATATAACAGCAAAAAAAAAAAGATATGACGATCATTTTGAAACGGAAAGAGTATATTTTTCTACGTTAGGGGCATTACTGATCTATAATGTCATATGTAATTGGGTCACTATAGATTTGAATGTTATCGGCTTTTGTTATTTTATGAGATGAAATTATCTGTACCGTTGATTTAATTGGTGGTGCATTAATATTATAACTCAGCTTTAATGACTCATAACCATTTGATTATTATTTGTACGCAATGTGCAATGTGAAACACAAAATGATACAAGTGATCTCATCTCATATCCTATTTTATTGTCATCTCATAATCCAGTAAATACGCAAATATGTCATCAGTTTGTAGTACTCTCTCGAGTCTCAGTCTCAAAATACGTGTCGCCGTTTTCGATACCTTAGTGCGAAGGAATTTTGACTGTTATATTTAGTTTAATTTAATTATCCAAATAAAATTATAAAACTTGTTATTGACACACCATTATAAATACTACTCCCTCTGCCCCTAAATGAGTGTTCAAATTTCATTTTAAAGGACACTGAAAATCTCAACTTTTTGAACAATTTGGTAACAACGATTCATATATAATCTTATAATCTCCTTTCCAAACCTTTAGTTTTGCACGTATAAAAAAACCGGTGAAAAAAATTTCGAAAAAAAACGTTTAGGGAGAAAGTTATGTTAAAAAAAGACACTCATTTAGGGACAAAAATTTCTTGAAAATGGACACTCATTTAGGGACAGAGGGAGTATCATTTTAAATTTTAAATTTTCACTTGGCTCAATCAATCTAAATGTATCAAAGTTCTTTCGGAGTAGAAATTCCAACACTGGTCTGGGACGAAGGGTGTATATTTTATAACAATATTTTTATCTTTTTTCTGATGAATAACTAGTTTTCCTTCCCTCCCAATCCCGAAAATATAATTTCATTAATTTTAAGTGAACTTTGGTTAAATAGTAATGTCAACTTAATCATCCTAAATAAAATAAAGTTATTAATAAATCATCAAGTGATTTATCAATAACATTTTTTTTTATTGAGATGATAAGATGGACATTACTGTTTCCTAAAAGCTCCTTTAATATATGTATAAGAAAAAAATAGTTATAAAAACAATTTATATGATTTAATATTATATAGGGTAGATATGCATGCATATAAGTTAATTTATACATCATGGGCATTTCGGTATTTTTATCAAAATTCCACATTTTTTTTTAAATTTTTTTACCAAACAGAGACAACTAGCTTACGACCAGTGGCGTATCCAGGATTTGGACTCAGGGTGTGCAAAAAATCCACTACAAACAATGCGGTCTACAGCCGAAGCCGATGGCTCACATCAAACTTCAACAACTACCCCTCAAAATTGAGCAAAAACTGCAATTCATATAAACAAACAGTAACAATAAAGAATGTGTACGGAAGACTTACAATTCGTCTTTAACAACAAGGTTGAGAAGAGCGAGAAGCCTCTTTTGCTTTAGAGTCAGAAATTGAACAAAAAAGAACGTGTTAGATTTGAACAGAAATACCAATCAAAATACCAATTATCAAACTCACTATCAGACATATAAGGACATGAATCTAGATTTCTTCCACAAATTTGAGATTAACATACTGCATATTTCGTTTGGAAATCAAACATCACCACTCCAAATAATTCACATATGAGAATATGCAACAATACATCTGTCTCATAATTATTATAGCATTTTCCTAATCAAACTTTTTGAGGTTGTTGGCAATGTCATAAAATTGCATTCAAACAATTTCCCCTTTTCAAAAATGATGCACTTGGGACGGACAAAAATCAAAATACTGCTAATAAGGTCCCAAATCGGAATTCACCCATCAAAGAGATCCAATGCATTCAATCAAACAAAACCCTAAAATAGTTCAAACAAAATTACCGCAAAATCAATCAAAATCGGAATTCACCTATCAAAGAAATCCACTACAAGTTCCTTTCCCTCCTTGCCCATGTACCGGCAACCTCTCCCACCTCAAGACTGGTGTCTTGCCGAGTCGCCGTCGCTCTCTCAACTCTCCCAATCGATCGCTGAAATGAAAAAAGAAAACTATCCATCCAACGGCAAACTAAAGGGAAAACGGGAGGTCTCTTTTGAAATTCATAATTTTACAAAATTTAACTTAACTCATATTAACACTTTGCACCTCTATTCTTTAAAAAATACCACTTTGCACCCCTATAGTTTTTTTTTTTTTTTTTTTTTTTTTTATAAATACTCGGTAAAATTTTTGGAAAAACTCAGGGTATGCAGCTGCACTTCCTGGCGACACGCTGGATCCGCCGTTGCTTACGACAACTTATAAGTTGTTTCAAAACAGCAAAAACAAACAGCATTTTGTTCATCAGCCATAAGTGAATCACCTATCAGCTATAAGTCATCAGCAATCAGCTGCGACAAACGAGCCTTACATCAAAAGTCAAATGAGACAATCTTTTCAGTTCAAGACGACAATAGGAGGGGGTGCTATACATTAGACTTTCCAAAAATGAACTGGTTGTACTACAAATTAGACATTTAAGTCCTTGAGCAACTACAAATATTCTGACCATTTTTTCACACCAACTTCACTACTAAACTAGTTCTGACATCTGTCGATAAGGAGTCTCAGAGAAACTCCGCTCCACGATAATATTAACAAAAAAGAGAGCAAAACAAAGATCGAAATTAAGTCTAGAACTAGATGAGTGAGCATAGTTGGTCAATGGTGTGTTGCAGATCACCAAGACAGTTGATAAGTTTGTCACCTTGTCGTCTCGTGAAATCAGTTTGGATGGCCTCGAGATTCGTGTAATCAGAAGCCAATGCCTCGGTCAAACGTCCGTTAACTATATTGTTCATCATTTCTGCTGTCTCTCTCAGTTTTACTTGCATAATTTGTAGCCTTTCTTCTTGGCTGCTTTCTTCATTGAAATTGTTTGCTGCTACTACCATCTCTTCTGAACTGCTGCTTCTGCACTCGTTCTTTATTTTTTGCTCGCTTTTGATACTTCTCTTCTTCCCCTCTTTTACTGGCCTCTCTTCTTCTTCTACTTCTACACTCCGTTTCTGGGGAATTACTTTATGTTTTTGCTTACGCGAACCTGATCATGAATGATATAAAAACCATAAGATAAGAAATGAAGGAACTAATAATGTCCCGCAATGATCTTCTCATTTGCCATATTTCATTGTCCCAAAAAGTTCTTCCCCATTTTTACAATTTGGGGTTAAAATTGTAGTTAAATGTGCATAAACACAACATGGCTAGTGAAGCGAGTACACATACCCAATAAGATTGAATAGTCAAATAGGAAAATCATTTTGGGACGGAGGGACTATAATTTAGGCCAAAATACTTACGTTTAACCCCCCTTGAGAATACATCCAATCCCACTTTGCACTCCTGTTTGAAAAGTCGGTTTGTTTGATACTTTAATTCAAAATTGTCTATACCCGCTGGCACTAATGGACATTAGAAAAATTAACAAATTTGTTTCATGTGCATGTCACGTGATTGGCATATTTGTCATCTAACTCAAAAAAAATAAGGGGTTAAATGTCATTCAATCATACGAACTCTCAAGTATTCTTCAAACTGCAACCACCATTAGGCCTTAAACGTTACTCCCTCTGTTTCAAAATATTTGTCGCTTTAGACTCTCTCTCACATATGAAGAAATGTAACAAGTACATGTTGAAAGGACCCAATTGCCCTTAAAATAATAGTAAAGCGTCAAATTTTTCTAAACAATTTTTTCTTCTAAAACGACAAACCGACTTTTCAAACCGGGTGCAAAGTGTGATTGAATATATGCGTGAGGGGGTAAACGCATTTGGCCCATAATTTATTATTTATTTAAAAAAAAAAAAAATCCATAGAAATTGCAATTAATTGGTCCATACTCTCTTTTGATCAGATGAGAAACGACTTGATTAAAAGAGAGATAAATCACCATAATAAGACTGTCGTGAAGTCCATCAAGAAAAAAAAGAAAAACAAGAAATAAAACTACTTCATCTTACTGTTGAGTTAATTCTTGTTTGTTTAAATCCTCACTTCAGAAGTTAAGAACCATATCTAATAGACAAACCCCGAGAACTTGTAATAGCTTATTACGTGTCAACCTATAACATAAGTTTTCTTACTTTAATCTCCAAAACATTTATTTCCCAAAAACATAGAAAACTTTTACTTCCCAAAAATTGAAACCTCATTTGAAGGAAAGACAATATACAATCAACTTACCCTCATCTGCAATCCTTTAGCTTATGTCAGAAAAAACCAGGCAATTTCACAATGTAGAAATAGATGGTCATGATATTCTGAGGAAGACTTGAACCTAACACATTAAATCCTATTGGGTATATGCAATTGTAACATGTCATTGGTGTTAAGCTTGTTAAGAATCGGTGACCAAGTAATTCACTTATTTTAGAGGGAACCAGAGCTCTCCTAGTGAAACAATATAGGATAGTTCAGAGAATAAATCAAATAGAACAAGACGGATTGATGCGAACAGACCCCGAACCCTTTGAGGCCAAGAGTAAGAATCTGAGACTCAAGTTAAATTTGGGAGAAGTATGAAGAACGACCCGTCATCTCTAGAGTCCCCTGATCTTAAGATTACAGAAGTAAAGGTTCCATGAAACAACGTTATTTCAATGCCTATAATGTGCTCCTTAAACGAGCATTAAGAGTTAAAAAAATGATATGCTCCCTCCATCGCATAAAGATGTTCCCATTTGCCATTTTTTTATTGTCCCAAAAAGATAGTCCCATTTCCAAAATTGCTAGGTTAAAATCACTAAACTTCCGAAATTGCCGAGCAAGGAAGAAGAGAGAGACAAGAGTCAACCAAGAAAGACGAGGAAGTAATGGAGTAATAACTGAACCTTAGTAAGGTTATCACACGTCAAGACACCAACCTAACTGCGCAAGGAGTGGGTCCCAGAAGGAGACTACAAATCCAAGTCAGAACACTGTGCATCCTATCAAAGAAGTGTAACCAGCAATTTATAAATCCTCCAACTCAAAGGTGGTAAGAATATTCTAATTCCTCCAAAAGGAATAAAACAGTGTCATCTTCAAGCTGTAGGTGTATCAAGGCTCTGCACTTAGTCCCTTTCTCTTTGCCCTGATAATGGATGAAGTGACGAGGTCAATCCAAGATGATATTCCATGGTGTATGTTGTTCGCAGATGATATTGTGCTGATTGATGAGACAAAAGAAGGTGTTGAAAGTAAATTGGAGTTGTGGAGACGCACTTTGGAATCTCGAGGTTTTAGGTTAAGCAGAAGCAAAACTGAATATATGCAGTGTAAATTTAGCAAAGTTGGAAGCAGAGAGGCAGGAGTGATCACATTCGATGGAAAGATTGTCCAAGCTTCCGAGTTCTTTCGCTATCTTGGATCTATTATCCAAAAAGATGGAGAATTGGATGGAGATGTGGCCCATAGGATTAAAGTAGGTTGGTTGAAGTGGAAGAGTACCACAGGGTTTCTTTGTGATCGTGGCATGCCAAATAAATTAAAGGGAAAATTCTATCGTACGGCAATTAGGCCTGCACTGCTTTATGGCACTGAATGTTGGGCCGTGAAACAGTGTCATATTCATAAGATGAATGTAGCGGAGATGCGTATGCTACGATGGATGTGTGGGCATACAAGAAAAGATCGATTGAGAAATGAGGTGATCAGGGGTAAAGTAGGAGTTGCGCCCATTGAGGATAAAATGAGGGAGCATCGTCTAAGGTGGTTTGGTCATGTGAGACGGAGACCGAGTGATGCACCGGTTAGGAGGCCTGAAGAGTGGAGAAGTGATAAAATGGCGAGGGGTAGGGGAAGACCCAAGCAAACTTGGATTAAGGTGATTGAAAATGATATGAGTTTACTCGGAGTGGATGAAGATGTGGCGTTGAGGAGGCCGGAGTGGAGGGCGAAAATTCATGTGAATGATGGGGGTTGATCGTACTTTTTATTTTTATTATTTATTTATTTATTTTATTTTATTTTCTCCATCTTTTTCCTCTCTCTCTCTCTCTCTCTCCCTCTCTCTCTCTCTCTCTCTCTCTCTCTTTCTCTCTCTCTCTCTCTCTCTCTCTCTCTTTCTCTCTCTTTCTCTTTCTCTCTCTCTCTTCCTTTTATCACGATGACATATGAGGATTCATGTTAGCCAACCCCAAATTATTTTGGGACTAAGGCTTTGTTGTTGTTGTTGTTGTTATCTTCAAGCTGTAGGTGTAACACCAAGTACAGTCCTTTCTTCTTGCAGCATACTCCCTCCGTCCCACCCGAATTAGGATTTTTGGGTTGGGCACGGGGATTAAGAAAAAAAAGTTAGTGGAGTAGGTGTTGTGATTATGAAAAGTGAAATAGGAGAGAGAAAGTGGGGTAGAGAATAGTGAGTGGAAAGTTGTTGTGAGTGTGAATGTGGGTCCCATTAAATAAAACATTTCCATTTTTGGGTTGTCCTAATTCGAATGGGACACCCAAAAAGGAAATTTGTCCTAATTCAAGTGGGACGGAGGGAGTATATAGAATGAAACCCAACCTCGTCATTTCTAGAACTCAATCTAGTAACGGCGTCCGTAAGTTTAAGGATTAAAAGGGACAAAGGATTACCTTGATAAAAACCTTTTGACGGACTAACAGTTACTTAGATTTGGCAGTTAATCATGGCTGAAAGAATGAGTCAAGAAATTCCGGTCAGCTCGTTCATTAGCCATCTCAAAATCTAATGTCTGCATGAGACCCCTTTTCAGCTCCTACACTCCAACCCTCAATCACCTCATCATTCACGAAGGACGTCAGTACTCTGGTGCCTCATGCACTCCGAGCATCAAACATGGTATTCTCCCAAAACACGACTCAATCTCACTGACAACACCTTACTAATAATTTTATAAATGCTGATTATCAAGCTAATGGGTCTAAAATACTTGCTCGCGATGATTTGTTTTTCTTGGGCACCAATACTCTTACTAAAATACGTTATGATGACACTAGAACATGCTCACGACACCCTTTACAACATCCCTGCATGACTGGAAGGCCATAGGAAAACTAATTAATCTTGGTGCCTTTGTCCCTTCAATCTTCGCAAAAGCTAAGCTGACCACCTCTTGAATTCTATCTCAAAACTCCTTGAAAAAACATACTGTTATTAAAATCAGTAACTGCATCTTAAATCAGAGTGAGGTTATGCACCTCCTCGCCCAAATCCATCCCAACCTCCTTGATAAACCATTCGCATCTCTTACCAGAAGACACCCAATGTAACAGCTTAGAATCCATCCTTCATGCGTTACATTCTCGTTCTCTAATACCAACTAATATTTCTGTTTTTAACAAAATTTCCTCAAAGTTCTAATATAATCTCTTGTATTTTTAAAATCTATTTTATTTCTTAATGTCACCACCATGTTTCCTTGTTTATAAGTGTTTAGTCTTCTTAAACAGCTTCCCATGTCTATTGTCTATAGAAGTTTAACTTAACATTTGGTTAGTTCCCCCTTAATTCTACATGTTACTTCTTTCTTTCTGTCTTACTTTCTTTTCGTATGATACAAAGAATTTAAATAATCATCAAGCAGAAACAGCACCAAGAATACATCTGTCGTCGGTCGTACAAAGACAATGGAGCAAAAACAGATTAACAGTAGCACATCAAAAGACCAACGTTACCAAGAATTCCACTCCGGTTCCGGATAAGACCAGATAAAACTTTCAGGTTGGCTACTTTATCTTCAAGCTGTTCCATTCTCCTCCTTTTTTTCAAGTACACCAGGTAGTTCTGGGGTTTCTTCTTTTTCATATTATTTTCATTACTTTTTTTAGTTTTTCATGATTACACGTAGCACCATAATCATCTATGCGAAGTTAGAGCCATTCTTATAACTAAGTACATTCTTTAGGAAATCAACCTACTTTTCTTTGCTGTGGAAAAAATCCTTACACTAGTTTACTTGATTTGTAAATGTTATTAGATGCATTAACATCCTTTAAGGGGATTCTTTTTTTCTTTATTTCTGGCTATATGAAGCAAATGGCCTTGACAAGGTAGTTCAAAATTTTGATCTCCTTGCAGCTTGGCAAGATATTCAGCAGACTTCTAACCTTAATCATGTTTCATTACTCGGGGTGGATCGACCGAGTAAAGTGTGTATCTTAAAGGAAGATAAACTAAACTGGAGAAAAGAGAAACATTAAACTATTTCTTAAGATAACTTTCCCAGCCAAAAACTCCTAAAAAGAATTTTCATATCCATAACACCCAACTCGTGAACTTCTAATAAAACAAAGAGTAAACCTTAACCAAAGGGTTACCACCATTAAATGGATTGATAACTTGAAACAGTTATTTGGTTAATAAACCTTCCAAGTCATAAAAGAACAAAAATAAAGAACGCAAAGAAGAAGTTGTAAGAGGGAATAAAATCAGGAATTGCAGTGCGCCAACAAAGTAGTGCACTTAATGACTCCCTTGATGGTAGTTCCAACTATGTAAACGATGATGAACACTAATATAGATGGTATATTATCCCATTTCGACCCTTTCTTCCACTATTTTATTGCACCCCAACATACGAAGTAATACATGTACTTACTATGATTGAATCGTTTCGCTTAAAAATGTTTAGTAGATTCTCAGAGAGGTCAGGAAATTAATTATTACTATCAGTATCACTCAATGATATATAATTATACAAACATAATATGTTCAACATTAGGGTTAGATATTAAATACTCAATCCATCCCCAGAATCATATTTTGCTTTTCAGATTCTTTTCCCCCAAATGTGAACTTAGCAAAATCATAAACCCTAAAACTCATTACATGCTACAGGTCTCAAAATTGATAATATTTCAGAGAGGGGGAAGTGAAACTCGTACCAGATTGAGCAATGACACTAAGCAGAGGATCAGGATCTACATCATCAGCATCTGCTTCTGCTTCTGCTTCGGCATCAGGGTCAGTTTCAGGTTCGGTATCACACCCATCATCTAATTCCCTAACATGATCATCGATAGCTTTGAACAGCTCAATACTAAAACTTTCCGGCAATCCGAGCCGTTTCCGGCGATCTTCGTCGCGGTCAAGGGACCAGTAAGACTCCCCGCCGTTTGACCTAGGATCATCCCACATCTTGATTTTGTTATAGTCGGCGAGTAACGAGTCCCATTGACGGCGACACTGGCTCAAACTCCGGTTGACCTCCAAGGCGTGGCAATTTTCAACGATTATCTTCCATTTCTGAAAGGAGGATAGTGTGTGTAGACAATCGCGTTCGACGGCGCAGATTTCGTTGACGAGGATTAGAGATTCTTGTAGCGACCAGTCGGGAGCTACCTGGGATCGAGTCCGGAGTGAACCCTTGCTGCTGCTCCCGCCTTTGCCGCGGTCGGTATTCATGGCGAACTCGCCGGACTTGACGGACTGTCTTACTCAATTTCCTTCTTCTTTTTTAGGGCGGACGGTTGCAAGCGAGTAAAAACAAAAGGGAAATTTGCAACGGTGGTGTTACACCGTCTGCAACGGATTAAACAACATTTTTCATTCAACACCCACTTTATCACTCAATATCATCTTCTCTTTTTTCCAACTCATCCATTCAACAATGGTTTGTTTAATCCCTCATTCAACACCCTTCCCACTCATCATCCTATACCACACCACTTAAATTTTATTTTCTATTCTTTAAATAAATATGAGGGTTTTTTTAGTGTTGAAATGGTTATTATTGAGATCAATTTCAGTAAAATGAGGTTTTTTTTTATCCAAATCAATTGAAACTTGCATCTATTTATAGAGAATTCTTTTTTATGAATTTTGGTGTAAAGAAAAAAATCATTTACTGTAAAATAATTGAGCTCAAAGAATTAGGATGAAAAATTAAAATCAGAAATTTCAAGAACCAATAGGTGAATGCCAAGTGTCACAACCAGAGAAAAAAAAAAAAAAAAAAACCTCGCCGGCTTGGCGCGCCTTGTCTGGCGCGTGTGGCGCACGCGCCAAGGCCGCCCTCTCAGAAGCCGCCGCGTGTCCCAGTCGGCTGACAATTTTCCCTTTCTACTTTGTTGAATCCATTCAACAAAAACCCCATTCAACCCTCCATTCAACTCCCCATTGCACCATTCAACACCTTAATTGCCATTCAACACCCTCACTAAACAACCATTGTAGATGGTCTTAGACCATGTGCAATGGGAAGAAATTAGGGTGTTGAATGGAGCATTCACAAAAATGAAGGTGTTTAATTGCTCCAATGGTTGTTTAATGGGGGGTATGTGAATGGTTTTGTAGAATGGGTTCAACAAGTGTGAATGAGAAAGTGGGTCAGGCGCTGATACACGCGGCGGCTCAAGAGAGGCCGGGCTTGGCGCGTGCGTCACACGTGCCAGACAAGGCGCGTCAAGGCCAGCGAGTTTTTTTTTTTTTTCTCTACTGTGACACATGTTGGCTTCTGATTAGCTGGCGATATTTTTTACTTTTATCCCAATTATTTGAGCTCAATTATTTCACAGAAAATATTTTTTTTTAACACCAAAATTCAAAAAAAAAAAAAAATCTCTTTAAATTGGATTTGGGTTAAGAGTGCCTCAACTCTGTCCTTGAGATAACGGTTTTCTTCCTCAATTGATGAAATCCCAGCAATTTGGAACTTAAGATCTTCAATTTCCTCCTTGTGGGACTTACATTCCTTTTGGGAATCTTCAAATTCCGCAGCCATTAATTTATATGCATTTTTAAGCACTGTGTGTTGTTGACAAATAAGATTAGCACGTTCAAGTACATGGTCATCATGAGATTGGTCTGCTTCAACCTCAGGAAAGGAGTTTGGTGTTGTTAGAGTCTTGATTGCTCTAGCCTTAGGATTCTTTGGTGAAACTGAATTCATTTGTTGAACTAGCAGTGGAAGGCTTTCGTCAATTTCATACTTTTCTTCAAATCCCATGAGGCATAGATTTGCAATTTCTTCTTCTTCATCACTTTCATCAGAATCAGAACCCATCCATGTAAGTGGTTGATCTCCTTGTTTAGCTACCATTCCTCTTCCCTTTATGAACTTCTTATTGAATGGTTTCTTAGCTGGTGCGGCTTCATAGCGCGGTTTGGGACAACTGGAAGCAAAGTGACCTGTATGTCTCCAGTTGTAACATACCAAGTCATCCCTTTTCTTTGCATCTGCATTCTTGTTGAATCTTGTTGGAGGGACAAACTTTGCAGAGCTTTTGGATGGAAATTGAGCTCTGTTGTTTTTTTCTGAACTTTGTGTATTTCTTCACATACAAGGCAAATTCTTCACCATCCATGTCATCAAAATCAACTTGAGTAGAACTTGAGGATTGAGATGCTACACTCTGAGAGTAGGAATATTGAGATGGAGTATAGGATTGATGAGATTGTTGGTAGGATTGATGAGATGTGGATAAGGTTGATGAGACTGTTGATAGTATTCAGATGGTGCAGTTGGAACATTGTATCTGGGGACATTCTGATCAGGAGGTGCGGTTTGCATGTGGAGGTGAGGTGCGGTTTGATGGTGATCTGGATTGTAGGTTGGAGATGAGGTATTGTTGAATGCGGCTAAAGAGAGGGTCTTGAATCTGTTTTCGGTTTCATAGACTTCCTCAAGCTTGAATTCAAATACCTTCAGCATAGCATATAAGTGACGAAGATCAAGAGCTTCAAGGTCTTCGTTGTCTTCGATATTTGTAGTTTTAATCAGCCATTTGCTACCAAGGGCTTGCATGAATCTCATATTCAAGTCTGTATTGAGTAGACATGACCTAGTAAGAAACACACATTGACAATTTCAATGAACCGCTCATAGCATTGACGAAGAGATTCCTTTGGATCATTGACAAAATAATCAAAGATTCTTCTCTGTTGGTAGAGGCGGTTCTTCTTGGTATCAGCGTCTCCTTCCATAAAGTCAACTATTGCATCCCAAGTTGCCTTTGCGGTTTTGCAGTACAGCACCTTTGAGTGGGTCCTTAGGTCAATAGCTGAAACAAGTATAGACATAGTTTTTCCATCATAGTCCACATTGTTGCGATCTGCATCGGTCCACTCACTTTCGAGCTTCCTGATTTCAGCCGGTTGTCCAGCAGTATCTGCACGTGGGTTAGTTTTTATAGGGACATATGGTCCATCCACAACCGCAGTCCATAGTGTACGATCAACTGAAATCATGTGTTTCATCATCCTATCTTTTCAAAAGATAAAATTATCTTCATCCAGAATCGGTAAGTGATTTGAGTTGGATGTCTGCATCATATGGGTGTTTATGTTTGCCATTGGATCAGTACCCAAGCGGTTAAGCCTATAAAAACAAGTTTTTGATGAATATGCTCTGATATCACTTGTTGGTCCTAGAGGGAAACAAGGGTATAGAACCGCTAGAGGGGGTGGGGTGAATAGCGGTTACAACTTTTTCGAAAATACCCTTAAAAAATCAACCGAGTACTTATCAGTTTGGCCAACTGCGGTTCAAAGCACTAGAACCGAACTGATAAAATGCACAGCGGAGTTTGCGGTTTGGCCAAAGTGGATAGATAAAGAATTGGGCGGTTTGACTGGGTTGAAAACCACAATAATGCACAAGATAATTAGAGCTTAAAGATCAAAGGAAAACACAATTCATTTTCTGATCATGTCATAGATGAACTTTGTGAGAAACCATAAACAAGAAAAATAAAGAACAAGTCCGAAAATAAAGATCAAACACACAAATTTGAAGAGATTCGTTATTGAATGAACTACGCCCTCTACCTAGATGGTTAGTCTAGTATTTTCTAATAGCTACTAGATTTGTATTAATTTAGAGGAGTTTTTACAAGATTACAATGAAGAATCTAAACTCTAAATAAACAATCTATCCTATCAAAGCTATTATAACAACTGGTGTATTCGAAGTGTATAATCTATATGATCATACAAATCGGGTGTGTGTGGAAAGGGATCAAATGCTCTAATGATCTAAATGATGTTGAGCAAGTGAAAACTTTCGGTGTACAAGGCTGAGTATGAATGGATAAATGACTGAAACTTTGATGAAGAATTCTGGGTTTGCTAAGGAGATCTTTGAAGGTTTGAATATCTGGGTAAAATATTCAAAGAAAACTTTGAACACTTGAAAATTTTCTCTTGAAGCTCAGCAACCTTCACTGGTGAAAAATGAAGGCTATTTATGTAACATCCGGTTATTTTTCCCTAGTATTATTTTATTTGGACTCTTTTTATTTATTAATGGACCGTTATGTTCAAAATAAGATTATTGGGTTAATGAATTTTACAACGTTTGGGCTTTAGTCGTTAAGTCCGTTAAGGAGGAGGAAACCCATTAAGAGAGGGATTTGAAAACCCTTTTTATATTTAAACTCTCTCAATTACCCTAGCCTCATTATTGTGAACCAAAAGAAAAGAAAAGAACGGGAGAAAAGAGAGAAACAGCAGCCGCAAGAGGGAGAGCAGCCGCAGAGAAAGAAATCGGGAGAAAGAGAGAGAGAAAGAGAAGGGAGAAAGAAAGGGTGAAAGATCCATCGAATAGGTAAACCCCATCTCCTTAAGCTTTTCTTATCTCCTTGGATTGATGATTAGAAAGCAATAATCATGAATTTAAAACCCTAAAAGATGAACTAGGGATTATAAACTAAGGATTGGTTGAATTGAATTAAGAAGAGGAAGAGGAATGTTTGTGAGTGTATGTGTATGACTGTGTGTGCGTGTGTTTGTGTACTTGTGTGTGTGCGTGTTTGTGCAGTGTGTAGTGTGTGCGTGTGTGTGCCGTGAAGGCAATGTGTCTGTGCGTGTGTTTGTGTGTGTGCTGTGAAGGTGTTTTCAGTGTGTGTGTTTTGTGTGTGCTGCGAAGGTGAAATCAGTGTGTGTAATTGAAGACTGAGAATTCGATTTTTAGAATAGAAACTAATAAACCCTACGTGTGAATTGATGAAATCCTAGGGGTATTTTGGTAAACCAAAAACGGTATTTTGGGTATGAATATAATTGAGTAAAAGGAGAAACCCTAGAATGAATATTAACCTTAAAAAGAGTTAAAGGGAATAACTCATAGGTTAATGACAAGAAAAGTAAAGTGTAATGGGGACGGAAGTAAAAAGTATTACTTTTGTCTAAGAAGTATTTTGTGCATGATTGTAGATTCGTGCGCGTGGTTTTGCAAGAAGGATTAACGCAAGCCAAGGTAAGGGATTACGTTCCTTAGTTTTTGAATGTCTCAATCCTTTAATGTAGGATTTCATATAATTCTTTCATGAGTAGTTACCATGTGGCGGTAACGTTTTGAATTCTTAAAAGTTGTGAACGCCTTTTGAATGTTCCTACCCCTTGACATGTTTTAAATCAATGGGTACCAAAAATATCTTTGAAAGTGTAGGGTGTTCTCGTACCTTGAACACTAAGTTGAAACTTTGCTATATCTTAATTTGGTATAGACGTTCGCTTAGTCTGAAATGAAAAAGGACTAAGTAGGGTAGTCTGGTCTGAAATGAAAAAGGACTAGACTTTTATACTGCTTATTGAAGTAGTTGATTATCATGATAAATCTTACTTAAATGCCCTGATCAGGCATTGCACCTGAAATGGTGACGTTATCTTGGAATTGACGGACTTGAAAGTAAATGCCACACTTCTTTTTGAAAAAGTTTATTGTTAACTGTTTTTGAATCTTAACGGTTAACTCGATATTTTATGAAAGCTTATCTTTGAAAATATTATTGTTGTTTCGTTCTTCCGGTCATCTCTTCTTAGTACCCGAAGAGATCCCGTATGAACTTACTGGCCATTGTTCGCTCATCCCTTCCATAATTATTGTTCTCCAGGTAATAAGTAGGAGAAGGGCTCTAAGGAAGGAGAAGGCCGTCATTAAGGAGCACTGAAGGTTCTTTGGTGATTAGAATTTAAGTGGACGGTGTTTACTAGCCGTTAGTTTTGAAAGACAATTATTACGCTTTCGTTATTTATTTTGAATTGTGGTTAGAGATACTAGCCGTGGAGATTTGAATTGTAGTTTATGACCGTTATTCCTTTATTTTGGGGACGGATTTATTTTATTTAAAGGATGTTATAATACTCTGAAATTCGGGGTGTTACAATTTATAGGGGAGCAGTCTTGTGACCGTTGGATAAAGATTTGAATCAAATCTTGATGGTACAACTGCTGTCAAAATCCCATTGGTTGAGCTGTCATTTTCGTCATTTTTTTTTGTCTTGTAGTCCTAGGTAGTTGTGGCACCACTACCTGACATTGTTCTTTGTTGCAGAGAAAGGACTAACGGTAGACATTTGAATTTATTGGACAAAACCGACATTCCTTGCAGAAACTCCAAGTTAACTCGAAGTTATTTTGTCAAGTCATAAATCATTCCTTTATGGTTGTAAAGGGAATGTTTGTCTCAAGGAATAAATGACAACACTTGAATTCTTTAATAAATGCTCTGCGGTTCCACCAAGTGCTGGAGCGGTTCCATGAATGAACTTGAGGTGCGGTTTCATCAAAACTGCAGAACGCGGTTTTGATGAAGACATGCAGATTCATGCTGGCGGTTCGAGTATAGCAACGAGTGCGGCTTGAAGGACCAAACAACTAAGGGCAAACCGATCATAACTCAGCCTATGACAAATAAAAATCTAGAAATTGACTTATCTAAAAATTGAAGTATAACTGCATTACATGATTCCTAAAGTCCATAAAAAGACACGTGACATGGATCAATCAAATCAAGTAGGGTGTACTAACAAAGAATTCTAACAACTTTTGTAACACATCAACTGGTCATCCTAAACATTATCACTGGCTATCTGTTAACACTTCATTAATAAAAACTTCGAAGGTTTGTTTGAGGGTCTAAATAACGTGTTTTGAGTGTTTTAAAACCTTAATCATGAGGCGGATCCCGATGAATTTTGTTGCTCTCTAAATTTCCTTAATTTTTTTTTCCTGGCTATCAGTTTCATAGGTTTTAGCTATCACTCTCGAAGGCTATTTTCATCCTTAAAAGTTCTTTCAAAATGTTCAATGTGTATCAAAAACACAACAATTGACTATCAAAATTACTAGAATTGACACTAAAATACACTCTCACTTGCACTATAAAACTCCCTTTTTTCTCCCTAGCGATGAAAAACACATGAATTGACAGAACAAAATACTTACAAGTTTGAGTGATAAGTATCGTCAGTACAATTTAAGAATGTCAGATGCAGTTTATAAGAGTACCAGAAAAATTTTAAGCGTTCCAATTTTTTACAAAAATGCAACCTTGTGTTTTTTAAAAAAACTCCACATATTTCCAAAGAGGAAGTCTTGTGTGAGACGGTCTCACACGTGAGACGGGTATTGTTGAGAGAGAAAATGGCCCCGCCCCGCCCCACCCATAAGGGGCAAACCATTTACTCTCTCAATAAGACCCGTCTCACACATGAGACCGTCTCACATAAGTTTTTGTCATTTCCAAAAGTACAACTGCACTTTTCTAAAAATATATTAATCCATTAATTAAAAAACGCGATTTTCTTAAAATTTTGACATTATTTTTTGACACGGGAGTAAATGTAGTCCTCGTTTTCGGTCCGAAGGATATGCGACGTGTGGAGATGGAGGGGTATGGTGGGGTCATTTTATAAAAGCTTATCCAACAAAGATTAAAAACTCGGCGGGAAAAAGAAATTAAATAAATAAATACTATCAACTCATAAAAACACACAATCTCTCTCTCTCTCACACACTCACACACACAAAAAGAAAACTGAAAGGTTTTCACTTCAACAATGGCGCCCCCAAAACCCAAAAGCGACAAGAAACAGCAGCCGGAGCCGTCCGCCGCCAGGGTAACTCGGAGCTCAACTCGCCTCCTACAACCCGCCGGCGGCATTGAGAAGCCGCCGGCGAAACCAGTCCCTGCAACTGTCTCGAAGAAGAAGAAAACCCCCCTGAAGAAGACGACGGAAAACGTTACCAAAGAGGCTGAAGAACAAGTCAAAGGAATTACCACCGTCGTTATTGAGCACTGGTAAATAAATTTCTGATTTCCCCCCTTTTTTTGTTTTCTTTTACCCTAATTAAATTTTATGCTATTATCATGTCTTGTAAGTATCTATTTTTATACAATGTTGAGAATTTAATAAAATACTCCCTCCGTCCCATAAAAATGTTCTTATTATTTGTCATGTTCCCAAAAAGATAGTCTCATTTCTAAGATTGTTAGGTTAAAATCATTGAAATTGCCAACCATGGAACAAGAGGTAGAAACAAGGAAGAAAAGGGAGCTATGGAGTAGTAACTAAGCTTCATTAAGGTCAATGATGGAAATGAAAATGGGACAGAGGAAGTATTTATTTTTGAGCTGAGTTTTTTTTTTTTTTTTTTTTTTTTGGAAATCAGTGTGCTGGGGAAATATGGTAAAAGAAGAAGAGGAGTATTTGGTGAGACCATTTGCGATTATTTTGGGTTATACAGCCTCTAACCCTAATTAAATGTAGCCTTTTTTCTTTTTTTGGTTTGTATCAAAATAGATGTTTACTTGTTGAGAGAGAGAGAGAGAGAGAGAGAGAGAGAGAGAGAGAGAGATTAGAGAAGTTTCCTCCATTCTAAAATAAATTTTTACTCCATCCGTCCCATTAATATTGGTCACATTTGACGTTTTTGGTCAATCTAATCATCCTAGTGAAATTTAAGAAAATATTAATGATAAATCACTAAATAATTTATCAATAACAATTTTTAGAATTTCAATAAGATGATTAGATTGAGTTTAATACTTGGTCAAAGTTTACTAGTGGTGACCAAAAAAGTCAAACATGGCCAATCTGAATGGGACGGAGGGAGTACTTTCTTTGGATTGCAGTTTTCTATGTTTTTTAGAAAACAAGAGAAGCAAATCATGTGCTTTCATAACCATTTCAAATAATCTCCTAAACTGAAATTTATTTTTGTTCATATAAAAAGGAATATCTAAAATCTTCAACCTTAAAAATAATTTCGCAGGATTGTCTATCTTATAATTTCTTTGTACATTAGTAAGCAGTGCAATCAATTCAAGACGAGGGCTTTCAAAGTGAAGGATGGTCTGGAAAGTGGTGTCCCCGGCATCACTGTGCTTATCAACCCAGAAAAGGTGTGCTTATTAGTCATGCTAATGCTTGTCAAGTTTTTAATTTTTTCTCAAATTGACGTAATTAAATACTCTATCCAATTTTTTTAATTTTTTGTTTGTCTTTCAAATTATCTGTGCTGATACTTTAATGGGATTCCACAGGCTATCACATATTATCCACGTTCCAACTTTGTTTGATTCTAATATTTTCTAGGAAGGCAATGTATTCAGGTTTACATCTTACTAGTGGTAGAAGAAAATTAAATACTCATTTCAATCACTTATTGTCGACATTGCTGCTTTTGCCCTTTGATTGTGGTGTAATGTAAACGTACGTCCTACCCTTTCCCATTCTTTGTTAGACCCGAAAATTCTTTAGGAAGACAAAACGACAAAGTCATAGCTCACTAGATGAAGCAAATATTTGTAGAAGCTTTATCCGTGCCGTACAAGCTGTAACATTGTTTATAATTCCCTCGGAACTAGAAAAGTGGCTTTAATTAGTCGAGTTAAGCGGGTTGATAATGAGTTATGACATACGCTTGTCCAAAATTTGTGCACTGAATCTCCTAGATCCCAAATGTTTAGTAATAACACTAGGATAGTCAAATGTAGAAGATGAAGACTAGGACTTTCAAAATCCGAGAACCTTTTTGGATCATTAGCAATTTATAAGAATACCAAATACGAGGAAGACTGTGTCCTTATGTGCAAAGGATCCAGTGACAAGAAATTTGAAGCTTCCCGATAAAGGTTTATATATACACGTTTCTATATGACATGTTCTTAACCTGTCTTTGATAGACGGAAGGGGTGGTCTCTCTTAATATTCTTGTTCAATTGAATTTTGTATGTAATATTTTTATTTTCATTCTCCTTCAAACTTCTGTTTTATAAGGTGCATTTCTTGTTTTACAATACGTTGAAGTATTTGACATTGTTAAATGTTAGGACTACACAACACTTCAGTGTCCAAATTGATCCTATACCTACAAACTTACTTCTAGTGCATTTTTTTTTTTTTTTTTTTGTAGGAGTTCTCGATTTGCCCTTCTATTGTAGAATGCCTTGTTTGAATTAAGTTTATGTGGGTTCGCGAAGGATAGAAATGCTGGGCGATTATGGCAATGTAGGTTTTTGTAACATTGTGGATTGTTTAGATGAAATGGGATGCAAGTATTTTCCTGAAAATACCGATATATTTCTTGGTTCTTAAGGAGAACCTTGTGTTCATTGCTTCTTTATGCGCATTGGAAGCTGTTAGAGATTTGTCCGTCTCAAAAATTGTTAGTTTCTTTGGGTATTTGCAATAGACTGTGACCTCCTTGTATTTTTTTCCCTCTTGAAGGACACCTTGTTCTCTTCTCTATGTACTTTTCCTCCGTTCTATTATATTTATCTTTTAAACAAAAATAATGACAAAAATAAACAAAAATAATGACAAAAAATACGCACCATAAATACAATTTCTTACATGCCTTTGAGTTTGCACTTTACATCTGCATCAGTGTTGTGTAATATCACAGCATACTTCTCTCATTTTAACGTCTTCTCCATGCAGCCAAGACGGGGGTGCTTCGAAATACGCAAAGAGGGTGGTGAGAAGTTCATAAGTCTGCTGGTAATACTTGCACCAACTTTATAGCTATTTCGGTCCGCAAAAATTACTCCTTCATATAAACAAGTATCTTTTGTCACACAACAGAAAAATTATTCCTGTTAATATGCACGAACATTACTGCTTTGCTCTTTATTTATCATGATATATCATCAATGCCAACAACATTCTTGATGGAACTTAGCTTTTGCCCCCAAATGAATGTCCCTTGTGTAAAAAAAAAAATAAAAAATTGTCCCTAATTGTTTCTTTACCAGACTTTTTTCATTAGTCACGTTATACTTGCAAAACGGAGCATTTGGAAAACTCCGTAACAAGAATATATGGATCTTCGCCATTTAATAGTCTAAAATGTGAACATTTTCAGAATGTCCCTAAATGATATTTGGACATTCGTTTAGGGACAAAGGTAGATGAGCTTCTCTTCCATCTCTTACGTGAATACCCTCCAGTAATTATTATACTATGTTAGTTTGTAGTACTCGCGTATACATTCGTATCTACCCTGGACATTATTTTTCTCCTTCGTTCATGCAATGATTTTACATATTCCTCAGTGCAAGACGGCCCCAAAAAAGAAGAAAATAAAAGAGAGACTAATATTGTGTGTTCTTGAACTCTCAATCTACATTAGCGGATGAATGTGGTGATCTGAATTTCTCCAAGTCTTTTTATTCTCACCTTTTTTGGTCAACTTTAACTCGGGGTACTTAGATTATACTCCCTCTGTCCTCGAAAGATTGTCTTATTTGACTTTTTATGGTCAACACGAGTAAACTTTGACCAATCATTAAGGTCAATGTAATCATCCGAATAAAATTTTAAAATTTCTTATTGATAAAGCGTTAAACGATTTATCGATAATAATTTTTGGAATTTTGTTGAGATGATTATATTGACATCAATGCGTGGTCAAAGTTCATTAGTGTTGATTATAAAAAGTTAAAATTAGACAATCTTTCCGGACAGAGGGAGTATATCTGTTGTTTCTTTGCTATACACAATTACACATAAACCGGATACATAATTCTCATAGTCGTCAGTGATGGAACACACTTTCTCTATTTTCATCAGAAAGAATCTCATATCAATATCTAAGTTTCCTGCAATGTTTGATTTTATTATTTATTTATTTGCAGGATATGAAGCGTCCATTTGCGCCAATGAGGGCACTTGACATGGATAATGTCATATCTGACATTATTAACAAGATAAAGTAATGGATGGCTGTGTGTACTCAAATACAACTTGGATGTCATGGTGATATTCCGTTACAAAATTGATGGAAAGTAACGAAACCTGACTATGTTTTACTGGGGGGTTTGATTGTTCTTCTGCTTAGGTCTACCCTTCCCATTTTTGTGTTGTATTGAGTACCCAACATTCATGTCATTAGAATCCTGGGTTTGAAAATGCTGTACTCTTAATGCATTTTTCGTAGATAAATTGATCGGATTAGTTAGCTAGCTAGTTGGGACGATCTTTTTCATGTGGGTGCAACACCGAATCTGAAACTGAAGAATTGTAGTATGTAAATCCGGGAATTACAACTGAGAAGTCAACTTCTCAGTTGTTTTTCCTTGTTAAGGTACTAAATTTGTAGTATCGTATCCCTTTTTTGTTTGGTGAAAGACATTCCTTTATTGGGAGGTCTAAGGTTTCCTTCTCTCTAATAGTTCTCTCTAATAGATTAGGCACGCGCAGTATAATCATGAAACGCCTCCACCGCGAATTAGAAAGGCGGGGTCTTGTGGGACGTAAGTGGTAGATGCTCTTTGAGGAAGTCTTGTGTAACACGGTCTCACACGTGATATGGGTATCGTTGTGAGAGTAAATGGGCTTGCTCCCCCCCGCCTGTATGAGACAAACCATTTACACTCTCAACGAGGTTCATCTCATGTGTGAGACCGTCTCACACAAGTTTTTGTCATGCTCTTTCACTTGGTCTTCCCTATTCTAAGACATCAAGACCTGCTTTGGCATCCGTCATGCGAGCCCCCAACAGGGGGCTTGCTTTGCTGGAGGCAGGCTCACTAACCGAGATTCCCAACTGCAAAGATCTCTGGAGTTGAGCTACTTTTTATGGGTAGCAGACTCCTATTGTCGTCGTATATGGAATTCCCCTCACCTAATTGTAGTTTGTCCGACAACTCTTGTTGAAATCATTACTCTCCGACCTCAGAAAGCATGGACATAAGGCGCATAGCCATTCTAGGGGTTCTAGGGGTTTGCGCTAACCAGGTTCGGGGAAAGTGGAAGTTTATTAGACCGAGTGTAGGCATCATGGGCCCAGAGTGTAAACATCAATTAATAAATGTCACGTAAGATTTTGTGAGCATTTTATGCCTTTAGTATTGCTCTAAGTGTATACTCCCTCCGTCTCACCACAAGTGCTATTAGAATTGTGGGCACAATAATTAAGAAAAAGAAGTAAATGTGTGGTGGAAAATAAAGAGAGGGAATGAGTGGGGTAAATAGTAGTGTTAACGTGGAGTTGGGCGGAGTTGGGGTAAATAGTAGTGTTTTTTGATCCGCCATGGGCGGAGTTGCCCGGAGGAGAAAGATATGCGGTTGTGGTTGTCGGAGGCGGTAACGTGGAGCTGTGGGTGGTGGAGTCGTGGGGTGGTGGACCGGTGGGTCGTACGTGGCGCCGCCCTTATTTGCTTAAAGTACTGGAGAGAAGAGAGATGTGAGATGACTGAGTGAAGAGAGGCTGCGAGAAACTAAGAGAGGCTGTGAGTGTGAGTTATATTTTTAAGGTTAGGGTTTCCAACTTGAAAGTCTTAAATGGGTTGGGCCTCATTTTAATGTGGGTTGGGAGATTGAAAATTCAATTAGGATGAATAAAGATATGTCAATGGGCTTGCATAGTGTATCAATGTACTATTGCTTTTTATCTTTAAAATATTTTAAAATTTTAAAATACTCTTAATTTTGATGTATTCTTTAATTAATTTAAAATAATTATTTTTGAGAAACAACAAAAATAAGTGGAATTAATTTTTAAAATTTATATATATGCATATATTAACGGATTTGTGAAAAAAATTAAAAAATACGTTAAATTCTAGGCCCCGCCTAGGCCCTGATTAATCCTTTAGGCGCTAGGTCCAGCTCGGCCGCCTAGCGATTTTTAGAACTGGTTTAAACATCCAAATGGTGATAACAAGTTGTAGCCTATCAAGTATATATATATCAGTCCATGTTTATTTATTTTGTAAATGTGATATATTTGTCGGACCTGGAATCGCTCCAATGAAAATTAGCTCCAACGATTCTCCCACAAAAATCAATGAACGTTTTACATTGTCTATACAATGTAAAATGTGTATTACTGAAAGTAAAAAAAAAAAAAAAAACGTTTTTTAACAATGTGGAGCTAACACGTTTCACGTTGGGTAGTAAACGTTTTACAAACGTTCGATTGATTTTTACATGAGTGGAGCGTTGGAGCTAACTCTCGTTGGAGCAGTTCAAAATCCGATAGTTTTGTCTAACAGTTGAACACTTTAATATCACCTGAAATACAACAACTTCACTTGCACAGGGGAACCACTATACCATGCACATGTGCCTGTATAAGTTATATTATTCATATTCTATATTACAAGAGAACAACATGATATTTGTTTATTCATTTTTGTTTTCTTTTGAAGCAAAAAAAAAAAAAAAAAACATGGTTGGAAAGTTAAAATAAAAAAGAGTACACTAGACATGTACAGATCCTTCCCCCTGTCTTTTAAATTTAAATACATTCAGGAAGTAAACAAAAGAGATGTGCCAATTTCGAAAGAAAAGCGGTCGCAATATAAGGAAGAAAATATGAAATCATCAACGTTTGCAGAATCATGTCTGTCAGCAAACTATACCATCTCGGATATTTTCTGAAGAATGGTTTGAGGTGAGCATCAATCATAGACATCTATTCCGAAGCTTCATGTTTCTAACTGATCAATCCAAGCGTGATTTGAAGCAGAATACAGACTAGCCAGCTATCAAGTTTCAAAGAGAATTTCAAAGTCAGGAATCTCCGAAAAGCATGAAATGTCTAAACAGACAGTAACATCATTCATCATCATAGTGATGGGGCCAAAACTGTAAACGTAAATACCCTTCACATGACATGCACATGACTATTTTCCGTTAAATTTCTAATGTCGTTTGGTGTCAGGGGTAAAATGGGATTCATAGTTAATTAAAGTGCCACCTTGGAAAAAAATTCACGTGAGGGTGCAAAGCGGGATCACGTATATACTTTGAGGGTGTAAACTTATTATGGCCAAAAAATAAAATTTTCTACTCCCTCATAGGTAAAAGTGGATAATCATTTTGGATGAATGGAAATTTAGTGATGGGGCCAAAATTGTAAACGTAACTATAGATGCCTAAAAACGACTGTAGCTTCGGTTATAACCACTCATGTTTTGTTTAGCGATTTTAGCTCACCTACTATGGATACAATCCATACTTACTCCCCCCCCCCCCCCCCCCCACCTTCTAACTCCACCCATTTTTTCAATAGAACCTCTAACCCCATCAACAATTTTTGACGGAATGTTATTTTAAACTCACATATTGTGATTCTTAACGGGAGTTAAATAGCACTCCAAGTTCACCCCTTTGTCAATAATGCTTAAATTCAATATTAAAAGTTTCTATAGGTGGGTTAGAAATCGCTTTCCATTAAAAATTATTGACGAAGTTAGAAGTTCTGTTGTTTACTATTGATGGAGTTAGAGGCTGGGTTGAAAGTATGATCGTATGCATAGTAGGTAATACATGAGTGGTTAAAAAGTTTAAAATTTTGTTAGGCCTTCTACCGAAATTCGAAATATGAAATGCGGACAGAATGGATAGAGCATACCTAATTGTCAAAAAAGCGAGAACGACGTCTTCTGGAGCTGTGAAATTGATTAACAGAAATTAGAGCCACAACAAAATCTGAAATATTTTGGACATTCATATTGGGACGGAGTAAGTAATTAACAGCAAAAATATCAGAGCAGAAAGCTCAAGAAACAGTGTCGCTCATTCAGTATTATAACTTGTCACCTAGATATTGACTAGGTATAGAAAATCAGCATTCACAAATCATTCACTCTGTTACATCTACACCAGCATGTAGAATACTCATATATATCATATTTTTAAAGAATAAACATAGGGCAAAGTACATAAGATAATAAACAATATTTCAGGATAGCATGATATCACAGTAACTTGTACAAATTCCAAGACTACTTGTATTTTCCACAACACTTTCAAAAGATAATACTCCCTCCGTTCCATGTTTGAAGGTGAAACTTTTGAATTTGGTATTTTTACGCCTTTTGTATATATACATCTTTGTATTTCGAGCAAGTCTTATGAAATAGTTTTTCCTAACACTAGGAAAAAAAATGGTTTTTAGGGCCTAAACTGCCAGTGTACAAGTTCAAATCTCACGTTTGTCAGTTAAAACTGCCAATTCGACCACGCATCCGACTGGGGGTTATCAGTGACGGGCTAACAGTTTTAACTGATGATCTGACAAATTTAACTTGTAAATTGGTCTAGAAGCTTCAGTTTGAGACTTAAAGTTACACCAAGTGAGATTAGATTAAAAGCTCTTCAGGTAATTATGAATCGCAACTGTGTGAAATTGCAAGTGATCAGTCTTGGTATAGTAATTCGTGCTTGGAGCGACGCACTACTATCCTTACTTTGCAAGTTTCAATATATACATGGCAGTACTCTGAAATTACTTGGGTTAAGTAGATTGCAGGACGAAGGGTATAATTCCAAAATTTTCCTAACGGTAATACTCCGCCAGATCCCAGAAGATAATCCCATTTAACTTTTGACAGTCAACCCAAGATAACTTTGGCCAAACACTATTACACTAACATCAAACTAAACACCCCAATGAACTTGTTTTTTCTTTTTTGTTGATAATCACTTAATAATTTAGCAATAACAATTTTTAGAATTTCACTAGGATAATTAGACTGACATTAGTGTTTGGTCCAAGTTTACATATGTTGACCATCAAAAGTCAAAATGAGACTATCTTTCCGGGACGGAGGGAGTATTTTGATACCGAAAGCAAAACACTCATTTAACACTACCAAACAAACAAGTCAAGTTGTGACTAGGCAATGCACTCACCTGCGATGCCCAGCTCTACCCCTCGAGAGACCACTGGAAGTAGTCACAAACTCATCATCCGTCCCATCAGCTCTATACTCTGCAAATTCTACTGACGTAACAGACCCCTCGTCAGAATTAGAAGTATCATAACTCAAACGGTGGGTCCCTCTTCTTGACTCCGCAGCTCTAGATCTTCTTCTATTTCTCGAACCCCTAAACTTGTCAAAAACCTGATACAAAATGCAAGAAGTCCACCAATTTCCTTCACCCCCTCGAAAGTCTTCATATTCATCACCAGAGTCAACTTCACCATATTCTATCACATAGTCTCCAAGAACCACACCACGTGGCACCTCTGAATGGATCGTGCTCAAAACATCAACGATCTCAGATGATTGCTGAAAATTTTCCCAATCAAGCTGTCTCGCAGGATCGATTTTCGACGGTCGTGATTGAGGATGCTCGAGTTGAGCATGTTGCCCAAGTTCTAAATAGGTTCCCGTAAATTCACATTGAAAATCTTCGCAACAACGCTTTTTCTCATCTAAATTTACCCGGGCCCACTCAACAACCACCCATCCAGTAACTTCTCCTCTACACAGTGGGCAAGTTGGCTTGTCAGTATCTCTGATAGATGATGTATCGGATACTACAGGTGACTGCGAACCAGATAACATCCCATGTGCAACTCTGAAACGGTCTAAACAATTTGACTGTAATTGATCAGTGTCGCATACAAAAGACCGGCATCCTTTATCGTAAGAGGAGCATTGAAGAAGAACACAATTGTGAGGGAAATCCAAGCATATGGGACATAATACATCTTCCCAGTTAGTATTTAGCTGAAACTCTTCCATGCAGTAATTGCTTGCTTGAAGCTCGTATTACAGGAACTTCCCAAGGAATTGTGCAGATGATTCACATCAATTATCCATTAGCATGTGGCAGCGTACTTCCTATTGGATCAAGTATTAACATGAGTCACAAATTTAGAAAAATGATGGAAACGTTACTTGAGCAAGGAGGACTTACAGCTCTTATGACAGAAAAACTTAATCCGATACAACCGTAACCATAGCACACGGTAAAAAGAAAAGGAGGAAAAAAAGATCAAAAGATGGTTGCGAATTTGCGATAGCAAAAACAAAGGTCATGGTTTCTTTTGACACTCATAATTGTTACTCCCCCCCCCCCCCCGGTCCCAGATCCTACTTTCTTTTTTGTTACGTCCCATAGTAAGAGTCCCATCCCCAAAACGACAAAGGATGAATAGCGTTTTGGACAACTTTGTCCTTCTAATGCTTCTATAATTACAAAACTAAACAACTCATACAATTACTCACTTGAATCAGAAACATTGGCTTTTTTATAATTAGCTACAAATTATGTTTTGTCGTTAATCAATATAAGAATAAGAATGCCCTACTTCTGGTTGACGAACATACACATGGCTTGGTGGGACTCACTTTTCCTACCAAGTGTAATCCTATAAAATCCTTGCAACCCAGAATACAATTCAACTTAAGGTTTTTATATATAAATGTGATTTTTTGTGAATCTTAAAACAAAATTGTATATACTCCCTCCGTCCCTAAATAAATTTCCAACGTTCAAACGACTTTGTCCCAAAATGAATGTCCAATTTATTAAAAAGCTACCAAATCCTCCTCATCATATAACAACTTCTAATTCACAGGTAGACTCACGTAGACTCATCTGCAATATAGAGATCACTAACGATTTTTATGTACTTGAGCTACTAAACATGCTCAGTTTAACCTTTTTGAGCGTGTTCCTCAAAAGTGAAATTTGGACATTCATTTAGGGACAAAAGGAAGTACATGATACTCTTGGACATTCATTTTGGGACGGAGGTAGTAAATCATTTATATATATTCATAAACAACACACTCAAACACACACACATACACAGAGAGTTATATATGTTTACACACTAATTAAACTATGAGGATGGAAACAATCAAACTAAAAAAAATTGAACCAATAAGTATCAATTCGAATCGAAATAGAGCAATCTAAATTGACAGTAAAAGCAAGGATCAATAACTATTGACCAATAAACAATCTAATAACAATAATTATTATTTTTTTTAAAAAAAAGAAGAAATTGATGAATCAAATCAAAAGAAGAACTCACAGAAGAGGGTCAATCAATCAATCCACTGGGTCAAGAAAATCAAAAGTCAACTTCAAATTTGTGCCCAAGAAGACGAGATAAAGAAATTCGTGGGGGGGGGAGGGATTGAATGAATGAATGAAGAATCGAAGGATTCGTGATTCTGAAAATGGGGGGTGTGGAAGGGGAAGACTAATTTTGTTGCTGTGGCGACGGAGTTGGAAAGAGTATGGCAATTGCTTGGTGGGGGTATCAACTGTGTGTTTATGTGTGTGTGAGAGAGAAAGAGGTCAGTCGGAATGAAAAGCTCGGAGATTAGGTGAACACGTAAAGTGTCACTATTGTAATGGGATTAATTCACTTTGTGGTCCCTATATTTCGCCAAATTTCTCATTTAGATCCTTTTCGCAATTTTATACTCCATTCTAGTCTTTTTAGTTTATTCACTTTTCACCATTTTGGGTGTTCTATTTGATTGTTCACACCCGTAAAACGGAAAGTTTATATTATTCTTTATTCAATGAGACTCAGTTGTCATACTCACAACAACTGTCTCACTCACAATTTCAACCTCACTCATTTATCCCATCACACTTTTCATACTCACAACACCCACTCAACTATTAATATTAAATATTTTTCTTTAAAACTCGTGTTTTGATCATAAACAAACTAAGAAGATGGAGATAGTATACTATTTCCTCTTTAATTCGTTTTCATAATACATATATTAACCTTTTCTTTTTAACCATTTCTAGAATAATGATGCCGCAAAAAACGTACCGGATCAGCCTTCGTCTAGCGGTTCGAATAAATCCAGCAATAAGAACTTCCACGTTCGGATCTGCGCACGATGAACAAACGTAAACTACGCCGGGGCTTCACCGGCGAAGGCCCTCCGGCGTGAGAATAAGAATTCGGGTGGTATATGAAAATAGAGAAATCAATTGACTAGTTTAGAGCCAGAGAGTTCATTACCCGTTTCCTGTGTAGATGACCTGCTTATATAGGCGTGGGTGAATGAGTCCTGACTTGTCAAGTAAGCCAGCATGCCCGTATTGATCTAGGACTCGTATTCCTTGGAGATAGACTCCTGATAAGGATGATGATATCCCAGTTATCTTGTAGAAGAGATATCCTTGTTTAGATAAGGATTCTTAGTGCTAGAGTTGTAATAGAACTCTGTAAGTAGACTCCCTATGATAATGGGAGGTTTCTGATATAACTCGGCCTGTCATCTAGCCCGACTCGTTATTGAGGCCGACTAGGGATTAGGCTCTTAGATCTCGGCCTAGGCATGGTCTGCCTACTCGGCCTAATTGATGTCGGCCCGTGAAGCATGGGCTTCTTGGGAATGGGCCTCCCGATATGGGCCTTTAGGTGCGTGGGCCCAGAGCATGGGTCTTATTTAACCAAGTCGGTTTATGTCGCTCAGTGGCCTTTGAGTTTCTATCTTGGCGTGACGAGTAGGAACTGGACTGCACTGATTACAACATTTATTGTTGACTTGACATTCAGCCGCCAAATCCTTATATCTTTAGATATTCTGACAGCCTCCGAATTATACTTGGTGAAGTAATCATTACTTCTTTTGGAAACTGGGGTTCATTAATTACAACCCCATTATGAGTAGTATAAATACTCCAACCTTTCACATTCTGCTGGCCACAAAAAGGAAGTCAGTTTACCAGAATCTCCCCTTCACCTTCAATAAACCTTCAAGAAAATCAAGATGACGCCCAAGAGATCATATGGCGATGCCTTTCCAGAGGAAACCGATTCCGAAAACTACGATGAACGTTCTCTAAATGACAGCAGCAGTGATTCTATAGTGCCCTCAAAACCACGTTCGTCTTTCCCAGAGGAGGACTCTCCGACCGATAGCAATGGAGAATACCACTCCCCAGATCCCATGTAGAGCGATGATGAAGAATTTTCTGATAGCATTGATGGCAGTGGCGATGGCGATGGCGATGGCGATGGTGAAGGTGGCGAGGACGAATATGATGATGATGAAGAGGAGGAGAATGCCATGGATGATACTGAGATGGGCTATGATGGAGATATTGAGTAGGAAAAAAGTTTGGGTTCTTTGTTACACTGTGGTAGTAACTTTTCTTTTCTTTTCACTCCTGTAAAGGGCCAGGCCCCCTGTCATATTGTAGGGGTCCTTTTGGTATATCAATAGAAGTATCTTGCTTCCTGTTAATCATTGCTCTATCTGTGATTTTGCTTGTTTGTAGTGATGACTCTTGCCTTGTTGCTTTTTCTTACAATTCCATCAATGCATTCGGATTCTTGATGTCGGTTTCATCTTGTGCCGACCACTTGGATATGTCGGTGTTAGGTGTGCTTGCCTAAATAGCTTTATTATAATTTGATCCTTTAGGACGAAACCGAGATGTCGATGCACATACGTCGGTCTGTGCTGGCAGTCCTTCGATCGTTCACAGTTTTCTAGGCCCATGATGTCACAAACTAGTGACGTCACTCGTGTCAAGCGGCGATGGATAAGCGAAGGGACTTTCACTTTATGGGGAAGCCTCAACCCTTAATTATAGACAATGATGGCTTAGGGTGATGACGTGTGCAGCCGCCAATTACCCCGAGATTTTCACGAGACCTTGGATGGATATGGTTCAAATTCTCGGGGTATACCCGAACTGAGAATTCTAAACGGTTGAAATCCCTAAATCCCCCTTTTCCCTTTTTAGTTTTACTTAAACAGTCAAAAAATCTTTTGAATCCAAGACATATTTTGACGGCGATCCTACCGACGACTCCTGTACGTTGCTTGATTCCGGCAAGATTCAACCGGTGCTTTCGGCGATATTTCTTCTTTTTGTCCACTCATCTTCATTCTTCGACTTTCAATGCTTTACCAGGTATCCTTCTATCCCCTTCACATTTTCGATTTCTCTGCACAATTTTCCATCTTAGCTTTGCTTCGCCTCTGCTCTACATTCAAATGTCCTTTGATTGTTCATCTTTGGTTCGTCTGGGTTTCCAAAGAACAAATCTGTTGGTCCCAAAGGGCAACAAGGGTATGAAAAATAGCTAGAGGGGGGGTGAATAGCTGTTTTAAAATCTTTTCGTACCCTTGAAAACTCAATTGCAAATGCGCACTTTATCAAATAAGCGTTATGATATGTGCCTAAGTGAGTGAGTGAAATGCACAGCGGAATTTAGTAATGTAAATAGGCGTAAAGTATGATAAAGGGGTAGCACACACACTCTAAGTATTTTGGCTCAAAGTGGGTGAAATAAGAAACTAAGGCAAATGATATAACAAACACAACACAGTTCAATCAATCAATCTACAATGAATAAATAAGCAAGTAATTAGATATGATATGAACTTGTAAAGAAATAGCAAGATATGAACAAGAGCTATTTGGAGAGGTTCGATCGGGAAAATGATCTACGTCCTCTACCAAGATGGTTAGTCTTGAATTTCTAATGGAGATCTTATTTAATGAGAGAGTGTTACAAATTACAACTTTTGAGCTTATACACTAACTCAAGATCTAATATTCTATGAATGAACAAATCCAAAACAATAACCGGTGTATCTCTTAAAGAAAGATCTAAGTGATCAAACTTAAAGAGGTGCGTGTGTGATTTTAGTATCAGGGCTCTTTAGATCTTTGAGATTGAGAGCACAAGAAAACTAAAGTGTTATAGCTTAAAGATCTGGGCTAAGGATGAAGGTATGAAGATGTTCTTGAGGAATCTGGGAATTTCAAAGGCAATCTTCAAATCTTCAACAAATGCTTGAGAGAGAAATTCTTGGAAATCTTAGCAATTCTTTAGCAACTCAGCAACTTCAAAATGTTGAAGTTATGGGGTATTTATAGTGAAATTCCAAAAACTAGCCGTTGGGAATTCATGATGATTCTGAGCAAAGGACAAATGTGATGTCGCTCATTGAGTGGAGCACGTGTCCTTTTATAGCCGTTAGACACATAATGTTGGTAGTGGTGCCCTAGGCACGTTTAATAAACGTTGTAATTGTTATCATTTATTTCATATCAATAAAGAGATGTTTTGATTATTATTGTTGTTCATGTTTACTTATAATAATCCCCGTCCCTAGTACTTGTTAAGCACTAGTATAAAGGCTAAATGATCATGGGATGATCATGTTAGATTTATGGGTACTTGTTTGGAACAAAGTACTGGACTTAACCCGCTGCATGAGATTTATGTCATGGTCTATGTCGTACATATATCTCATATTAGTTATGTCATTTGAATCCTTAGACATGAAGTTATTATAGTCTTCCACTTGATGAACATTGTGTTTGACATATTCAAACGCTACCTTAACACGGTAGTTATAAAGGGTATGATTGGCATAATCGGATTCCCGTTGGGAAGAATAATAAGCTAAATGGATTTGTCCCTCCACGGAGAGATGTCAAGCTTGGGCCCCTCGAAGGAATGATGTTGATGAAATGTTCGGCCGGACTCAAATGGATTGATTGGATCAATAGCATTTGAATTATCAACATATTCGGAATCGAGAAAGTATTGAACAAAACAAGTTGACTGTTTGACCATGACTTGTGTTCAATGACATCGTGGACAAAGGGATTGTGACATATTCAAAAGGAATGCAAAATTGTATCTAGTTACACTATTTGGATAGGTATGACGGTTTGCTAGAACCTAATCATATCTTATGGGTTCATGTTTGAGTCCATTGCCAACCTAGTGTAATCCTAGAGGGTCACACACAAATAGAACGAATCATAAATGACTAAATTGGAATTATGGAAAAATGTCAGGCTTTGGCTCTGGCACGGTCGTGCGCCTTAAAATGGCACGGCCGTGCCATAAATCCAAACCAAGGCAAATCTGTCGACATGTTTGACACGACCGTACCAAGAAGTCAAGCACGACCGTGCCGAAATCGGTCGACTGGGGGAAATCACGCGGACCTGATGGAACGACCGTGCCAGTTTATAGGGCACGACCGTGCCAGTCAAGTCGGCCAGAATTCCTTGTTGCCTAATTTGGTGACGGGATTTAGGATTCCTAAGTCCTTAAGGGTTAAGGATTGGGACCTATTTAAAGATTCTTTCAGCAGCCATTAGACATATGATTGTGAGTGCCTCCATAAGGTTTTGAGAGGTTATTTTTCTTGTTCTAAGATCCTAAAAGTGAAGAACAAGAATATTCATAATTCCATATAGTTCTTGCAATTGTGAAAGTGTGTTTCACAATTTGGTCTAGCAACCAAGATCAAGAAGTTGCTTGATATTCGTTCGTGGTGTGGATACCGCTAGAGGGTGAAGCTCATTATCTTCAAGGTTCGCGTTCTTGATCAAGTTTCAAAATCTCCACCAAGTTCAAAAGCTAGAAATTCATAGCCATCAAGGGTTAGTTATTCCTCTATTCCTCTTGTTGTATTTGACTTAACCACATGAACGGATCCATGGCTTTGGGTTTCATTAAAATTTTAAATGCTTTATTCCGCTGCGCATGTTACAACGAAACCCAACAGTGGTATCAGAGCCCCGTTCATGTTGATTATTTCAATACTAAGATCATGTTGTGTGAATATAAATTGTTTATGTGCCTAGCATGGTATGAATATTGGATTACGTGATGTTTATGTGTTATATGATTTTATGTGGTTTATTGTTTTAGAAACTTTAATCGCACTATTCAATCGCAATAAAAATTATGGTGGATTTAAAATTGTTTTGATTATCAATTTTGATTGGATCAAAGTTTTGATATTCTAGGGATTCAAGAATAAATTGTTTATTCAAGGTTTTGTTGATCATGGTGATTGGATCACCAAGAACACCAAATCCTTATTGAATCGGGAAAAAAAATTTTGAGACAAATTTTGGAACTTTAAAATTTTGATTTTCGGAAGGGTCCGACCGGACCCATACCTTGACCCGGCCGGACCTAGGGTTTGGCGCGGGGAAGGGCTTGGGTCCTGGGTGTGGATCTTGGGTTTAAATTTTCTATTTGTTTTAGTCTTGTGAGTCTAAGATTGGTTCAAGGTTTGGATGGCTAATCTACGTTCATCGAGATTGTGTTTCCCAAACTTGATCGCAATCGAAGTTTCAAAGATAAAACGAAGTTAGAATTATGAAGAGTTCATAATTGCTAAAATTAAGAAACAAAGTTCTTGATTCAAAGATTGGAGATCCATGTGGAATTGTGAATGCAATTGGCCTACGTTCATCGAGACCATCTATTGCTTAGTTTCGGCCACATGGACTACTTTCTTGGTTTCTTGAATAAGTGCGGAATTGTGGATGCCATATGGCTTAGTTTCGGTCGCACTTCTTGTTGTCTTGATTTGGAGATGATAACCAAAGTTCAAATAGTCTCATCCTCATAATTATAGAGAAACTAATGTCACATAAATATTATGCTTAAATTAATGGAGATTAATTTAGTGGCTAAACTTGATGTGTAACATGTTTATATTATGTGCTCATAAATGTGTTATATGCTATATGTGATGAACCTTCAAAGAAAGTTTTAAGTCCTTTTGTCATGCCATGATTAAAACACTTGTTTATACATGAGTAATTTTATGTGGGCTCGCCAAAGCGAGGTGCATTGATTTTATTCATGTTTGAGCAAGATGAGTGAATAAGAGTTTCCTATGCGTTTAAAATGGTTGGACTTAATTAAGCGTCAAAACAGTTTTGGGCTTAAGGCAAAGATGAGATTTAACATGCTTTTTGAAATTGGATTTCTTAAAGAATCTCATGAAAAGAACTGAGAGTCATATGAGATATGATTGACAAGAGTTGTCTACCTAATTGATTTAATTTTGAGCGGTGCGCCAAAGCGTACTCAAAATTAGATTAAAGCGAGATCTCAACCCAATTAAATTATATTATACATTGGATGTATAAGAAGGTTATATAATTTAGTGGGAGTATTTTGTTTAAAATACATTATTTATCTCTTTAATGAAAATCGGTACTTATTAAATTTTGGAAATTTTGCATATTTGTAGACAATGACTAATAACACTCAATCAATGTCGTTGCGATCGATCATTGAGAAGGATAAGCTCGAAGAGAATGGTACAAACTTTATGGATTGGATCCGTAGCATAAGAATCGTTCTTAGGCAAGAAGATAAGTTGTACATTCTCGATGGGCCTTGACACGCCCCAAGTCCCGGGATTCCCTAATAGAACCTCGAACCTGGTGCGCGTAACTAACAAGAAACAAGAAACTAACGGGAAACAGGAACAATACCTGTTAAAAACAAAACTGACATGATATATCTACTCAAGAATAGGGAGCTAAGATAGCTCACACGAGTTCTAGACCAAGAAAATTAAAACCAAACAAGGTTACATACAGCGGAAGACATGCCTAGCAAATAAGCTGGCATCAAGAACTGTCTAGGGACAACAAATACTACCCCAATACAAGCCCAGAGTTTAATTAACTCATACAAGATCGTCCTTACCAAAATATAAAAGGACACTAACTTTGAACAAGAATATCCTGCTGAGTAAATTCCCAGCTAAGTCGAGCCTCACTGCGTACTATCCCCTGCTTTCCTGGGGGGGGGAAACAATTAAACAAATAAAGGGTGAGATAAATCTCAGTAAGCTATTAACATGCAACTATATGTCATGTTATCATGCAATACAAGTAGATACTCAACTAAATATATATCAAGTATCATCAAGTAACAAGTATAGGAGAGGCTAAGCCAACCCAACAAGTAATCAAGCTCAAGAAAGGTTCAGGTAACAAGTAGTCAAGTAGTGTGAGAGGCTAAACCAGCTCACCAAGATGCACATAGGCCTATCACGCATTGTACCTGAATCCTTCCTTATTTCTCCCAGGAATACCATTTGTTGTCGATGCTTTTCTAGCTGAGGACAACCAAGAACAGGAACAAGAGACTGCTGTGCAGTATATAAGAAGACCTGGTAACCAGTGTCAACCACAAGAACAAATCCACGTGGTGTTCGGGACGGGAGTTAGCATTCACTTAGGTCAGGCTTATTGCTCCAACCAAGGAAGCTATGCCCTTACTATGGCCAGTAGTAAGGGGTCGGGCGGAAATACATAGGGACCCGATTGTCACTTAAACCCCAGCTCTCGCCAAGCGTGAACCTATATATTTTCG
Organism: Campanula takesimana; assembly: GCA_026119855.1. Classification (NCBI taxonomy): domain Eukaryota; kingdom Viridiplantae; phylum Streptophyta; class Magnoliopsida; order Asterales; family Campanulaceae; genus Campanula; species Campanula takesimana. The sequence continues at coordinate 545,865 of JAOWBW010000058.1, forward strand.
AACAAGCAAGGAGAACCAGCTGGACTCACACAAGAAAGTACAAGTAGATATTTACTTGAACAACGGAAACAGAACTCAGTCCCTTATTAGTGGACTACTCTTTATGCACCATGTAATCATGTATCATGTGCTCACGAGAATATGCACCATGTAATTATGTATCATGTGCTCACGAGAATATGCACCATGTAATTATGTATCATGTGCTCACGAGAATACAAGTACACGTACTCAATTATTGTGAATACCAATCAAGTTCAACTATGGCACGTAAGTGTCCATGTAACACGATCAATCCAAGTTAGGGCCTATTAATAACAGACCTCAATCACGTAGTAGGGTATATCACTTAATCACATGCCAAGTTTGCACGTACATATTTATATCACGTTTAACACATTAAAGTGTCTATCACGATACCCTTACTATCAAGTAGAGCCCAATACCTTAGACTCTAAACACGTAGTAGAATAGGTCACATTGTACCTAGACACAGTCATACTTCACGTATATGTATCGTTAGTAATCGAATACATTTCCTAACACCTATTGTGTTCTGTAATCATTCTTATTAATTTAAATCGTAGTATTCACGATTATATGAATTATCTTCATATTACACTAGTCCCTATTTTCTTTAGGAACCATTTCAAGACAAGATATCTTCTTTATATTTTATATACTTCATTGAGTATATACACGATTAAAAACTAAATCATTTACACTTTAGTGCTTATTTATAGCACTTCCAATATACACGTATCAAGTTCAAGTATGTAGTAGAGTTAATCATTCTCTATCTAGTTCCATAACCCAATTCTTTGGTTATTCATACCATGTACCACTCAATCAAGAAGCCACATTCTATCAAGTAAATATATGCAAGATTCGCATATACACATCAAGACTCTTTCAAGTTTGTTACCATACACCTATATTGGTGTCAAGGCACGTACAAGATTTTATAATCTTCTATTCAAGTCTTAATCCAATTATTTGGATGTTCAAGTCATGTACAAGATTTTATTGTCTTATATTTCAAGTTACTGTCTCATCTTAAGACATTCAATACATATACAAGATTTTATCATCTTATACCCAAGTTCTCAATCCATTCCTTTGGATGATTAAACATGTACAAGAGTTAATTAACTTATATTTAAGTTATCAATCCAACTCTTTGGTTATTTAAGACAAGTACAAGATTTTCTCATCTTATATTCACGTTTTAATTAAGAAGATGAGCTATACATTTTCCCAATCACGTTCACAATCCTATTCCTAGGATATTCAAGTTCAAGACATGTAAAAGAGTCCTTACTCTTACACTCAAGTTCAAGTTCAGAAGATGAATTATACATCTTACTCGTACAAGTTTTCAAATCCTTTTCTTAGGACATTCAAGCTCAAGACATTAGTTGGTGCCCCTAAGGTACACAAACATTAACTTCAAGACACATAAAAGAGTTACTACTCTTATATCCAAGTTATCATTTAATTATGATTCAAGTCCAACTTTCATTTATTCACAAAGGGACTATTTTTCAATACTAGAGTGTTCTACAACACTCATCTAGGCCATCTAGGGTAGTACCCTAAACCTAGATCAAGAATACTTCAAGTTCAATTTAAGTAAATGAGCTATACAACTCATACTTACAAGTTCTTAATCCCCTACATAGGATATTCAATCTCAAGTCATTGTTTTAATTCCCATAAGGTGCACAATCATAGGCTTTAAGACAAGCATAACACATAAGTGCTTGTTCATAGCACTTTCAAGACATATAAAAGAGTTATTACTCTTATACTTAAGTTCTCATTTGAGTTCTATAAGTGTCCATGTACAAGACTAAGTTCTCATTTTAATTAAATGAGTATTCATGTTCAAGACTCACTTCTGATACCCCTAAGGTATCACAATCATACTAGGACATCTTATCCTAAGGCTATATGCCTTAACAAGGGTTATTTCCAACTTATACCATCATTAAACAAGTTTTACAATTTTTCAGGACATATGGGCGGCCGCACAAAATGGTGTGGGCGGTCGCCCAAAATCAGGCTTTCCAAGAACAAAATGCTTCAGATAGATGGGCGGTCGCCCAGACCAAAATGGGCGGTCGCCCAAGGCCCAAAAATGCCAAAATCCGAATTCTTTCCCAGGTTAAATAATTTTCCGTCCCAAACGTAGGAGTAACTTTTATTAACTCTTAGGCAATACCCAAAACATTATTTCAGGCTCAATTCATTTCTTTTACCGTCCCATAAATAATAGGACAATTTCCTTTATTCCAATTTAATATTTCACCGTCCCCAAAAGTATAAGTACAATTTTATATTATACTAATATACCCATTTAGAGATACTTCCATTCATTTCCCCGTACCACAAATAATGGTACGATTTTTCTAATAATATTTAAATCAAGTTACTATTTTACCGTCTCACGAATAGGAGTATAATTTTTCAATCAATTTACAAACCCATTCAGTATTGCTTCATGTTCTATGTTCTCTGTAATTTTACTCCCTTCGTCCCAATTTTCCAAGTATCACTAAAATTGCCCAAAACACAATTTTAACAAGAACAAGTAGCGGGAATAACATATATGCATGTTATTACAAGTAAGGGGGAGCTAATAACTTACCTAGTCAAAAATCAAGTTGACCCAAATTAATTTCTGATCGGTCTGGAACGCTCTATTCAACGCCACGAATATTTATCCGGGACCGGAATCACGAACAGAGAGATAATTAAGCTCGAGGAGTCGAGAATAGGGAGAATCCTAAACCTGGCTTTTAGAACAGAAGGAGAGAGCGAGAAGAAAACTGAGAATTTGCTTTCTCAGTGAAAGCAACAACAAGATATACTTGCAAGATTCCAAGAATTGCAATTTGTCCCCTCAAGTTCTAACTTTGACAAAAAGACCCCTAAACTTTCAACTTTGACATTTAACCACCTTAATTTTCTAAAGTAGTTAAATAATTAACTCAAATAAAATAGCATCTAAATATGCTAGCCAAGAATTTAACAAGCAAGTCAAAAATTTATCAAATAAGTCAAATATTTAACGAAATTAAGGATGGGCATTACATCCTCCCCACCTTAAAGAAAATTCGTCCTCGAATTTTTTTACTAGATCAAGATTATAACATATATAATCAACAAGTAGAACTCAAGAACATCACGACTATGCACAGATACTCACAAATATTCTATGCAATTTAGATGTATAACATATAACATCAAAACACATAAAGTCAAACAGACTCGATTAGTCAATCCACTATATCGGTAAAACTTGACATATCCACTAAAATCATAGAACTGGTCATATCCTCCAGATCACTGTAATACTAGTCAAATCCACTAGGCAATCTCAGATACTGAAGTCGTGGTTATCCATCGTTTCAATATTCAAAACTGACTTTACGTATATCAATCCATCAAAACAATCCATCAAAACAATCCATCAAAAGATGTAGCTCTCGGTGTCAAATAGTTAACAATGGAGCTGCCTTCGAAATTCATTCATGAATTTCTAACAAGACCAAGAAATCTCAAGAACACACGTACCTTGGTTGTTTCCACTTATAGGTCAACACAGATACTCAATTCAGACATCCATTACAAGGTAGATATATCCTCTATCAAGAAATTCTCAAGTTGAATTTTCAACTGGTTTAACTCAATCGAGGTCAAGAACATTAATCCAGGTGTCAGCACTGTATTCGCACTGTAACAACTCAAGATAATCTAAGTTTCTCATCAAGAATGGATACATCCATCTAGTTTGGTATAGAAATTCCACTATCAATCACATAGGTTAAATACCCAGTACAATCTCAAGAACCCTTTCTAGACTTTCAATGCAAAATATGAATGATATGCATAAATCTATCATGCTCACATAAATAGTCAAGCATACTAGCAGAGAATTAATTACCATCTATTATGGTAAACAAGATTGGCCTAACACATAGAAAGCCAAATCATGACACGTAGACAGCCAAGCTATATCACGTATCACATCAATGTCCCATACCGGTGACACGACCAAATTAACATAGAACGTATAGGGTGTTATCACCCACACTTCTATCAAGCTCTTACTAATAACAATATCAAGCATGTAGTCTCTTACTAGAGAATACACTTCTACGTAATTCACGAGATAAGGACAAGCATGCATATATAGCACGAAACAATGTCCACAAGACAAGATAGATACGCCTAAGTCTTTAAAGACTCGCGCTCTCGATTCTCAAACCATCTAATCCAATTGGATCAACACTATTAATACCAGTCCTATGCCTGGTATAACAACAAGTAACGAAGCACTCGGCGTTGAAAACACACCCAAGACTAACCCAACCTAGGCCATAGACCCTATCCAGGCTTAGAGCTAAACCATAGCTCTGATACCACCCTGACACGCCCCAAGTCCCGGGATTCCCTAATAGAACCTCGAACCTGGTGCGCGTAACTAACAAGAAACAAGAAACTAACGGGAAACAGGAACAATACCTGTTAAAAACAAAACTGACATGATATATCTACTCAAGAATAGGGAGCTAAGATAGCTCACACGAGTTCTAGACCAAGAAAATTAAAACCAAACAAGGTTACATACAGCGGAAGACATGCCTAGCAAATAAGCTGGCATCAAGAACTGTCTAGGGACAACAAATACTACCCCAATACAAGCCCAGAGTTTAATTAACTCATACAAGATCGTCCTTACCAAAATATAAAAGGACACTAACTTTGAACAAGAATATCCTGCTGAGTAAATTCCCAGCTAAGTCGGGCCTCACTGCGTACTATCCCCTGCTTTCCTGGGGGGGGGGGGAAACAATTAAACAAATAAAGGGTGAGATAAATATCAGTAAGCTATTAACATGCAACTATATGTCATGTTATCATGCAATACAAGTAGATACTCAACTAAATATATATCAAGTATCATCAAGTAACAAGTATAGGAGAGGCTAAGCCAACCCAACAAGTAATCAAGCTCAAGAAAGGTTCAGGTAACAAGTAGTCAAGTAGTGTGAGAGGCTAAACCAGCTCACCAAGATGCACATAGGCCTATCACGCATTGTACCTGAATCCTTCCTTATTTCTCCCAGGAATACCATTTGTTGTCGATGCTTTTCTAGCTGAGGACAACCAAGAACAGGAACAAGAGACTGCTGTGCAGTATATAAGAAGACCTGGTAACCAGTGTCAACCACAAGAACAAATCCACGTGGTGTTCGGGACGGGAGTTAGCATTCACTTAGGTCAGGCTTATTGCTCCAACCAAGGAAGCTATGCCCTTACTATGGCCAGTAGTAAGGGGTCGGGCGGAAATACATAGGGACCCGATTGTCACTTAAACCCCAGCTCTCGCCAAGCGTGAACCTATATATTTTCGAACAAGCAAGGAGAACCAGCTGGACTCACACAAGAAAGTACAAGTAGATATTTACTTGAACAACGGAAACAGAACTCAGTCCCTTATTAGTGGACTACTCTTTATGCACCATGTAATCATGTATCATGTGCTCACGAGAATATGCACCATGTAATTATGTATCATGTGCTCACGAGAATATGCACCATGTAATTATGTATCATGTGCTCACGAGAATACAAGTACACGTACTCAATTATTGTGAATACCAATCAAGTTCAACTATGGCACGTAAGTGTCCATGTAACACGATCAATCCAAGTTAGGGCCTATTAATAACAGACCTCAATCACGTAGTAGGGTATATCACTTAATCACATGCCAAGTTTGCACGTACATATTTATATCACGTTTAACACATTAAAGTGTCTATCACGATACCCTTACTATCAAGTAGAGCCCAATACCTTAGACTCTAAACACGTAGTAGAATAGGTCACATTGTACCTAGACACAGTCATACTTCACGTATATGTATCGTTAGTAATCGAATACATTTCCTAACACCTATTGTGTTCTGTAATCATTCTTATTAATTTAAATCGTAGTATTCACGATTATATGAATTATCTTCATATTACACTAGTCCCTATTTTCTTTAGGAACCATTTCAAGACAAGATATCTTCTTTATATTTTATATACTTCATTGAGTATATACACGATTAAAAACTAAATCATTTACACTTTAGTGCTTATTTATAGCACTTCCAATATACACGTATCAAGTTCAAGTATGTAGTAGAGTTAATCATTCTCTATCTAGTTCCATAACCCAATTCTTTGGTTATTCATACCATGTACCACTCAATCAAGAAGCCACATTCTATCAAGTAAATATATGCAAGATTCGCATATACACATCAAGACTCTTTCAAGTTTGTTACCATACACCTATATTGGTGTCAAGGCACGTACAAGATTTTATAATCTTCTATTCAAGTCTTAATCCAATTATTTGGATGTTCAAGTCATGTACAAGATTTTATTGTCTTATATTTCAAGTTACTGTCTCATCTTAAGACATTCAATACATATACAAGATTTTATCATCTTATACCCAAGTTCTCAATCCATTCCTTTGGATGATTAAACATGTACAAGAGTTAATTAACTTATATTTAAGTTATCAATCCAACTCTTTGGTTATTTAAGACAAGTACAAGATTTTCTCATCTTATATTCACGTTTTAATTAAGAAGATGAGCTATACATTTTCCCAATCACGTTCACAATCCTATTCCTAGGATATTCAAGTTCAAGACATGTAAAAGAGTCCTTACTCTTACACTCAAGTTCAAGTTCAGAAGATGAATTATACATCTTACTCGTACAAGTTTTCAAATCCTTTTCTTAGGACATTCAAGCTCAAGACATTAGTTGGTGCCCCTAAGGTACACAAACATTAACTTCAAGACACATAAAAGAGTTACTACTCTTATATCCAAGTTATCATTTAATTATGATTCAAGTCCAACTTTCATTTATTCACAAAGGGACTATTTTTCAATACTAGAGTGTTCTACAACACTCATCTAGGCCATCTAGGGTAGTACCCTAAACCTAGATCAAGAATACTTCAAGTTCAATTTAAGTAAATGAGCTATACAACTCATACTTACAAGTTCTTAATCCCCTACATAGGATATTCAATCTCAAGTCATTGTTTTAATTCCCATAAGGTGCACAATCATAGGCTTTAAGACAAGCATAACACATAAGTGCTTGTTCATAGCACTTTCAAGACATATAAAAGAGTTATTACTCTTATACTTAAGTTCTCATTTGAGTTCTATAAGTGTCCATGTACAAGACTAAGTTCTCATTTTAATTAAATGAGTATTCATGTTCAAGACTCACTTCTGATACCCCTAAGGTATCACAATCATACTAGGACATCTTATCCTAAGGCTATATGCCTTAACAAGGGTTATTTCCAACTTATACCATCATTAAACAAGTTTTACAATTTTTCAGGACATATGGGCGGCCGCACAAAATGGTGTGGGCGGTCGCCCAAAATCAGGCTTTCCAAGAACAAAATGCTTCAGATAGATGGGCGGTCGCCCAGACCAAAATGGGCGGTCGCCCAAGGCCCAAAAATGCCAAAATCCGAATTCTTTCCCAGGTTAAATAATTTTCCGTCCCAAACGTAGGAGTAACTTTTATTAACTCTTAGGCAATACCCAAAACATTATTTCAGGTTCAATTCATTTCTTTTACCGTCCCATAAATAATAGGACAATTTCCTTTTATTCCAATTTAATATTTCACCGTCCCCAAAAGTATAAGTACAATTTTATATTATACTAATATACCCATTTAGAGATACTTCCATTCATTTCCCCGTACCACAAATAATGGTACGATTTTTCTAATAATATTTAAATCAAGTTACTATTTTACCGTCTCACGAATAGGAGTATAATTTTTCAATCAATTTACAAACCCATTCAGTATTGCTTCATGTTCTATGTTCTCTGTAATTTTACTCCCTTCGTCCCAATTTTCCAAGTATCACTAAAATTGCCCAAAACACAATTTTAACAAGAACAAGTAGCGGGAATAACATATATGCATGTTATTACAAGTAAGGGGAAGCTAATAACTTACCTAGTCAAAAATCAAGTTGACCCAAATTAATTTCTGATCGGTCTGGAACGCTCTATTCAACGCCACGAATATTTATCCGGGACCGGAATCACGAACAGAGAGATAATTAAGCTCGAGGAGTCGAGAATAGGGAGAATCCTAAACCTGGCTTTTAGAACAGAAGGAGAGAGCGAGAAGAAAACTGAGAATTTGCTTTCTCAGTGAAAGCAACAACAAGATATACTTGCAAGATTCCAAGAATTGCAATTTGTCCCCTCAAGTTCTAACTTTGACAAAAAGACCCCTAAACTTTCAACTTTGACATTTAACCACCTTAATTTTCTAAAGTAGTTAAATAATTAACTCAAATAAAATAGCATCTAAATATGCTAGCCAAGAATTTAACAAGCAAGTCAAAAATTTAACAAATAAGTCAAATATTTAACGAAATTAAGGATGGGCATTACAGGCCTCTCCCCGCTGAACCACCGCCTACTGCCCCTAGGGTAGAAAGAGACAATTACAAGAAACATCGTAATGATTCTAGAGATGTAAGTTGTCTCATGCTTGCTGCTATGTGTTCAAAACTCCAACAAAGTTTAGAACATTTGGAAGCCTATGAGATAGGCGTGGAGTTGAGAACCATGTTTCAAGAGCAAGCTAGGCAAGAGAGGTACAAGACCATTGTTGCATTCACTACTTGTAAAATGAATGAAGGGCAACAAGTGAGTCCTCACTTTCTTAAAATGAAAGGCTATGTAGAGCACCTTGAGAAACTTGGCTATCCAATCCCATTGGAGCTAGCCACGGATCTCATTCTTAATTCATTGCCTAAAAGTTATAATCAGTTTGTGATGAATTATAACATGCATGGAATGGATAAGAATCTCTCTGAGTTGCATGGGATGCTCAAAACTGCAGAGATGAAAATTGTGGAGAAAGGTTCTCCCGTGCTCTTGGTTCATGATGGGAAGAAGCCTGGTGCCAAAGGCAAGGGTAAGGCAAAAGTTGTCAAACCCAAGATAAGCAAGGCAAAGGTTGCCAAGGCTTCTGAGGCAAAACCTGATACACAAAAGGATGCAATTTGTTTCCATTGTCAAGAAATTGGTCATTGGAAACGTAATTGCAAGGCTTTCTTGGAAGAGCAAAAGAAGAAGAAGAGCAGCAAGGCTGCGTCGACTTCAGGTATCTATATGATAGATATTCTCCTTTCTACCACTGATTCTTGGGTATTGGATACCGGATGTGGTTCTCACATTTGTCTAAATGTGTAGGGACTAAAGAATAGGAGACTGCTTAAAGAAGGTGAAGTAGATCTACGCGTGGGAAATGGAGCAAGAGTTGCTGCATTAGCCGTAGGGACTTATGAAGTCACTTTACCTTCCGGATTAATTCTTGTTTTGAACAATTGTTATTATGTTCCGGATTTAAGCAGAAATATTATTTCAATTTCTTGTTTGGATAATGAAGGTTTTAAGTTTCTTATTGAGAATAAGAAATTTTCTATTTATTTAAATGATGTGCTTTATGGTATTGCTAATTCATTTAATGGCCTTTATATCTTGGATGTCAAGAATGAGAATAATGTCTATCATGTAAATAAGAAATCTAAACCTAATGATGTAAATCATACTTATTTGTGGCATTGCCGTCTTGGTCATATTAATGAGAAGCGTATCTCAAAACTCCATGGGGACGGACTTTTGGGTTCATGTGACTTAGAGTCATATGATACTTGTGAGTCGTGTCTTCTTGGAAAAATGACTAAGACACCTTTTACCAAGTTGGGTGAAAGGGCAAGCGACTTATTGGGGTTGATACATTCCGATGTATGCGGACCATTAAGTAGCAATGCTAGGGGAGGATTTCAATACTTCATAACCTTCACTGATGATTATAGTAGATTTGGGTATGTTTACCTAATGAAACATAAAAGTGAAGCATTTGAGATATTTAGAATATTTCAAAATGAAATAGAAAAACAACTTGGCAAAAGTATAAAAGCACTTCGATCAGATCGAGGTGGAGAATACTTAAGTCAAGAATTTGATGATCATCTAAAGAATTGTGGAATAGTTTCACAATTGACTCCACCGGGAACACCACAATGGAATGGTGTGTCCGAGAGGAGGAATCGGACTTTGTTAGACATGGTTCGATCAATGATGAGTCAAGTTGATCTTCCAATATCCTTTTGGGGTTACGCTCTAGAAACCGCTGCTTTCACACTAAATCGTGTTCCAACTAAATCGGTTCAAAAGACTCCATATGAGATGTGGAGCGGAAAGAAGCCTTGTCTATCTTTCATGAAGATTTGGGGTTGTGAAGTTTTTGTCAAAAGACTTATCTCAGACAAACTTGCACACAAATCTGATAAATGTATTTTCGTGGGATATCCTAAGGAAACTAAAGGATATTACTTTTACAACCGAGAGGACAACAAAATGTTTGTTGCCCGAACTGGTGTCTTTCTAGAGAAAGAGTTTCTCTCCAAAGAAATCAGTGGGAGTAAAATAAATCTTGAAGAAATTCGAGACCCAGAAAATAACATTGAACCAATAGTGGAACAAGAACAAGAACCACAAGGAGTTGTGGAACCTGTTCAAAGTACACAAGCAACTCGCAGATCTAGTAGGTTACGATCCGAGCCCGAGAGATATGGATTTCTCGTAACGGATAGTAATGAGGTAGAAATCATTGAGAATGATGAACCGTCAACCTACCAAGAGGCGATGTCTTCTCCTGATTCGGACAAGTGGCTTGGAGCCATGGAATCCGAATTGCAATCCATGCAAGACAATCAAGTTTGGAATTTGATTGATGCGCCCGAAGGTGTAAAAACCATAGGATGCAAATGGGTCTTCAAGAAGAAGACTGACATGGATGGGAAGGTGCATACTTACAAAGCTAGGCTTATAGCGAAAGGTTATAGGCAAGTTCATGGTATTGACTATGATGAGACCTTTTCACCCGTAGCAATGATCAAGTCTATAAGAATTTTGCTTGCCATTGCCGCATATCACGACTATGAAAGATGGACGTCAAAACCGCTTTCCTGAATGGAAAACTTCAAGAGGATGTGTATATGACACAACCAGAAGGTTTTGAACAAGATTCTAAGGTATGCAAATTGCAGAGATCCATCTATGGATTGAAGCAAGCTTCTAGGAGTTGGAATCTCCGTTTTGATGAATCGGTCAAAGAGTTTGGTTTCATCAAGAACGAAGATGAGCCTTGTGTATACAAGAAGATTAGTGGGAGCATAGTGCTATTCCTTGTTTTATACGTGGATGACATATTGCTCATTGGAAACGACATTCCTACACTTCAGTCTGTAAAGACTTGGTTAGGAAAGTGTTTTGCAATGAAAGATATGGGTGAAGCCGCATATATTCTTGGCATTAAGATCTATAGAGATAGATCAAGGAGACTGCTTGGTTTAAGCCAAAGTACATACATTGACAAGGTCATTAGAAGATTCCGTATGGAAAACTCTAAGAGAGGGACCTTGCCCGTGTTACATGGAGTTTCTCTAAGCAAGACTCAATGTCCTAAGACAAACGATGAGCGTGAGAAAATGAATGATGTTCCATATGCTTCGGCAATTGGGTCCATCATGTATGCCATGATTTGTACTAGGCCGGATGTGTCTTATGCTTTGAGCATGACAAGTAGATACCAATCCGACCCTGGCGAAAATCACTGGATAGCTGTAAAAGCGATTCTTAAGTACTTGAGAAGAACTAAAGACTCATTTTTGGTCTATGGAGGAATGGAAGATGATCTCGTTGTAAATGCTTACACGGATGCAAGCTTCCAAACCGACAAAGATGATAGCCGATCGCAATCGGGATTTGTGTTTATGTTAAATGGTGGAGCTGTAAGATGGAAGAGTTCCAAGCAAAGTACAACCGCTGATTCTACAACAGAAGCTGAGTATATTGCTGCATCGGATGCTGCAAAGGAAGCTGTTTGGATTAAGAAGTTCATAACTGAACTTGAAGTGGTTCCTAGTATTGCTAGTCCAATAGACCTTTATTGCGACAATAATGGTGCTATTGCTCAAGCAAAGGAACCAAGAGCACATCAGAAATCCAAACACATACTTAGGCGTTTTCATATCATTCGAGAGATCGTTGATAGGGGAGACGTAAATATATGCTGAGTACCTACTGATGACAATGTTGCGGACCCGCTAACAAAGGGACTTCCACAAGCTAAACATGATGGTCATGTTAGGTCCATGGGTATTAGATACATGGGAGATTGGGCCTAGGGCAAGTGGGAGATTGTTGGTAGTGGTGCCCTAGGCACGTTTAATAAACGTTGTAATTGTTATCATTTATTTCATATCAATAAAGATATGTTTTGATTATTATTTTTGTTCATGTTTACTTATAATAATCCCCGTCCCTAGAGCTTGTTAAGCACTAGTATAAAGGCTAAATGATCATGGGATGATCATGTTAGATTTATGGGTACTTGTTTGGAACAAGGTACTGGACTTGACCCGCTGCATGAGATTTATGTCATGGTCTATGTCGTACATATATCTCATATTAGTTATGTCATTTGAATCCTTAGACACGAAGTTATTATAGTCTTCCACTTGATGAACATTGTGTTTGACATATTCAAACGCTACCTTAACACGGTAGTTATAAAGGGTATGATTGGCATAATCGGATTCCCGTTGGGAAGAATAATAAGCTAAATGGATTTGTCCCTCCACGGAGAGATGTCAAGCTTGGGCCCCTCGAATGAATGATGTTGATGAAATGTTCGGCCGGACTCAAATGGATTGATTGGATCAATAGCATTTGAATTATCAACATATTCGGAATCAAGAAAGTATTGAACAAAACAAGTTGACTGTTTGACCATGACTTGTGTTCAATGACATCGTGGACAAAGGGATTGTGACATATTCTAAAAGAATACGAAATTGTATCTAGTTACACTATTTGGATAGGTATGACGGTTTGCTAGAACCTAATCATATCTTATGGGTTCATGTTTGAGTCCATTGCCAACTTAGTGTAATCCTAGAGGGTCACACACAAATAGAACGAATCATAAAGGACTAAATTGGAATTATGGAAAAATGTCAGGCTTTGGCTCTGGCACGGTCGTGCGCCTTAAAATGGCACGGCCGTGCCATAAATCCAAACCAAGGCAAATCTATCGACATGTTTGACACGACTGTGCCAAGAAGTCAAGCACGACCGTGCCGAAATCGGTCGACTGGGGGAAATCACGCGGACCTGATGGCACGACCGTGCCAGTCAAGTCGGCCAGAATTCCTTGTTGCCTAATTTGGTGACGGGATTTAGGATTCCTAAGTCCTTAAGGGTTAAGGATTGGGACCTATTTAAAGATCCTTTCAGCAGCCATTAGACATATGATTGTGAGTGCCTTCATAAGGTTTTGAGAGGTTATTTTTCTTGTTCTAAGATCCTAAAAGTGAAGAACAAGAATATTCATAATTCCATATAGTTCTTGCAATTGTGAAAGTGTGTTTCACAATTTGGTCTAGCAACCAAGATCAAGAAGTTGCTTGATATTCGTTCGTGGTGTGGATACCGCTAGAGGGTGAAGCTCATTATCTTCAAGGTTCGCGTTCTTGATCAAGTTTCAAAATCTCCACCAAGTTCAAAAGCTAGAAATTCATAGCCATCAAGGGTTAGTTATTCCTCTATTCATCTTGTTGTATTTGACTTAACCACATGAACGGATCCATGGCTTTGGGTTTCATTAAAATTTTAAATGCTCTATTCATCTTGTTGTATTTGACTTAACCATCGTTTGAATTCTTGGCGTAGGAGAATTTCTTCAACTCTTCAAGTCTTCAAAGAATCACTGAGTGTTGAATTAACATCCTTGAGGGGAGCATGAGCCATGGGGCGCATATTACATTCATAGGCGCGTGGCGCATTTGTGAGAGGCGCATGGCGCATATGCTGAGGCGCATGAGCCAATGGAGCGCTTGAGTTAATGCTAGGCGCGTACTTATGCGCGCACGCCAAGAGGCGCATGGCGCGTGGCTTGAAGGCGCATGGATCAAACTCAAAAATGTGATTTTCTTGAATCTTGATCTTCTTGCCCTATTCCTAAGCCTATTCTATTTCAATGGACAACCTAAAAAAATGAAGTATGAATACTTCTTACATGTGGGTCTAAAGTCTATGAAATAAAACTTAGGTGATGGATCAATCAAATCTAATCAATCCTATTACATTGAAACTGAGATATAAGTGGGCATACCCAACAATCTCCCCCTATTTGATTGATGCCATTACCTACTATATCAAGGACAAACATTATCCTTGATAATAACATGTCCAAATAAATGAAATTGGTAAATCATGTCTCAAGTTAATGTACACACTAGTCCAAGATATAGATTTCTAATCTATTCCAAAAAAGATAAACCATTACAAATGGAAAGATAGAAACAACAGTTTATAACACATTCAAAATGATATGAGTTTTAGTTTTGAAACGTGTTTAAACAAAGTTTAAACTCAATGCATGAAATATGAATTCGTTCAAATATGATGCATATGATTTTAAACAAACATTCAATGTTCTTCAAACAAGAAGTTTGAGTGAACAAGTTTTGAAACAAAGTGATGTTTTGTTCTTATTAATACTCAAGATGTAGGAGTTACAGATTACAAGTATTGAACAGAACAAAATCAAAAGCTGCTAAAACATGTAAGCACTAAATCACTAATAAAAGTTTCTAATTACAAAACGTTCTAACAACATACAATCAAAGAAAACTAAGGATTAGGAGGCGCGTCTTCATCCTTCAATCCTTCTTCAATTTCTGAAACGGAGCGCTGAATCTGTTTTGAAAGTTGATAGGCGCGGTTGGCATTAGCAGAAGTGTCAGTGACAATAGTATGGGGTTTCAGTGATACCGTCTCTGATGTAGCGCAAGTGATCAACGTTGATGTTTTGATACTCATCAATGGTGCGTTGAATAGTTTGCTGCTGCTGAGAAACATTTTATTCTATTATTTGAAGATGAGCTTCAATAGCATTCTGAGCAGTGATAATATCAGAAGAAATGTGATCGGCGCGTCTGTCTGAGCTTGAGTGAGCAGCAGTGAAGTGAGTGACAATCATTTTTTTCAACACATCCAACTTTGAAACTAACACATTCATGTTGGACTGAGATGCAGCAGACTGAGGTATGAAGGTAGGAGGCGCAGCAGATGAAGTGTGCGCCTGAGTCTGTGTCTGCGCCGGAGGAGTAGAAGAGAGTTTGGCCTTGATTGAATTCATCTCCCCCTTAATGGCAGCAATCTCCTCAGACTGATCAGTGAGCATGGAAGTGAGGAGCTCAAATTGAGATTTAATATGAGTCTGGCCTTGCTCCAAATTGGTCTGCCCCTGCTGCAAAGATTTAAGAACAGAGAGTACCTCGCTCAATTCTGAGGGAGTAGAAAGAGGAGGCGCAGGGGTGCTAGGAGGCGCGTTATCAGATTGATGCGCTTGAGTTGATTGGGGCGCAGGAGTAGGAGAGGGAGGAGGAGCATATTCATCTTCAGAATCATCATTAGCAACTGTTTCCACTCTGATTAGTTCAGGTCCAGAAGAGGGAGGAGGTGCATCGATGCGCGGAGAAGGAATGCGTGGAGGAATAGTCTCTTGCTCCCCCTGAATTTGTTCATCCAAGTCAGAAAAATCATCACCAAAAAGGTCTGTATGAAGTTGTGTCCTAAATTTGGTGAGCCTTTGAAGTTTGAGTGCGGGAGGCGTACGGGGAGCGGGGGCGCGTACTGAAGGCGCGCGTTGGGTAGGCGTAGGATCAACTGAGCTTTTCTCAACATCTGCGTTTGAACCAGAACCTTTCTCGCGTTCTCGTTTTTCTAACTCAGCTGTTTGCTTGGCTCTAAAGTCTTCATCTCGTTTCCTTTGAGCCTCAAGCCTGCTAGCTTCCTGCGCGACCCTTAGATCTATATCCTCATCAGATTCAAATCGAGTGCGCTTGATATGATGTCTTGGAGGTTCTTCAACAATCCTCTTGCCTTTACTCTTTTCCTTGCCTGCAACGGGCTCTGCGCGTTGATTTACGCCTTCGGGATCTGCGCTCTTCTTTGTTGGTGCGCCTTTAGGTACTGGCACATCATCTGATTCAGTATCTTCATCTACCAAACCTTCAACAGTATTGATCCGAATGCCTGTCTTGCGCTTTACTGGCTTATTCCTGAGCTTTTTGAGATCCAAGTTAGCTTTTCCAAAAATTGGAACATCGTCAGTCTTGTACGCAGGGTTTTCATTCAAAAATTTGACTAACTTAGGATAAGTTAGAAAAAGTTTTGTGAGTAGACGCCAGTGAGAGCGGAACTTGGTCTTTCCTTCATTCTTGTTCTTCACATATTTGTCAATCTGTTCACTCAAGGTTTTGAACAAAATGTGAGGCCAGTGAAGCTTTTCCTTAGCCATGATGGCAGCGGTGTATTCCCATTGTTCCACCGTGAATCTGTTGACATTACCAGTTTTGAACACGATAGAGGTACCAACTAGGTGCGCAATATGTGTCAAGAGATCTCCACCATCTCGTATTTCAGTGGTTTTGATATTATTTTGAAGAGTGGGAATATTTAGAAGTGCAGCAGCCATCCGATTTTGATCCTCGTTAGAGACATTCATTGGACGCCCAATTATTCGATCTTCACCCGTAGAAGGAAAACCGAGTAAATGTCGAATCACGGTTGAGGAAAGAGTGATGTCTTCATTCTGAACGCGGCCTCAATTCTGTAGCGAGTGCGTCCATTATCATTTATTTCCACTAGATGAGCGGTGGAAAAGAATTCGTCAACTAGGAGCGCGGAAAAGTATAGCTGATCCATTGTGAATAATGGAAGCAGGCCAGCAGCAGTGAGGGTCTCAATGATCTCTTTTCCAATATCTTCACCAGACAGCTCGAAGAGATCAATGGTTTCTTCTAGTTTAAAGTTAGCTAGATCCTGAAAAAAAAAAAAAAACATAAGAGAATTAGTATTGTAAGTGGCGCATAGAATCATATAAATGAGAAAAGTAAAGAGTAGGCGCAGAACAAAATATAGGCGCATGATAATAGTAGGCGCATACTATTACTAGGCGCATATATGTTGGTAGGCGCATAAATTTTACCAAGCGCATAGAATGATTCTATGAAAAGTACTAAGAAAAATTTAGACATAAAAATTTGACCAAGTATGAATTTAGGCGCATAAGATTTTAGGCGCATAATGATTTTAGGCGCATGAATAATTGAGGCGCATAACACTTGTAGGCGCATACAATTGTTAGGCGCATGAATCAATAAAGGCGCATAAGGTCTTTAAGGTGCATAAAATACTAGGCGCATAAAATGATATTTAGGCGCATGTCTATGTAAAAATTGAACTTAGTAAAAAAGCACACAAACAATGAAAATACATAAGCACGCAAGCAAACACGATCAAACATGATTTTTTTTTTTTAAAAAAAAAACAAGTTTTGAAAATTTTGAAACCCAAGTTATGCAAAAATATCGAAGAACACGAAGAACATGTCTTGAGTGCTCGAAGAACACCAAGAACACATAAAACGTGAAACTTTACCAAATCATGCAAACAATGTATCAAAATGACCGCAATGAGACAAGGATAACAAATATGTAAATCAAAACAAGTAATAATCAACAACAAAAACAGAAAATGGATTTGAATGTCCGAAAATTCGAAAGTTTTGAAAATGGAGATTCTCAGATTTGCAACATATATAGCATTGATTGTTACAATGTTGGATTCAAAAGACTCGAAATCACGAAATGAACATAACCTAACAAACGATTTCGAAAACGGATCACCGAAGAGAGATTTATCAAGATAAACTCATCCGGGTTTTTCAAAAATGACGAACACTCAGAGATGACAAAAAAAAATGCAGAAACTTTAGAGATTAACAGTTAAGAATTCATACCATCTCGTCTTGATTGGCTTTAGTTGATCTTTTTGGACCCATTAACGATATAAGAAATTAAAAAGGAAGTATATATAGAGAGAAAGAGAGAAAACAAGAGCGAGAGAGATGGGAGAGAGAGATAAAGAGAGAGAGAGAGTTGGTAGGAGAGTGAGAAGGGAGAGAAATAGCTATATATATATATATATATATATGAGATGTCAGATAAATGATTACCAAAAAGAGAAATTTTTGGGAAGTTGAAGAAGATGAAAATTGATGAAATGCGGCGCATTAAATAGGCGAGAATATCGAGGAGCCGTGCGCATTAGTGAAGGATTTTGAGAATTGACGCGAACAATTAATGCTGAATGACACAAAGGTACACTGATGTGACATTTAGGGTATAAGAAAAACTGCTCCACTTTCCCTATAAGTGTGTGAGCAATTTTGACTAATTTTTGCATAAACCCCAAAAATATCTGTTTTGGTGTAAGTTTGGGGTGCAAGAAATAAATCCCCAGAAAATAAAATTTTTGAAAAACGTAAAACGAGGGAAAAATTAATTGCACAAGTACCCTTGAACAATTAATGGAATGTCAAAGGACAAAAATTCTCCATAATAAATGAACAGAATAAACATACATGGTACTTGTGAATTGAATACGCTTAATCATTGAGTAATAACTTTGAAGCATTGAATACCCGTTTGCAATAAATGTGCGCGTGAACTTGCATTTTTGGCGCGCTAGTTTGCTTGGGGGCGCGCATAGAATTATAGGCGCAGTACTCATCTAGGCGCGCAATGAATGATAGGCGCGCAATGATATTGGGCGCGCAAAGTGAGGGGCGCGCAGGGGTGTGAGGCGCGCTTTGATGTTGGGCGCGCAAAGTTTCCTTGAAACTTTGAATTTTACCCATTATTTAAACCTAGTATACTCATAACTTAAAACAAAACATTAGTATTGACAAAACTATATTGAATTCTAGTTGAGTTCAAGCATACCCATTTCACCTCTCAAAAATATGAACCGTTTCGCGTCAAGTGCTTTCGTCAAAATATCGGCGATTTGATAGTCGGTTCCCACGTGTTCCAAATGTATATTTCCTTTCTACACATGGTCTTTGAGGAAGTGATATTTGATGTCGATGTGTTTGGTCTTGGAGTGCATGACAGGATTTTCAGAAACCGCAATTGTTGATGTATTGTCGCAGTAGATCGGAAAATTTTCTTCGATTATATCATAGTCCACCAATTGCTGCTTCATCCATAGTATTTGACAGCAACAACTTCCCGCAGCGATATATTCGGCTTCGGTTGTTGAGACAGATACTGAAGCTTGTTTCTTACTTGCCCATGACACAAGTCGATATCCGAGGAAATGACAAGTGCCACTAGTGCTTTTCCTATCGATTGTGCAAGCTGCATAGTCCGCATCTGAATAACCTACAAGTTTAAAATTCGAATCTTTGGTGTACCAAAGTCCAAGGTTAACAGTGCCGGAGAGATATCTTATAATTCGTTTCACAGCAATTAAGTGCGCTTCTCTAGGGTCAAATTGATAACGAGCGCAAACACAAACACTAAACATAATATCGGGCCTACTAGCAGTAAGGTAAAGGAGCGAGCCAATCATACCTCGATAGAGCGTTTGATCAACACGTTTACCTTTTAAATCTTTGTCGAGTTTGTTGCCGGTGGCCATTGGAGTATCATATGCTTTGGCGTTCTCAAGTCTAAATTTCTTGATTAAGTCCTTTGTGTATTTGGCTTGATTGATAAATATGCCTTCATTCATATGCTTGATTTGAAGCCCGAGAAAGAATGTGAGTTCTCCCATCATGCTCATTTCAAACTTTCTCTTCATTAGTTTCTTAAAGCGCTTGCACAACAATTCATTAGTAGAACCAAATATAATATCATCAACATAAATTTGAACAAGTAATTTATGACCATTATGTTTGGTAATGAAAAGGGTTGTATCGATTTTACCGCGAGTTAAGCCTTTTTCAATGAGAAACTTTGATAGTGTATCATACCATGCTCTTGGTGCTTGCTTGAGTCCATACAAAGCTTTCTGGAGTTTGTACACATGATTTGGAAATTGTGAATCTTCAAACCCAGGTGGTTGAGCAACATAGACTTGTTCTTGGAGTTCACCATTTAGAAACGCGCTCTTCACATCTATTTGATATAACTTGAAGTTCTTATGAGCTGCGTAAGCTAGAAATAATCTGATAGCTTCAAGTCTTGCTACGGGTGCAAATGTTTCATCGTAATCAATTCCTTCTTCTTGCCTATAGCCTTGTGCAACCAATCTTGCTTTGTTTCTTGTAATGGTTCCATTCTCATCCATCTTGTTTCTGAACACCCATTTCGTACCAATCACTCCTTGATCATTTGGTCTTGGAACAAGAGTCCAAACCTTGCATCGTTCAAATTGATTGAGTTCTTCTTGCATAACAACAACCCAATTAGGATCTTGGAGCGCTTCATCAGCCTTCTTTGGTTCAATTTGAGAGATGAATGCAGTGTAAGCATCAAAGTTTGTAGCTCTCCTTGTACGAACACCAACGTTTAGATCACCAATGATATTATTGATTGGGTGACCTCTAACTTCACGAATTTCAGGAGGTAAGTTAGGTTGAGTCGTAGTAACTTGAAGGTCTTCAATTGGTACATCTTCACCAGATTCTAAATCATCAAAATTTGGGGGTTGAATTGGTGTAAAGTTGAAACTTGGGTTTACACCAGATGCAGCAGTAGATATAGGCGCATGAGAGGAATCAGGAGGCGCAACATGTGGGTGAGGCGCAGCTGATGACTCATGGGGCGCGCCATATGAGGAATTAGGCGCAACTGATGTTGATGGATTTCCTTGAGTTGATAGATTCTGCTCTTGTGTAGGCGCAACATAAATAGGAGCACCTGTATCATTAAGCTCAACAGAATCATCAGCAACATTTGGAGCCAAATGTGGCTCAAGGAGAGAATGTTCATCAAATGTAACATGTACAGATTCAACTATCACTAATGTAGTTCTATTAAAAACGCGAAAAGCTTTAGAATGTTTGGCATGCCCAACAAAAATACCTTTGTCGGCTTTTGTTAGGTATGCTTACTTCTTAACCCTCCTATTTGTTAGAATTGATTGATACCATCACCTATTAATATTTTATGGACTTTAGGACCCTATGTAAGAAGTTTTATAACTTCATTTTTTAGCTTAGTCCATTTTATAGTATAGGCTTAGAACATAGGGCTCGGAGCGAATTGGAATGAAGATCTAAGCAAGACTGTGGACCCTGCGCAGGACTACTCTGCGCAGTACACCACTGCGCAGCAGTCTATCTTGCTCAGCTTACGATGCATTCAGATCACCTAACTTGGAATACGCTTTGAAGATGTACGCTTTTAAAAGTGCTAAGGTGTGCAGAAACGACAAATCAAGCACACTTTGCAGATCCAACGGTCGAGACGCGCTCAAGAGAAATATTTCAAATGAAGACAGCTGTCAACCTTCTAGAAGAATCTTTTGAATTTGGTCTTCATGCTCAGTCTCCAAGGGCTCTATATACCTGCGCACCAATCATATTGTGCCAGGTCATCAACTTTGATTAAGAGCCCCAACGGCTATAAAGGACACCTGCGCACCAATCATATCGTGCCAGCTCATCGTCCTTGCTCAGAGCTCCAACGGCTATATTCAAGCTCTCAGCTATATATAGCCAGCTCATCTTCATTTCCAAGTTGTTAGAGTTTGTGCTTTCTAATATCCTTGAAGTTCTGAAGATTGCTGCTTACTATTCACAGATTCAAGATCAACCTTCATACATTCATACCTTCAAACTCCTGCCCAGATCCTAAGCCTTAAATCACCAGAATTCTTTGTGCTCTTCATCTCAAAGATTCATAGAGCCCAGAATTTCTGAACACACACACACCTCTTGAAGCTTTGATCATTTAGATCTTTCTTCTTGAGATACACCGGTTTAGTCTAGGATTTGTTCTTCATAGATTATAGATCTTTGAGATAGTTTGTGTTTCATTGTTGTATCTTGTAACTCTCTCATATAATAAGATCTCCATTAGAAAATCCAAGACTAACCATCTTGGTAGAGAACGTAGATCTTTCATTGATCGAACCTCTCCAAATAGCTTGTTCTTTAATCTCGCTATTTACTTCCTGCTTAATCATTTCTGAATTAGTGCTTTGTTTGATCTTATCAGATTGCTACTATTGTTGCTGTGTTTGTTATTGCTTATTTCCTTAGAACATTTTATCCAACTCTTTAAGCCAAAACTTAGTGCGTGCGTTTTTATCCTTGCGCAGCTTTTTCTTGCGCAGGTGCTGCTTAAAACTTCCGCTGTGCATTTCACACTCTCACTGCGCGCTATACTTAGATTATTTGAGAACTGTGCGCATAAGCCATTGTTTTGCAAAAGGGTTTGAAAAGAATTTTAAAACGCTATTCACCCCCCCTCTAGCATTTTTCATACCCTTGTTGCCCCTTTGGGACCAACAAGTGGTATCAGAGCAAACACCTTCATAACTGATTTTGTTTTTCAAGCTTAACAGCTTGGGTGCCGATTCAAGATGGCTTCAAAATCTTGGGCAATGGCTAACTATTCACATGTTCCAGTGCTGAATGAAGATCACTTCGAAATCTGGAAGCACTGCATGCTTACTCATTTTTCTTCTATCGACGAGATCCTCCACGACATCGTTCTTGAAGGACCCTACATTCCAATGAAGGCTAATCCTGATGCTGCTACAAATAAGGAAAATCCTACCATCAAGAAGAACAAGGAGGAATGGACTGATGAAGAAAAGAAATGGGTTGGCTATGATGGGAGAGCAAGGAACATCATTCTTAGCACTCTAGACCTCTCCACACACAATCAAATTGTGAGCGGTGGAACTGCGAAGGAACTATGGGATGCTATTGAAGTATATGTGAATGGAGACAAAGTAAGCAAGGAAAACAAAAGATTTGTGGTGCAAAGAAAATTCAACTGCTTCATGAGAAAAGATGGTGAAACCTTGAGACAAACATATGATCGCTTCTGTGCTGTTGTAAACTCTTGTAAATCTCTTGGAACTACTTTCACTAATAAAGAAGTCAATTCTCAATTCTTAGATGCGCTAGGTTCCAGATATGTGCACAAAGCAAGTCATCTGGAAGATTCTGGATTTCTAGATACTTGGCCTCTGCGCAGCTTATGCGCTAACTTAAAAGTGTATGAGCTAAAGCTTGATCGAATCGACGAAACTGAAGGCAAAGGAAAGCTTGTTTCCTATGTTGCGCAAAAGGAACCTGCGCCCGCTCAAACCTCAGACAAAGTCTCTACTTCCTCTTTACTTGAAATGGATGATGATGATTTCGCTATGTTCGTTAAGCGATTCCAAAAATTCAGGAAATTCTCTAAACCTGGATCCTCTAGCAAACCACCTGCTAAATTCTCTCGTGGCAGAGACTCAAAGAAAGATGAAGAGTTGGTCTGCTACAACTGCAGAAAGCCCGGTCATTTTGCTTCAAAATGTCCTACTCCAAAATTTGAATACATGAAGAGGAATACTGCGCAGAGATCATCAAGGCAGCGCGGAATGATTGCTGAAGAAGACTGCGCAGAAAAGGAACTGAAGACTTGGATAGAGACGGACACTGAAGACATTGATGATGATGACTCTGAGGATGGACTGCTCTGCTTGATGGCCAATGCTGATGCTGATAGCGATTCAGACAATGATCCCGATGCGGACACAAAGGATGCGCCAAGGACAAAGAAAAAAGGTCTCACTATCACAGAACTGGTGGAAATGGGACATCTGACTCCAAGCAGACAGAATGGCAAGTACTTGTTTGCCAGAGCAGACCTATCAAAGAAATTTGTAGCTGCGCCTCCACGCAAAGAATCTCTTGAAATTCCTGCTGAAATTGTAATAGAAAAGAATGACTCTAATGCTGAGCGCGAGTCTATTTTTCAGCAAGCTGAAAAGGTAATCAAGAAATTTAATTCTATGAAAGAAGCAGTGGACTTATCAATTGGAGAAATTTCACACCTTAAGACGGAGAAAACTCTTTTAAAATCTGAGATCACCCTCCTTAAGGAGCAGTTTAAGAGCATGACTCCTCTTACTGAAAAGAACCGTTTTCTCACAGATCAAAATGAGCTATTTAAAGTAAGAAACGAATAATTGGCTGCTCAAGTAGCTGATCTCACAAAAATCACTGATGAGTGGACCAAATCTCGTGTCACTATGGACCAAATTCTAGAATCCCAAAAAGCTAGTGGAGACAAGGAAGGCTTGGGGTTCTCAACTAGTGATAACTTTAAATGCGCAGTTTGCTCTGAAAAGGAAAAGGAATTTACACCACAGCAAACTATTGAAATTCCTAAAGCAAAGCATTCTGATTCAATGGGTAAAGGAGAGGAGAAAGTCCAGAGACAAAATTTCCATTATGTCTACCCAAAGAAGCAAACTGGAAAAGCCAAGGGTAAGGCTAAAGTTGAACCTGCGCATGACAACTCATATTCTGACTATGGTTGCGCCTCAACTTCAAATGTCAAATCTGCGCAAAAGGGTCATGCGCATGAAATCCATGCGCCCCAACGCCAGATGCACATTCTTAAGAAAAGCGCACCCAAACCTCAGAAAATGATATTTGTCAAAGCAAGTTCCTCTGCTCCAGTAAAGAATGCTGCGCCAAAGAAAAGTAAAGAGTTTGTAAAAACCCAATCTATAAGTGGCTTTCATCATTGTGTTGTGTGTGATGGTTTAGGTCACAAGGCTGCAGAATGCCTTTTGCGATTTGCTCCTAATGCCAAGGGACGTAAAAATCCTAAGGTCAGACAGGAGTGGGTTGTCAAAAGTTGCTAACTCTAGGACCCAAGAATAAAGGGGCCTGCGTTCTTAATGTCTATTTTTCAGGTCTCCTGCTTCACTGCGCACTCTTCACAAGCTAAAGCGCATATATGGTACCTCGACAGTGGATGCTCTAGACACATGACTGGAGATGTCACCGCTCTTGAAGATGTGCATGAAGGAAGAGGTCCCTCTGTAACTTTTGGAGATAACAACAAAGGGCACATAGTTGGATATGGAAGAATCAGAAAAGATAAAGTATGCATTGAGAAAGTTGCGCTCGTTGAAGGTCTCAAGCACAACCTGCTCTCCATATCACAATTCTGCGATAAAGGTTTGGAATGCCACTTCACTGCAACGCACTGCTATATCAAAGATGGCATATTCGGACTAACTTTGCTCACAGGGACTCGTAAGACTAATGTTTACATTATTGATCTTACTTCTATAGATTCTATCACTAATCTCTGTTTTGTAGCAAAGAATGTAAGTGAAAGCAGCTGGCTATGGCATAAGCGCTTAAGTCATTTGAACTTCAAGTATTTGGCTAAGCTAGGAAGGGAAAATCTTGTCAAAGGACTTCCCAAAGTAGCTGACCATCATGACAGGAAATGCGCAGCATGCCAACTCGGTAAACAACCCAAGCAGTCTTTCTCCAGCAAGATTGCCTCCTCAACTTCCAAATGTTTACAACTGCTTCACATGGACTTGTTTGGACCCGTCACCACTGCAAGCATTGGAGGAAACAAATATACTTTAGTCGTGGTGGATGACTACTCAAGATACACATGGGTCGAAATGATGATATCCAAAGATGACTGCTATGATATCTTGACTGCGCTATTTTGAAAGCTCCAAACTCAAAAAGAAGACGACATCGTGAGTGTTAGATCAGACAATGGAACTGAATTCAAGAATAACGGTGTTGCTTAATACTGTGATGACCATGGAATTGATCACAATTTCTCTGCTGCTGGAGTTCCTCAACAAAATGGCGTTGTGGAAAGAAATAATCGCACGTTGATTGAGGCTGGAAAAACAATGATAGCAGAAGCTAAGCTTCCAAAGTATTTCTAGGGAGAAGCTGTCAACACTGCTTGCTTTACTCAGAATAGATCCCTCATCAACAAAGCCTACAACAAGACTCCTTATGAGCTATGGAGAGGAAGAGCGCCCAACATTGCTTTCTTCAAGATTTTTGGCTGCAAATGCTATATCCTCTACAATGGCAACGATCATAGAGGTAAATTCGACGCCAAAGCAGATGAAGGTATTTTCGTTGGGTATGCAAAACATTCTAAAGCTTTTCGTGTTTTTAATAGAACTACTCTAGTAATTGTAGAATCTGTACATGTTACTTTTGATGAGCATTCTCTCCTTGAGCCACATTTGGCTCCAAATGATTCTGATGATTCTGCTGAGAATGTTGAGACAGGTACGCAGCCTCAAACTGTACCTGCGCAGAATGTTAATCAAGAAGATCAAAACCAGAATCAAGCAAGTCCATCGCATGCGCATACACCCGATGCTGCGCCAGAAGTAACTACTCCTGATGCGCAAACTCCTCCTGCGCATGATGTTTCTCCACTTCAGCAAATCACTTTTGATGACCTTGATGCTGGAACAAATGAAGTACCCATTGAAGATCTTCGTATTCCTACCACTCAACCTAACTTACCTCCCGAGGTTCGTGAAGTTAGAGATCATCCAACTTCAAACATCATTGGTGATCTCAATGTAGGGGTTCGTACTAGGAGAGCATCAAACTTTGATGATGAATATCACTCCTTTATCTCTCAAATCGAACCAAAGAAGATTGACGAAGCGCTCTAAGATTCAAGCTGGGTTACTGCTATGCAAGAAGAGCTTAACCAATTTGAGCGCTGCAAGGTTTGGACCTTAGTACCCAGACCTCATGACCAAGGAGTTATTGGTACAAAATGGGTATTCAGAAACAAGATGGATGAGAATGGAAGTATCACAAGAAACAAAGCAAGGTTGGTGGCGCAAGGCTATAGGCAAGAGGAAGGAATCGACTACGATGAAACATTTGCGCCTGTAGCAAGACTTGAAGCTATAAGAA
Organism: Campanula takesimana; assembly: GCA_026119855.1. NCBI lineage: Eukaryota > Viridiplantae > Streptophyta > Magnoliopsida > Asterales > Campanulaceae > Campanula > Campanula takesimana. The sequence goes on from JAOWBW010000058.1 coordinate 572,808, forward strand.
TTTTCTTAGCTTATGCCTCTCACAAGAAATTCAAGCTTTATCAAATGGATGTGAAGAGCGCATTTCTCAATGGTGAACTCCAAGAGACGGTCTACGTAGCACAACCACCTGGATTTGAAGATAGCAGATTTCCAAATCATGTCTTCAAGCTTCAAAAAGCTTTGTATGGACTTAAGCAAGCTCCAAGAGCATGGTACGATACGCTATCAAAATTCCTACTAGAGAAAGGCTTCAAGCGCGGTAAAATTGATACAACTCTTTTTATTGCTAAGTATAATGATCACTCTTTACTTGTTCAAATTTATGTCGATGATATTATATTTGGTTCTACTAATGAGTTACTTTGTAAGCGCTTTGAGAAGCTCATGAAAAGCAAGTTTGAAATGAGCATGATGGGAGAACTCACTTCTTCCTCGGGCTTCAAATCAAGCAATTGAATGATGGCATCTTCATAAATCAAGCCAAGTACACAAGGGACTTAATCAAGAAATTTGGACTTGAGAATGCTAAAGCATACGACACTCCAATGGCCACGGGCAACAAACTTGACAAAGACTTGAAAGGTAAGAAAGTTGATCAAACTTTATATCGAGGTATGATTGGCTCTCTCCTTTATCTTACTGCAAGTAGGCCAGATATTATGTTTAGTGTTTGTGTCAGTGCGCGCTATCAAGCGGACCCTAGAGAAGCGCACTTAACTGCTGTTAAACGCATTATTCGTTATCTTTCTGGAACTGTTAACCTTGGACTTTGGTACACCAAAGATTCGAATTTCGATTTGCTAGGCTATTCAGACGCAGACTACGCAGCATGCACTATCGACAGGAAGAGCACAAGTGGAACTTGTCATTTCCTTGGGAATCGACTTGTTGCGTGGGCAAGCAAGAAGCAAGCTGCGGTGTCCATCTCCACTACAGAAGCTGAATACATTGCTGCTGGAAGCTGCTGCTGCCAAATCCTATGGATAAAGCAACAATTAGTGGACTATGGAATTCATGAAGTAAACTGCCCAATATTCTGCGATAATATGTCCACCATAGCTGTCTCCAACAATCCTGTCATGCATTCAAAGACAAAGCACATCGACATCAAATATCACTTTCTCAAGGACCACGTGGAAAAAGGAAACATTCATTTAGAGCACGTGGGCACAGATAATCAAATTGCTGATATTCTTACAAAGGCTCTTGACGCAAAGAGATTTGTATTCTTGAGAGGAGAAATGGGTATGCTTGAACTTAGCTAACCTGTCCATATGATTTGTTAATACTAATAATCTTGTGTTTGCTTGATAAAATATTCATCATAGGTCATGATCCATGCTTCTGCGCAACCCCTGCGCAGTACTCCATTTGCGCATGACTCTAATGTTAATCTGTTTTTAGAATCTATTGCGCTATTTACAGCTCTGCGCATGATTTTAACATGCGCACACTTCGTGGATCGCAAGTAAGTCTTCTATTTATTAGAAATTGCACTTTGGTCCATGACTGAAAAGTCAACGCTTAGTTCACAAGGATACTTGTGCAATTAAAATTTTCCCTCGCCTTATTTTTTGAAATTTCTTGGGAAATTACGCTTTTACCCCTGCGCATGTCCCATTATCATTAAATGCAAATGGCCATTAATGATAGCGCCTGTTAGAATTTCTGATCAACATTTATGAGGGAGTTGATATGACTGTGACCTGCCTAGACCTACTCACTCACTCGCGCGTCAGGTCTGCGCACGCGCGTTCCCTATTCGGCCACGTCGCTTTGCTATCGTGCACCTCTGTGTTTTTCACCAAATTCGCCGTCTTTTACCAAACCGCCTCGCTGACGTCATGCATCTTTTCCCTTTTCGATATAAATCCTTTTGACTCTTCTCTTTTTCTCTCTTTTCTGCTCTCTCTCTCTCTCTTTCACAAATTCATCCTTTTTTCTCTCTTCTGCAACCTACTCTCCTCCTCCCAATCATTTCCTCTTCTTCTCTCCTTGACTTTTCTCTCAATCTCTGCAAAACTCTTCTCTCTCTTCCCTTTTTCAAAAACCCTAGTTTCTTTTAAAATGGCTCCCCGAAAATCGAAAGCTAAGGTAGTTGGTGAGGTCCATGAACCTGTTGAAGAGGTTCCTCCTCCAGAAGCTAAAACTATTGACGACATGGTAACAATTTCTGACCCTTGAACTCTTTTTCAGTCAATCTGCCATTGTTATGTCTCGAGCTCTTAAAACTCCCTTTTTCGATTTTGCTCTTATCTGTTAATCATTTTTGAAATCGTCTGTTGTTTTGAGTTCGTCTCTCTCTGATCTACCTTTGTATGTACTTTATTTCACGATCAGTACTGTTTTCATATGTTTTCTGCAAATTTTTTCGTTCGAAAACCTCTGAGGCAGACGAACAGTTATTCTCGATTTCTGGGCTAAATGTTCTGTTTTTGGAAATCTTGTTTTCTTAGTTTTTTTTCGTCTCTGAAATGCGGTTATTTCGATATGCTTTTTGTCCTTTTTGGTCAAACTTTGATTTTTAGTGTTCTTGGTGTTCTTCGTGTTCATATTCTATTCTTCCGTGTTCATCAAGTTCTTATTTTTTTTTCTTGATTTGGGTCGCCTAATATCTCTTAGTGTTTGCGTATTTGCGCATATCTTTTTCATTTGTTTCTTATGGAGATGCTGCGCATACGTGTATCTGCGCATGCGCTTCGCTCCATGCGTAATTCTTGTCTAAACTATTTCTTATTTTGCGCAGAATTCTTTCTATTTCCTACAAGGCTGGGAACTAGATCTTGCTGCGCTACACAAAGATGCTGTCGGACGCAGGATTGTTCATCTTATGGATTCTTCCGGCATCTTACCTCTCTTTACACTGGCTCAGGACTTCTATGTCCCCTCTCTTGTAGACGAGTTCTTTGAGAATGCAGAAAGAGTCACCATGACGCACAAGCAGACTCGAGAGAATATTGATGTTATCCGCTCAGTCGTTCGGAATTATTCAGTGTGCATTGTTCCTGCGTCACTTAAAAAGCTTTGCGGATTTAAGGTTGATGATGCGCCAGAAGCCTACTCTGAAGCTAAACAAAACAAGCTTGCGCAGAAACTGGTTGGGGAACCCTCTCTTGTAAAGAAATGGAGCGTTCATGATCGCAAGGAATTTGGTGAGGTGATGTATCACCTTTGCACCATTATTGGCGACTCCGTAAACTGCAAAAATGGAAATAAAGGCAAGTTCATTTCCAAGCAGTGGGCTTATTGTGCTGCAGTTTATAATGGCGATGCTCTAGACTGGTCCTCTTTTCTTTTTGATGAGCTATGGGATGCATCGGAGAGCTATGACAAGCGCATGGACAAGAAAGTATCCAAGTACAGAACTCACTGTAGGCTACTATCAAAGTTTCTAATGAACGTCTCTGAGCTGCGCACCTTCGTGCAGAAGCGTCCTGATCTCAAAGTTCCGTGCACCAAGACCTATTCCATCTCTCACCTCTACTCCCTACGCAATGAAATTGGTCGCAGTGATTATCGCAAGATCTGGAACAAGGACACCAGCCCAGACAAGGAAGATTGGGTTGATAGTGATGATGATGATGAAGCCCCTCAACCCAAAGCAAAGAACACTGCCGTGCAGCCTTCGAAGGCCACTACGCCTACTGAACCTGAAACTGCTGCTGCGCAGGCAAAGCGCAAAGGCAAAGGTATTGCAGATCCTGCGCCAGAAAAGGTGAAGGATATCCCAAATGTCAGATCAACTGCTGGCATTAAAATTGGATCTGATTTACCGCCCCCTGCTCCCAAACCTTCAAAGAAGCGCAAAGATCCTCCTGCGCCTGCTCCCTCTCCTGCTAAAACCAAGAAAAAGCCTGCATTTACCAGACTTCCTCCTGCGGCGGCTATGGTTGAAGAAGACAGCGAGTCTCGAATGGATGAGACTGCTGCTGATGCTGCGGATGATACCGCGCAGGGGGAGCAAGATCCAAAGGCTGCTGAAGCCCCTCCTGCTCAGGATACAGGAGATAGTGATGATTGGATGGATGAAGCCTTTCCCGTCTCCGGTACGCTTGCCAAGACCGCTGCTGCTGCACCTGCTAAGGATGATCCTCCTCGAACTCCGCGCAAGAAACAAGTTGTGCGCAGTACTGCGAAAGGACAGCCAAAAGCTGCGGCTCCTCCTTGTCCTGAACCATCATCAAGTGCCTTTCAACGCCTCAATATTCCGGTTGGAAATACTCAACCTGGCACCTCTGTTCTCCATGATGATTTGGACTTAGAAGATGAGGATGCGGATGAGGTTACCCAGTCTGCGCAGGGCGATGATGCTGTGCAGCAAGCTCCTGTTAATCCTCCTGAAGGTGAAAAGGAATGAGATGTGCGCACAACTGATACAGATAGCAGCAGCACGCACTCATCTACGCATAGGTCTCCTGCTGCTGATCCTGTTCATCTCTCTCCCAAACAACCTTCTCCAACGCACTCTCCTCCCAAAGTTTCTCCTCCTCCAGCTCAAGCTATTCCTTCCGTTCCAACAGTATCTACTTCCTCTCTATATTCCTCCGCTGATCTCCGCCAAATTCTCCAGGCTCTCAATACTATTCAAGTCCACCAGGTTGCTGCGCAGTCCCAAATGACTCAGCTCATTACTGCGCAGACAGCTATCCAAGAGAAACTTGATGCACAGCGTTTAGAGATTGCTGCCATTAAGGGGGAGAATGTTTCAAAGGCAAGTACCTTCGCAGGCCCCTCTGCGCAGCGCGTCCCTGATGCATTAGACCAAATGGTCCTGAACTCATTGAAGTCAATAGCTGGGATGCTTGAAAATGTCTACACCTATACCGCTATCAATGATGGGTTTACAAGACTGCTTAAGCGTCTGCGCAAGAGCTTGGCTGATGGGTTGCATGAAGGGTTTGCAGGGATGGAAGCGATGATGTTGGAGAGATTGGAACAAGGTGGTCCCGGTCCCGCGCATGCCAATACGCTTAATATGTAACGTGTCAGGGAGTGCATAACTCAAGCGATGACTGATTTCGCTGATGGGTTCAACGCTAGGATGGATCAAGCCATGTTCGATATTCAAGCCAGCGTGAACACTCAGCGCCTCCACACTGACCAAAGACTCGAAGCAACGCAGGCCACCGTCATCAACACTATTGAAGCTGCTGAGCAGTCATATTTCAACCAGATGACGGGACATCAAATATAGTACAGAGCCAACTTCCAAGAGCTGCGAGAAGACAACAGAGATATGCGCAGAGGAATGGATACCCATGTCGGTGAGGCTGTAGCGTTCAGAGAAAGATTTCAAGAACTGAAGATTGAACTTATGAATAAGTTCAACAGTCTGCAGAATGAGCTGCGCGAAGCCTTGCACCGGATCAACATAGACTAGGTTCTATCTAATATTTTGTTTTTGCGCAAAGTATTTCTTTTTGTGCGCATTTTGTTTTTCTTATTCAAACTTGTAATCTGCAACTCTTTTCACTTCAAGTTTTAATGAGAAAAATTGCATCATGTGTTTCCAAAACCTTGTTCAATTCAAACTCTTTGTTTGTGGAACAATGACTGCATTATTTCAACCCATGCGCATAATCTTAACTGTTCATATTTTTAACGCATAATGTTTAAACATTCAGTTTAAACGCATACTTAAAAATAAAACTCATATTATTTGTATGCGCTGAATGATATTTTTGTCTTTCCCTTTTTGTAAGCTAATCTTTTGGATAGACTAGAAATCTATGACATTGGCTAGTGTGTGCATTGACTTGAGGCATGATTTGCCAATCACATCTTTATGGACGTTATTATCAAGTACAATGAATTGCCTTTGTTATAGTAGGTAATGGCATCAATCATTTAGGGGGAGATTGTTGGGTATGCTTACTTCTTAACCCTCCTATTTGTTAGAATTGATTGATACCATCACCTATTAATATTTTATGGACTTTAGGACCCTATGTAAGAAGTTTTATAACTTCATTTTTTAGCTTAGTCCATTTTATAGTATAGGCTTAGAACATAGGGCTCGGAGCGAATTGGAATGAAGATCTAAGCAAGACTGTGGAGCCTGCGCAGGTCTACTCTGCGCAGTACACCACTGCGCAGCAGTCTATCTTGCTCAGCTTACGATGCATTCAGATCACCTAACTTGGAAAATGATTTGAAGATGTACGCTTTTAAAAGTGCTAAGGTGTACAGAAACGACAAATCAAGCACACTTTGCAGATCCAACGGTGGAGACGCGCTCAAGAAAAATATTTCAAATGAAGACAGCTGTCAACCTTCTAGAAGAAGCTTTTGAATTTGGTCTTCATGCTCAGTCTCCAACGGCTCTATATACCTGCGCACCAATCATATTGTGCCAGGTCATCAACTTTGATTAAGAGCCCCAACGGCTATAAAGGACACATGCACACCAATCATATCGTGCCAGCTCATCGTCCTTGCTCAGAGCTCCAACGGCTATATTCAAGCTCTCAGCTATATATAGCCAGCTCATCTTCATTTCCAAGTTGCTAGAGTTTGTGCTTTCTAATATCCTTGAAGTTCTGAAGATTGTTGCTTACTATTCACAGATTCAAGATCAACCTTCAAACCTTCATACCTTCAAACTCCTGCCCAGATCCTAAGCCTTAAATCACCAGAATTCTTTGTGCTCTTCATCTCACAGATTCATAGAGCCCAGAATTTCTGAACACACGCACACCTCTTGAAGCTTTGATCATTTAGATCTTTCTTCTTGAGATACAACGGTTTAGTCTAGGATTTGTTCTTCATAGATTATAGATCTTTGAGATAGTTTGTGGTTCATTGTTGTATCTTGTAACTCTTTCATATAATAAGATCTCCATTAGAAAATCCAAGACTAACCATCTTGGTAGAGAACGTAGATCTTTCATTGATCGAACCTCTCCAAATAGCTTGTTCTTTAATCTCGCTATTTACTTCCTGCTTAATCATTTCTGAATTACTGCTTTGTTTGATATTATCAGATTGCTACTATTGTTGCTGTGTTTGTTATTGCTTATTGCCTTAGAACATTTTATCCAACTCTTTAAGCCAAAACTTAGTGCGTGCGTTTTTATCCTTGCGCAGCTTTTTCCTGCGCAGGTGCTGCTTAAAACTTCCGCTGTGCATTTCACACTCTCATTGCGCGCTATACTTAGCTTATTTGAGAACTGTGCGCATAAGCCATTGTTTTGCAAAAGGGTTTGAAAAGAATTTTAAAACGCTATTCACCCCCCTCTAGCATTTTTCATACCCTTGTTGCCCCTTTGGGACCAACAGCTTTGGCATCGAATTTACCTCTATGTTCGTTTCCGTTGTAGAGGATGTAACATTTGCAACCAAAGATCTTGAAGAATGCAATGTTGGGAGTTCTACGACGCCAAAGTTCATACGGAGTCTTGTTGTGAAGTTTGTTGATGAGGGAACGATTTTGAGTAAAACATGCTGTGTTGATAGCTTCTTCCCAAAAGTACTTAGGCAGTTTCGCTTCAGCTATCATCGTCTTTACCGCTTCAATCAACGTTCTATTCTTTCTTTCCACAACCCCATTTTGTTAAGGAACTCCAGCGGTTGAGAAGTTGTGATCTATCCCATGATCGTCGCAATATCGAGCAACACCGTTGTTCTTGAATTCTGTTCCATTGTCAGATCAAATACTAACGATGTCATCTTCTTTTTGGGTTTGGAGCAGTCGAAATAAGGTGGTCAAAATGTCATAACAATCGTCTTTTGAGATCATCATTTCCACCCATGTATATCTTGAGTAATCATCCACCACAACTAAAGTGTACTTGTTCTTTCGAATACTTGCAGTAGTGACTGGTCCAAATAGATCAATGTGGAGCAGTTGCAAACATCTAGAAGTTGAAGGATTGGTCTTGCTGGAGAAAGATTTCTTCGGTTGTTTGCCAAGTTGACATGCAGCGCACTTCTTGTCATGATGATCAGCAACCTTGGGAAGTCTTTTAACTAGGTTATTCCTGCTGAGTTTAGATAGATATTTGAAGTTCAAGTGACTTAAGCGCTTGTGCCACAGCCAACTATTTTCGCTCACACTTTTAGCTACAAAACAAATATTAGTACTAGAGTTCATACTATGGAAATCAATAATGTAAATATTTGTCTTACGATATCCCGTGAGTAATGTAGCTCCAGTTTTGCCATTCTTGATAAGACATTGAGTTGAGGTAAAATGGCATTCTAATCCTTTGTCGCAGAATTGAGATATGGATAATAGATTGTGCTTGAGTCCTTCGACAAGAGAGACTCTTTCAATGCACACTTTGTCTTTCTTGAGCTTTCCATATGCAACAACTTGACCTTTGTTATTATCACCAAATGTTACTGAGGGACCTCTTTCTTCATGGACATCTTCTAATAAGGATTCATCTCCAGTCATGTGTCTTGAACACCCACTATTGAGAATCCATTCATAATTTCTAGCTTTTGAAGATCCAGCCATGAAACAAAGAACCTGAAAGATAGACATTTAAGCAGCTCCCCTTTATTCCTTTTGGGTCCTAGGGTTAGCAACTTTTGACAACCCACTCTTGCTTGACCTTAGGGTTTTTACGTCCTTTGGCATTGGGAGTGAATCGCAAAAGGCATTCCACGGCCTTGTGTCCAGAACAATCACAAATGGAACAATGATGAAAGCCACCAATCACATGAGTTTTTACAAACTCTTTACTTTTCTTTGGGATAGCATTCTTCTTTGGGTCAAATGGACTAGCCTTAACAAAATCCTTCTTTTGAAATTTTGGAGCACTTGATCTAGGAGGGCGCATAGGGCTAGGAGGCGCACGGCGATGAGGCGCGTGGCTCCTAGGCGCATAATGAGCACTCGGAGAAGGAGTGCGCTTTGTTTCAAGAGGGATTTTGCTAGAGGATGATTCATCTGTAGCTATATCTTTCCCATTAGCTTTCCCAAATTGCTTCGTTGGGTAGACATAATGGAATGTTTGTCTCTTGACTTTTTCCTGTCCTTTACCCATTGAATTAGAATGTTTTTCCTTGGGAATTTCAAAAGTTTGCTGGTGAGTAAATTCACTATTTCTTTCAGCACAGACATCACATTTAAAGTTGTCACTAGTTGATGAGAATCCCAAGCCACTTTTATCACCACTGACTTTTTGGGACTCAAATATATTCTCTATAGTGACACGAGAATTGGACCACTCATTTGTAAACTTTTTAAGATCAATAATTTGAGCAACCAATTCATCGTTTTGAACTTTAAGAAGTGAGTTCTGTTCTGTTAGAAAAGTGTTTTTAACAGTAAGAGGAGTCATGCTCTTTATCTGCTCCTTAAGGAGGGTGAGTTCAGATTTAAGTAGAGATTTCTCGGTCTTAAGCTGGGAAATTTCATCACATGATAGTGCTAAAGATTCCTTCATACTATCAAATCTAGTGATTACCTTTTCAGCCTTTTTGAACAATTTTTCTTGTTCAGCAATCACTTCATCATCATTGATTTTGGAGATTGGAGCTGTTGGTTCAACTTGAGGTCTAATGTAATCTCCTTTTCTCAACTTGTTCCTTGCACTTAGATCACATCGTGAGAATAACAATCCACCATCGCTTTGAGCCGGAGTGAGAAATCCTTGTTCAACGAGCTCGCTGATGGTTGATCCTTTCTTCTTTTTCACTTCTTGAAAACCTACAGATTTCTTGATAGGCTTATTTAAGACATTCATATCAGGAACATCTTTGGAGTAGTCATCATCGGAATCATAAGTATCAATTTCATCATCATTTGCCACCAAACAAACAAGTCTATCATCAGAATCTTCATCGCTCTCATCTGAGTCTGTTTCGATCCAAGTGTTCTGCTCATTTGCTGGTGATTCTTCTTCAGCAACCATTCCCTTGTGACGAGTGAATTTGGGAGTGAACTTGGGAGTATGGCTGCTCTTCTTCTGCATATATTCAAATTTTGGAATTGGGCAGCTTGAAGCAAAATGTCCTGGTTTCCTGCAATTAAAACAAACAAGGTCTTCTTTTCTTTTTGAATCACTGCTCCTCGGGAACTTTGGAGGAGCTCTGCTGGTAGATCCTTGAAATTTGCTGGTTGAGCCGGGCTTGGTGAATTTTCTGAACTTCTGGAATCTCTTCACAAATAAAGCGAAGCCTTCATCGTCCATGTCCAATAGCTCAGAAGTAGAAATTTTTGGATCAGAACTTTTCTCATCATGAGTAGGCGCAGGCGCAGAAACATGCGCCTCTTCTCTTTGCGCCACCATTGCTATGGATTTTGATTTTTCTTCAGTTTCACTAATTCGCTGAAGTTTGAGCTCATAAACTTTGAGATTTGCGTAAAGGTTCCTTAAAGTCCATACATCTAAAGTTCCAGCGTCTTCAAGGGCGCTAGATTTATGTAGGTATCTTGATCCAAATGCTTGTAAAAAATTTACATTCAAATCTTTGTTGGAAAACTTCATGCCAAGTGAAATACATAGATTTATAATTTCACAGTAGCGTCATAAGTTTGTCTTAAGGTTTCACCGGGGAGTTGAGAGAAATTGTTGAATCTCTTTTGCACTTCATATTTCTTGTTCTCCTTACAAACAGTATCTCCTTCTATATGCTCTTCAATAGCATCCCATAGCTCATTAGCAGTAGCACAATGCATGACTTGTTGTTTCATAGCCGTGCTTAGAGTGCTTAGAAGAATGTTTCTAGCTTTGCCATCATTTGCAACTCTTCTTGTTTCTTCCTCAGTCCATTCTTCCTTTGGTTTCTTGACGGTTGGTTGAATAGCATTGGTGCGCGGATTTGGATTCGCTTTTATAGGGATGTAAGGTCCATAAACCACGGTGTCATGAAGTCTTTCGTCGATTGAGTTGAGATGAGTCAATATGCTGAATTTCCACACGTCAAAATGATCTTCATCAAAGATCGGAACGTGAGTGTAGTTTGCAGTTGCCATAGGTTTTGAGTTTGCCATTTAGAATCGGCACCCAAGCTGTTAAGCTTGAAAAATAAAAGTGTTTTATAAAGGTGTTTGCTCTGATACCACTTGTTGGTCCCAAAGGGCAACAAGGGTATGAAAAATAGCTAGAGGGGGGTGAATAGCTGTTTTAAAATTCTTTTCGTACCCTTGAAAAACTCAATTGCAAATGCGCACTTTATCAAATAAGCGTTATGATATGCGCCTAAGTGAGTGAGTGAAATGCACAGCGGAATTTAGTAATGTAAATAGGTGCAAAGTATGATAAAGGGGGCGCACACACACTCTAAGTATTTTGGCTCAAAGTAGGTGAAATAAGAAACTAAGGCAAATGATATAACAAACACAACACAGTTCAATCAATCAATCTACAATGAATAAACAAGCAAGTAATTAGATATGATATGAACTTGTAAAGAAATAGCAAGATATGAACAAGAGCTATTTGGAGAGGTTCGATCGGGAAAATGATCTACGTCCTCTACCAAGATGGTTAGTCTTGGATTTCTAATGGAGATCTTATTTAATGAGAGAGTGTTACAAATTACAACTTTTGAGCTTATACACTAACTCAAGATCTAATATTCTATGAATGAACAAATCCAAAACAATAACCGGTGTATCTCTTAAAGAAAGATCTAAGTGATCAAACTTAAAGAGCTGCGTGTGTGATTTTAGTATCAAGGCTCTTTAGATCTTTGAGATTGAGAGCACAAGAAAACTAAAGTGTTATAGCTTAAAGATCTGGGCTAAGGATGAAGGTATGAAGATGTTCTTGAGGAATCTGGGAATTTCAAAGGCAATCTTCAAATCTTCAACAAATGCTTAAGAGAGAAATTCTTGGAAATCTTAGCAATTCTTTAGCAACTCAGCAACTTCAAAATGTTGAAGTTATGGGGTATTTACAGTGAAATTCCAAAAACTAGCCGTTGGGAATTCATGATGATTCTGAGCAAAGGACAAATGTGTTGTCGCTCATTGAGTGGAGCACGTGTCCTTTTATAGCCGTTAGACACATAACACAAATGTGACCGTTGTGGACAGGTGTCCTCAATTTGGGCGCACACGTGTTATTTAACCATCGTTTGAATTCTTGGCGTAGGAGAATTTCTTCAACTCTTCAAGTCTTCAAAGAATCACTGAGTGTTGAATTAACATCCTTGAGGGGCGCATGAGCCATGGGGCGCATATTACATTCACAGGCGCGTGGCGCATTGGTGAGAGGCGCATGGCGCATATGCTGAGGCGCATGAGTCAATGGAGCGCTTGAGTTAATGCTAGGCGCGTACTTATGCGCGCGCGCCAAGAGGCGCATGGCGCGTGGCTTGAAGGCGCATGGCTCAAACTCAAAATGTGATTTTCTTGAATCTTGATCTTCTTGCCCTATTCCTAAGCCTATTCTATTTCAATGGACAACCTAAAAAAATGAAGTATGAATACTTCTTACATGTGGGTCTAAAGTCCATGAAATAAAACTTAGGTGATGGATCAATCAAATCTAATCAATCCTATTACATTGAAACTGAGATATAAGTGGGCATACCCAAAAAAATCGTAGGGTTTACCTGAGAACAGATGGGCCCTGGTTTTTGTTAGCCTTGAGCGAAATTAGATAATTCCTTGCAGCACATAGGGCCTTCAATGGCACTGTGGAGTGGCCTGTTAATAGCCGTCGGTTTAATCGTTTGGGGGAGATGAATCCCAACTTAGTGGTTTTTTCCTCTTTGTCTGACCTTCTGACTCATATTTCTTCCCATTACCTTCTGTCTGAGGACGAGGTGCTTCCCTCGGCTTCAGTGAATGAGGAGAGGGGGGGGTAAATACAGCTCCAACCTTGATTTCTGATGCTAACCCCCTTCTTTCCTCTGCAGCTATGTCGGGGGAGAGTACTTCAGACAGGATAGTGGATCAGTTTAGTGCCGCAGTCCCTGAGGGGGGTCGAGGTCATGGTCAGAGAAATACCAGACGGAGTGGAAAAACGGTGGCTTCTGCCAGGCCGAAGCAACCCAAGGCCGGGGACGAGATGATTGAGTATCTCCATGATACATGTAGGATCTCTCGTGAAGATTACGATCTGGTATACCAGCGTGCCTCCCCTCTGAACACTAGTGAGGAAAGGGCTTCTTTCTATTTAAACCATACCGAGGTGTCATTCTTTTTTAAACAATTAGAACTAGGGCTCTGCTTCTTTCTCGGGTTGTTAACCCATCCGTGTATAAAACCCAACAATCACTTGGCAATTCTTCTAGAGGTTCTCTACCCATAGGGAACTTCCTCTTCCTAGTTGTCGGCGTGTGTTCACTTGAGAACGCGGTCTCGACTAGAAAGTCCACTAGAGGCTGCGCCAACAATGTCTTTCTCGGCTTGTAGGTTATGTCGAACTCGGTCAATTCAATGGACCAGTTGAGTAGTCTGCCCGAGCTATCCATCTTGTGAAGAATCTTCGTGAGCGGCGCATCGGTATAAACCGTGATGGGATGAGCGGAGAAGTATGCGCGCAGATTTCTAGCCGCTATCACCAAGGCGTATGCTATTTTCTTTGCATTAAAGTATCATCTCTCGGTATCTGACAAGTCTTTGCTTACATAATAGACCGGCTTCTGAATCCCATTATCTTCTCGTACCAGCACGGCCGCCACAACTCTATCTGTTGCTGCAAGGAATACAGAGAGCGTTTCTCCCATAATTGGACTGCTATGTAGTGGAGGAGTACCCAAGTAGCCTTTCAATTGTTGGAACAATACCGAGCATTCTGGGGTCCAGACGAAGTCCTTAGTCCCCTTCAAGGCTTTGAAGAATGGAAGTGACTTTTCTGCCGACTTGGCGATAAACCTTCCCAGGGCGGCTACTCTCCCAATTTAGCCTTTGAACTTCCTTCATGCATGTCGGCTCTTTCATGTCGACAAGAGCCTGGATCTTCTCCGGATTTGCCTCTATGCCTCGCTGCAATACCGTGAAGCCGAGGAACTTACCTGCCGTGACCCCAAAAACACATTTACTTGGGTTGAGCTTCATGTCGTTGGCCTTTAAGTTCTTTATGGTTTCAGTCAAATCCGGGACGTGACTTCCTGATTTGGTCTTGATTACCATGTCGTCGATATAAGCCTCCATGTTCCTGCCGATCTGAGATTTTAACACCTTGTTCACCATCCTCTGGTAAGTCGCCCCGGCATTTTTGAGGCCGAATGGCATCATTACATCCTGCTGCCTGAAAGGCGGTCTTCTCGATGTCGTCCTCGGCCATCTTGACTTGATGGTAGCCTGAATAGGCATCAAGAATACTCGAAGTTTGGTGCCCATCCATTGAATCCACCAACTTGTCGATCCTTGGAAGAGGATAGCTGTCTTTCGGGCAGGCATTGTTGAGGTCGGTGAAGTCTACGCACATCCTCCACTTACCATTCTGCTTCTTAACCATGACGGCATTAGCTAGCCACTCGGGGTAGGTCTCTTCCCTGATGATGCCAGCTTTCAGCAGTTTATCTACCTCGACCTCAATCGCCTTTTCTTTATCCGTGGAGAAGGCCCTTCGTGCCTGCTTGACGGGTTTGAAAAACTTGTCTACCTCCAGTTTGTGGAGATCAATGGATTCTTTAACTCCAACCATGTCTTCCACCTTCCATGCAAACACATCTAGGTTGTTTTTGATCAGGTTGATAAGTTCCTCTCTTTCTTCTGAGGGGAGTTGTTTCCCAATTCGTACCTTCTGTTTCGGGTAGTCGGGGTTGATAATGACCTCGTCAAGCTGGTCAACTGGTTTTAGCTCGGGACCGTCCTTGAACTCCAAGGTTTCTATGATGATCTGTTTGACTTTCTCCTTGTCTTTGCCTTCTAGGCTCAAATTCTCCATATCTAGGAGTCTATCTATCTCGGCATCCATGTGGTTGGGTATTGTGGCCCCCGAGCTTGGGACAAGGGCGAGGGTCGAGCCACTCGGCTCGTCCGAAGCTGTGTTCATGGAGATACAGCCAAATCCATCCAACCCATATGCTATCTCGGTCTCGGTCATGGTATTGTCGTCGTCTAGTACCACCCATTCCTCAGGCATGTCTACTGTTATCACGCCGATGGGAGCTGACGTTGTGACCGTTATCGACTTGGATATGGTGATGTTCCTTTCAGGAGTGTCAATCTCCATTTTGGTTTTTGCTTTTCTGGACTTCATCACGTGTTCCAAAAAGTGTTTAGAGGTGCCGGGGATACAACCTATGCCTGCTGGGGTTGGGAACTTCACCCTTTGGTGAGGGAGGGAGGCAACCATTCCCAAATTTCCTTGACTGGGGGAGCCCAAAATGGCGTGATAATCACTGTCCAAATCCATAACTATGAATGTTATCGTGGTCGAGGCCCTGTAGGGGTATTCACCGACTTCTAGCAGTAAGTCCACGGTTCCCTTTTCTTCGGCCTTGTGATTCGTGAACCCTTCCAGTCTTCCATTGTATGGTGTCAGCATGCTATCCGGAAGTTCCATCTCCTTGAATGTCTTGTAATAAAGCACGTCCTTGGCGGCCCCCGAGTCAATTAGGAGCCTATCTGACTCGCAGTTGTCTATTCTACCCGTGATGACTAGCGGCTGCTCTCTCATCGCTCTGTTCCCGGCTAGCTCATTGGGAGAGAAGCTGATCACTTCCTCCCCTTTGTGAATCCAAGGGGGATATGGTAGACCTTGCTTAACTCGTAGATATGTTCTTTGAGCTGGGTGTTTGAAGGGATTTCCTCCCTTATTACTCCAATTAGCCTTGCCCGAGGTGGTCTATCTCCTTGATCATCCTCCTTCTCGTCTTCCCTTGGACGCTTGTTATCTTTCTTTGCTATGAATTCGTTAAGTCTCCCCTGATCGGCCCATCTCTGTAATATTTTCTTTAGGGAATAGTAATTGTCTATCTCATGCCCGTTATCCCTGTGGTAGGCACAATATTTGCTCGTGTTTTTAGGGAATTTTGGGTTGTCTTTGAGGGTTTTTGGATTAGGAAGGTTCACCATTATCTTGGAGATCGGCTTTGTGAGGGGGGTAAAAACCTCGGTCGGTCTTGTTCTATTCTTCCTTCGGTTTCCACCTCCATTGGTACCCTGGGACGAGTCAGAAGGAGGCGGCTTCTTCTCTCGTCCTCGTTCTCGATCTCGGTCTCCAGACATCAAAAGCTTCTTCTCTTCTGCAGTGGCCATTGCATAAGCCACATGGTATAGTTCGGACTTCGTTAGAGGCTCTCTCACCGACAACTCATAAGTGAGATCGTCTGATCTCTGCCCATTGGTGAAGCACATTATAATCTCCCGGTCGGTGAGTCGCTCTTCAATCGAGTCGTCCAGGTTTCTGAATTTGTTATAGAAACTCATTGTCGACTCGTTTTTCCCCTGAACTATATTCGCTAGGTCTGACAACCTTTTCTTTCTTGCCCCTGCCGTGGCGAAATATTCCAAATACTTCGACTTTAATTTAGAGAAAGAATCAATGCTTTATTTGTCCAGATCCATGAACCAAGACCTGGCTGCCCCGGTCAACGCACTAGCAAAGGCCTTGCAAAGTACGTCGTCCTGGTTGGACACTAGTACCATCATAGCCTCAAAGGATTGGAGGTGATCCAAAGCATCTGAGTTGCCAGAGTACTTGTCTAGGTGAGGTAACTTTAATTTAGGAGTAGGTGGGGAATCCTTGATCCATTCCGAAAATGGACGTATTGCGTCATAATCAGTCCTAGGATTTCTCTGCCCCTGGTTCATTTCTATGTTATCCAGCCTCTTCTGTAGGTCCATTATGAGTCTTTCGCTTATTCACGAGCTTCGATGAGAGTTCCTAGGCCTCTCTCTTTCTTTATCTCGGCCTCTTCCAGCGACTCGGCTTATCTCCGGATCTTCTAGAGGTCGTCTCAGTGGAGTATGGCGAGGTGGTACCTGCCTTGGTGGGGCTTGATGTTGATCTTCCTATCGCCGCCTTTCTTTTAAAAATCTTACATCTGATGACTTTGCCTCTTCTTCTCTCCTCTGGTTTATTTGATCTCTTAGATCTCTTCCTCCATTATTAACCGGGCCGAGTCGGCCTTCTAGTCGGCTTGGTGGAGCAGCTCGGTTTCCGGGAGGTGCATCACGTGGTTCCTGATGACGTCTGTCTTCAGTACGCGGGTTTCCCCTACGATTGATCCTTTATCCATCTCCTAGAGCTCCTCTAGTACCAGAGGGCTGGACGAATGGTGCCAAGGAATGATCAGGGTCGAATTCTAGAAGATCCCTTTGAGCATCGGCTAGCTGTTGGATGGTCGAAAGGTTTTGCTGTAGTAACGCCCTTCGATCAATTGGCGCCGGCCTAGAGGGGCCATCCTCGGTATTCTGAGGGCGTGAAGTCGTTCGCCTTCTCCGTCCATATTGTTGAGTAATCTCGGGCGGAGGCCCTCTAGAGCGTGTGTGCATGACAGCTCCTTGAGGTGGAGGCGGGAGCCCTTAATTCAAAGCAACATTGTTATTTGTCACGTTAGGTGGTGGCGGATTGAGATTAGCATCTGGTGTAACGCTACCCTCCTGACCGTCGGCGCGAATTTCAGACATGAGGAAATTGCGGTTATCCGGACAAACAATTTTCTGACCGGACGTTTCCTGGCAATGGAACCAAACTGATGCTGCCAAAAACGTGTCGGATCAGCCCTTCTTCTAGAAGCTCGGATAAATCCAGCAATAAGAACTTCCCCGTTCGGATCTGCGCACGATGAACAAACGTAAACTACGCCAGGGCTTCACCGGCGAAGGCCCTCCGGCGTGAGAATAAGAATTCAGGTGGTATATGAAAATAGAGAAATCAATTGACTAGTTTAGAGCCAGAGAGTTCCTTACTCGTTTCCTGTATAGAGGACCTGTTTATATAGGCGTGGGCGAATGAGTCCTGACTTGTCAAGTAAGCCAGCATGCCCGTATTGATCTAGGACTCGTATTCCTTGGAGATAGACTCCTGATAAGGATGATGATATCCCAGTTATCTTGTAGAAGAGATATCCTTGTTTTAGATAAGGATTCTTAGTGCTAGAGTTGTAATAGAACTCTGTAAGTAGACTCCCTATGATAATGGGAGGTTTCTGATATAACTCGGCCCGTCATCTAGCCCGGCTCATTATTGAGGCCGACTAGGGATTATGCTCTTAGATCTCGGCCTAGGCATGGTCTGCCTGCTCGGCCTAATTGATGTCGGCCCGTGAAGCATGGGCTTCTTGGGAATGGGCCTCCTGATATGGGCCTTTAGGTGCGTGGGTCCAGAGCATGGGTCTTATTTAACCAAGTCAGTTTATGTCGCTCAGTGACCCCCGAGTTTCTATCTCGGCGCGACGAGTAGGAACTGGACTGCACTGATTACATCATTTATTGTTGACTTGACATTCAGCCGCCAAATCCTTATATCTTTAGATATTCTGACAGCCTCCGGATTATACTTGGTGAAGTAATCATTACTTCTTTTGGAAACTGGGGTTCATTAATTACAACCCCATTATGAGTAGTATAAATACTCCAACCTTTCACATTCTGCTGGCCACAAAAAAGAAGTCAGTTTACCAGAATCTCCCCTTCGCCTTCAATAAACCTTCAAGAAAATCAAGATGACGCCCAAGAGATCATATGTCGATGCCTTTCCAGAGGAAACCGATTCCGACTCTGACAACTACGATGAACGTTCTCCAAACGACAGCAACAGTGATTCTATAGTGCCCTCAAAACCACGTTCGTCTTTCCCGGAGGAGGACTCTCCGACCGATAGCAATGGAGAATACCACTCCCCAGATCCCATGGAGAGCGATGATGAAGAATCTTCTGATAGCAGTGATGGCAGTGGCGATGGCGATGGTGTTAGGCCTAGTGATCCCCGACGCTCTTAAAAATTAGTTTAGGCTATTAAATGCAAAATAAAATTAGTTTAGGCTATTGAATGCAAAAAAAAAAAATGAGTTGAGTGATCAAAACCACTCATCGTCAATTGTTTGGTGATCATAGATGCAATTTTTCCTATTAGTTAAAGATATTAGTTATTATATAAGTTAACTATTACTATTAATAGTATTAGTTAACCATAATAGTTACTATATAAGTTAACTATTACTATTAATAGTATTTGTTAACCATCATAGTTACTATATAAGATAACTATTATTAGTAGTAGTATTAGTTAACAATGATAGTTACTATATAAGTTAACTATTACTATTAGTAGTATTAGTTAATAATGATAGTTACTATAAAAGCTAACTATTACCATTAATAGTATTAGTTAACTATTATAGTTACTCTATATATATAAGTTAACTAATACTATGAATAACATTAGTTAATCATAATAGTTACTATATAAGTTAACTTTTATTATTAATATTATTAGTTAATTATAATAGCTATTATATATATTAACTATTAATATTTATAATATTAATTAACCAAATCTTACGTCTCAGCGAAGTCAGCATTGCCCCTACAACTAAGAGGCTATTTATTTTTCTCATTCTTAGCTAATAGTATTAGTTAATTTTATTAGTAACTATATAGGATACTATTATCTTTAATTTATTATTTTAAAATACTATAAAAGACTAATTCTACTTATAGTCATCTTCTATAGATGCAATACTCATATATATAATCTAGAATAGAAAATTGAAAGGTCAAAAATTAATACTAAATTTATTGTGAGCAATCATGTATTCATTAATAATTAATTTTAATGTATTATTAATTTTTGAAGGTTTCCATAGTCATATTGATAATCCATAACACTAAATTAACAAAATCAAACTATTATGAATTAAGCAATTACCACTTCAGTTACAATTATAGGTCATAGAATTTCAAAGGTTGAGAACATGTTAAAGATCATGAAATTTACATTGAATGTATAACAATATCTTCAACGAATGAACCACTAAAGTTTACGTTCATCTAAAAATAAACTAAATATGGTATATTAACTAATCTCTACACATAAATGAATGGTCTCATTAATTTTTGATAAACGGCTTAAACTTTATCGAAAATATTTTTGATTGTTCGCTCTCCTCATACTTCAACGTTATTGGCTTGCAAGTCAACCCCAATTTTTTATACTGAAATTCAAATAGATAACTTCTCAAATACATGGGTAAAATTGTCATTTATTAGGTGTATCTCATTTTTTTTTTGAACTCAATATCTAAGAAAAGTAGTTTACTACTTTGTCATCCCATTCCTTTATTTATGTGCTCCCAATCCATTACCGTGCGGAGCACGGGCTAAATTACTAGTTCTACAAATGAGAAGAACTTTCTGGTACAATGAAAAATGGCAAATGAGAAGATCATTTCGGGACGGAGGGAGTATTTTTTTTTTTCTAAAATGTTACGAACAATGGTATTTTATAGCAATTTTGTAAATAATTGGCACTTGTTTTAAAGTAGATCTTACATTTTTATAAATAAATGACACTTGTTTTAAAAGCGCGCGGTGGCACTTTTTTAAATATTTGAAACTTATTGAACACTTTGAGACTAATAACATACGACTAACACTCTTTAACACTATCACTGACACTCTTTAACATGCCCACTAACGCTCTTTAACACTACCATCGACACATATTACAAGCTTCCAGTTTCAATGTTGCCATCACAAATCGATGACACTCTTTAACACTACCAGTAGCACTCATTAAAGTGTCGATTTCAATGTTTATAAAATGCTAATAAAAATGTCTGGCACTGTGTAACATTAGCATTGACAGTTATTAAAAGTGTCAGTTTCAATGTTTACAAACGGGATTTAGAACCGCTCCACCCATATTTGCTCCACCCTACGACTGGATGTTGCTACCTCTCCAATTTTTTTGTTTGAAGGTCGAGATGTACTGAGCTCGGTGGGATCCACAAATTTTTGAAGCGACTTCAGCCACACAAATGAGGAGCTCGCCTACGTGGTTGAATTTAGATCATATAGTGGAGGGGTGGAGCGGTTTCAAGTCCTAACAAACGCCAGTATGTATGACTGGAAAAAGAGGTTGGGGCTTGGACTATAAGACCCCTGTGCGAGATGTCAAACCCATAAAAACTCAGGCGAGTTCAAAGTTCCACAGAAACCCACGCTCACACATTACCCCTGCTCGTCGGACTTATACCCAAGGTATAAGACTAAAATTACTCTTATACTTTAAGGTATACGAGTATTTTTTTTCCCCACAAATTTTCATTTTTTTCTTAAATAATAAAAGAAAATCTCATATTTTATTAAGAAATTCACTCTTATATCAAAAAAGTATAAGACTAAAATTACTCTTATACCAATGTATAAGAGTATTTTTTCGCAATTTTTGACATTTTCTATGAAAAAAAATGATAAATCCACCCTAAAACCTAATGGTTAAAACTAGAATTACTCTTATACTTAGTTATAAGTGTAATTTGTTCCATTCATATTGTGAAAAAAAAAAAAAAAAAACTTTTTAAGCTAAATATAATAGTAATTTTGGTCTTATACCGAAAGATATACGACCGACAGGGAGGAAGCGTGTTTTTATGGGATTTTGATCTGGGCCTTTATTTGTGTGTGGAATTTTGGATCCTGCGTGGGTTTTCATGGAGAAAAGATCTCGTTGAGGGGACATCGTGGAATTTATCCAAATACATATTAGTACTTTTTTCCGCCAAATAAACGGACAAGTTTCAATAAATTACACCTAACCACTAATATTTTAAAAATACTTGCACTAGTAAAACAATTTTCTTAAAAAAAACAAACCCCTCAACACGCCCGTGGTAACAATGTAGATCCGCCCGTGGTACAAGTAAATAAATAAATGGTCAAATTACATTTAGCCCACTTTAACCCCAGTCAATTGTATGTAAGAGGGCAAAGCGATTCAAAATCAAAATACTAAACAAACTCACTTTTCAAAGTAAGATTTGATGAATACTTTGGAAATATACTCCCTCCGTCCCAAAATGATCTTCGCAATTGACTATTCAAACTTTTTAAGGATTTCGCATTTGACTATTCAAACTTTTTAAAGATATGCACACTTACTTCACTAGCCATGTTTTGTGTATGCACTTTTAAGCTTAAATTGTAGAAATGTGAAGAACTTTTTGGGACAATGAAAAATGACAAATGAGAAGATCATTTTGGGACGGAAGGAGTACTGTACATACAGTATCGGTGAGACAGAGTATTATTCATATTCATATTCATATTCATATTCATATTCATATATTTGCATTAAGCTTATTCATACTAAAGATACATTGTACCACTTGGTGGTTGCCTCTATATATCTGTTGTTCAGTATCAACAGTTTGCCTTTATGTACTAGACCATTTACAAATATTCTAGTTACACATATTATATGCAGTTTGAATTCGGAGGTCAGCAAATTGCAGTTTTGCGGCAGTAAAAGTATACCATAGTTTCAACACGAGAAAAAAACCGTGTTTCTACGCTCATCAGATAGAGCAATTATCTGTCGGATAAGACGGAGGCACTCCATGAAAGCATGATATCACGGGCAGCTGAAGGTATGTCTGCAATTCAACATTGTCCCAACACAATATCCATTAACCACACATACATATAGAATACCATGCATGTGTCCGTCTTTTTTGAAAGGGCACACTTTCAATTGGACACGGGTTTCTTAAAAAAAAGTGATTAATAATGTAGTGTTGTGAATGTGGAAAGTGTGCAAGGAGTGAGAAAATGGGGGTATGCAATAGTTTTTTTTTTTTTTTTTCCCCTTTTTGATACAACATTATAGTGGATAGCCGTTGTGGGTATAACGATTGGGTCTCGTTATATAAAATTTTATAAATTACCATTTTTGGGGATATGCCCTTCTAAGTGGGACACCCAAAATGGCAAAACGTGCCCTACGGAGGGTTTACTGAAAAAAAAAGAAGACCGAGTGTATGTGTGTGTGTGTATATATAGAGAGAAAGAGCGACACCGCAGATGCTCTGTTTTTAGAAAATACCTCGAGCAACCTCCACAGCAACTGATGGTACATCTATTTCGCCCTCAAGCAGTCTATATACGTCAACAAGCTACAGATGATGACATGATTCCTTATTAGATGTTGGTAATTATCGCATTGAATAAATCCAAAACAGTATTACTCCCTTTATTCCAAAATGAATGTCCAATATTTTTTATTTTTTTTCTAATTTGCTCAGAGCAAATTTTAAAACATTTTGGACATTCATTTTTGGACGGATGTAGTACTATTATAGTATTATTTACTCCATACCTCTTGAATGTGAAGCTTCGAGTCCTCCGTCAAGGCAAGAAGAAGCTGTCTGCGAATTCCTTCATCAACAAGGAACAGGCGGGCTCCGTCTTTCAGGGTGTCTGTGAGATCCAATTTCTTTTGTGACAGCCAATTTTTGGACTTCTCCCTGATAGAACAAAGGTCAATATGTGGACGATATTAGTCAGTCACAGGAAACAAAACAAAAATCAACAACCAAAAAGAACAGGAAAAATCCCAGTCATGTACTCCCTCCGTCCCATAAAGATAATCCTAGAACTTAGACCAAACATTAATGTCAATCTAATTATCCTAGTGGCAAAAAATTGTTATTGATATATCATTATGTAATTTCAATGACAAGTTATACAATTTCATTGGGATGATAAGATTGACAGTAATGTTTGGTCAAAGTTCACTTGTGTTGATTATCAAAAACCAAATAAGACTATATTTCCGGGACGGAGATAGTATTTGGCCTTTCAACCAAGAATTTTGCTTACGTGTTCTTTCCCTGCAATGCAGGGTTGCTGCTCATCTTTGCCACATTTTCCTTCGCCAAAACAATTAAGTTTTCCAGTCGTTTCCATTGGAAAATTCCATCTTTAAACAGAACCTAACATATCAAGTAGAGTACAGTTAATTCCCAAATAGAAAAGAAAATTGTTATGGCAAAAGTAGCCAAATCAAGTGTGCTAAAACTGAAACAGGATAAAAAGCACATTGGTTGCAAATGGTCTGGTGCCAATATTTCAAGGCTCGGTATTAATGAAGAAGAAAAGAAAAGAGTGGGAAAACTTGTCAGTAATAAAGGCGGTCGTATTGATCTGTTTAACTGCTGCACATTGGTGGTAAGGAAGATTAAATTTTCTGAAAGTTAATCTTAAAGCAACAAAGACTGACGTTTCTGTGAAACTGAATTGCACTTATCTTAAAATGTATGACAAGACATGGCAATAGTACAATAACAATATCCAGCAAACTTCTCTCTCCGTCCCGGAAAGATAGTCTCACTTTTTAATGCTATGTTCGATAGAACTTTAACCAATACTTTACATTAATTTAATTATCCTAATCAGTCGCGGACACAAGACTAAAGAAAGGGGTGGAAGTGAACTCAATTACTCATATGGTATGCGTATTTAGTGGCTAAGATGTCATGATTTTAACCTGATGGTACTAGTGTTGTGCGCGGCGGAAGCGGTTCTCATGCACACCAACAATTAGGTTATGCTACACCATTAATTTGGACACGAATAATAAGACGGAAAGAATAAGACAAGATTTAATGTGGTTCATCCCAACATCAATAGGCTACGTCCACGGACCAATAACTATACATCACTATCATAACTTCAACATTAGAAAGTGTGTCACTCTACAAATCCGAGTCCCACTCACTCAAGGATTACAAGAAATGATAACACTAGGCTATTCTCACAATAGTGTACGACTCCATCATGAATGTACACATCTCTCTAACTCACTCTCCCCTAAGGGGGGCCACTCTTGGCACCACAAGGCACACTTGAACTCTTTCTACATGTCTCTATTTATAGGCACAATACATCTCTTAATTCAAGCCTTATCCGAATAGACAAAGACCAAAAGTCTCATTAGAAAATCAACCATCACATTCATGTATCACATTCATGAATCACATGGGACAATGTATGTTGACTCCTTCCATGAACATGAGCCAAATTCCTAACAACTAGGTTCGACTGAGCATTAATTTTTTTTACACAAAGCTTCATAGTGTATTTGTGCACCCACTTCCTAAAAACTCTGGTTCTGCCACTGATCCTAATGAAAGTCTTAATATTGTTATTGGTATTCTTTTTAATGGTGTATCAATAACAAGTTTTATAATTGCATTAAGATAACTGTGTTTCCTAAATTTTTGGTCAAAGTTCAATCAAATTAATTACTAAAGGTGGGACTATATTTCTGGGATGGTGGGAGTAAGTTCCATCCAGTTGGAAGCTAGCTTCAATTTGGAAAATAGAGTTCATTCAGTTGGATGTTCTCCCTTAGTAAACTCAACACCAACAATTCAGAAATGAACACTTATTTGGGAGGGATGGGACAGTGAAGAAATTAATTATTATTACTATAATCAACAACAACAACAACAACATTACCCCAGTGCCGCAAAGGCTCCCACCTATGGTGGGGTAAGGGGGGGCCGGATGTACGCAGCCTTGCCCCTGTATTAAAGCACAGAGAGGCTGTTTCCAAATGACCCATGATGAAAATTGCGTCGAAAATTGCATGGACTGACTGCTGCTTCATCACAAAGAAGCGCAGACAGTTTAGTGACCCATTTTGCTTTATTCCATCATATTCCCAAGCCAAAAAATAGTGAGTCTTTGGCTCCATCGGAAATGATGGAAATATTATTACTATTATCAAATATTTAATTATTGAAAATGTGCACTCACCTCACAAGATTCCTGCTCCCGCCACTATTGTTAGTGGTTTGTGTGATTGGTGGTTTGTAAAATGATTCTTTGATCACTTTTTTATGCATTTACATCACACCCTTTTCACAAGCAATTACCAGTGCATGTCTGGCAATTAAAACGGATCTTGATACCATATTTCTGTTTGATATATTGAACTATATAGTTGCAATACTCTAACGTTACAATGGATAATAATAGGCTAACTAAAACAATCTAGGGACAGAAAATTAATATATTCATTCATTATCGCAGTATTCATTAAATCCATTAAGCCTTCTCTTGCCAAGACATCAAGATATTTGAACATTTGACATCAGATAATAACAATCCGAAAGGACATAACAATAATCATGCCCTGTAACTGACCTGTATAAGGCGTTCGCGTAGAGCAGGGTTAGGATCCGTCAAAAGTCGCTTTGCAACATATGGATATGCAACCTAAGAAACATAATATTTTTTAGTCTACAAATATATAACCAAGGAAAAAAACAAAAGAAAAAAACTCGGGAAACTGTAAGTATAAAAGTTACTGTTGGGATTGAAAAGAAATATGGTGATGAATGAAGAATAGAGGGCAAAAATCCATGTGGACATGGGGTTTGATTTTTATTTTTTTTAATATATACACACACATATATATCTACTCCCTCTGTCCCACTCAAATTAGGACAAATTTCCATTTTGGGTGTCCCATTTGAATTAGGACAACCCATAAATGAAAGTGTTTTATTTAAAGGGACCCACATTCACACTCACAACAACTTTCCACTCATTATTCTCTACCCCACTTTCTCCTACTTCACTTTTCATACTCACAACACCTACTCCACTAACACTTTTTCCTTAATCCCCGTGCCCAGCCCAAAAATCCTAATTCGGGCGGGGCGGAGGGAGTATATATCATTTTCCTTATTCCAAATTTTCTTCCCAACTTTTTCTTCTTTTGATTTTCTTTTGTTTATTTTTTTTTCTTTTTCGTCAATTGACGAATCCATATGATGATTCATGTTAGCCGACCCTAAATCATTTTGGGACTAAGGCTTTATTGTTATTGTTATTGGGATGATCAACAGTGAAAGTAGAGGTTAAAACTAATAGGTAACTGGGTGTGGATTAAATGAGATTTATTAGGGAAGAAGACCTACACTAACAAGAGTCATTAGAACACGATACGCAAGCAAACGGAATTATTCTCTATGTACTCCCATCTCACTAAAATGAGTGATTGCATCCTTTATTCATTTTCCAGGCTACCAACTAGGGGACTCCTAAATGATAAACTGTCCAACTAATACAATAATGTTTATGCAAATCAAAATTGACCAATGACACTTGCATGTGGACCCAAAGAACTTACTCCCTCTATTCTGGAAAGATAGTCCCATTTGACTTCTATGGTCTTCGACCAAACATTAATGTCAATTTAATCAACCCGATGAAATTCTAATAATTCTTGATAAATCACTTAATAATTTATCAATTACAAGTTTTCAAAACTTCACTAGGATGATTAGATTGACAATGATATTTGGTCAAAGTTCACTTGTGTTGACCATAAAAAGTCAATGGAACTATATTTCTGGGACATAGGGATTATCATGTTCAAGCAAAACTTGATCTCACCACAAGTAAAACCAAGTCTGCTTTAAACAAGATGAGCAGTAAAAGTTTTTGGGCCTCTCCCTTAAACAATCTAAACTTTATTTTTTTTCTTTCACTACCTATTCATTGTCTTTATAAGTCGTTATCATGTTCAAGTCATCCTTAAGTATGCAATTTGGATCTTGAAACTCTTTGGTGCACCTTTTCCAGTTACTCTCTAGTGCAAACATGATCTGAGCAAACTATTTTAACATTTGTTCACATAACTCATAACAGACTCCGATAGCCAATAGAATGGACAGCAAATCAGAGAAAGACTACCTAAGGGACTCCTCACCTCAAGAAACTTGAAACCTGGCTCCAATGTGAAACAGATGCCTTCTTGTGTCAATAAAGAACGAATAACTAGAGAGAACCTTTCAGGTATGCGGATGGGATACTGGTAAACCAGCTGATTGAATTTTCCTGCAGAGAATAAAGTTATTAATTGAAGGCCTGCTATTATTCCACTACTACATCTCACGAAAAGGGACGAGGATTTATACCTCACCACCTTCTACAACAATTTTTTACAAACAACAAAAAAGCCTTAGTCCCAAAATGATTAGGAGTCGGCTAACATGAGTCATCATATGAGATTGTCAATCAAATTATGTAAGAAGAAAGAAAGGACTGAAAAAAGCGAGCTAATAAGAAATTTAAAGAAGAATTAGGTGGGAAGAAAATTTGAAGAAATGAAAAAACAGGAAAACAATAGGGAAATTAGGGGAGGGGGGAAGAAAAAAAAAACCCACATCATTCACATGAATCGCTGACCTCCACTTTGTTCCCTTCAACACTACATTTTCTTTGATCCCAAGTAGACTCGTATTGCTTTCAACCACCCTTATCCATGTTTTCTTAGGCCTTCCCCTACCCCTCATTATTTTATCACTTCTCCACTCTTCAGGCCCTACTTCCCCTCTAATCACGTCATTCCTTAACATATCATTTCTTGTATGCCCACACATCCACCGTAGCATATGTATCTCAACTATATATTATGAACGTGACACTATTTCGCTGCCCATCACTCACTACCATATAGTAGTACAGTAGTACATGCCTAATTGCCGTACATAGTTGTGAAACGCGTCCGCCCGCCTCGCCATATTGGCGCCTTAGGGGGTTGACAGCCTTTGTGCAATCTGGAGGGCGGTCGATGGCCTAGGCAAAGTCACTCGCAGTTCGAATAGAAGTCAGAAGCGAAACGAGAGACGTGGCAGGCTCAAATTGACAAGTTATTTCTTAAAGAAACTTTGTAAATTTTGGTAATGAGAGGGTGTGACATTGGAAAAGCGATTGTGCCCTGAGTTCCAAGCGATAATTAGCAAAAATTCAAGAACAGTTACCGCGACGAGAACCCGACGACGACAACGAGCCTCAGCGCTTAACGAATTTGACTATGCGAACTCGACTATGTCAGTACTCTGAACTCTGCGCCGACTTTGGTATTTTTTTTGTTTTTGTATCGACTTATTTATTCATGTTCTTTTGATTAAACTGAAGTCTTTTTAGTATTCTTTGTTTTCTACTTTGCTCTCTATTCGTTAACTTTATTTTCTACTTTCTTATTAAATTCCAGCAGCATCTTCTTTAGTTTTGGTTTCTTTTATCTATTTTAATTTCGCTATTTTCAATTTTTTTTTTTAACTTCTTTTTAGTTGTTGCCCATATTAAATAGTAGTATATGCATAAAATATTAGTAAAATGTGATTAGCAATGTTAAACATTGCATATTCTAAATAGAAGGATTCCTGTTAGAAGTATGTGACATTAGCAAAATTTAAATAAACCAAATAATACGACATGTATTTTTTTTTTACTTTTTTTTGGAATTGAGTTCAAAGCTGGTATATTAAAGGCTAAACATGTTTTAATCTCTGTTAATATGCTGCATAAATACTTTTATATTTTTTCTAATATTTACTAATTTTTTATTCTATTTTTCCGCCTTGCTCGCCTTTTTACCGCTTTTCTACCACCTCGCCTTTCGCCTTTTCTAAGTATGTCTCGCCCGCCTCCCGCCTTTAACAACTATGTTGCGGTACAACAAAACTTTCCCTTTGATACACGGGACATATCAGGATCACAAAGAAACCATGTGGCACTCTTCCACTTCAACCAACCTGCTTCGATTCTATGAGCCCATAGTTATTAAAGGCCCAAGGCGCAAAAGGTGTGCCCGGAGCCTAGGCGCGCTTTTGATAACTATGGTGCATCCCATAGTTATTAAAAGCCCAAAGCGCACCAAGGCGCAAAAGGTGTGCCCGGAGCCTAGGTGCACCCAGGCACGAGCCTAGGCGCGCTTTTGATAACTATGTATGAGCCGCCTCTCCACTCTTTTGGATAATAAAATCCATAATAGCAAAAAGATTGAACCTAGGGCAATCTTTTCAACTAAGGTGAGTTCCCCTACATTCGTGCTTCGAACGCTTCTAACCGTGCTAAACTTACACTTAAAATATTCAGTATTGCTACTACTCAACCGAAAACCTCGAGATTCGAAAGTATGTCTAACAACCTCAACTTACTTTCAACACTTTCTTTTATCTCATCAATCAACACAATATCATATGCAAACATCATACGCGACGGTAAACCGTGTTGAATTAACCTCGTCAATTCATCCATAATTATAGCAAAGAGTTCTACAACGTCTTTTCCACAAGATTAATCTGACACCCCCCCCCCCCCACACACACCCACGACCACCACATCATTCAAAAATTAATAATATAAAAAATAATAATAAATAAACACATGTAGATAGACATCAAGTCTAAAAATTATGCAATAGGACACTAAAATCTATTGGGACCTAAATTTGTATCAAGTAAAATCAAGCCCTCCAACCAAAATGTAGGGATCTTGGGATCACATCCCTCTAACAAGTGAAATCCACGCTCTTGCTCCATGACCTAGATTCACAATACACATTGTACGCCTCGAGTCCGATTAATCTAAGTACAATTTGAAACTCTAAGCCCTTGTAAAATGAAATCAAGACTTGGAATCAGAATATAAGGATCTTGAGGCCCCACTACTCACTAGCTAAGTGTTTTTGAGATGGAACCATGGACTAAGATACCAGTACAAGTTCAATTTATTGTTCCCATTCAGAAGCCAATTTGGATGTGCAATAAAGGTGGAGTCCTTTGATATTCGTACTCACTTAAATGGGAAGAAAAAAAAACATCAATCGGCAATACATTGCGATGTTCAACTATTCCAGATTGATGCAATCATGTCGAACTTACTTTATTCTATCAACATGTACTAGCTTCACTCTTGTGTTTGCTTAAAGCACAAAAGCCACACTGAATGCATCTAATCCTTATGGTGTACCTTATTCTTCTCACTTCTTTGAGCTTTTTTTTTTTTTTTTCAATCTTAGGCCATGCGAGATCGGTATGACTTGCAAAGAAAAATCAGATAATATGCGTAGAAAAGTAAGAGGTTGAAGCGGAACCAGCAAATGTAAATAAGAATGGGGTAAAAAGCTTGAGAAAACACACACACACACACACACACACACACACACACACACACACATATATAGCTTCAAGCCTTCGACTGTCAAGACATGGATCACAATTATCGGAGCCATGGCTATCAAAGTTGAAGCATGGGGCTAGCAATTTACCTGTAACACTTCTGAAATTAAAATCTGCAAGCCCTTTTCCAGCAGAATTCTGCCAAATTGATTCCAAGGCCGGAACAATTGGGGTGACATCAGTCCCCTTGGCTAGAAAACCAAGTCTTGTGAAATCATTTGCCATTTCAACATAGTCCTCATTTACAGCATGGACAACGGCATCAATTAAAATTTGTTTATTTTGCTGAACAGGAGAAAGGAATAGTTAGTACTCATCATGAGATATAAGGGACAGAACAAATAAAAATAAAACACTGTACAGAAAGCAATTTAAGAAAATTACATTAGTTGATGAGGAGCATTGCACACTGAACAGTCAAAACATGATACATGATACAGACCACGATGGAATTGGACAGGAGTTGTGTTTGGGTTGCTTTGATTTATTATTTAGGGATAACTGATGTAATTTATCTAGCACAAAATATTGTGAAAAAAAAAATGTTATTCCTAAGCAATAGGAAAATAAGTTTTTTGACATTTGAATTGCCAGTTTTGCTATTAGAAATGTGAGATTACTATCTAGAAAATCTGGCAATGTTAAATAGCGGACTGTCAGCTTTAATAGTTAAACAAGCAGTTTTAACTCGTCCCCAGTTTACAAGTTAAGACTGCCCGTTTTACTACTAAAATTGTCAGTCAGTCAGTTAAAACTGACCGTTTTACAATTTAAAATGTCAATCAATCGGTTAAAACTATCAGGTTTTCCAGATAGTAACTGGCGAAGCCTAAGAAGTCTGTTGTTCCTAGTGTTGGGAAAAATGGTTGATTTTTAACATGTCTAGTAGAACTTATTGGGGTCATTAGTATAGAGTACTCCCTCTGTCCCGCTTTAAGGTTCTTACTTTCCTTTTTAGTCTGTCCCAATTTAAGGTTCTTACTTTGCTTTATTACCTAAAATGGAAAGTGGGACCCACTTGTCATTCTCACAACAAAAACTCACTACCCACTTTCTCTCTCCCACTTTACTTTTCATACTCACAACATTTACTTTTTCTTAATCTCCGTGCAAAGTCAAACTAAGAACTTTAAATTGGGACGGAGGGAGTATTACATTATCCTAATCCAAGTACGAATACTACAAAGTTTCTTGGTTTAATTATATTATTAGTCCGTTGCAAGGATACGGGTTCTTTTCTTTTGCGATATCTTTCTTCATTTCTTTATCTTTTCTAAACACTTGACGGGTATTTTCCATATGTAGGACAAATGTATCTGACTAATTATTTTAAAACATTAACACGCACAAAGAGCAAAGTTTTGCTTACATGCAGTTCTGAAGAAAGACATACAACAGAAGGCATTTTTTTTTTCTTTTTAATTGTAGGATCTAACAATCTATTCATTATGAACCACTTAGGCATACATGATGCATAGATATGTAGGTATGTCTTTCTTTCGGATGTAAATAATTTGAATCAGCAACAGCATAATTAGATCCATCCCAGACTCTATTACTGTGGGAGCGTGTACAGGGCCAGCCTATTTGTCTCAAACCTGGATTTGATTCTTTTTATGTTTACCCAGAGAAATCACTAAGCCAGTTTGTTGCTTACAAATAAAATGAAAACAACTACTCCCTCCATCGCAGAAGGATATTTCCATTTGATTTTTCTATGGCAACACAAGTGAACTTTGTTTAAACATTAATATCAATCTAATCATCCCAAAAAAGAAAGAAATGGTTATTGAGAAATCAAATAATGATTTATCAATTACAAAATTTAGAATTTCACTAGGATGATTAGATTGACATTACTATTTGGTCAAAGTCCACTTGTGTTGACCATAAAAAGTAAATGAGACTATCTTTCCGGGACGGAGGGAGAATGTAATTCCTTACATAACCAAACAATATGTAAGAATCCAATTCTCAAAATATTCTGTAATGTCAGAAAGTAAAGGAACTCTATATAACATTTACATGCCAACTTATCCAACTAGACCAAAATGCATAGATTACCTGACTTAGCACAGCAACATTCCCGAAGTCGACATATGCAATGCGTCCATCTTGCATAGCAAAGATGTTGCCAGGGTGTGGATCTCCATGAAACAAGCCAAACTCGAGTAACTGGCGTAAAGCAGCGCTAACTCCAACAGTCAAAAATCCATCTACATCTATACCAGCCTCCTTGATAGCCTGTATTGAGGGGAACAAAATCCACAAAAAAGATATTTATATTTCCCATTTTGCTTTCAAAATAAACTCAAATTTACTGAATCCTAACCTGTGGATCAGTGCAGCGGATACCATCAATCCACTCCATGACCAAAACACGTGAGCCAGAAAGTTGAGGATAAACACGAGGAATTTTAACAGTAGGATCATCTTTGAAGTTTTCCAGAAAATCTTCAATATTACGAGCTTCCTGATAATTGAAAAACAAAGACGACCTCCAATAATAAGAAATAAATACTCAAAGAGTCAAGACAAACAACAACAAATCCTTTATCCCAGTAACCAGGGTAGGCTACAAGAACCAAAGCAGAATCACATCAAGTCAGGTGTATTTATAGATCTGTTCCACGAGTTTCTCTCTTTAACCAGGTCTTCGTTTAATCTTTCATTTCAATGTGACGAAAGTGAAAGAATTAACTTGCATATACTACCTACAGCACTAATAACAATAGAAGACGCACAAGAAAAATAAACTCTACTCAAGGTTTGGGTACATTAAGAGTAAACAAAGTTGGTAGGTTACAATAAAAAGACTAGCAATAACAACAACAACAACAACATTACCCCAGTGCCGCAAAGGCTCCCACCTATGGTGGGGTAAGGGGGGGTCGAATGTACGCAGCCTTGCCCCTGTATTAAAGCACAGAGAGGCTGTTTCCAGATGACCCATGATGAAAATTGCGTCGAAAATTGCATGCAATAGAAAGAAGAAAAACAATAAAGAAACAACAATACTAAACTATAAAAATAATTCCAATATTAGCAATAATATTTCTGATGGTCAAACTTGAAAATCTCAAATGACAGTTATAAAGATATTATCTATAAAAAGGCAAAGGATAGTTGGAAATACCAAGGTATAATCAAGCTCCTCCAAAAGCTTCTCACCAAATTCATCAACTATAAGCTCTGCATTGCAACCCAGTTTCTGTAGACTGATGCCATTTAGGAACGAAGCAAGTGTCCGGAAAAGGAAAAGATCACGATATATGATAGGCTCTATTTCAGGTCTTTGCACCTGCATAAAAAAGAAATTTAATATACAACTCATTCCAAAAAGATCGTATCGACTATCAAGTGCATCTTCAGAGAAAGACAATGCTCTAAAGGTCATATATAGTACTTCCATTTTTTGGGGAAGAGAAGAAGTATATTCAAAATGGAAAGAAATCAAGAATATACAAACAAGTGGAACGTGTGTAAGATACCACAAGGGCCCAATACCAGAATATCAGCTTTGTCTAAAGCTCCGAATGAGACTTCATATCCAAAATGAAATAGTGTAATTAGAAAGTGATTAAAATATGATAGAAGAATCATTTGCACATTGAAGGGATCTAGATTTAGGGTACACTTTGCAACCAATCTTTCTTAAGAACTAGCATTTCCTTGCTTCAGAGACTAGCCCTTTCGGATATTTTTTCGAGAATACCCCTGGCATCTAGTAAGTACCAACAATTTCCAAAGGGCTAGGTGTCAAGTGTTAACATGTGTCTCTCAAGCAACCTCCAATGCGTTGTGGACCAGTGGCGAAGCCACAGTATGAGGAAGGGGGTTGACCCCCTTAGGAATGGTCAATTTTAAGGAGAGAGTATATATGTTTTACAAAATTAGTAGTAGAGTTTGCGTTGTATGGAAGGTGAGGTAGGAAAGAGTAAGTGGGGTAGGGAATAATAGATAAAGAAGTATTATCAAATTTCCATTTTAGGAAAGTGGGAGTTATGAATGGGACACCCAAACGGGAAGTTTATGCATATTGTTATGGGATGGAGGGGGTATATGATAAGTGTAATTTATATACCCAACCAATCTTGACACCCTTAGCAAAAATAGTTGGCTTCGCCACTGTTTTGGACCCTTTGGAAAAGTGTTAAAGAGTGTTTTGTATTATTACTTAAAGAATATGACACGTCTGGATGTAAGACGAAGAACAAAAAACAAGAATGAACAGGGGAAAAAAGTGAATGAATGAAATATGGCCAAAACAGTAAGGTTGTAGATTGCTTCATATATATTGGTAAAAGGATAAATTTCTTTGTTGGGGCTAAATAATTTTTGATAACTATTCTCACTTGCAATCTATCATTCGTTTATTTTATACAGAACATCAATAACATGGTCCATGTATATACATCTGTATATTCTATTTTTTGCGATGTGTTCCCCAAATGCTTTTGGTTCCGTCCTAAACAAAATGTTGCGCTTCTACTAAAAACAATAGCAGTGCAATATACCATTGTACAAGTAATTTACAAGCAAATTAAAGCTTATTCCTTAA
Source organism: Campanula takesimana (assembly GCA_026119855.1). Lineage (NCBI taxonomy): Eukaryota > Viridiplantae > Streptophyta > Magnoliopsida > Asterales > Campanulaceae > Campanula > Campanula takesimana. Next base: position 608,196 of record JAOWBW010000058.1, read on the forward strand.
AAACATTGACAAGTCAAATGAGACATTATTTTGGGACGGAGGGAGTAACTTTAAACTCCATCTGCCTAAAAATGTGGTTCCATCTTGACTATTCTTGTCAACTCAATAAACTTTCACAAAAAATATTGAGGTTTTAAGTGTTGTTATTGATAGTTTACCTAATATTCTTATAAGAGTTGGAAATGTATAAATATCCATGTTATTCACTTCCAAAGTTTTAGTTTTGCAAGTAAATAAGGAAAAATGGTAAGAAAACACATAGAGACAAAGTTAATTTAAAACTAGACATTTGTTTTGAGACAAAATTTTCAAGAAAATAGACATTATTTTGGGTCGTAGGGAGTGCACCTGTACAACTTACATGTATTTGTTCCTCTTATTCATGTGATAGGCAATAACTTTTTCTCACCCACTTTCTCTCTTTGAACGTTAACAACAAAACTAAGAACAGAAGGTGCGTGTTAGATTGTGTGTAAAACCCATTGGGTACCCGGGTGAAAACCCATTTGATCCAATTTAGTAATTAGGCTTTCTGGTATATCCATTTAGAGCCCAATAAATATATTGGGCATGTAATGGATAACACAATAAGTTTTTTAACGGGTTCTTGGATGGATTATTAGGTTGGGTTGAAATTTGCCACCCATACTCGTGTCATCTCATGTCATCATGTGAGTGTCAGTGTCTCTTAAGTTGGCTAAATGCATAAGCAAAATCAAGAGTCATGTGCTTTCAAATTCGAGTATCTACAGGTTTGAAGACAACACATGGTCTAGATGAATGTTATCAAGAGCCACTTTTCTATGGAATAACATCAACCGAAAAGCCGAAAGACTGGAATCTTCACAAAAGCCAAAAAAAAGTGATATATATTAATAAAAACGTAGGAAGCATATTAACCTTTATTGCAACGTCTTCGCCTGAGACTCGTAGTGTAGCTCGATAAACTTGACCCAAACTAGCAGCAGCTATTGTCTCTGAAGAAATTTTGCTGAAAACTGCTTCAAGGGGTTGACCTAATTCCTCTTCTATAATGCTGAAGGCAACCTAAAGCGTAGTTAGCCACTCATAGCTTAAAGGTAGGGAGTTTTGCACCAGCATGGTACTAGAAAAAAAGATTCAGACTGCAGATACCGGAAATAGTTTAATACCTCGTTGGGGAAAGGAGGAACATCATCTTGCAGAATGCAAAGTTCATTCATATAATCTTCCCTAATAATGTCAGGTCTATTTGCGAGAACCTGTGAGAATTTTACAAAAGAATGATATGGCAATCAAATAATCTTACCAGATAAAGAGAACAAATAAATAAATGTAAAATTGAAATTTGAGTAGGAAAGACAACAGATGAAGCAAATCCTTCAATACAATGAGACACCATTTTCAGGATATGGAACAAAAACAATTTGAAATTCAAGATTTGGGAAAAATATATTTGACTGGGAGTGAATTAATGCTTGTAATTTCAATTCGTTTATTTATTAAGTATTCCCTCAGTCCCAAATTGGATAAATGTCCATATTTACTCTTGGTCAAGAGCAAATTTTTTTGACATCCATTTTGGGAAGGAGAGAGTAAGTATCATCAGAAGGAAGTAAAAGCATGAAATATTGCAAACCTGGCCAGCTTTGATGAAAGAAGGACCCAGGTCACATAAGAGATTCCTAAGCTGGCGGGCACGAAAAGGAACAACTTCTTCATCTCGACCAACCAAGAAATCGTACGTTAAAGTAGACCAATAGAATCCCAAGTTCCAAACTATCTGAACTCCTCTGCCAATAAGGGACAAAATGGCCCCTCTAGATTCCAACACCTTATTTCTCACCTTACAATCAAAACAATAGAAGGTTACAACACTAGACATATTAGCTGAGGACATGCTCGGGTCAAGAAAAGCATGCATTAGCACTAGAACTCAAGTACAGTTAGCTCAAACTAAAAATACTAAAACTACATGAGTTCCGGTTTGAATTCCCATTCCCAAATTCTGGATGACATGCCGCTTGACACTACCTTCTAGTAATTCAATTAAATGCCAACATTAAACTCGAAGATTCCACACATAATGTTCAAAACTCAACTCTCGTCGGGCAGAGGCGGAGAGCTACCCATAGCAAAAAGAGCATTTAGTTGTGGTGGGAAAATTAATAGTGCATTGTGTGCCAAATATATATGAATTTAAGGGTTTTAGTGCAATAATAGAAACTTACCCCCATTTCTGTAAAGAAACGCATTAACCTTTAATCCCCCCCCCTCCGGGCTGGTTAACTAGTGCAATTTTTGCCAAAGTAATCTTGCTCTGGCAGTGACTCGACATGAAAATATATAAAATCAATGCTCAACATGCATTTTTGGGCGTTAAATTTACAAAGATTTTGATAAATTTCTCTTTCAGATAATGAAAGATACTAGTATTCTCTATTCCCAAAAACAAAATATTATAAATTCATAATTCACATTTTGGTTTGTACCAGAAAAACAGTCACTGCATTTATACTTTAGTCTTCCATTAAATTTTCTACAAATTCTCTTTCTATCCAAAACACAATCTGTCCTTTTAGATATATTAACAAATACTCCCTCCGTCCCAAAATGATCTTCATATTTGTCACTTTTTATTGTCCCAAAAAGCTCTTCTCATTTTCACAATTCAGGCTTAAAAGTGCATAAATAAAACATGACTAGTGCAGCGAGGGCTCGTATCCTTAAAAAGTTTGAATAGTCATATATGAACATCATTTTGGGACGGAGGGAGTAAATAAATCGTTTCTACGAAAAATAGGAGAAATATATACAAGCAAATGTACAGTATTAATAAATTTGAGTTTTCAAATGGATTACTACATATTTTTTCTGGAAGAACTAGTAGTCAACGGTACAGATAAAAAAGAGTCAAAATTACACAAGAAAGTAAATTAAAAAGTACTCACCGTTTCGGGAGTGTATTTGCGGAAAGGAATGCAAACACCGCGCTCAAAATCCAATTGCTCTAACGCACTACTACTTTTACTGGTACTAGCCTGCAACGACTGCCGCTGTCCCCCGTCGTTTCTCCGCCTCACAGAACCATCACCGGCTGCAATTGAGGAAGAAGAAGACGTCGTCGTCGCCGCCGCCGCAAGGTTTGATACTCGCAGACCTCTTTTCCGTGATGATTTTGGCTTCGGATTGTACACCGGAAAAAAACTGTAATTCGAAGCTCCCCCAACTGGTAAACAACAACTACTGATCTTACATTTGTTTAATGGCTTCTGATTCCATCCCGTACATACAATTTCCATGCTGAATTTGAATTTGATTTCTGAATATTTTTTTCCCGCGAAATCGGGAGAAATTTGTTGAGATTGACAAAGGGGAATTATGAAGAACAGAGCGAGTTCGTAGTGGCCATGTATTTTTGGGAGGTGTTAAAATATCGAGAAAAAAAACGCATCTTATTGCCCTCTATGTTTACAAGTTATTACAAAGTGGTCCTTAAAGTTTCAAAATTTTGCAGTTTGGTGACCATAGTTATGTTTTTGATGCAATCAAGCTTAAAATTAGTGATGGTAATGTAAATAATTGAAACTTATAAACACAAGACCAATAATTAACACTGACAATATCACTCTTTAACACTACTACTGGTGCTTAGTAAACACTTTCATCACTAGCACTCAATACACTATCACCAGCAGTAAAAATATTCACACCAGTAGTGCTAGTGCATGTGTTTTTTAAATGGTAGTTCTTGTCTTATTGAGTGTTTGTTCATGTATTAAAGAGTACATGTGGATATTTTAGAGAGTGCGTGCATGTTTTGGTAATGCCAGTGCATGTGTTATTCAGGGCTAGTGCATATGTCAAAAGAGTGCCGACGAATGTGTTAAAATTGCTTGTGTACTGTGTAGTGTTAAAAGAGTGCCTTAGCGTTAAAATACTAGTAGTAGTGTTAAAAGAGTGTCAGTAGTTGTTAGTGTTAAAGAGTGCCTCACAGTGTGTTAATAAGTTTTGGTTATTTACAAAAATATCACGACACATTTTCAAATAAGTTTTGATTATTCACCAAAATGTCACCGTCCATTCTAAAACAAGTTTCAGTTATTTATAAAATGACCAAATGTTTTAAAAGAAGTTTTCATTTGGTAAAGCGTTTCATTATTTGTAAAAGTTGCAAAAGTACACTATATTATCTGACATATTTTTCGTTGCATTATTTGCAATAATTTGGGAAAGGAAGTTGTATTATACTCCGTCCGAATACAAATATAAGTAAGAAAAATTAAAAAACACATACATTAAGAATGTGGTTAAAGTTATTTAATTGTCTTAATTTTACCAACAAAACATGTTATAATTACTATTATAAACTCGTATTAAATGTGTAATAAATGTGTGCTTGTATTTTAAAAATGTTAATTAATTAAAATTATTTTTGATAAAAAAAAATATTACTCCGTAAATACAATTACATTTAATGAGTATTACATTGAAATTAGAGTTTTTTTACTTATAAATGTGGCTAGAGGGAATATTGACAATATCCCCTTTAAGCGTAACCTTGGATACTCAGTTGTAAAATAGGAATTTTAAGATCCACAATGCAACAACTTCTGAATTTAAAGGGGTTAAAGTGTAAATTTTCCTTGTGCTTTAAAAAAAAAGGTATGCAGCCACGTTTATGTATATGTATGGTTCATGTGACTTGATTGCTTCGATGGAATACAAGGTTGTTTAAGAGGGCACGGCACGGCAGGTTAGACGTGTCCAAACCAAACCAGAAACTGGCTAACGCCGGTTATTAACCGGTCAAAACCGGCAAACCGGTTAACCGGCAACCACCTCAACCGTGAACCGTAGGTTAGCCGGTTCGGTTAAGGTTAATGAAACTGAAGGGTAATCCCAATTAAGGAACGGGGTTTATCAAGCTCCCCCTAAATTTATTAGAAGTAAGAATATACTACATCCACATCCGTCTCAGATCAATGTGTACTTTTACTGTTTATGTGGTCAATTCATTCAAACTTTGACCGTTATTTTGTGAAAATCTAGCTATTATTATACAATTTTAAAAGTTGTTATTGTTTTATTGTTATGAATAGTATCAATAACATCTTTCAAAATTGCATAGAAGTATATGGATTTTCATAAAATTAAGGTCAAAGTTCAGTCAAGTTGCCCACAAAAATCAAACAGTGCACATTGAGCTGGGGCGGAGCTAGTACTTTGACTTGGTGAGTTTTAGTGAGCTTTGGTGAGTTTAACACATCTATCCTCTTCCCGTGTTAAAACAAATTTTTCGTAAAATTTTAAGAACAAAAATATTGAAAAATTAGGTGGTATGAGTGGGAAGGAGAAAGAAAATGGGGTATAAAATAGTAACTGGATAGTTGTTGTGAGTGGGAAGCAGAGAGAAAGTGATGGGATTTTTTTCCTTTTTGGATAAGTGAGAATACTAATGGAGCACCCTAAATAACAAAATGAGAAGTTTGTTTTGGGACAAAGAGAGTAATTGTTTTTTGGAATAAAGAGTGACTTATACTTATTATTACCAAAATTATTAGAGATAATGTAATGTACTCGTTAGTAATATATACTCCCTCCGTTCCGAGTAAGTTGCAACAATTTGTCATTTTGGGCATTCCACTTAAGTTGCAACAATGCCAAATAAGGAAACTCTTTATTACTTTTATAATTCTCCACTCATTCTCTCTCTTCCTCCTAACCACTCATTATTCTTCACTCATTCTCTCTCTTCCTCCCAACCACTCATTATTCTCATTTCTTATTTTTTGTGTTTCCCCTTCCATGTTGCAACTTACTGAGAACGGAGGGAGTATGAAAAACGTCCTTTTGCACCATTTATTAAAATATGTAGTTAATGGACCCTGACATTTCAGATATATTTATACACATCCTTATACACATTATATATGGTCTATATCCTTATACCAAATACAAAAAATAAGACCTCCCAAAAAACCAAATATAAGCTTCACCCTTCTTATATATAACCATCCCCTCAACTCATTCAATCTCTACATTATATGCTCTCTAGAGCTCTTTCCCTCTATAGAGTTTACTCCATTTACACCATATTGATTTTCACACCAGAGGGTTATCGGGGAATATCCCACCCCTCGTCCTAACGATGTGATAATTTTTTTAATACACTTTCTCGTCCATAAAAGTCATCACGTCCTCGTTTTTCTTCTCCTTCTTGTCCTTGACTAATGGTACCCAAATCTTGTCGTTTCAACACGGCTTGCATCTTGGTCTCCCATATACTGAAATTGTTCCTCCTTGTGAACTTTTCAATCTTCACTTCCTCTTACGACATCGTTCCTCGTACTATCAGCCTTGAGTATCAAAACCAGATGCGAAAACCGGAACTCTGATACCAGTTTCTTGTAACGGAAGCGTTTGGTACCAGTTTGGCAGCGCAACAAAAGAACAAATAATGTATACGACGAGTGTAAAACAAAGCACATGCAGATAGATATATGAGGTTCACTAACAACATGTTAGCAACGTATAACGGCAGAAGGATATCAGATTATTTACTATGGAGACCCCAAATTATATATTTACAGACTCAGTTTGTGTCAGACTTCTAGATCACTAAAATAGATAACAGACTACACCAAACTGACCAGATTTAAATTTAGACGTGTCCAAATGTGTTCTAGACAACCTATCTAGAACATCAGATGAAGACAAGATTCAGATCACCATATTTGGATACCACATTGCTATTGCTAACATGGGATAAACTCCGTCTATCTCAGATTCAGATTGATGAACTTGTCCGGGGCTTTAAAGTACTTCAGATTGTTCTTGGATGACCAACGAACATGGATCAAACACGATGAACGGATCAGACAATGTTCTCTTCCCTAGATGTGTATCTCAAAATCTGGGTGCCAGGAGTTACTTGCTAAACCTTATCCTTAGGAAAACAGGAAGCCCTCACCAGAACCTAAGTCAAATCAGCTTTGCCGAGCAAACATCCCACCCCAGGCATCTACACGCCTCTATGCGGTTGTATGGGCTGGATGCATAGCCACCCGTGCGCGCGCATGACTAGAGCGCATGCCGTCAGTATGTTTGCCAAAACTTCTCAACGTGGAGTTTTTATGCGTGCACCACATGCGGGCACGTGCCTCTTCTTTGCGTGTGCATAGCTTGAGCGCATAGCCCGCCACGAAGTTCTCAAACTCAGATTCAACGCATGATTCCTAACAACTATAAGTCGATAAAAGTGGTAGTACACTTTTAATAATGAGTTCGGATCTCCAGTGCCACAATTTTTACCACTAGTAGCGATCCAACAACTCACACAACACGATATCATGAAAGCGCCGAATCAGGAATAGTGCATGGTGTGATACACAAAAAATGGCACACATAATTTGAATTCTTGAACATTAACATTGAAAGTTTATAACATCAACACCAACACTTAAAAGGACACACCTTTATTTGTAAAAACACGTTTTTTCTAAGCGTAGAAAAACGGTTTTCCATACTGACTGTCTCTCCTAACTACATTTACAAATGCCTACATATTTTTTTTTTTAAAAAAAATCTCATTTGTAGAAGAGTATATTCATTTGAGTGGGTGAAAACAATTTTTGATCATTTTACTGTCCAACACCCACAAATCAACCTCAAATAATGCATCAGGATCTAATCGACAACATCCGTGATTTGGACTTTCGTGATATTACCAAATCCCTTGAACACATTTTCCCTTACGAGAACATTTACCATTTAGAATATGAGGTCGGTACAGTCTGACTGTACATCTATATATTGAAATCGGAGTGTCGGTGATGAAAACTTATGAAAAGGAGAATGGAATTTAGCTCGGGACACTTACGAAGATTACATGATGTATAAATTACAAAATTTTCCTACCTCACTCTGATTTTCTATACAAGACGCGAATTTACAGGGGCGCGAGGTCACAATAAATATTGTTCAAGACATTGTTTCAATTTTTGAAAAGTTATAGGCTTTGATACGAACGAGTCCATACCATTCGCAAAGCACTCTTCACCGCTTTCAGACTCTGCGTTTGCTGTCATCTGCATTCACGAACAAGGTGTCAATATCAGTTTCAATTTTCGAAAAGTTATAGTAAGTTTAGAGATGTCCGTCTTGCATTTATCTTCTGGTAAAATAAAACAGCAATCATTTAATTCTTACGTTTATGTTAAGCCAAAACGAGACTCATGTCCCAAATCCATATAAAAACGGCATCACAATGAACAAACTTGGTCCACTAATCTAAGATCTTTGGTTTGGGTTAAATACAGAAAAAAAACATAGGGGGTGGGGGTGTAACTACTAATTTTTCCGTCAATGTTGACTGTGAAGTACCATAGGGGTTTTCATCAGAAAAAAATACAAGGGACTTTCCTTCATTTTGACTTTTAGACAATGATTAAATTGTTTCGGATTCGAGCAAGAATGACACACACACACACAATTTGACTAAGGTTTAAATTCATCTTCAACCATTGTACTTTACTTCGACTTTCACTTCAACCAATATACTTATTTTTAAGCACGAAAACCACACATGTTTTGGAAAAATATCATTTAAGCCACAAATTCGTGTCTAATCCGTGTATAATCCGCGCCTTAATCCCCGAATTTCTGGCTAAAATGATAGTTTTCCAAAACATTTGTGGTTTTTGTGCTAAAAAGTAAGTATAGTGGTTCAAGTGAAAGTCGGGGTAAAATAAAGTGGTTGAAAATGAATTTAAACCTTTGACTAAAAATGTAACGGTTACGATCCCCTGTTAACCATAAGGGGGTTATATGGAAATCCTATAAAAGATGTTAATAAGGGGAAAAAAGTTTATGGCATTTTACTGTGTGAACTCCATTGCTAAAACAATTAAATTCGTGTAGGGTTATGTTCGAAACCACAAGTGCTCACGTTTCTGGGGTTCCGTTGTTTTAAAAATAAGATAGAAGAATTGTAGGACAAAAAGATATGAGGTTTAATATCATTTTTAACCAATGTACTTTGGACAGACTTCCACTATAACCATTATACTTATTGTATTGCACGAAAGCCACTATCTCTCGGGGAAATGTTCGTCCTACCCCCAAATGTTAACCCCCATTAGATTATGATGGATGGAAATTGTTAATTACTCGCACATCCACCCCTAAAACTTTCACATGAAAGGGTGGAAGTGTCAATAACTTAAGTTTTCCATCCATTATAATCTAACGGGGTTAACTTTTTGGGACTGGGGTGAACATTTCCCAGAGTATAGTGATTTTCGTGCAATTTTTTTGAAGTATAATGGTTAAAATGGAAGTCAGGCCAAATTGCAGTAGTTTGAAAATGACATTAAACCAAGGCTCCGTTTGTTTCATGTAAAACAACTTACGGAAAATGATTTCCTGGAAAATGTTTTCCGGAAAATGACATAAACATGTTTTTGGTTGTTTGGTAAATCTAAGGAAAATGTTTTTCGGAGAATATTTTCATATGAGAAAAATAATAATTTAATATGAGAAAAAAAAATTATTATGAGAAAAAATTTGAATGTGTGTGTGGGGGGGGGGGTTGGGGCTGGCGTGGGATGGGTGGTGTGGGGGGTAGGTGGGGGCGGGGGAGGTGTTCAAAAATTATTTTAATATAAGTGAAAAGAGATTTTTTTTTTCCCGGGGGGGAGGTGGTGGGGGTTGGGGAGGGGGTAGGTGGGTAGTGGGGGGTAGTGTGGGGCTGTGAGGTGGGTGGATGGGGTAGTGGGGGTGGGATAGGTGTTCCAAAATAATTTTATTATGAGTGAAAAGCAGTTTTTTTTTGGGGGGGTGGGGGGTGGGTGGGTGTAGACGTGACCATTTTTCAACCGTAACCGGCTAACCACCGGTTTTTAACCGGCCAACCATTTCAACCGACACAGTTCGGTTAAGGTTAGGCCATTTAGAAACCGGTTAACTGCTGGTTATAACCGGGAAGCTAACCGCCAGTTCAACCGTCTGTACTAATCATCAGTTTCCTAACATTTTTGAGTTAATTTTCAGAATTACAGTTAGTTTTTAAACGATTTCAGTTAGTTTTCTAACAAAAATAGTGTTTTTTCTTCATTTTCAGTCAGTTTTATGACGAATTTCAGTTAGTTTTCTAACAAAAACTGCTATTTTTTTTATTTAAAAAAAAACATAAACAAAAAAAGTCACATAACCGGGTTAACCGGCAAAACCAGCTTAACTGGCTAACCTTAACCGGATAATGGCGGTTAACGGTTCGGTTACGGTTAGGAATTAACGGAAAAACTAACCGGCGGTTATAACCGTTAACCGCCAGTTATAACCGGATGGACATGTCTAGGTGGGTGGGGGTAGGGAGCGGGAGTGTGGGAGTTGTTAGAAAATAATTTTAATAAGAATATTTATTTTCTTTTTGGGGGGTGGGGGATTGGGTGGGGGTGGGAGGGGAGGGGAGGAGGGAAAAGTAAGGTTGGAGGGTGGGGGTAGGGATTGGATGGATGGAGGGGGTGGAGGTGGAGGGGGTAGTGTGGGGTTGTATGGGGAGTGGGTGTGTGAGCGAGAGAGTTAACATTTTCCGGAAAATGACTTACGGAGGTTCCATCCGTAAGTCATTCTACAGAAAACCTAGCTTATTTCCGTTGACCGTAAAATATTTTACATCGACTTCTCTTACATTTGGTTACCAATCACCGGAAAACGTGTAAAACATTTTCCGTAAAACATTTTACGACGAAACAAACGGAGCCTAAGATACGAAACAAAAATAGCTAGAGGCAATTGAGGTGCTTACCGCGATAATCGGAATCCTCTTTATTGGCTGCTTAATTTCTTGATCATGTGTCATTGAACCTGAAGGAGAATTATGTTGCTCAACTCCAGCTTTAGTCGCCTCATCCCAATTGCCAGTTGCCTCAAAGGAACGGATAAGTCTTGTAGCTTGAAGGCCGTCCATTACGGGCATGCATACATCCTGTAAATAGTGTAAAATGTGTTCAGTCATAAACATTGATTTCTCATATTCCCTGAGGTGGGATTATCTAATATCTCCTCCCCCCACCCCGTCCTGGAAAGATAGTCACACTTTGTTTTCATGGTCAACTCAAGTGAACTATGACCATAATTTCATGAAAACCCAACCATCCCTATTGCAACTCTTAAAATTCTTTTGATAAAAATCCTAAGGGTGAATCAATAGCAATTTTAAGAATTGCCTAGGGGCAGCTAGAATTTCATAAATTTAAAGTGTGAAATTTAAAGTGTAAGTGAGTTGTTCATAAAAGTCAAATTTCCGGGACGGAGGATTTATTGAGACAAGAGAGAGCCTTAAAGCATACATTCTCATATCAGTTGCTCAAGCTCTCTTTTGTATTGATATTTGATAAATCATTAGGTATATAATGTACGAGTAGCAAAGAAGAGGTTTCTATATCATCGATAGAAGCACATTTGTACATTCTGTATGCATCATTTTCCATTTAACTATTGGATTTTGAAATCAAATATAGCGATTCAATACGTAAACTGGATGAAAGATAAATATACCATTAGAATGAGATTGTAACCTCCACTCTGAACAGCTCGTACAGCTTCAACTCCATTACTTACAACATGCAAGTCATGACCCAACTGCTTCATCATCGACCGTGCTACCATCACATTAATCTTATTATCCTCCGCAAGAAGAATATTCGGTTTTACTTTTACTGCTTCTTTAGTAAATTCAACGTTGTTGCTTGTACTACACTCGGTCAAACTATCAGATTTGACCTCCGTTTCCCGAATTTCATCCGTCCCCGCATCCATACTTTGACTCACATCTTCCCTCAATTTCGAGAAATGATTACTTTCATTACATGATTTATCCGTTATATGGCTTTTCTCATTCCCATTTTCAAGCATTTTCTCAGATTGCGGACCCCACTTCATAGAAGTTTCAGGTTCTGGTACCGTTTCAGGTAAATCTATAGAGTTGACTTTATCAAAGGGGAATGAACAGTCTTCTGATAATCCGTTGACTTTGCTTACAGTATTATTAAACACGAAATTTGTATTTGTTGATTGGTGGGTACGGACAGAGCCCTTAGAGGAGAGGAGAGAACTCATAGCTAGCGGTTCGAACTGGAAGAATCCACATGTAGTATCATCTTCGCCTGCATCATAGCCAGTCATATCTGACAGTTCATCTGGATCGTCAGAATTATCACATACTGGTGAAACTTCGTAAGGTAGTACAAATGTAAATGTTGATCCGTGGTGCTCTTTGCTTGACACTGTGAGATGGCCTCCCATGAGCTCCACCTAAAAAAAATTAAGTGTACATTAGACTAAATTTTCTTACATTCAATTTGTAAGAACATTTGCAGAAAAGATACAACGTGTCAATAAAATTCGGATTGCAAACAATAATGCAAGTGAAGGGTAAATCGTCCATTTCAGTTTGATAGATATGATATCGATCTATGTTGAAAGTTTTGCAGTACTTTAACTTGAAGGAGACAAGATTAATAAGTTACTGGGAAATATTTATTTATCCGAGCTCAAGAAAATAAGGAACGCCATACTTTGGCCGTGAGTCATGCTTCCCTTTGCAATCATTGAAAATGTAATACTACTGCTATCCCGGAAAGATAGTCTTAATTGATTTTTTATGGTCAGCATAAATTAACTTTGACCAAATAATAATGTCAATCTAATCATCCGAATGAAAATCTAACATTGGTAATTCATACGTCATTAAGTGATTTATCAATAACAACTTTTAAAATTTATTGGGAAGGTTAGATTGACATTAATGTTTGGTCAAACTTTACTTATGTTGACCATAAAAGGTCAAATGGGATATCATTCGGGACGGAGGGAGTATGGCCAACCTAAAGTAACTGTTGTTAAAATTCAATGGTACTCCCTCCGTCCTGGAATGGAATTATGTTCCAATTTTTTTTGTTGTCAAATTGAATGAACTTTGAGCAATATTAATATTAGGTTGACTTAATTATCCCAATGAAAATCTAAATCTTGTAACTGATATAGTATTTATAATGTTTCTCAATAGCATGTTTTAGATATTCATTAGGATAACTAAACTAACTCAAAATTATTGCTCAAAGCTCATTTAAATTGTCAACTAAAATAGCAGGAAGTCAGGAACATCATTCTGGGACGGAGAGAGTCTGGAGGAGAAAACTTGACGACCCGATGGGAATTCTTCTCAAACTTAATACAGCACGTCCTCAAAATTCTGAAAAAGAAGGCCAGATGGAAATAGATAGTACTAGACGACTAGAAGATTACCAGTTGTTTGCAAATCGCTAGGCCTAATCCTGTCCCCCCATATTTCCGAGCCGTATCTGCACCAGCTTGCATGTATTTCTTAAATAGATTTGGCAAGGCACTTTCTGTGACAACAAAGTTGTGAATGTATTCATTACCTTAGCACCAGATATTTCATATCAATAGACTAGATAGGCTAAAACATGATGAACAAAAGCTGGAAGAAGAAAAGATCAAAGCTGCAATAATGTTATGGGCATACTACCTCCGATGGCCTCATTTGAATTTTTAACGGTCAACACAAGTGAACTTTGACCAAATATTATTGTCAATCTAATCATCCCAATGAAATCCTAAAAAGTGTCAATCTAGGATGATCAGATTTACATTAATGTTTGGTCAAAGTTCACTTGTGTTGACCATAAAAAGTCAAATGGGACTATCTTTCCGGGACAGAGGAAGTATTAGCTAATAATAGTACCTGGTATCCCAATCCCTGTATCATAAACGTCACAACGTATCCACACCTTCGTTTTGCGTGATTGAAGCTCATTATTCCCTTTATCTCCATCTACTAAAGCCTCCTCTTTTACAACCATATTTTGTTCACCACTTAATGCACGTTCATGGAATGGACCATCGCCTTGTTTCTGTTCATATAAGCGCTTTCGATCGCCACTACTTTGTTTAGATAGTAATTTTTTATCTTCTTTTTGTTTATTCGCCGAAACTGTGGATATTGGACACGGTTCTGGTACCACATAAAGTTTTATTCCGACCTTCCCTTTGTGAGTAAACTTGACAGCATTGCTGCAACAAACGAAAAAGAATTCCTTCAAAAGCTTGAAACAAAATATAATAATAATTCTACAATATATCAGAGCACAAAGGAAACAGAATCTCAAAGTTCAACGTACTTATGGGTTTAAATCTTAATTTCTGAATAGTAAAATCATGGGACAGAGAGTTCTATGATGAAATTTGGATCATCCCTCCGTCCCAGACAGATAGTTCCATTTGATTTTTGATGGTCAATATAAGTGAACTTTGACAAACCATCTATGTCAATCTAATCACCCCCCCCCCCCCCAAAAAAAAAAAAAAAAAAATTAAAAATTGTTAATGATAAATCACTTACTGATTTATCAACTACAATTTTAGAATTTTACTAGGATGATTGGATTGACACAAATATTTGGTCAAAGAGTGCTTAAAGTAAGGAAGATAAAATGTAACAGAGTTCAAAGAGTCTTGTAAGTGAATGTTATTAGTTTCACATGATTATTCATAATTATCACTCCAATTATGCATCTGTAATGCAACACTTACAGGTAACAAGTCCAGATTTCTCTGTTATTTTCCACTAAAGATTATGTCTGTCCCTAATGAGTGTCAATTTTTTATTTTTAAAGCAAATTGAAGGTAAATTGTAAGTTCATTTGCATACAATACACATAAATATTGTTAACCTAAAGTTGGATAACTCCAAGTCTCCAACCCATTATCTTCTGTATTAAGAAAATATCATCTTAAGTTACCAGCTCATATTTAAGCTTGAGATATTAACGAGGGTCCAAAAATGTTTAATTTACTGCTGGAAAATGTGGACTTAATCAAAACTAACACTTGTCAACAGATGCACATAATAAAACTAAGTTGTGCTCTCTCGATACTGAACTCAATACCTGATCAAGTTTGTGAGGATCTGTCGAATCCGTAAAACATCACCAATAACCTGAAATGCACGGACAATGCTTTAACATAATCTCAACGGTTGTACTGAAAAGTTGAAAAATTGTGAGGATTTACATAAATAAAGGGGGTGAACTATATTTATTAGAGGTACAAAATACAATTTCCACAGATTTAAAGGTACTAAAGTGACATATTTCAAAATCAAAGGGAGTCATGTGACGCCATGAGCTTCTTGAGGCTTCGCCACCGGGTGTGTTTCTTTTTCCATATGAATTCAAAGAGAAATATTGAAAGGTTATACTTCAGTTTCGTTTATGTTGTCTTAGTTTCTTTCTTTTTTCAAATGTCTAAACTTTTTTGGCCACTTAGTATTTTAAGACATTAATTACCTAGTTTCTCATTACACCCTTATAGATATTAAATATTTACTTGATTATCTTCCTACTTTTTTAATTTCCATTGCCTTAAAATGAAGGGATTAGTGGAAATCGCAGTACTAGACAATAATTGTTGGAGGTTTTCCTTACAAATTCTAAAGTTACGAGCTCTTGTCTGGTGGATGATACAAGGAAGATTGAGGGAGTATGATTTTTCTGGACGGAAAAAAGTATACTCCCTCCGTCCCAAAATGATCTTCTCATTTGCCATTTCTCATTGTCCCAAAAAAGTTCTTCACATTTCTACATTTTAGGCTTAAACAAAACATGGCTAGTGAAGCAAGTGTTCATATCCTTAAAAAGTTTGAATAGTCAAACGCGAAGATCATTTTGGGACGGAGGGAGTATTTTGGAGTAAGAAGTAAAGAAGAGCATGGGAATTAAAAATTCGTTGATTTAAGGATATAGTTGATTGTACATCTGACTATCTGAGGGGTTGTTGACTTTTTAGAAAACCACATGGACACACAAAACTACACACATGCCCGAATAGATCATACTCCCTCCGTTCAGGAAAGATAGTCCCACTTTGACTTCCATAATCAACTCAATCAAACTTCGACGATAGTTTTATGAAAATCAAGATGTCCCAATGCAATTCTAAAAACTTGGTATTAATTCACCATAAGGAATATTGTCAACAAGAATTTTTAGAATTGCATATAGATAATTGGGTTTTCATTAAATTATGGTCAAAGTTCAACTGAGTTGACCATAATCTTTCCGGCACAGATGGAGTACTAACAATACCAAGATTTAGTATATCTTCACCTCAATAGGAATATCTTCTGCTATGTCCCCTTCCAAGATAAGCATCTTTTGTAATGATGCTGCAGCAGTCTGGAGTACATGCTTAACAACTTCTCTTGGCCTAAACTTTGCCGCTTCCAACTTCATAACCCCTAAAAAAAGAATGCAGTCAAACTAAAATATTCAAGGACAAGAATGTAAAAAAAGCATAAAGTAAGCTCCAAACTACATACCTGACTCAACCTTTGAAAGGTCAAGAATGTCATTTATAAGCTGCAGGACTAAATCACCCGAAGACAACATAACACGCAAGAGTTGTTTTTGCTCCTTGTTAAGTTGTGTAGTCGAAAGAATTTCAGCCATGCTTACAACCCCTGACAGAGGAGATCTTATCTCATGTGACATGGTTGCTAACATTTGCTTCGCTCTCATTGTTTCCTCTGCATTTAATTCACAAGTGATGAATAACACTTCCATAAAACTATTTCTCCCTCAGTCCCAAAATGAATTTTCAAAAAAAATCCATTTATTGTATCAGTTACTAAGTCATCCATCATCAAACAACAAGTTATAGTTCTAGTTGTAGTTTACACTTACACTCATGATGCAGTATTGTGATATATTAAGGGTTTTTAAGTACTTGTGCAACTAAAAATGTTCAAATCCCAACTTTTTTAAATGTCTCTCAAAGTTAAAATTGGGCATTCATTTTGAGACGGAGGGAGTAGTATAAAGTGAACAAATCGTAATGAGTACAATCTATAAACCTGTTATATGAATGGTTTTGTTAAGTTCCGTCTCCTTAGCCTTCTGCACAGCTATTTCCTCTCGAAGCTTTGCCATCTTTTCTCTTTTCACCACCTGCCATGTGATCACGATTATAGTAAACCAAGCTATGTTATATAGTTTTAGATTAGAGTGCATTATAGAACATCCCTAAACGAGTGTCCATTTTTGACTTTACAAGAAAGTTGACTCCTAAGCAATTTTGGTAGCACATGTACATAAGTACCGATACCGTCCCCCCTTGTAGCTTATGGTATTGCAAGTGCACATGGGGGGGGTACAATATTTGTCAAAGGCGTTTTTAGTAACTTCCTTAAAACGGACCCTCATTATGGAAATTTTCTTCAAAAATGGACAATCAATTAAGAATAGAGGGTGTAGAAGTTCAAATCCAAAAATAAAAATAAAAATTATGCATGTGTGTGCATGTAAACTACAGTAAGAGAAATGAATCAAACATGGTGCGATCAAAACACGGAATGGAGCTTGGAGCAAATATCAACTGGTAAATTATTTAACTCTATCTCCATCATGGATGATCTGCTTGAAGGTACTCCCTCCGTCTCATTTCAAATCAGACGATTTTGACCAAAACAGACAACTTGATTGCACTTTGACCAGGAATTTGAAGAAAAACTAATTATCCAAATGAAAATTTTAAAATTATTATTGTATCATCATTAAGAATACTCTCAATAACAACTTTTAGATATTCCTTGACATGATCAAATTTTCTCTAAATTCTTGGTCATACAATCAACATTACTGTTTTGATCAAAATAGTCTATTTCGAAATGGGCGGGAGGGAACATATAGTTTGAGACTAGCCATTGTCTGGAGCTCAATTTTATCTATTCATGAAAGAACAATCAATTTGACTAAACATTAGATATGTAAAATTTTGAAGTGAAAAAAGGTTGTAATCGACAGAAAGTGGATACAATAATATTTACAAAGGAAGAAATATAACTGCAGGATTTTTATTTATTTATTTTTTAATTTTTATTTACCTGATCTGTTACTTCCATTCCCATATAGTTGATGCCAATAGTCTCTCCAGCCTTACTGAACACAGGTTCCACATATATCAAGAATGTTTTATATCCAAATAATTCCGTCTCAAATGTGATTTCTCTCTTGGCTGGTTTTCCTTTCTCCAAAACTTCTCTTTTGAAGTCCTGAGATTCCTTAACGCCAAGACCTGTGAATATCTCCATGTCTGTTTTTCCTATAATGTCCTGAAAAGATATGCATATTTAAGGGGTTTGGAAAAGCAAAGGATCGATTAAAATAGAAATTACTCTCTCCGTCCCAAAATGATCTTCACATTTGACTATTCAAACTTTTTAAGAATATGAACACTTGCTTCACTAGCCATGTTGTGATTATGCACATTTAAGCCCAAATTGTAGAAATGCGAAGAACTTTTTGGGACAATGAAAAATGGCAAATGAGAAGATCATTCTGGGACAAAGGGAGTATTTAAAAGAATACAGTATCCTATTTGAAGTAAGATGTATGTATCACGGCTAACAGTTGGTAGTTGTTTTGCGGCCACCATAGTCAGAGATCAGAGGTTATAGCTGATAAAATTACCTCCTCCCGAAATCGAGGGAAATGATTATAGATAAATCGGTACTTCAATTCTTTATCCTGGAAATGAAAAACAGAAAAATCACTGAATACTCTGACTAGATGAGATAGCAAGAAAAATCATTGAAACAAGAACTATTGGGATTTGCAGCTGAATAATGCTAGGAGCACAAAAAGGTCACAAAAACTTGCTAACAAAATCCTAGGTGTAGTGATGTTATTGTTGTTTTTAACTAGAGTGTGGCGGGTCCATTACCGATGCAGCCAATAAAATATCGCCACCTCATTTTGTGAGCAAGATTTTGTGAACTTATTTTGTGCCCCTAACACTGCTCTTTGCAACTATTGATTTGGGAATGCAAATGCCAGCAAAGGTCTTGTTAAAATGATGTAAAAAAAGACGAGAAAAAAAAATGAAAGCTTGATATTAAAAAAAAAAAAAAAAAAAAACTGTATTATGGGCAAATAGAATGTAACATTAATACTTTAGAAAAAAAGTTAAATTACACGAAACCAAGGAATCAATTATTCTCCTCAGTTACACAAACCAAGATCAGGGGACGATTGCGTATTTTAATGTGTTTATGTAATCATATTGAAGGAGATATAATCATTTAAAAGACTTGTTGTTGAGAAACACCCGTCAAAGGCCGTTACATGATGAATAGATTTCAAATCCAGGTTTTCTTTCAAAAAAGTAGAGCACTATAAATGTTTGTTTACTAATGACATTTTTACGTACTTCAAAACAACGAAACTGCAGAGGAACAACAAAAGGACAGGATCCACTAAAAGTCCAAACTTACTTAAGTACTCCCTCCATCTTGGAAAGATAGTGTCATTTGGTTTTTGATGGTCAACAAGTGAACTTTGACCCAACATTAACGTCTATCTGTTATTCCAATGAAATTCTAAGAATTGTTATTGATAAACCACTTAATGATTTATCATCAACTCTTTTAGAATTTCACTAAGATGATTAGATTGACATTAATATTTGGTCAAAGTTCACTTGCATTGACCATCAAAAACCCATGGGACTATCTTTTCGGGACGGAGGCAGTACATTATAATAGGATTAAGAAAGAAACTTGATGGGAAAAACCAATTTTTTTTTTTTGTCATAGATGGAAGAATTTACCTGATGGCCAATTACAATTGGTGCATTTTGAAGAACAAAATGTAAGAAATTGTCGGCTCTTTTGAAAACTTGGGACAATTCTTCAACCGGTGATGATTGTCTTTCAAGATTTTCAATGCTTTCTTGCAACTTCTCGTTGAGTATTTTCTCCCTTTGAATGCTTGCCTCCAACAATATCTCCAAATTCATCGCTCGTTGCTTCCAATATTTAACACTATCATACTCCGCAGCATCTATTTCAACTCTCTTATCTTGAACAACAACATCATTTTTTTTCCTAGGCACAGTTTGCCATATATCATAATTAACCCCATCAAGTATAGATATTTGTCGTTTATCACCCTCGTACTTTTCATCCACAAATCTATGTTCCTCCAAAATCTCCAACTTCTTGAGCTCGACTTCCTGTTGCTGCCTACTTAGAATATCAAGCTCTTCTCTGAGAAGTCGTGCTGCATTCGCTTGCTTATATTCCCAGTTATTGACTAAGTAAGCCAATTGAGATGAGCCCCTCTCACTGTAATTGGTCAACTCTACTAAACGCTCAAAGTCAACTATAGTTGGATCCTCAATGAAAACCACCTCCTCCAACATATCTTGATCACCTCCCGGTTTTTCAACGTTGAATTGTTTTCCCGCTTCTATATCATCGGGCCACATCGAAGAGAGGTCTTCAACATCCATTTCTTCGATATTTTCGTTCTCCATCTCAATCTCAGATACCATTTTTGGAATATAGTTGTTTTTCTTTTCTTTACTTTTTTTGAAAAAAGGATACTCAATTAGTCAATTGTGCTTAACTGCTGCATATCTCATCACTCATGTTTAAGTGAATTTTTATTGACAAAGTTTTGCCGAGACGAATTAGCCGCAGAAGGCCAAATCTTGATACAACGATGTGCATCTATCCTCCAAAGGCTTAATTGAACTGCGAAAATTGAGGTAGATTTTGTGTTACTAACAGATAAAAAACATCAAACATCAAGAAATTGATAGCCTTCTATGAGACTATGACTGTCCCCAAATGAGTATCCAATTTATAAACAGATTATCCCTACATGATTGGACATTCCAGTGAATTTTAAATACTATAATGTCCTACAGTAACAGGAAGAAAAAAAAAAACCCAACAATTTCTGGCAGAAAAGTTTTCTGGTGCGCCTCAAATTTAAAGAAATCAATAAAGTTGGATAAAAAAGCATGTTTGATACAAGATTGATGAATATGAGCTGTCACTACTTACACTTTATGCTTAAACAAATTCTAATAAAGAGGATCAGCAGAAAAACAAATTCAAGAAAAATAAAAATGGCAGAATCTATTTTGCATAATTGTACAGAAAATACTTTAGGGTGGTGAACTGTACTCCATATGCACTAATGTGTTGTACGGTACAACAGCCTAAAGCAGAAAATTCTGAGTTCCATTCAATCAATCATACAAACCCAAAGAAATGAAAATTAAAGATAAAATAGTGGGTTATGATTAAAACTAACAATTAATCAATAAAATCAGAAATATAAAAAATTCAAACAATGGGAAACAAAAAAGATCAAATATACTCTCAATTCATTGGAATGCTGTACGGATTACATTCAATCAATCACGGAAACCGAAAGTAGAGTAAAATCAAGTAAAAAAAAACATGGGTTATAATTGAAACTGAGAATTAATGAATAAAATTCAAAAAAGGGGGGAATAATTCAGAATCTACTGACCTTAACAATTCAGCAAAGTGGTCTGTTCTTCAATGGCGGAAGAAGGAAGAAGGTGTTGTTTTTGGTTTCGTTTTGTTGTACAATAGATCTGAAAGAATCTCTTGGAATTAAGCTTTATTTATTTCTGTAAAATTGATGTTTGTTAATTTGATGATGATGAGTCAAATAATAAAATAAAAATAATGATTTGGGTTCTACGTACTAATTGGAGGAGGGAATTAGTTATTAGAGAGAGAGGAAGAAGGAGAGAGGCCATGTGAGGGAAGAAGTAAAATAAGAATGGTGTGAGTGAGAGAAGGGGAGGAACTCAAGACGCCATGTGCGGTTGTGACTAAAATATTTGAAATCTCCAGTTTCCTCCATTACGATACAAATTGGCATTCATTTTTTACTTTTTTTTAGTGTGCGCTCCCGTTTACAATATCAACATAAACGGTCTAGATTAGAGGGGCGCACAGGGAGAGGCACATGGAGGGGCACAGGAGATCTAGCCTCCCTTCCATCTCTTCCCTTTCCTTTCTCTCCATTAAATTCATAAAGATATAAAAGATTAATAAATTACCAAACTGAAAACAACCTTCGTCCAAAAATTTTACTCCCCCGCTTCATAAAAGTGGTCATTTCAACTAAAAAATAATACAGTATACTCATATATTTTAACCAACAAATGAAAAAATAACCATATCAAAATTAAAAGTATTTATTATCACATAAAAAATATTACTAATTTAATGTAAAATTAATGGTGAGTATATTTTTTTGTTAACACAAAATTCCGCTGGCGAGCTTCCAACGTGTACTTTTGTTCCTCATTAATTTTACGGTTCCTTATCGATTTAGACTTGTCCATTGATCAAAATGTATGATTTTATGAAAGTTTTCGTTGAGCTACGGCCAAGCAATCACTTCATGTTAATTCATGTCCTTTTTCTTCTTGGACTTTTATAATCAGTTCCTAAAATTTCATATCTCCACTTATTGTATTTAATAAAATCATAGTTTATATTTTCAGGTTTTTATTTATACTTTGTTACCCACATTCAACCTAATAATTTTAACTTAAATTTCCATATTTATATTTATAATTTGCTCAGGTTTCTGAACTTACTTTACTTTAATATATTTTATTTAAATTTTTCAGGAAACAACTTTCATAATATATGTTATCACATGTAATTATTTTCATGTTTGACTTTCCATAATTGTGTTATAATTTTTTGAAAATTTAATTGATCTACACATTGTATAAAATAATTTTTATGAATTCAATATTCATATTTGTATTTTATTATTTCAATAGATAAATTATCCACATTTTATAGAAGTTAATTTAAAATTATTAGTTGCTTATTTTTTTCATATTATATTATACAACATGTAATTGTTTTCATGATTTAATTTCCACAAATTGTATTCTAATTTTTCGAAATTTTGATTGATCTACACATTATAAAATATTTTTTATGAATTCAATCTTTAGAGGATTTTATAGTGTCACTGTATAAAAACTTTCTCTTGTATTTTATTATTTCAATAGATAAATTATCCACATTTTATATAGTCAATTTAAAATTATTAGTTCCTTAATTTTATGAAGGAAAAAACAATTAAAGCTTTTGTTTTTTCAATTTAAGGTTGTTAGTTAAACTATATTCCCTCCGTCCCCGGTAAGACTTCCATTTTGCAATTTTGGGCATCCGTTTAAGATTTCTATTTCCAAAAATGGTAAAAAAAAAAATCTTTCTATTCAATTTACTCATTTTCTCTCATACTTTACTTTTATACCCACAATACCAACAACTTATTATTCATTCCACTCATTCTCTCACCTACCTTATTTTTCATACTCACAACACTTACTTCACTTACAATTTTTCTTAATCTCCGTGAAAAAACTCAAAAAGAAATTTTACACGAAACTGATATACTTATTATGCCCCAAAATGAATGACAACAAAAAATATAAAACTTACTCTCCATTTAAAAACATTTTTTTTCTTTGCAATATGGAACGGAAGTCATAAATAAACCCACAATATTTGACCATTTGAGTAGTTAATACTCCCTCTGTCTCTAAATGAGTGTCCAAATTTCATTTTAAGGGACACTGAAAATCTCAACTTTTTGAATAATTTGGTAACAACGATTCATATATAATCTTGTAATCTCTTTTCCAAACCTTTAGTTTTGCACGTATAAAGAAACCGGTGGAAAAAAAAAAATCAAAAAAAAAACATTTAGGGGGAAAGTTATGTTAAAAAAAGACACTCATTTAGGGGCAAATATTTTTTGAAAATGGACACTCATTTAGGGACAGGGGGAGTACTATTTTGAATTGTCCCTAATCATGCCACTCTCTAGTTTGTAATTTATACTCCTTTACGCTGATTTAAAGTTCTTATTTTCTTTTACGGTATGTCACAATTTAAGTTTCTTACTTTACTTTATTACATAAAATGGATTATGAGATTCACTTGTCATTTATTACAACAAAATCTCCTTACTCACTTTTTTTTTTCTTCATAATTTACTTTTTATACTCATAATAGATACTTTTGTCCCTCGTTTGTTTTTTGAATGAATCTTACTGGAATAACTACTGCATTTATCCATAATTTTATAGGCATTGTTTTACACTAAATGCAATAAGGAATTCTAAAAATACAATCAATCAAACGGTAAACATGCATAATTTCTGCATAATCTTAATGCACACCTAAAAAAGAATAAAGAATCAAACAAATACATTAGAAAATGGATATTGATTCTTACGGATAAGGTGTGTTGGGGATGGCAATTTGTCCGAACCCGATCCGTTCCGAGGGTGTTCCGATCCGAAAATTTCGGGTTCAATATGAAATTTCATGATCCGAGCGGGTTCGGTCAGAACCAATGATCAGACCCGACCCGAATTAGTGTGCTGGCCTGTTTTTTTTTTTATTTATTATTATCACCCCTTTAGTTTCAGCATTTACATTTTGGCCCTACCTAGCGCTCAGCAGACCAAACTTACCATTCACCAAAGCACGCCGCTTCTTTGTGAAAGTCGAAACACGAACACGATGCCGTTCTGCTAGCCTCGCCGTTGCCGACATCGCCGTTCCAGGATACCACCCATCTTGCCGTAGCCTACTCGCCGGCATCACCTGCTCACCGGCACAGTGTTTGTGTCCAATCTTTCTCCAACTTCCATTGGTGGTTGCTACCGCTAATTTCTTTAATGTCTCCACCTCTTTTGCCTTTTTTTTTATTCGACAAATGCAAAAAGTGCGACTATAATACAACAAAAAAACATTATAAAAGGAAAAGTTGATATTTTGAAAGAAACTATCACCAAATATTTGTCAATTATCAAAAAACTTATGTTTGGACAATGGAAAAATAAATCATAAGACCAACTCATAAATATTTATAATATTGTATGGCGTGAAGTATTTTCATGTTTATTTTTTTAATCTAAAATTGAATAAATGTAAAGGATCAAAAGTACTTATGTTTGGACAATGGAATAATAAATCATATATGATATAAAATATGTAATTTAAAAATATCTTTTAGATGATTCATTTACTCTAAGAAAATAATTTATTATTAAATAAGATAAGTATATCAAAGAAAAATTATCCAACTTAATTGAAAATTTAATTAGCAAATGTAATGATAAGTGAAACTGTAGTGTTTATAATATACTCCTCAATCGACAAATGATTGTTGTGTAAATCTACAAAAATTATAGTGATTTAATAAAAATGTAGTGATAATAGTCCTTCGCTTTTAGATTCAAATGTATATTTTTTTTTCCAGGTGGTTCGGGTAGTAGCGAAAAACACAAAAAGAATAATAGGGCCTAAGTTTCAATATCGGGTCCCTAAAATGTTATGACGACATTGGTGAAATTTGTAAGTATGACTCATAATTTAATTGTGCGAGTATTATAATTGAAGTTTAGAAAATTTTGGGGGAAACTAGTTCCTCCATAAGTTATTAAATATATTGTTTTTTTTTTTTTTTAATAGGATTTAATGTTTAGGGTTTAGGGTCTAATGTTTAGAGTATAGGGTTTAAGAGTTTAGGGTTTAAGAGTTAAAAAGTGAACTTTTTATAACTTTACCCCCAAAACCTACTCATTGAAGTTAGTATAGTAATAATAATAACAATAACAATAACAATATTAAAAGTTTGTTTTCAAAAGTGAAATTTGAAATAACACTAGATAAAGGATAACTGCATTGCACATTAATCTAAGATGAAAAGAGTGAGTAATATTCCTTCCGGTTTAAAATAATTGTCATTTATGGCTTTTGCACAATTTTTAAAGAAAGCAATTAATACTATGATTTACTAGTGACAAAAGTGTCAACTTTACCCCTATTAAGTGTACATCATTACTACATTAATGTCTCAAAATTAAGCCAATTAATAAAACAAAGTAAGTTTCAACGCAAGGGTAAGAAGGACATTTAGCTCAATAAGTGACAGCTATTTCGGACCAAAATTTTGGCTCAAAAGGGATACGTCCAAAATATCCGTCGCCTTTTGGATGAAAATTTTGGTCTAAAATAACTGTCGTTTTTAGGTAAAAACTATTAAAATTCCTATTCTACCCTTGCTTTGGAATTTGTTACACATCATTAATTAGTTTATTGTGTGAAGTAAAGTAAAAGAAATGAGTACTCCCTCCGGTCCAAAATAACTGTCACTTTTGGACCAAAATTTTGGTCCAAAATAATTGTCACTTTTGAGCTAAATGTCTCTTTTATCCTTACATTGAAACTTATTTTCTTTTATTAATTATCTTAGTATGAGACATTGATGTAAGAAAGTTGCACACTTAATAGGGGTAAAGTTTGAACTTTTGTCACTAAGTCATGATAATTATTATATTTCTTAATAATTGTGAAATTGCAAAAAAAGACAGTTATTTTGGACCGGAAGGAGTAATAAATGAAGGTAAAATTGACATTTTCATCATTAATGAGTGATAATCATTGCATTATTTAATACGTGTGAAATGATGAAAAACGATAGTTATTTTAAATCGGAGGAGAGAGTATATTATAACCACATTATTGAGGTCTTTTCCAATTTTACACATGTAAAATTGTAAATGGATACTCACACTATAGTAATAGGGGGGACAGATTGGCAAAACGAGGGAGAATTTAAAATTGAGGAGGTAAACCAGGTTGCTCCCCGCCATGTGTGATCAGACGACAGAGGTTGACATCTTTATATGGCGCGTTAGTGGAACGCGCTACATGCATTTCCTTTTGGTGTGCATATGGCCAACCGACCATTTGGAATCAAAATTGTTACTCCCTCCGTTCCACTATACTCTCGTCCCACCTCACTTGACTTGAGACTTATTTTCATTTTGCTCCGTCTTACTTCACTTGAAATTCTTCAAAATGGTAATCTTTTTATAATTTTATATTCAATCTACCCCACCCACTCATTCTCTCACTTTATTTTCCACCACACAATTCATTCAACCAACCTACTATTAATCTCACTCATTCTCTCTCTTCATTTTCTACCACACATTTTCTTTATTTTATTCTTTTTCATTAGTTATTGTGCCCACCTCTTAAGTCTCAAGTGAGGTGGGACGGATGGAGTATACTCCCTCTCTCTTGTTTTAAGAGTCAAGAAATTCTTAAAAAAAAAGGTTCCATTTAAGAGTGAAAATCTTAAAATGAAAAGTGGACCTCTACCCCACTTTCTCTTTCTTACCCAACTATCAACACTCACAACACATCACATTTTTCTTAATTCTTGAACCTCACCCATTATTTTGCTCTTAAAATGAGACGGAGGGAGTATATGAACTGTAAGGTTCTGACTTTGACTACTGTAAGGTTCCGATTTTGACTTTGCATGAGAATTAAGAAAATAAATATTATGAGTGTGAAAAATAAAGTAAGAGAGAAAATGGGTAGGGTTTTTTGTTGTAAAAATGACAAATGAGTCTAATTTTCCATTTTAGATATAATAAATTAAAGTAAGAACCTTAAATTGGAACAGACGAAAAAAAGAAAGTAAGAACTTTAAATCGGAACAAGGAACAACGGAGTAGCATTTTAGCTTGTGACTTTCACACTTTTCACCTTTTCATCTACCCATTTCAGCCTCTCAAACAACATACTTCCTTAGGTCCAAAATAAATTATACTTTAAAATCAAAATTTTGATCCAAAATGATTGTCACTTTTGAGCTAAATATTACACTTGTCCTTGCATTGAAACTTGTTTTCTTTTAATAATTATTTTAGTGTGAGACATTAATGTCAAAAATTTGCACACTTAGTAAGGGTAAAATGGAAACTTTTGTCATTAAGTCATGATAATAATTGCATTTCTTAAAAGTTGTGCAAATGAAAAAAAAAACAGTTATTTCAGAACAGACGGAATACATTTCTACTATTCATAAAAAAAAAAATCAAAAAGAAAATCACAGGTGATCAATCACCAGTAAATGGGAGAGAGTCAATAAGAAGATGATGACATTGATCAAAACACACATCATGGGCATGATAAAGCATCCATTAAAGGGGTATATGCATCAACCTCATGAAATTTTCTCAAAATTTAATTTAAATGGAGAATGTTTTTACTATATTATGTTATACTTTGATTGGTTGTGTTCATGTTGATGAAATGATTTTATTATGAGAAAATCTTAAGATTACAAAAAATGGGATATAAAATGATTTGACAGTCATTAATTAGATACTAACACAACATATCCTATCAGTGACTGACTATCAAATCGTTTTATAACCTACTTTTTGTAAACATTTCTGTAATCATAGTATTACTTTTTTCTTATAAGTACTTAACGGTTGTTCTGTCATTGATTCATTTTAGATGTTCTCATCCATGCTAACACAGAAGCTTAAGTCAAAAATTAAGTAGAACATTATTCTATTATATACTCTCTCCGTTCCCGGTAAGTTGCAACAATTTGCTATTTTGAGCATTCCCCTTAAGTTGCAACAATACCAAATAAGGAAACTCTTTATTACTTTTATAATCCTCTACTCATTCTCCCTCTTCCTCCCAACCACTCATTATTCTCCACTCATTCTCTCTCTTCCTCCCAACCACTCATTATTCTCCTTTCTTAATTTTTGTGCTTCCCCTTCCATGTTGCAACTTACCCGGAACGGAAGGAGTATATATAAAAGGGGAAATAACAATTTAGGGAGCATGATTGGGGGGTGTGCCAATAGGGGTCTGATGTATCAATTTTGTCAATTTAGGGTCCAAAGTTAACAACGTTAGTCAATTGAGGGTTTTTGGACTAAGTTGCAAAGAAAATCCAGTTAAGTAACAGAAAAACTTAACTGGTGTTAGTTTTGGATGTTCGCCTGGGCTGTCATTTCACACACCCCTTATACAATTGACACTAAATTTTCTTTCACTTTTATTATTATATTTTCGAATAATTTTAATTAAATCAAGAATAATAATAAATAAAATAATAAGCAAATAAAAAATTTAAGTGGTTTTTTTTTTGAAACCGCAAATAATGAAGTTATAAACAAGGAAAATTAATAATAAAAGTAAAAAATAATTTTATGAATAAAATAAAATAATTGGAATACTAATATTAATAATGAAACAATACTAACCACCACCACAGAATTTTTTTGTCCGAATCCCCACTTTCTTCTTTCTAAAAAAATAAAGTGGGTTTTTTTTTTTGGAATATAATTTTTTTACACTTTTTCCTTTTTAAAAATTATACTTTTTATTTTATAGTGGTTTTAATGAAATAAATATTTTTACTGTATTTCTTGAAAAAATATTTTCGGTAAATGACGTCTTAATTATTAGTTAATTTAATATAAAAAAGTAGTAAAATTTAATATTTCATTTTTTTATTAATTTTCTTCATCTGAAATGACAATATGCTCATGCAAATAATCAAAACAAACTCCAGTTAAGTCCATGTCAAAACACGTGTGACTTAACTGGATTCCGTTAACAGAATCGTTAAAAAACCCTAACCTGCACAACTTTTGCAACTTTGGACCCTAAATTGACAAAATTGATACATCAGACCCCTATTGGCACACACCCCCCAAACTTTGGACCCTAAATTGTCATTTCCCCTATATAAAAAAAAAAACACTATTGTGCATAGGAATGCAAAAACAAAACATGACTGGTGAAGCAAGTGTGCATATCCTTAAAAAGTTTGAATAGTCAAACGCGAAGATCATTTTGGGACGGAGGGAGTATTACGGAGTACATAGAAACTTAACTCAAAAACTGTAGGCTCTCTTTGAAACTTCATCTACGAACACGTTCTGAATCCCAGAAACTCCAAAACTGACGAACACGTAATCAACCATTCAAACACCAACAATTTTGCGAGGTTCATTAAAAAAAAAAAAAAAAAAAAAAAACTAGAGTACTTGTCTTATAGGCTAAAGGGCATCATAATCATGCCCGGTTTTACCTTCACTTATGTTTCGCTCAAGCCAAAATCATAAAATAGGTCACAACATAGCACAAGACAAGCCATTTTAATCATCAATAAGAACTTAACAAGCATACAAATTACTGCCCACAATGAGTTCAATTGACCGGTGGACATGGATAAGCCAAAAAAAAAAAAAAAAACCCAATATGGGTCTATCTTTACAAACTAGAAATCACACAAATTTTTATGGTCCTCTTGGCATTTCATGATCTGCTCCTCTCAATGTTGCAAATGTTGGTCCATTCATATATCTCCATCCACCCTCCGGCCTGAAAGAAAATTGGACTATGATATTATTATTTTTTCACGTGCTCGCATATTATTTGTACAATGGTAAAATTGCACGGTGATGTTTTTTTTTTTTTAATGTGACATTTTGGGTCGGATGAAAAGAAAGTTGTGACATGTTAGGTTTAGTACATGACCTCATTCATAAACATTCTTGACTTCAACCTATAAACACAATTCCAGCTCAAAATTTTGTACCATCTGTAATTATTGTAACTATATGAACTCCCTATTCAATCTTTCTCCATTGTTGTTTTCTTTTACCTATCTGAAGTGACTGAAATATAATAACCAGAGTACAAATCTTTGATAAATCTAGACGAAAATAAGAAAAGATATTCATCTCTCTCTCTCTCTCTCTCTCACACACTGTCCCTAATCATCATTAGAGAGACTCCCTCCATCCCAAAATTAATATTTTTGGACATTCATTTTGGGGGACAAAGCTTAAAACGAAATATCAAAAAAGCAAATGAAAAAAATCCACAAAGAAGATAACTTAGTAAACAACTTCAGATTCACAAACCTGCATCCCCATGAAACACAATACTCTCTCCGTCCCACTTGAATTAAGACAAATTTCCATTTTGAATGTCCCATTCGAATTAGGACAACCAAAAATGGAAATGCTTCATTTAATGGGATCCACATTCACACTCACAACAACTTTCCACTCATTATTCTCTACCTCACTTTCTCTCTCCTACACTTTTCATACTCACAATACCTACTCCACTAACACTTTTCCTTCATCCCTGTGCCCAACCCCAAAAATCCTAATTCGATTGGGACGGAGGGATTATAAATTTATATCTATTAAATTATTTATAAGCAAGCTTCCTTTTAGTCGTAAAGTACTTTTTTTTTTAACAAAGTCATAAAGTAATTAAGGGCCACAATCAAAGTAATATCAGTAAAATTAGGGTTTAAGAAAAAGAACTAACCTTGACCTATAGTAGATTCCTCGTTGATTACCTAAAAGAGTACGAAGCACAACATCAAATATAAGAAACGAATTGCAAGTTAGTAAAAAAAAAAAAAAAACACTTGCATAGATCCATAATATGATTCCTATATGTGGCTATTAATCATATGAAATTCACGTTTGCATTATTATAGATTAAACTAATTCACAAAATTCAACGCATATACACCTAATTCATTAGAAGAATAAAACAAGTTTTTAGATGTGGCTATTATAGATTAAAGCTATATGTGGCTATTAATCATACACTCCCTCCGTCCCAAAATGATCTTCATACTTTTTTTCGCTGTTAATACGAAGGAACTTTGAGCAATAATTTTAGGTTAATTGATTTATCCTTATGAAAATCTAAAACTTGTTATTGATAGTATTGTCGATGGTCTATCAATCATAAGTTTAGATTTTTATTAATATAATTAAATCAACCTAAAATTATTGCTCAAAGTTCCTTCAGTAGTAACGGCGAAAAAAGTGTGAAGATCATTTTGGGAAGGAGGGAGTAAAATTCACGTTTGCTTTCCTCCACATTCTCTTCAGATTCGAGGACGGAGTGCATTGGCAAAAGGCAAAAACACTCTTTTTTTTAGGGGTGGCATGGTAGGTATACCAACATTTTTTACCTTGTACCAGTACCAACCAAGATGAAGTTGGTACATGAAAATGAGTACCAGTACCGTACCAACAAACTCGGTATACCAACTTCTTGGTACGGTTGGTACTTGGTTGGTACGGTTGGTACTACACCTCTACCAAAGAAGGAAAAGTGGAAGACAAATTAACTGAAACTGTCAAAAATTAACTGAAACAGTAAAAAAAAAACTAACTGAAACAGTCAAAAACTAACTGAAACAGTCAAAAAACTAACTGAAACTGTCAAAAACTAACTGAAACAGTCAAAAAACTAACTGAAACTGTCAAAACTAACTGAAACTGTCAAACAACTAACTGAAACTGTTAAAAACTTACTGAGAAACTGTCTAAAAACTAACTGAAACTGTCAAAAACTAACTGAAACAATAAAAAAACTGACTGGAATTTTAAATAACACATTTTTTTAGTTTTTTTAGTTTTTTATATACTTACTTTTCTATTAAATTATTAAATATATAATAAACATTATTTTTATAAAAATAAACTCGGTACACGGTATACCAACCGAACTCACTTTTGTGTACCGTGTACCAACCAATACTGCAAACTCGGTTCGGTACTACCGTACCGAACTTTCGGTATACCGACTGTCGGTATACCAAAGCTCTTGGTTCGGCTGGTACTCGGTTGGTAGGTTTTGTTTGGTACGATTGGCCACCCCTACTTTTTTTTTTATCTCAAACAGTTATTCCTGATGTCTATCGTTTTAGAGATGGAATAAATTAAGTTTTTAGATGTCTCGACAAATCTTCTTTTCTACAGCATATGAGAGCGCTTAAACACTGATTTTTCTATTATTTTTTTTTGGTCAAACCCCTGAAAGAGAAGATCTTACCTCATGTGACGTGGTTGCTAGGATTTGCTTCGCTCTCATTGTTTCCTCTGCATTTAATTCACAACTGATGAATAACCCCAAAAATGGATTTTCAAAAATAATTATTTCTTCCTCTGTTCCAAAACGATTTTTCAAAATTTATGTCGCAAGATGAATTTCCATTTTTTGGAGAAGAAAATAAATGATTCAACATCAAAGTTAAAATGGGGAGAATATGTTGGTGATTTTAGTGTTATCAGCGATTTTATGTAATTGTGATTTACTAGAGACCAATGCGATTTCATATTAGGCTCGGATACGAGTAAGGGAAAGTGTGGAGTACACACTCGTTTGAGTCAATATGTCTTCCACCACGATAAAGTAGCAGGGGTCAGGGGGAAGCGCCCCTTGTTGGGGTCCCGCTCCCAAGTGAGCGGGCGGGGGGAGCCGCCCCTCGCTGGGGTCTGGGGGCAGCGACCCCAGCGGGGTTCGGGACAGCGCCCCGACCCAGACGGTATAGTTGGTGTTCCAAATGTACTACCCGTTTTTCCTACCAAAAACCAAAAGACACAATTGTTTGCTAACGATTGTGACTGTTACCCGCCAAAACCTAAAGACACAATGGTTGCTAAACAATTGTGACTGCTTACTGCTGATAGCCATCTGTATATAAACAGATTTTGGTCTCATCTAACATCACGAAAAATTCAACCAATTCTCTAGGTTTTTTTTTTTTTTTTTTTTTTTGTCTTCTTCTGCCCAGAAACAGAAAGTTTGATTGTCTTATCCCAATAAAGATTTCGTGATACTCAGGCAATAAATGGTCGAAATACTTTATTCGGAAAGTGGATTATACACGATTCAATCAATATCCAGGATTATCATTACACCCTAACCCCAATTTCTAACAGGGCATTCATTTTGCGACGGAGGGAGTAGTATAAAGTGAACAAAATGTAATGAGTACAATCTATAAACCTGTTGTATGAATGGTTTTGTTAAGTTCTGTCTCCTTGGCCTTCTGCACTGCTATTTCCTCTCGAAGCTTTGCCATCTTTTCTCTTTTCACCACCTGTCATGTGATCATGATTATAGTAAACCATGCGATGTTGATGAACATAAAAATCAAAGTGGGACTATCTTTCCGGGACGGAGAGAGTATTATATTACAATATTTTAGATTGCAGTGCATTATACACCATCCCTAAACGAGTGCCATTTTTTACTTTACAAGAAAGTTTATTCCTAAGCAATTTTGGTAGCAAATGTATACAAGTATCAATATTGTCCACATTGTAGACTTATGGTATTGCAAGTGTACATGGGGATATAATATTTGTTAAAGGCGTTTTTAGTAACTTCCTTTAGACAGACCCTCATTATGGACAATTTCTTTAGGAAAATGGACAATCAATTAGGAATGGGAGAACTCCGTTTTTGTCCATCGTACTTTGGGTCGTGTTTCACTTTTACCATCAAACTTTATTTTTTTTCATTTTTACCATCGTACTACAAACAATGGTGTCATTTTATACCAAATTCGATATTTTATACCCAAATTTGTTTCAATTTTACCATTGTACTACAAACAATGGTGTCATTTTACACCCAAATTTGGTATAAAATGACACCATTGTTTGTAGTACGATGGTAAAAATGAAAAAAAATTAAGTTCGATGGTAAAAGTGAAACACGCCCTAAAGTACAATGGACCAAAACGGAGTTTTCCCATTAGGAATAGAGGGCGTAAAAGTTCAAGTACATAAAATAAAATTATGAATATCTATGTGTAGAGTAAGAGAAATGAATCAAACAACATGGTGCGATCAAAAGGCGGAATGGGGTGGCGGAGCATATATCAACTGGTAAACTATTTAACTCTATGTCCATCATGGAAGATCTGCTAGAAGTTGCTCCTTCAGTCTCATTTCAAATTAGAATATTTTGACCAAAACAGTCAACTGGATTGCATTTTGACCAAGAATTTGAAGAAAAATTAATTATCCAAATAAAAAATAAAAAATTGTTTTTGTAGCAACATTAAGAATACTCTTCAATAACAACTTCTGTGTTTTCATTGACATAACCGACTAAATTCTTGGTCAAAGTACAATCAAATTAGCTATTTTCATCAAAATAGTCTAATTTGAAATGGGACCGAGGGAGTATATAATTTGAGAATAGCCAATATGGAGTTCAACTTTATCTATTCATGAAAGAACAATCAATATGACTAAACATAAGATATGTAAAATTTCTAAGTGATAAAAGGTTTACTCCCTCCATGCCGGAAAGTTAGTCCCAATTTTTTGATTGTTAACTTGAATCAACTTTGAGCAATAATTTAGGTTAGTTTTAACTATTCAAATGAAAATCTTAAACTTGTTATTGTTTTACCATTATAAATATTATCAACAAAAGTTTTAGATTTTTATTAGGATAGTTAAAACAAATCTAAATTATTGCTCAGAGTTGATTCACATTAACAATAAAAAAGTGGGACTAACTTTCAAGGACGGAGGGAGTAATAGAAAGTGTTGGGATGCCTTGAATGTCGCACTAATCAGGAACATGATCCCTAACTGGGGTGTTCCCTAATTGGGTTCGTATTTTGTATTAATGGGCCAAGTCTTTTTAAGGTTTTTTGATTAGGGTTAGAAGAGTACTATATATAATCAATTATCTCTATTACCCTACCGTAATATGTAATCTGTAATATGTATTCCGCCAATAAGATTTGTTCTCCTTTTGCCCGTCGACGTAGCCAACACATCATTAGTGAACCACGTAAATTTGTCTTCTTTATTTACATTTATTGTTTTCTGTTCGTCTTTCCTGATTCGGCATAATATACAGAAAATACAATAATATCTTGACATCCGGAAATAAAACAGCTGGAAATGTTTTTTTTTTTTTACCTGATCTGTTACTTCCATTCCCATATAGTTGATGCCAATAGTCTCTCCAGCCTTGCTGAACACAGGTTCCACATACATCAAGAATGTTTTGTATCCAAATAATTCCGTCTCATATGTGATTTCCCTCTTGGCTGGTAATCCTCTCTCCAAAACTTCTCTTTTGAAGTCCTGAAATTCCTTAACGCCAGCACCTGTGAATACGTCCGTGTCTGTTTTTCCTATAATGTCCTGTAAAGATCTGCGTATTTAAGGATTTGGAAAAAGCAAAGGATCGAATGAAAGTAACAATTTTTGAAAAGAATATAGTATCCTGTTTGAAGGAAGGCGCATATTCCCTCCGTCCTGGAAAGATAGTCCCATTTAACTTTTGGTGGTCAACTCAATTGAACATTGACCAAAGTTCTTTACAATTTTGATAGTCCTTGTGAAATATTAAAAAGCGTTATTGACAGTTCTTTGTCTTGTATCAATAACATTTTTTAAAATTTCCGGAGGAAAAATTGTGTAAAATTATGGTCATAGTCCGATTGAGTTGACCACTAAAGTCAAATAAGACTATCTTTCCATGACGGAGGGAGTATATCACATATAACAGTTGGTAGTTGTTTTGCTGTCATCATAGCCAGAAATCAAATTTTATAGCTGATAAAATTACCTCCTCTCGAAATCGAGGGAATTGATTATAGATGAATCGGTACCGCAACTCTTTATCCTGGAAATGAAAAACAGAAAAATCACTGAATACTCGACTAGATGAGATAGCAAGAAAAATCACTAAAATGGAAACTACAAAGTCAAATGAAGGCTTGATCAAAAAAATGAAACAGAAACTATAGAGATTTGCAACTATTGATCTGGGAATGCAAAACGCCAGCCAAGGCCATTACATGATGAATATATTTGAAATCCAGGTTTTCTTTCAAAAGAGAGAAAAAACACTGTAAATGTTTATTTACTAATGCCATTTTTAAGTACTTCAAAACAATGAAACTGCAAGGGAACAACAAAAGGACAGAATCCACTAGAAGTCCACACGTACTTAAGTACTCTCTCCGTCCCAAAATAAACTTCACTCTTTCCATTTTGGTCAGTCCCAAAATAAAAGTCGCATTCCCAAATTAGGAAAGAGGCTTAGTGCAATTTCACCATTGTACATGCAGTGTACAAATAAGTAAAGCGCATTTCTTAAGAACGTTGACAAGAAAACTGTTGGAATAGAGATCGCAAGGAAACAAAGAGAAGAAAATCTGCCAGGAGACCAGGCGGGCGCTCGGGTACAACCAGGCGGGCGCTCGGTTTTGATTAGAAGGAATTGGTTTTTGGCGAGAGGTAAGTGGGCGCTCGGTACCTACCGAGTGGGCGCTCGGTACCTACCGAGTGGGCGCTCGGTACCTACCGAGCGGGCGCTCGGTGCCGCAGACGGGAATTCGGGATTGGGCAGTATTTTCGGGATTTCTCTTGTGTTTAGGTTTAGGTCTTATTCTAGGGTGCATATTTAAGCAATGTTCCGCCCCCATACTCATTGTAACTCAGATTAAACATATTATAGTGCAAGATCCTGGCTTGGTAGTGCCCCCAGACGTAGTCAAACATATTGACGAACTGGGTAAACAATTTCTTGTGTTCCCTTGTCTTTTGCTTTGGTTATTTATTTCTTGTACTTGTTTGTGGTGCTGTGTTTCTTGCGATTTGCTTGGGTGTTTGGAGGGTTTTACCACAACAAAAACTGTGACATTTATTCTAGGACGGATGGAGTACATTTTTATAGGATTTAAGAAAGAAACTTGAGGGGAAAACCCAGAAAAAATTTCAGTCATAGATGGGGAACAATTTACCTGATGGCCAATTACAATGGTGCATTTTGAAGAACCAAATGTAAGAAATTGTCCGTTCTATCGAAAACTTGGGACAGTTCTTCAACAGGTGATGACTGTCTTTCAAGATTTGCAATGCTTTCTTGCAACTTCTCCTCGAGTATTTTCTCCCTTTGAATACTTGCCTCCAACAATATCTCCAAATTCATGGCCCGTTGCTTCCAATATTCAACGCTATCATTTTCAGCAGCATCTATTTCAACTCTTTTATATTGAACGACAACATCATTTTTCTTGAGCCTACTAAGGTTGTCAAGCTCTTCTCGGAGAAGTCGTGCTGCATTCGCTTGCTTATATTCCCAGTTATTAACTAAGTCAGCCAACTGAGATGAGCCCTTCTCACTGTATTTGGTCAACTCTTCTAAACGCTCAAAGTCAAGTATAGTTGGCTCCTCAATGAAAGTCACCTCCTCCAACATATCTTGATCGCCTCCCGGTTTTTCAACGTTGAATTGTTTTCCCGCTTCTATATCTTCTGGCCACAACGAAGAGAGGACTTCAACACCCATTTCTTCGACATTTTCATTCTCCATCTCAATAATGCTTTTGATCTTTCTGGTGCAGCTCAAACAAAAAATAAAAATAAATAAACTCAATAAAGTTGGATAAAAGTATGTTGATACGAGACTGATGAATATGAGCTGTCGTTCATAACACTGTTAGCTTCAATAGAGAACTCTGATAAAGAGGATTAGCAGAAAATTTTAAATGACATTTAATTTGCAAATTGTAAAGAAAATACTTCATGGTGGTGTACTGTAACCCCAAATGCAGTGGTGTGTTGTACAGTACAACAGTCTAAAGCACAAAATTTCCGTTTTGGTAGTAGCATCACTCAAAATGAAGAGAAAGGCAAGATGGGTTGAATCGAGTTCCCTTCAATCGATCATAGAAACCCAAAGAAGTGATTTTTTTTTTTTTTTTTAAAAAAAGGGGTTATGATTGAAACTGACAAGTAATCATTAAAATCAGAATTATTATATACTCCGTACTTATTTCCATTTTGTGCGTCGTCTCATACTTATTACGCTTACCCAAAATGTTCACTTTTCTCGCTCATATCCCACTAACAACACTTATCCACTAACTTATTTTCTATCTCCTACCTACTCACAATATTTACTTTTCCAACATATTTTTTCAACACCTGTGTACTCTCGTTTAATAGCAATAAGTATGGGACGGTGGGAGTAATTCCAACAATGGGAAATAAACAAAGATCAAATGTACTCTCAATTCACTGCAATGCAGAGCACAAATATTCTGTTTACTGTAGCATAACTCAAACATAAATGGGAGAGAGAGAGAGAGAGAGAGAGACGAATTTCATTCGATTAATCATACAAAACGAAATCAGTGTAAATTCAAAGGGAAAAAAAAAACATGGGTTGTAATTGAAAGTGAGAAATAAATGAATAAAATTCAAATTTGGGGGAATAATTGAGAATCTACGAACCTGAAAAATTCAGCAAAGTGGTCTGGTCTGGTCTGGTCTGGTCTGGTCTTCAATGGCGGAAGAAGGTGTTGTTTTTCGTTTCGTTGTACAATAGATCTGAAAGAATCTCTAGGAATTAAGCTTTATTTCTGTAAATTCATGTTTGTTAATTTGATGATGAGTCAAATAATAAAATAAATATAATGATTTGGGTTCTACGAACTAGGAGTATTAGAGAGAGAGAAGCCATGTGAGGGAAGAAGTAAAATAAGAACTGTGTGAGTGAGTGAGTGAGTGAGAGAGAGAAGGGGAGGAACTCAACACGCCATGTTCGGTTGTGACTAAAATATTTGAATCCTCCAGTTTCCTTCATTACGAAACAAATTGGCATTCGTTTTTTTAAATTTGTTGTAAAAACCCGATCCCGCAAGTCCGACTCACTGCATAAGTGCCACGCAATTGGCCTACTGAGCATAGCAACCGGACACAAGCCCACCAAAAAATCCATGGATGTGTATAGTTGAGGCTTATATATCACAATCAAAGTACATATCTTTTCGATGTGAGACGAAGGATTTCACATTTGTTGTTTTTATTTTTTTTTCTTTTTCTTTTGTGAGTAACAAATTCCATTTCTGTATTATGGGATCAATGTTCATCGTTTTATTTCTCTATCTTTCAACTAGGAAATGAAGCAAAGCTTTGATGTAATGGTTGTGGTTCATTCCATTGGGATTTTGGGTCTATGTACTGTCGGATTGGATTAAAAAAATAAAATAAACAGACGAGATTGGTGGCAAGAAAGTAAATGAATGACACGTACGAATGCGCAGATTCAAGAATCTCTGTTTGGTAAAGAATTCTCTCCGTTCTATAATACGGTAGTATGTTTTACTTTTCTTTTCGGTCTAGCTCAAAATAAATATTGTATTTTTTAATTACTGAAAAGACTTGATGTAAATTTATCACTATACAAAACAATGTATTAAGTAATAAATGCTTGTTTATCGAAACTGATGACTTATAATTTGTTTTGGTCAAATTTTGTAATTCAACTTCAAAGAATGAAATTGGGTACAATGGAATAGAATTGCAAAGTAATTCAAGATCAAATGAACACGGTATTTAACGAGGAAAGCCCTTGAACAACTTGTTCGCCGGCATAAAACTTCAAAGATGGAATATTATTAAGGGTTAATTGCAATTTAGACCCTGGAGTACCATACCACCCTTCCAAGCGAACCCCGATATGTTATTTTTGTAAAATCGGGTCTCCATGATTTAAAAACTCGCCAAATAAGGCATTTTTGACGGATTTCGTTAGAAAGTCAGTTATGTAGCATGTGCCATGCACGTGACTAACGGAATTGGGTGACTTTGAATTGATATTAGCTATTAAGGGGCCTAATGAAAATTCTAAATTCAAAAGGGCTGAAATAAAAACAATTATCAAACTTTTAAAATAAATATTATTAAAAAAATATTTCATTGGATATAAATAAGTAATTGCTTCATTAATTATTATATTAATATTGTAAATTAATTTTTATTTCCAAATTTTATGTGAGGAATATAAATAATTAAAAAACATTATAATGATTTAAAAATGAAACAAAAAATATAGGGATAGTACTATATTTTAATTAAATACTCCCCCCGTCCCACCCGAATTAAGATTTTTGGATTGAATACGGGGATTAAGGAAAAAGTGTTAGTGGAGTAGGTGTTGTGACTTGTGAGTATGAAAAGTAAAGTAGGAGAGATAAAGTGGGGTAGAGAATAATGAGTGGAAAGTTGTTGTGAGTATGAATGTGGGTCCCATTAAATAAAATACTTCCATTTTTTGGTTGTCCTAATTCGAATGGGACGCCCAAATGGAAATTTGTCCTAATTCGAGTGGGACGGAGGGAGTATCGAGCATTTCTTTGTGAGGAATATAATTAATTTTTATTTTCAATTTTTTATTAATATCTATATACACAAATTTTTATAGTTCTAAAATTTATATTTATTTCTTCAGTAAAAATTTATAAAAAAAAACAAACATTTTAGATATAAATAAATCAGTTCCTTAACAATTTTTTAGCATATTGTTTGAAAGATTTAAAAAAAACCCACTTTTCATCCAAAAAAAAAAAAAAAAAAAAAAAAAAAAACACACACAGTCAAACTCCTTCCAAAACTCCGGCTAACCTCCCACCCATTTCAACAAATTCAGCCAATTGTACACCATCCGCCACCACCAGCCATTCCACCACCATCCACCACCATAGTTACAACTAGCAACACCATTAAAACTATCAAAAATTAAAAAAAGAAATAATCATAAATTAACATTTGCAAACCCAGATTGTTCTTCCCCTTCGGTTACAATCAGCAACGTCACCAGTTACAATCCAAGATCTGGCGGCGATTTGAACACTCCGGTTGGCCTTCAAGCTTTATTCTTTCTCATGAACACCATTCATGTCCGTCAAACTCTGTCCATCCAACGCCGAAAATCCAGTTCCCCCTCCGGCGCACACACGGCAGTCTCCGTCGTCTTCATCCGGCACACACACTGCGTCAATTTTGGGAACGTTGGCGTGTGGCGGAGAATGGGTAAGGGTAACGATTTGAGATTGGGATTAGAGAGAGAGTAGAGGAGAAAGACAAAGACAGAGAGAGAGAGTGTATGAGTGTGTGACGAGAGGTTGAAGAAGGGGGATGGCGGCCGGAGTTGGGGGAGACGAGGGAGAATCGACGGAGCTCGTGAGAGAGAGAGAGAGAGAGAGAGAGAGAGAGAGAAAGGAGTTTAGGGATTTGATTTGGGATTTTTCCCTTTTCCAATAATGAATCTCAGTTTTTGTTTTGTTTTGTTTTGTTTTGTTTTTTTCTATCCCTTGTTTTTTGAAGATGTCATTTATAACCCCTTCAAACCTAATATCAATTCAAAGTCACCCAATTCCGTTAGTCACGTGCATGGCACATGCTACATAACTGACTTTCTAACGAAATCCGTCAAAAAGGCCTTATTTGGCGAGTTTTTAAATCATGGAGACCCGATTTGACAAAAATAACATATCGGGGTTCGCTGGGAAGGGTGGTATGGTACTTCAGGGTCTAAATTGCAATTAACCCTATTATTAGTGAAGATGGAAGTACAATGAGATGAATAAGAATAATAGCTGAGAAAGTAGTGATTGTGCGCATGTGTGCATTACATAAATGGTGTGTTATTTATACTAGAGGAAGAACCACAAACTAGCCAATTGAGCCATGATTTTTGGATAATTAGTTGTAGGTTATCCCAAGCCGTTGAGTTGGATTTTATTTGATAATTAATTCTCCTCTTGTTGACTGAGTCCTTAACTAGGTCACGCCTCCTTTGATCGTGCTCCAAAGCTTGTATGATTGTTTTGCCTAAAAAATAGGAAGAAATTTACCTGCAAAATAAACGTGCGAGTATAATCAAGATGTTGATGTCAGGACGCAGGATGTCAAGGCAAGTTGAAGTCTTCAAGATGTTGATGCAGTGCAGATTTTTTATCCCGAAACAATTGCCCCTGATTTTTTGAATTTAAAAAAGAAAGGAAGTTTTAAAGTTAAAAATCATCATTAACCGCTGGCAACCACTTTGCGTTGAATGGAGTGATAGGGTGAGGTAGTTTCATAGACCAATTGGTTCTTAACTCCCTATAGGAGTCTATAACTGTCAGGTGTATTTAAAGGAGCGCCTTCTTGACTCTTCCTCTCATAAAAAAAAGCTCTAAAGGTTTTCCAGTTTCTTCATTGATTTGGAGCGGTGAGTTTCTTTCTATCTTCTCTAAAATTTTCGTATTTTCGTTTAAGATGGAGGGTTGTCTTCCTGTGGGTTTTAGTTGTCTAGGGTTTATAGACCACCCTGATGATAAAAGGTGCGAAATTACGCTTGCCGATGTTGAAGATTTAAAGAAGTTCTTTCCAAAAGGTGCTGAATTTCTAGATCCTAATGCCCTCATGACCTCTGACTGTGTTTCCAATGAGTGGATTGGGTTCTTGGAGTATCCCTTCTTAATTGGTCTTATATTCCCTTTTCCCCCCTCCATTACTCGCTTTTTTAAAACTACTGGTTTGGCCTTTACCCAGTTGATGCCAGTTGGGTGGAAGAATCTGGTAACTTTGCCGATATGGGTTTAAAAGTTGATTTGGAGGAATTAGGTTTTTTCTATGACTTGAGGTCACACGGAAGCAAAAGGTTTGGTTTTAGGGTTAAGACTAAGGCTAATAGCTTGGTTACAAAATCAACTGGTAAGGATAGAAAATGGAAGAATAGATTTTTCTATGTGAAGAGGTCCAGTCTGGAGAGGGTTGAAAGTTTTAACTCGTTCTGGTTGGAGGAAGCTAGGGTTATGTTGACTTTCTGATTTTGCTACATGCAGGCTTCAAGATTGGAATTGAATCTGACAACTTGATTCTATTTTGCAGTTTTGAAGTTGGATGACCTATTCCCAAGGCGTAAGGATACTCTGAGTATTGTTAAAGCTATTTGTGCGCTATCACCAAAGAATCATAGGTTCATACGCCCTGCAACTTTGTTCGACCAAGGTGAGGTTGAAGGAGAGAAGAGTTCTAGTCAGACTTTGCCGGTTGATCCAGGGATGTCGTCTGGTGATATTTTAATTCTTTGTTTTAACTGAGTTTTCATAGGTTGTTAATACTAATTTCAAGCTTGATCTTTTGTAGCTACTCCTTCACAATCCAGTCTGGGTGGTGTTAGCAGTTTGATTGCCAGATTCAAGAAACCAAAGAATGAAGAGATGAAGTCTGCCATACCCAAGGTTGAAAGTTCCAAACCAAAATTGATGATTGGGGATATGGTAGCTTTCAAGAAAAGGAAAGCTGATATTGTTGATCTGGATGCATCAGAATCTATTGAGAAGAGGCTAGTGCAAAAGGTAAATCTGGTGCTTTACTTATGCAAAAAGATTTAATACTTATTACCGGTGCTGAATACTCTGTCTTACAAACTGAAGATTCAAGATGCTTCGAGTATGCTGGCTAGTGAGGTTCAACTTTGGAAGGGCAAGGCTGAGGTGTCTTACCAGGCTAAACTTGATGCTAAGGAGAAGTTCCTGGATGTGCAGAAAGAAAGGGATTCCAAAATTGCTGCTAAAGAAGAGGAGATCAAAAGGAAGGAAGGAGAGATCAGAGAATGGGTAATGAAGGTAGCTGAAATGAACAAGCTGAATAGGGAAGGAATGGAGGCTTTAGAAGAACGGTTGATCAAGGAAGCATGAAATATGGTGTTTGAGGCTAGAATCCAGATGATTGAGGAGTAACAAGCTGGG
Organism: Campanula takesimana; assembly: GCA_026119855.1. Taxonomy (NCBI): domain Eukaryota; kingdom Viridiplantae; phylum Streptophyta; class Magnoliopsida; order Asterales; family Campanulaceae; genus Campanula; species Campanula takesimana. Next base: position 652,349 of record JAOWBW010000058.1, read on the forward strand.
AAGCATGTGGAATGGAACCTTGAAGAAGAACAAGCTGCCCTGAAGGGGATCAAAGATGAAGAGGCTGGGGAGGTCAATTCCAAGCCTCAAGATATTGCTTCTGTTGAGCAAGTGGGTGATAATCAGGATGCTAAAGATGAGGATGTTTGAAAGGTAAGTTGCTTCGTAATTCCTGCAAGATGTTAGTTCTCAAAACAATTTATTTTATGTTTTTAGTATTTTCAACGAGGGGGATGTCCTCGGAAACAATTTAGATTTCTAGGATGTAATGGTTTTTGAACATGTTTGGACATGTTTCTGGTTGTTTTGTAGTTCTTGCCATGTCTTGTGATAGCATGGTTTGAACCTTTGGAAATTTGACTTTGGTAGTGTCGGAATGTTTGATCCCTTTTTGGTATTTTGTAAGAAACAATGTTTAATTTTTCAAGCATAACTTGTAAGTTTGGATACTTAGAAAAATTCTTCAAGTATGTAATAGACTAGAAATAGACTAGCAGAGCAACTGGTAGAAGTTGTATCTTTAGCATGACTTGAAATGTAGCAGTAGTATGAAAGATGTAGCAAGTTGATGCTACTAGTAAAAATGGAAAGATGTTTTAATCTTAAAACGTTTTCTTTGGTAACATGTTAATTTACAACCAGTTGTAAATAGCTTGAGTTCACAAATTGACTAAGTGCAAGATGGTAATCAATATGTATAAAATACACTGGCCACCTTACAACTTGATCAAATGTAAAAAACGTACGCACGGGCGAAGGTGTATGAATCTTAAACTTAAGAAAGATGTATAATCTTTAAACCTTTGAAAGGTGAAAACCTTTAAAACCTGAGTATTAACTTTGGGAAAAGATGCATAAAATTTAACATCAAAGTGCTTACTTGTGCATTAGACAGGTTTAACTTTCATCCAGTAGTTTGTCAGCAAGTTGACTCCTTTCATCTTGAACAACTAGATTGTTAACTCAGCAGATCGTTTGAACATATTGGACATGCTGACCTAAGTTGGTATTTTGAATTGCCTTTTAAAGCAAACACATGTTAGGGGTGGGTGTTAGCTTAGCTAACACCCCTTCGATGCTTAAGTCAGTAAGTGTTTAACAAATATAATCAAATTGAAATGACAGAATTGAAATAAAGCTAAGTAAATCATACCTGGTTTTCGGAATTGAATGGACAATCTACAACTTACATATAATATGCTTTAATATGGATGGCATTCCATCTTCTTGGTATCCTGGTGCCTTCCAAGGTGGAGAGCCAATACGAAACCTTACCAGCTTCTGCGTCAACTAGGTAGGGACCTTTCCACTTGGCTACAAGTTTGCCTGTATTCAGTTCCCTTGTATTTTGAAATACTTTTCTAAGGACCATGTCTCCAACTTGAAACCTTCTAATCCGAACGTTCTTGTTGTAAGACTTAGTAATCCTCTGCTGGTAGGCCGTCATCCTGATTTTAGTTAGATCTCTGAGTTCATCAATGGTGTCAAGATCTTCTGCAAGTACAATCTGGTTGTCCTCTGGAGTTATTAAGCCATATCTTGCTTTTGGATGGAGAATTCTACTGGAATTACAGCTTCAGTTCCAAACACCAAGAAGAAAGGAGTTTGGCCAGTTGCAGTCTTAGGAGTAGTTCTATCTGCCCATAATACCAGAGGCAATTCTTCAGCCCATCCTCTTTTTTTCTGATCAAGACGCTTCTTTAGGTTGTTCACGATCAACTTGTTGCTTGATTATTAATGGCCATTAGCTTGAGGATGTACTGGTGTAGCCGTGATCAACTTGATCCCCTATCTTGAATAGAAATCTTGAGTCTTCTTGCTGATGAATTGGGACCCATTATCACAAATAATCTCTGAAGGGACTCCAAACCTGCTGATGATATTTCTTTTTAAGAATGAAATTACTTCATTGTCTCTAACTTGAACAAAGGCTTCAGCTTCGATCCACTTCGAGAAATAATCTGTCATGGCAAGCATAAATACTTTGTCCCCAGGAGCCTTAGGGAATTTGCCAACAATTGCATGAAGGGCCAAGGTGACAAGATAGGATGAAGAGGCTCAGCAGGTTGGTGCAAGATGTTGATGTGTCTCTGACAAGCATCACATTTCTGAACATACTTGATTGCATCCTAGCGCATAGTTGGCCAATAGTAACCTATTCTCAAAGCCTTAGAGGATAGTGACTTGCCCCCAGAATGATTGCCACATTCACCTTCATTCAGCTCTCTTAGGACCTGTTCAGCTTGTTGGGGCTCCAAGCACCTCATGTATAAACCTGTAAATGACTTACGAAACAGTACATTATCGATTAATATAAATCTTGATACCTTTATCCTGAAAGCTTTTGCGTTTTTGATACCTTGTGGCACTGTCCCATCCTGCATAAACTTTATTATAGGCAGTGTCCAAGATGTCATATCATTCAAGGAGCTAGCTGGTGTATCAGGTTGGTCATCAACTTGGTTCGTCTCAGGCTGATCTATTGCCGGATGTAGGATGTGGATTATAGGTATGACATTGTTCAACATACTCCTGCAACTTGAACCTAAATTGGCCAATGCATCAACTTCAGCATTTTCTTCCCTTGGGATTTGCTGGAAGGTAAATTCCTCAAATTGTCCAGTCAATGATTTAACATGCTGTAAATAACTTGACATCCTGGTATGCTTGGCTGTATAAGATCCATTAAAGTGGTTAACCAGTAACAGGTAATCACTATACACATTAAGGCATTTAACATTTAGGTTTAAATCAGTAACCAAACCCATAATGCGGGCCCCATATTCAGCCTCATTATTTGTTGCCTTGAACTCACAAGCTACAGCTTGAGGAATCAGTTCTCCTTGGGGTGATCTCAAGACTATGCCCAAACATGTGCCCCTTGCATTTGATGCTCCATCTGTATAAAGCGTCCAGAATCTAGGAGAGTTTGAGCCTTCAAGTTGTTGGACTTTGAGTTCAACTTCAGGTTGGAGGTTGGAGGTTGGGACTGAAATCTGCCACAAAGTCAGCAAAGGCTTGTGACTTGATCGCAGTGCTTGCCTCATACTGGATGTCATATATACTAAGTTGCACAGACCATTTTGCCATCCTGCCAGACATCTCAGGTTTTCTCATCACGTTCCTGATAGGATAGTTAGTCCTCACAATAATAGGATGAACTTCAAAATAATGGCGCAACTTGATAGAAGAAGTTATCAGAGCAAGAATGAGTTTCTCAAGATGGGAGTACCTGGTTTCCGCATCTAGAAAAGACTTACTTACATAATAGACAGGAAGTTGTGTACTATCTTATTCTCTTGCCAGGACCGCACTGACTGCATTTTCTGAAACTGAGTGATATAGGTACAAAGCTTCACCTGCTTCTTGTTTTGATAGCAACGGTGGAGTAGCTAGATAGTCTTTAAGCTGGTTTAAGGCTTCTTCATGCTCTTCCGTCCACTGGAACAACTTGTTTTTTCTGAGCACATCATAGAACAACTTGCACCTGTCAGACGACTTGGAGATAAATCTGGTTAAAGCAGCAACCTTGCCAGTGAGCCTTTGTACATCCTTGATATTCTTTGGTGACTCCAAGTTGATGATGGCTTTAATCTGTTCTGGACTTGCTTCAATGCCCCTCTTAGTCACCATGTAACCGAGGAACTTCCCAGCCCTAACACCAAAGTTGCATTTTGTAGGATTCAGTTTCATGTTGAACGCCTCCAAGATGTCAAACACTTCCTTAAGATCTCGGGCATGATCTCCAATGCATTTGGATTTTACCACCATGTCATGAATATACACCTCCATTGTCTTTCCAACCTGATTCTTGAACATCATGTTTACCAATCTCTGATAAGTTGCCCCTGCATTCCTTAATCCGAAGGGCATCACAATAAAACAGTAAATACTGCCTGGAGTAATAAACGCTGTATCTTCCTAATCTGAAGGCTCCATCTGAATTTGCTAAAAACCTGAAGATGCATCCATAAAAGTCAAAATCTCATGGCCCGCTGTTGCATCAACTAGAGAATCAATGTGGGGTAAAGGGAACGGATCTTTTGGACACGCCTTATTCAGGTCTGTAAGTCTACACAGACTCGCCACTTGCCAATATTTTTCTCAACAACAACCACATTGGCCAACCATCTAGGATAGTCAACCTCCCTGATCATCTTGGACTTCAACAACCTTTCCATCTCTTCTCTAATAATCTGGTTGCGCTCGTGAGCAAACTTCCTACGCTTCTGATGGATAGGCTTGGCATTTGGGTCAATGTTCAACTTGTGAGTAATGACATCTTTGCTGATTCCAGTCATATCCTCATGCTTCCAAGCAAAGCACTGAGTTCTACTTCTCAGAAACTCTATGATTTCTTCTTCTATTTCAGGAGGGATATTCGCTCCTATAAGAACCTTGACATCGGGATTAGAAGGATCAAGCTGCACCTCCTTAATATCAAATTCTGCAGCTTCAAGTATATCCCGTGCCTTTCGCTGTAATTGATATGCCTACCTAGGACTGCTTGCTGCCTTCATTGACACCTTGTAACACTCCTTAGCTATCTGCTGATCTCCTGACACCTTGACAACTCCCCAAGGTGTTGGCAACTTGAGGCACTGATGGTAAGTTGAAGGTACAGCTTTCACATTGTGGATCCACGGCCTGCCCAAGATGATGTTGTAAGATAACTGACACTCTATGACACAGAACTTCTCCATGGAGTTAATCCCTTCAACATATACTGGGAAAGTAATCTCCCCAAAGGTATGCTTCGTCTCACCACTGAATCCAACTAAGACAGATGAACTCTTAGTCACATTCTCAAGTGGGATTCCCATTCCTTTCAGACCATTAGTGTTGGTAGTGGTGCCCTAGGCACGTTTAATAAACGTTGTAATTGTTATCATTTATTTCATATCAATAAAGAGATGTTTTGATTATTATTGTTGTTCATGATTACTTATAATAATCTCCGTCCCTAGTACTTGTTAAGCACTAGTATAAAGGCTAAATGATCATGGGATGATCATGTTAGATTTATGGGTACTTGTTTGGAACAAGGTACTGGACATGACCCGCTGTATGAGATTTATGTCATGGTCCATGGCAAACATATATCTCATATTAGTTATGTCATTTGAATCCCTAGACATGAAGTTATTATAGTCTTCCACTTGATGAACATTATGTTTGACATATTCAAACGCTACCTTTAACCGGGAAGTTATAAAGGGTATGATTGGCATAATCGGATTCACGTAGGGAAGAACAATAAGCTAAATGGATTTGTTCCTCCTCGGAGAGATGTCAAGCTTGGGCCACTCGTAGGAATGATGTTGATGAAATGTTCGGCCGGACTCAAATGGATTGATTGGATCAATAGCATTTGAATTATCAACATATTCGGAATCGAGAAAGTATTGAACAAAACAAGTTGACTGTTTGACCATGACTTGTGTTCAATGACATCGTGGACAAAGGGATTGTGACATATTCTAAAGGAATGCGAACTTGTATCTAGTTATACTATTTGGGTAGGTATGACGGTTTGCTAGAACCTAATCATATCTTATGGGATCATGTTTGAGCTCATTGCCAACTTAGTATAATCCTAGAGGGTCACACACAATAGAACGAATCTTTAAAAAGGACTACATTGGAATTTTGGAAATTCTGGACTTTCTGGGAAGTGGGCGACCGCACATTCTGGACTGGGCGGCCGCACACTTAGCTCAGAAATGTACCAGTTTTGTTTCAGAATGTTGTGCGACCGCACAAAGGTTTTTGGGCGGCCGCACAGTACTGTCGGGTGGCAGATTCCTAATTTGATTAGGAAACGAATTTTGGACGGATTTTGACACAAGTTTCCTATTTGGAATAGGTCATACTTGTGTATAAAAGACCAAATTCGGCCAGCACTCAATACGATTGATTTTGTGAGTCTCAAAGAGTTTGAGAGAGGGTTTATTTTGTTCCAAGACATTCTTGGTTGAGGAACAAAATAATACACAAAATAAATTCCATATAGTTCTTTTGATTGTGAAAAAGTGTTTCACAATTTGGTCTAGCAACCAAGATCAAAGAAGCTCCTTTGATATTCGTTCGAAGTGTGGATACCGCTAGAGGGTGAAAATCATCATCTTCAAAGTTCGTGTTCAAGCTTTGTGATCGTGATCAAGTCTTCAAACCTCCACCAAAGACCAAGAGAATTTGATAGCCATCAAGGGTTAGTTTATTCCTTTATTCTTATGTTGTATTTGATTTAATCATATGAACGGTTCCATGGCTTTGGGTTTCTTAAATTTTTAAATGCTAAATTCCGCTGCGCATGTTTGATCGAAACCCAACAGTGGTATCAGAGCCCCGTTCATGTTGATTATTTCAATACCTAGATCATGTTATGTGTATATAAATTGTTTATGTGCCTTGCATGATTTGAATATTGGAATATATGTTGTTTATGTGTTATGTGATTTTATGTGGTTTATTGTTTTGCAACTTTAATCGCACGATTCAATCGCAATAAATAAATTATGGTGGATTCAGAATTGTTGATTATTAATTTTTTGATTGGATCAAAGTTTTAATAATCGGAGAAAAACAATTTTGAGACAAAATTTTCGAACTTAAAAATTCTGCACATTCTGATGGCACTGGGCGACCGCACAAAACGCCTTGGGCGGCCGCACAGTTTTGGGCGACCACACAAGGGTTTTTGGGCGGCCGCACAAGGGGATCAGAAGGTCTGATTTTGGTTGAAAACCAGAATCTGGAATTTTTCGAAAGATTCAACAGAACCAGTAACAGAACCAGTCCAGACTTGCTGATCTGGAATGGGTTTTGGGTAGTTAGTTTGTGTATGGATTTTGGGGTTTGATTTTCCTATTTGTTTTAGTCTTGTGATTCCTAGATTGGTTCAAGTTTTGGATGGCTAATCTGCGTTCATCGAGATTGTGTTTCCCAAAATTGATCGCAATCAAAGTTTCAAAGATAAAACGAAGTTAGAATTATGAAGGGTTCATAATTGCTAAAATTAAGAAACAAAGTTCTTGATTCGATGATTGGAGATCCATGTGGAATTGTGAATGCAATTGGCCTACGTTCATCGAGACCATCTATTGCTTAGTTTCGGCCACATGGACTACTTTCTTGGTTTCTTGAATTAGTGCGGGATTGTGGTTGCCTAATGGCTTAGTTCGACCACACTTCTTGTTGTCTTGATTTGGAGATAATAACCAAAGTTGAAATAGTCTCATCCTCATAATTATAGAGAAACTAATGACACATAAATACCATGCTTAAATTAATGAAGATTAATTTAGTGGCTAAACTTGATGTGTAACATGTTTATATTATGTGCTCATAAATGTGTTATATGCTATATGTGATGAACCTTCAAAGAAAGTTTTAAGTCTTTTATTGCCATGCCATGATTAAAACACTTGTTAGTACATGAGTGATTTTAATGTAGATTCGCCCTAGCGAGATGCATTAAATTTGTTTATGTATGAGCAAGATAGATAGTGTGGGCACGCCCTAGCGGGACACATTAACTATGCGTTTAAAATGGTTAGACTTAATAGGGCGTCAAAACAGTTTTGGGCCTAGGCAAAGATGAGGTTTAACATGCTTTTTGAAATTGGATTTCTTAAAGAATCTCATAAAAGGAACTAAGAGTCATATGAGATATGATTGACAAGAGTTGTCTACCTAATTAATTTGATTTTGTGTAATCCGCCTTAGCGGACTTGAAATTAAATTAAAGTTGGATCTTAACCCATTTAAATTATATTATACATTGGATGTATATGAAGGTTATATAATTTAGTGGGAGTATTTTGTTTGAAAAATACATTGTTAATCTCTTTAATGAAAATCGGTACTTATAAAATTTTGGAAATTTTTGCATATTTGTAGATAATGACTAATAACACTCAATCAATGTCGTTGCGATCGATCCTTGAGAAGGATAAGCTCGAAGAGAATGGTACAAACTTTATGGATTGGATCCGTAGCATAATAATCGTTCTTAGGCAAGAAGATAAGTTGTACATTCTCGATGGGCCTCTCCCCGCTGAACCACCGCCTACTGCCCCTAGGGTAGAAAGAGACAATTACAAGAAACATCGTAATGATTCTAGAGATGTAAGTTGTCTCATGCTTGCTGCTATGTGTTCAAAACTCCAACAAAGTTTGGAACATTTGGAAGCCTATGAGATAGGCGTGGAGTTGAGAACCATGTTTCAAGAGCAAGCTAGGCAAGAGAGGTACAAGACCATTGTTGCATTCACTACTAGTAAAATGAATGAAGGGCAACAAGTGAGTCCTCACTTTCTTAAAATGAAAGGTTATGTAGAGCACCTTGAGAAACTTGGCTATCCAATCCCATTGGAGCTAGCCACGGATCTCATTCTTAATTCATTGCCTAAAAGTTATAATCAGTTTGTAATGAATTATAACATGCATGGAATGGATAAGAATCTCTCTGAGTTGCATGGGATGCTTAAAACTGCAGAGATGAAAATTGTGGAGAAAGGTTCTCCTGTGCTCTTGGTTCATGATGGGAAGAAGCCTGGTGCCAAAGGCAAGGGTAAGGCAAAAGTTGTCAAACCCAAGATAAGCAAGGCAAAGGTTGCCAAGGCTTCTGAGGCAAAACCCGATACACAAAAGGATGCAATTTGTTTCCATTGTCAAGAAATTGGTCATTGGAAACGTAATTGCAAGGCTTTCTTGGAAGAGCAAAAGAAGAAGAAGAGCAGCAAGGCTGCGTCGACTTCAGGTATCTATATGATAGATATTCTCCTTTCTACCACTGATTCTTGGGTATTGGATACCGGATGTGGTTCTCACATTTGTCTAAATGTGCAGGGACTAAAGAATAGGAGACTGCTTAAAGAAGGTGAAGTAGATCTACGCGTGGGGAATGGAGCAAGAGTTGCTGCATTAGCCGTAGGGACTTATGAAGTCACTTTACCTTCTGGATTAATTCTTGTTTTGAACAATTGTTATTATGTTCCGGATTTAAGCAGAAATATTATTTCAATTTCTTGTTTGGATAATGAAGGTTTTAAGTTTCTTATTGAGAATAAGAAATTTTCTATTTATTTAAATGATGTGCTTTATGGTATTGCTAATTCATTTAATGGCCTTTATGTCTTGGATATCAAGAATGAAAATAATGTCTATCATGTAAATAAGAAATCTAAACCTAATGATATAAATCATACTTATTTGTGGCATTGCCGTATTGGTCATATTAATGAGAAGCGTATCTCAAAACTCCATGGGGACGGACTTTTGGGTTCATGTGACTTTGAGTCATATGACACTTGTGAGTCGTGTCTTCTTGGAAAAATGACTAAGACACCTTTTACCAAGTTGGGTGAAAGGGCAAGCGACTTATTGGGGTTGATACATTCCGATGTATGCGGACCATTAAGTAGCAATGCTAGGGGAGGATTTCAATACTTCATAACCTTCACTGATGATTATAGTAGATTTGGGTATGTTTACCTAATGAAACATAAAAGTGAAGCATTTGAGATATTTAGAATATTTCAAAATGAAGTAGAAAAACAACTTGGCAAAAGTATAAAGGCACTTCGATCAGATCGAGGTGGTGAATACTTAAGTCAAGAATTTGATGATCATCTAAAGAATTGTGGAATAGTTTCACAATTGACTCCACCTGGAACACCACAATGGAATGGTGTGTCCGAGAGGAGGAATCGGACTTTGTTAGACATGGTTCGATCAATGATGAGTCAAGTTGATCTTCCAATATCCTTTTGGGGTTACGCCCTAGAAACCGCTGCTTTCACACTAAATCAAGTTTCAACTAAATCGGTTCCAAAGACTCCATATGAGATGTGGAGTGGAAAGAAACCTAGTTTATCTTTCATGAGGATTTGGGGTTGCGAAGTTTATGTCAAGAGACTTATCTCTGACAAACTAGCACACAAATCTGATAAATGTATTTTCGTGGGATATCCTAAGGAAACTAAAGGATATTACTTTTACAACCGAGAGGACAACAAAGTGTTTGTTGCCGGAACTGGTGTCTTTCTAGAGAAAGAGTTTCTCTCCAAAGAAATCAGTGGGAGTAAAATAAATCTTGAAGAAATTCGAGACCCAGAAAATAACATTGAACCAATAGTGGAACAAGAACAAGAACCACGAGGAGTTGTGGAACCTGTTCAAAATACACAAGCATCTCGCAGATCTAGTAGGTTACGATCCGAGCCCGAGAGATATGGATTTCTCGTAACGGATAGTAATGAGGTAGAAATCATTGAGAATGATGAACCGTCAACCTACCAAGAGGCGATGTCTTCTCCTGATTCGGACAAGTGGCTTGGAGCCATGGAATCCGAATTGCAATCCATGCAAGACAATCAAGTTTGGAATTTGATTGATGCGCCCGAAGGTGTAAAAACCATAGGATGCAAATGGGTCTTCAAGAAGAAGACTGACATGGATGGGAAGGTGCATACTTACAAAGCTAGGCTTGTAGCGAAGGGTTATAGGCAAGTTCATGGTATTGACTATGATGAGACCTTTTCACCCGTAGCAATGATCAAGTCTATAAGAATTTTGCTTGCCATTGCCGCATATCATGACTATGAAATATGGCAGATGGACGTCAAAACCGCTTTCCTGAATGGAAAACTCCAAGAGGATGTGTATATGACACAACCAGAAGGTTTTGAACAAGATTCTAAGGTATGCAAATTGCAAAGATCCATCTATGGATTGAAGCAAGCTTCAAGGAGTTGGAATCTCCGTTTTGATGAATCAGTCAAAGAGTTTGGTTTCATCAAGAACGAAGATGAGCCTTGTGTATACAAGAAGATTAGTGGGAGCATAGTGATATTCCTTATTTTATATGTGGATGACATATTGCTCATTGGAAACGACATTCCTACACTTCAGTCTGTGAAGACTTGGTTAGGAAAGTGCTTCGCAATGAAAGATATGGGTGAAGCCGCATATATTCTTGGCATTAAGATCTATAGAGATAGATCAAGGAGGCTACTTGGTTTAAGCCAAAGTACATACATTGACAAGGTCATTAGAAGATTCCGTATGGAAAATTCTAAGAGAGGCACCTTGCCCGTGTTACATGGAGTTTCTCTAAGCAAGACTCAATGTCCTAAGACAAAAGATGAGCGTGAGAAAATGAATGATGTTCCATATGCTTCGGCAATTGGGTCCATCATGTATGCCATGATTTGTACTAGGCCGGATGTGTCTTATGCTTTGAGCATGACAAGTAGATACCAATCCGACCCTGGCGAAAATCACTGGATAGCTGTAAAAGCGATTCTTAAGTACTTGAGAAGGACTAAAGACTCGTTTTTAGTCTATGGAGGAATGGAAGATGATCTCGTTGTAAATGCTTACACGGATGCAAGCTTCCAAACTGACAAAGATGATAGCCGATCGCAATCGGGTTTTGTGTTTATGTTAAATGGTGGAGCTGTAAGCTGGAAGAGTTCCAAGCAAAGTACAACCGCTGATTCTACAACAGAAGCTGAGTATATTACTGCATCGGATGCTGCAAAGGAAGCTGTTTGGATTAAGAAGTTCATAACTGAACTTGAAGTGGTTCCTAGTATTGCTAATCCAATAGACCTTTATTGCGATAATAATGGTGCTATTGCTCAAGCAAAGGAACCAAGAGCACATCAGAAATCCAAACACATACTTAGGCGTTTTCATATCATTCGAGAGATCGTTGATAGGGGAGACGTAAATATATGCAGAGTACCTACTGATGACAATGTTGCGGACCCGCTAACAAAGGGACTTCCACAAGCTAAACATGATGGTCATGTTAGGTCCATGGGTATTAGATACATGGGAGATTGGGCCTAGGGCAAGTGGGAGATTGTTGGTAGTGGTGCCCTAGGCACGTTTAATAAACGTTGTAATTGTTATCATTTATTTCATATCAATAAAGAGATGTTTTGATTATTATTGTTGTTCATGCTTACTTATAATAATCTCCGTCCCTAGTACTTGTTAAGCACTAGTATAAAGGCTAAATGATCATGGGATGATCATGTTAGATTTATGGGTACTTGTTTGGAACAAGGTACTGGACATGACCCGCTGTATGAGATTTATGTCATGGTCCATGGCAAACATATATCTCATATTAGTTATGTCATTTGAATCCTTAGACATGAAGTTATTATAGTCTTCCACTTGATGAACATTATGTTTGACATATTCAAACGCTACCTTTAACCGGGAAGTTATAAAGGGTATGATTGGCATAATCGGATTCACGTAGGGAAGAACAATAAGCTAAATGGATTTGTTCCTCCTCGGAGAGATGTCAAGCTTGGGCCACTCGTAGGAATGATGTTGATGAAATGTTCGGCCGGACTCAAATGGATTGATTGGATCAATAGCATTTGAATTATCAACATATTCGGAATCGAGAAAGTATTGAACAAAACAAGTTGACTGTTTGACCATGACTTGTGTTCAATGACATCGTGGACAAAGGGATTGTGACATATTCTAAAGGAATGCGAACTTGTATCTAGTTATACTATTTGGGTAGGTATGACGGTTTGCTAGAACCTAATCATATCTTATGGGATCATGTTTGAGCTCATTGCCAACTTAGTATAATCCTAGAGGGTCACACACAATAGAACGAATCTTTAAAAAGGACTACATTGGAATTTTGGAAATTCTGGACTTTCTGGGAAGTGGGCGACCGCACCTTCTGGACTGGGCGGCCGCACACTTAGCTCAGAAATGTACCAGTTTTGTTTCAGAATGTTGTGCGACCGCACAAAGGTTTTTGGGCGGCCGCACAGTACTGTCGGGTGGCAGATTCCTAATTTGATTAGGAAACGAATTTTGGACGGATTTTGACACAAGTTTCCTATTTGGAATAGGTCATACTTGTGTATAAAAGACCAAATTCGGCCAGCACTCAATACGATTGATTTTGTGAGTCTCAAAGAGTTTGAGAGAGGGTTTATTTTGTTCCAAGACATTCTTGGTTGAGGAACAAAATAATACACAAAATAAATTCCATATAGTTCTTTTGATTGTGAAAAAGTGTTTCACAATTTGGTCTAGCAACCAAGATCAAAGAAGCTCCTTTGGTATTCGTTCGAAGTGTGGATACCGCTAGAGGGTGAAAATCATCATCTTCAAAGTTCGTGTTCAAGCTTTGTGATCGTGATCAAGTCTTCAAACCTCCACCAAAGACCAAGAGAATTTGATAGCCATCAAGGGTTAGTTTATTCCTTTATTCTCATGTTGTATTTGATTTAATCATATGAACGGTTCCATGGCTTTGGGTTTCTTAAAATTTTAAATGCTAAATTCCGCTGCGCATGTTTGATCGAAACCCAACAATTAGTTGTCACAATGTTGACTGAACTCCCATTATCGATCAAGATGCGCCTCACCAAAAAGTTTGCAACCTGGAGGCTCACGACCAAATCATTATGATGAGGATCCTGGATGCTGACCCTATCATCTTTATCGAAAGAGATTTCCTTACCCTTATCCTTGCTGACAGATCTTGAAGGCAAATAGGACCTGTCCTCCTTTGCATCCGCAGCACGATGCTTTGCAGCTGAATAGGTTGTTCCACAGATGTTTGAGTCGCCATTAATCATGTTGACCACTCTGGTTGGAGGTGGATGAAGTGGTGGATTCTCAACTTGCTTCTCCTGGTTGTCTGCACAATCTTCAGTACGTCCACGCCTTCTTCCAAGCAAATCCTTGAGGAGACTTTTGGATAACAAATGACTGATCTCCTTCCAGAGTACAATACAATTCTCAGTAGTATGCCCAAAGTCTTCATGATAGGCACACCACTTGGACTTATCTTTACAGATTGAAGGCTTGTCTGACTTCTTGGGCCTTGCTTTCTCACCCAGGTTGTCCATGGCATTGATCAATCCTGCAATATCAACGGAGAAACAATAGTCATCAATTCTAGGATATGAAGAATCATCATCCTCATCGTTATCATCTATAACATGAATTCTAGAAGAGTCAAGTTTAGAGTAGGGTTTGCCCCTATTAGACTTGGCATGAGATGTTTCCATCTTGCCACCAGAATGAGACACGTCTGTTTTGCCGCTGGAATGTTCTGAAGTTGCATTATTTTTTATTGTTTTGTCCTAGATCAACTTGTCCTCTTACAACCTGATAAATTTGGATGCTCTGGTTAGGATTTCATCCAGCCTCTTGCATGGCGTCATGACTAGGTCATCATAATATGTAGAGTCCTTCTTGAGTCCCATCCTGAAGGCTTCAATTACAGTTGCAGTATCCAGGTTGGAGATGTTCACTGCCTCCCTGTTGAACCTGCTCAGATAGTCTTTAAGCAGTTCATCAGGTTGCTGGACCACCCTATAAAGATCACTTGTCAGCTTCTCGAACACCCTGTTCCATGAAAACCGATTAGTGAATATGTTGATAAATTGAGCATATGATCCGATAGAACCCAAAGGCTGGTTAATGGCCATCTCAAAGCTACCCCTGTAAGAGTTGAACCAAAACCCCTGCAAAAGCAAGCTTCCTTGTACTGGGGTGGAATATGGACTACATCCATCTTCTCTTGATATAATGCAACATGCTCTGCTGGATCAGTCATCCTATCATACTGCTTCATGTGGGGTGGACTGAACTTCTTTGGTATGATCACGTTGTCTATGGCTGGAGTGAAGCGGGACTCATTGTAACATGTTGGAGAGGCCTGGTTGTGCGGCATAGTCATTCCTGGCACACTCATAACCAGTTTTTTTAGCTCCTGCATTTGTCTGCTAAGTAGGCTGCCTGCATCATTGTTAGCAGCAACAAATTGATAATTATTAAGATAATTGAAATCAAATTGGGGGTTAAGACTCCCTGCTGCCACCGAGGTAGGAGTTACAAATGTTGTTGAAGGTGGAGTAACAGTTTCAGGATTGACAATCGTGCTATTGGTAGTCAGGATGGTAGCTGGCGTGAACCCACCAAATCCAGACGGTCCTGCAGCATCGCCTCCAAAAGAAAGCCTTCTATGTTGGTATGGGGAGAATGGGTCAGATGGTGCATTTGGAGCAACAGACTGGAAGATGCTGGGGAAGCTGGTTTGCTGCGTCACGGGTGTTCCACCTTGTAGAGTGGTCATCTCACGCTGCAACCTGGACATTTGATTCATCAGTATAGTGGAGGTATCATTCTGCAGTTGAACTTGATTCCTCACGTCACGCAGCATGGCGGTCAAGTTGGAAGCAATATCAATAGGGATCTCCTGGTTCGCGGTAGCAGATGACCCACCTTGAATCTGAATTGGCCGTGAGACACCACCAATGCTCTAAGTTGAAGATACCACGCTTGATGAGATTGGAATTGCCTCCACTGTAGATCTCAAACCAACTGAAGTCATGGCTGAAGACATTGCGGTAGACATCTCGAATTCTTTTAACAATTATAAGACCAAATTTCCCACGGACGGCGCCAAATTGTTTTGGTCAAATTTTGTAATTCAACTTCAAGGAATGAAAATTGGGTACAATGAAATAGAATTGCAAAGTAATTGAAGATCAAATGAACACGGTATTTAACGAGGAAAGCCCTTGAACAACTTGTTCGCCGGCATAAAACCTCAAATATGGAATATTATTTGTGAAGATGAAAGTACAATGAGATGAATAAGAATAATAGCTGAGAAAGTAGTGATTGTGCGCGTGTGTGCATTACATAAATGGTATATTATTTATACTAGAGGAAGAACCACAACCTAGCCAATTGAGCCATGATTTTCGGATAGTTAATTGTAGGTTATCCCAAGCCGTTGAGTTGGGTTTGATTTGATAATTAAGTTTCCTCTTGTTGACTGAGTCTTTAACTAGGTCACGCCTCCTTTGATCGTGCTCCAAAGCTTGTGTGATCGTTGCCTAAAAAATGGGAAGAACTTTACCTGCAAAATAAACGTGCGAGTATACTCAAGTTGTTGATGTCAGGACGCAGGATATCAAGGCAAGTTGAAGTCTTCAAGATGTTGATGTAGTGCAGATTTTTATCCCCAAACATAATTGATGGCCGCTTATTGATGGTAGCTGATGGGTGCTTACTAGGGATGACAACGAGTTGGGTTCAGGTCGGATCTTTCATAACCCAATTCGAAGCTTACCATTACTGACCCGAATTTGAGCCGACCCGAAGGCACATGAGCATGAACCCGCCCCTGACCAGATTTTTATTAAAAGTATAGTAGTTTTTAGCCCAAATTTGTTTGAACTCAATTTATATTTAATCTCAATGTTCAATGTTTCATAAAGAATAATCCATATCATCAAATTTCTACTCACAAACACAAATAAATAAATACAATTTAGCATATCATTATATATATTTCACTTATATTTAATATTTACCTTTTATTTTGAGTTTGGGGCAGGACGGGTTTCGGTCAGATCTGCTTAAGAGCCGAACCCGTCCGGGTTATGAAAAGGTCGACTTGGATTCTATTTTTTAGGTCGGATCACCCCTCGGTCGTGTTGGGTTCACTCAAATTCCATCCATACTAATTAACTAGCTATTGTTTATTTCGACTGCTCTAAAATGACTATTGTTTTGTCTTAATATAAAAAAAACACCAACAATCTTAACATGTTACAAGGTGTAATGTAAATATTTATTTGAAAGAAGACAAAATAATTGATTTACAGAAAAATGAATATGACCATAAAGGTATAGTGCAATTATCTTCAGCGAATATTTATTTAAAATAATTTTAACCACAATTTTTTATAATCATATATGATTTTAAATGTAATCAAAATTTTAACCAATGAAAACTATCATACCTTTTCATTTTTATTGGTTTTAAATTTTCAAAATGAATATATATAAGGATTAAATAATTACTTGGTCCTTAAACTTGGCATTTTTTTTATTATTTTGGTCCCTTATTAATATTTTTTATTAGTTTGGTCCCTTAAGTTGACATTTTTCCGAGTTTGCCCCTTTCAGTTGTGAAATTTTTGAAAATACCAAAAGTACCCCTTGATTAAATATTAGTATATTCTTTATAGTTAACACTTTTTGTTAGCTTGGTTCTATATGAATACAATTTATTATTTTTCACTCTCACAATGGCTTTTTTATTGTCGATTTGTGTTTCTTTAATTGGTTTTTATTGTTAAATTCACATAAATTTAGAGAAATAATTAATAAATTTTGAAAGGTTAATATCCTAATGAAATGAAAAACTTGATTTTTTTTGGGTAAGATTATATCTTTCAGTAAGAAATAACGAGTGAAAAGAAATTTTGAAAAAAATAAAATAAATAACTCAAAGTTAGTAAAATTTAAAATAAAATCGAACCCATTAATTTTTTCTTTCCAAATTCAATCAAATATTGTATTAATTGTATCCAAAAATTTAAAACTCGTCGTCAATTCTTGGATTAAGTTTTTTTTTTTTTGTATTTTAAATTATATAAACATTAAAATTAGAAAAAAATATATTAAAGGGAAAATTTAGAAAGAAGGCCACCATGAGGGACCAAATTAATATTTATTCTAGGGGTATTTTTGGTACTTTGAGAAATTTCTAGGCTTGAAGGGGCAAACTCGCCAAAAAAAAAACCATTATAAGGGACCAAACTAATAAAAACTATTCATGAGTGACCAAACTAATAAAAAGTGTCAAGTTCAAGGACCAAATAATTATTTAATCCTATATATAAACTAACAAAGATTGACAAGAAAAAAAAAACAACAACAATGATACACATAGTGAAAACTTAAAAGGGAAAACTCATAGTGAAACACTCTAATCCGTTGGATGAGTTTTTAGCAGTGGGGTCCACAAAGATTTATTACAATCCAACGGATTACAGAGTTTCGCTATGAGTTTTCCCTTTGAGTTTTCACTATACATATCATTATCCAAAAACAATAAATGAAAGGAAGTAAATCAATTAAACTGGATGAAGAGAAAGAAAAAGAAATACAGGAAAAAAAGAGGTTGGAATAGTGTGAGATCATAGGTCTTATTATGAGGTTTTAATTAATTATCACTTTTGTTCGTCACTTCTCGAAGTTCGTATGACCACAAATTTTGGGGCCTGACATTGATATATAATGTATAAACCAAGTAAACTCAAGTATTTTTTTTTTCTTATTCTAACAATCAAAATGGAATAATTACAAATACATGCAATGCATTACACTTTGAATTACGATAAAAAATATATTGTATTATGTACTTAAATTTAAATGAAACATAATTTTGAAGCGTGTTACAAATAATGCCACGGAGTTAAATATTTGATATTAAAAATAGATATTGTACTTCATTGATTATCAATAAATAGTAGGTGTTTTACATTACATTATTAGATAGTACATTGCATCATTTGTAACAAATGTTAAAGTACATTGCATATTTTATTGTTACAGACATATTGAGCAAAGATAAAGCAGGAAAAAAAATATCTAAAGAAATACCGATTTCGTGTTCTAGCAAACAACTAAAAACATTATTACATATAGTTGGAGCACAAATAAAACATCAAAAAGTTGAAAAGAAAAAAGATAAAGAATAACTAAAACATAAAGAAGCAAATTTAGTACACAATTTTAAATATAAGTCCATCCTTATCTTTTTCCATTACCATAGAAATAGAAATAGAAATAGAAATAGAAATAGTGTTGATGTCTATGAAGTATTTACTAGACCACTTTGGGAAATTTAGTTTAGTTTCTTCATCCAAATGTGGTTTCATTCATCTGACTCCAAAGATATGACTGTTTCGAATGCGCCAACCAATGCCTTCACTTTATTTTTCCTCTGCTCGCGAAGCTTACTCGGTGTCTCCTCAATCACATCATTATACGCCATTGTATCCTTCTTTATTTGAGCTCCCCCTTGACTCTTTTTTACAACTTGTGAAATTACTTTATTGACCTTTTCAACTTGTGGAGTTTCCTCACACTTTGTTGCCTCTTTAGTACCTTCTACCACCTCTTCTTTTGAACTCACACTTTCAACTTCTTCTATTATTTTCTTCTTTTCTTCATTCTTTTCATCGCCCAAAGTATCATCATAACATTCTTCTTTCTTGTTTTGTTCCATTTCTTGATGATTATTATCACTACTACCATTTTCTTTGGCTGGTATTTGACCATTTTCATGTTTGTCGATGTCTTCTTTGTCTGTTAATAAAGATGAACTATGATCTTGTGTAACAGTAGAAGAGTTAGAAAGGTTAAGTTGTTCCTTGCCTTCATCAAATTCTTCTTCATTTATAATTTCTTCATCATGCTCCTTAACATCTTCCGGTTTATGAGTTTCAGCTTGAATGTTCATCTCATAATTTATCTCTTCAACTTCGATTGGGAAAGATTCTTGATATTTTTCTTCAGGCTCTAGCACTGAACAATTCATAACTGTACTATGTGTAGTACTCGTCCTCTTTACAACACCCTTCGTGCTCGATGCATTATTTGGCTTCTTGCTATTATAAGTGGTTGTGGCGCCATTGCTCTTTCTTGTAAGAGTGCTCTTTCTTGTAAGAGTGCTTGATGCATTATTTGGCTTATTGCTATTATAATTTGTATAGTGCATTAGGGTTATTTGTAACACCCCCTAATGCATTCATTGCAAACCCCAGTCTGCTGTGAAAGTATTCCACACAACGGTAGAAAGAAGTCTCAACAATAGATGTTATTGGCATACCATGCGATCCTTTCATGACCCCATTAAAGACCTCAGATAAGTTCGTAGTCATAATAGCATATCTATAACCACCATCATGCGCCAGTGTCCACTTCTTCTTATCTAAATGCTCAAACCACTTGATGGCCTCTGGGTCAACTAAACGGATCAACTCTAAAGTAGCCTTCAATTTTCTATCTTGGTGAGCACAACCAGAAACCCAGAACAGACGCTTCAAATCACTACCATGATGCTTCTTCAGAAAATTTGCTCTCATATGCCTCAAGCAATATCGATGATGCACATTTGGCCACCAAGTATCTTCTGCAATTGTAGCAAGAATGTCATTATGACGATCAGAAAGTAAGCATGTCTCACGACCCTTGATAATATGTTTACAAACAAGGTATAAAAACCAACGCCAGAGAACATGGTCCTCTTTTTCAAAAATAGCAAAAGCAGGAGGAAGGATGCTGTCATTGGCGTCAACACCCATAGCAATGAGTATCACCCCTTTATAACGTCCATGTAAGAACGTTCCATCAACAGACATGACATGCCTACAATGAGTGAAAGCTTGAATACAAGGCCCGAATGCCCAGAAAACACGATCAAACTTTTTATATACACCAGGTGGAGGAGGATTAAAATACTCAACAATAGTTCTAGGATTGTATTTCTGAATAGCATTGTTGGTCCCAAAGGGCAACAAGGGTATGAAAAATAGCTAGAGGGGGGGGGTGAATAGCTGTTTTAAAATTCTTTTCGTACCCTTGATAAACTCAATTGCAAATGTGCACTTTATCAAATAAGCGTTATGATATGCGCCTAAGTGAGTGAGTGAAATGCACAGCGGAAGTAAGTTAAGTAAATAGGCGCAAAGGTGATAAAGAGGGCGCACACACACTCTAAGTATTTTGGCTCAAAGTGGGTGAAATAAGAAACTAAGGCAAATGATATAACAAACACAACACAATTCAATCAATCAATCTACAACAAATAAACAATCAAATAGTTAGATATGATATGACTTGAAAGGAAATAGCATGATTATAAGTACGCGCTATTTGGAGAGGTTCGATCGGGAAAATGATCTAGGTCCTCTACCAAGATGGTTAGTCTTGGATTTCTAATGGAGATCTTATATAATGAGAGAGTGTTACAAATTACAACTTTTGAGCTTATACACTAACTCAAGATCTAATATTCTATGAATGAACAAATCCAAAACAATAACCAGTGTATCTCTTAAAGAAATATCTAAGTGATCAAACTTAAAGAGGTGCGTATGTGATTTTAGTATCAATGCTCTTTAGATCTCTGAGATTGAGAGCACAAGAAAACTAAAGTGTTATAGCTTGAAGATCTGGGCTAAGGATGAATGTATGAAGATGTTCTTGAGGAATCTGGGAATTTCAAAGGCAATCTTCAAATCTTTAACAAATGCTTGAGAGAGAAATTCTTAGAAATCTTAGTAATTCTTTAGCAACTCAGCAACTTCAAAATGTTGAAGTTATGGGGTATTTATAGTGAGATTCCAAAAACTAGCCGTTGGAAATTCATGATGATTCTGAGTAAAGTACAAATGTGCTGTCGCTCATTGAGTGGAGCACGTGTCCTTTTATAGCCGTTAGACACATAACACAAATGTGACCGTTGTGGACAGGTGTCCTCAAGTTGGGCGCACACGTGTTATTTAACCATCGTTTGAATCATTGGCGTAATTTGAATTTCTTCAACTCTTCAAGTCTTCAAAGAATCACAGTGTTGAATTAATACTGAGGGGCGCATGAGCCAAAGAGGCGCGTAACACAATCTTGGCGCATATCCTTATGTGCGCGCGCTGAAGGGCGCGTGGCATGATGCAAGAAGGCGCAGTGTATGGCGCGCGTAACAGGCGTATGGCGCATGGCGCATAAGCGCGTGGCTCAAACTAAAATGTGAATTTTCTTGAATCTTGATCTTCTTGCCCTATTTCTAAGTCTATTCTATCACAATGGACAACCTAAAAAAATGAAGTATAAATACTTCTTACATGTGGGTCTAACGTCCATGAAATAAAACTTAGGTGATGGATCAATCAAATCTAATCAATCCTATTACATTAAAACTGAGATATATATGGGCATACCCAACAAGCACCTAGGACACGAGGTAACCGAGCATAAGATTCCTTCCAGTTTCCAAACACTGAGGCAATGGCCTTTTGTTTCCCACACCATGCCTTCTTGTAAGAAATTGTCCTACCGTATTTCTCATTTATGTCTGGAATAATAACCTGAACATTCAAATCAGAATCAGCCTTGACCTTATGGAGAATATGTCGACCAATAAACTTAGCATCCAAGTTGGTGTGATCAAGACTAAGTCTAGAATACAAACAACAATGAGGGCCTCTATACTTGGTCACTTCCTAATATCCTAGCTTCTTTTGACTCACACGAGCATAAAAAGGGCATGGATAGTCTTTCAACAAACACTCAATGGCCCACGTTCGGAGTGTGCTCTTTCTTACCTTAAAACGTCGATTGGAATGTATGTGATACTTCTTTATCTCATATTGCACCTCAATCTTCTTAGAAAATCGTATCCCTTTAGCCAATTCACCCTTCTCTCCATCCCATATCGGAAAGCTACATTGATTATTAATAGCAATCACATCAACTTCTTCTCCAATATCACGATAAAAAGGATAGTCTACTCTCTCATGAATTCGATTCTCTCTCCTTTCATAAGCTACAAAATCTGATTCAACCTCATCATTCGGCCCATCGTCACCCTCGCTAATCTCACTACCGGTGCTGTTTTCTTCATATCCATCCTCATCATCCTCATCATCATCAGGAAACAACAAACTATCTATTTGTGCATCATAGTCTTCATCATCTTCATCTGAAACATCATCATCAACCGGAACATCCTCACGTGGCACTCGTCTACGACGTGATCTCTGGTTAATTGGAGCCATTGCAGCCGCTTGGTTGTAACTGGGCGAATTCTCATAGAATGTCTGTCGTGCCCCAACCCGTGGTCCTACTTGGCCCCACGTTTGGGACACGCACGGAAGACGTCATAAAACATTTTAGGAAAATTTTTCGAAATGTCCTTTCATAAAAGTTTCATATAACAAAACACATTTACTTGAAACTTGATTTCATTTCACACAAACCAACTTTCACAACCCAAATACTTAGCCACAAGGGCTTACACACTTTACTTACAAATTTACAAATCACCAACATGTTCCAAAAATAGGTGATACAAAAATGAAGTCACGGTTACTCTACCCAAAAGGTTATACATTTACATAATGTAGCCTTTACATAACACATGTCCCA
This sequence comes from Campanula takesimana, assembly GCA_026119855.1. Lineage (NCBI taxonomy): Eukaryota > Viridiplantae > Streptophyta > Magnoliopsida > Asterales > Campanulaceae > Campanula > Campanula takesimana. Next base: position 675,368 of record JAOWBW010000058.1, read on the forward strand.
AAATGTCTTACCCAAAATCACCACCTCGACGTCCTCCCTTGTGAAGTGACCTATCCCCTGGGCTCTCCTTTATCTAAGGAAAACAAATAAACAAGGAACGGGGTGAGAATAAATCTCAGTAAGCTACTAAAATGCAACTACGTTACATGCTGAAATGATACTCGTAATTGAACAATGTCAATAAACATTCATATAGCACATAACATGAGAGGCAAAGCCAACTCATCATACCACACATAAGGCGAAAATAAACACTCATAAGTGGATACTGAGCTAAGGTTCTCGAATCAAACATATAACCATCTGAGAGGTATCAACTGAGCAGCACCAAAGGGCTGAAACGGTTCATGAACCAAACAATAACAACAACAACAACAACAACGGGGGGGGGGGGGGAATGACACCAAGTCATAACCCAAAGTGCCCAACCTTTGGCCCAAGGAAGGGGGTTAAAAATGGGAAACCAGTGGTAGAAGCCTTATAATGAACTTGGCTCGTGTGCCATTATAATCCCTACCACTGCTCGATTCCACAACAAGTACCAGCTGGACTTTACACGAGAGTATAGTAATAAATACTTGCTTTAAACAACAACCGGTGTATGATTCCAAAGTAGGGAACCACACAAGTCATCACAAAGATGCAACACATTACTCATAAAGAGTTCCCAACAACATTAACATGAAGTCACCACAAAATCTTGCACACATGCACAATCAAGCCAATATCTACTATCTTAGTATCCCAAGACACCCCTCTAGGTGCTCTACACTAGGACCTAAAACATAGACAAGGATTGACTTCTCATTCATAAAGGTTAAAACACTTTAACATCCCAGGAGACATGTGCGGTCGCCCATAAGCCTTGTGCGGCCGCCCACATGCCCTGATTTCATGAACAATTCCTTCATATAGATGTGCGGCCGCACGCCCATTTTGGGCGGCCGCCCAACCTACCCGCCAGGCCCAAAACTTGATAATTTTACTCCATTCGTTCCACCGTCCCAAAAGTACTAACATACTCTTCACAACAATTGCTTAACACAACTAAACCTGAGTATAAAACTCACCCAGGGACATTACCACCCTTCTTAGAACCAAGTCTCATACTACTCCCTTTGTCCCAAAATCACAAGTATCATAAATAAATTCTTTTCATAATAATTTCACCACATATTACATATACAACATGTATATGATCATTTTAACATTTAAGGGGAATTAGTAACTTACCTATTCCGAGAAAAGTATCAATGAAATTATACTTTGTTCGGGTAGAAATGACCTATTCAATGCCCTGAACATTTTGGTATAATTAGATTTTAAAATGGAGAAGTAATTAAAAAGAAAGAAAATTAAATATGTAGAAACCCTTACCTTGTTCGTTGACACAGAGAGAGAAAAAGGAAAATTATAATTTTAGTGTGTGTGTGAATGAGCTACGCAGAGAGAGATGAGATAAGTATGTTTTATAAAAAGATTTTTTACCCATTTTTACACTTAGGTCAATCTAGTTTCATTTTAAACACTTTAACCCCTATACTTATAATTCCACAAAGGACCCTATAGTTTCAACTTAATCTATTAACTCCCTTTACCATTATTACTACTAACTAAATAAATATCACATTTAATCAAACAATATGTGCAAGTCATGAAATATGATGCAACACATAAAATGCACACATAATGTCAAATTAAAATCCCCCAAAATATAAAATAAATAGGGACGGGTTTTGGGGTCGTTACAATGTCTCTGTACTTGGACCCTCGCTAGGCTCTCGGTTGTAACTCTGCGAATTCACATAAAGTGTCTCTGCCTCTTCATAACGTTCATTCATCTCATGATTATAACCAATATCAGTCCCACCCCCACGTATATCAAACACCTCAATAGCCTTCATGATAATATACAACTGCAAGTTACTCAACCCACCAAATTGAGCATTAACATCAAACATTAACGCCTCACCATTATCGTCTTGGATATGAAATGGAAAGTAATTTGCAATTCCATGGTCAAATGAATGAGGATATCTACAAATAACTTCCAGCTGAAATATTGTTCGATCTACCCCAATATGTTTATACAACTGATCATTCAACTCAGTGTAAGTCCATCTATGTATCGCTCTAAGACCAAATTTCGATCCTTTTTCAAAAAGGGGACCATTAAATGGATCTTCATCATCCCCTCCCCAGTAACACATGAAAATAAGCGGTAACCCACTCATCGATACCCTAGAAAATGATAATAACAGTCAAATCTTAAATTTGTCATTTCTTTCTACAAATTCACTCAAAAATCTAAAATAAATCACATGAAACACAAAAAATGACATATAGATAGAGATCGTGGTGTACCTTTTGCTTGATCTGAGTATTTTAAGAAATAGATTTGCAAAATCCTCTCCTCTTTGCGTCCCTTCTTCTTTCTCTCTCTATTTTCAGACAAGAAGGAGATATAATGAGCTGCACATACTGAAACCTTATCTTATTGTGTTGGTTTAAAAAAATTCGCTACTTACAGAAGCGAATTACAGCAATTCGCTATTACTGGAATTAAGGGTTAATTAACCCCGTAATGCAAAGCGGGGATAATTAGGTCAAAGGTAATTCGCTTTTGGCATTAGCGAATTACAATAATTCGCTTTTCCTAGAAGCGAATTACCTCAAAGTTGGTCATTTTGGTACATACTTTGAAAAAGGTGGTACTTTGGTAAATACTTAAAAATAAAGGAATTATTTGAGAAAAAATTCGGTCTTATTATGAGGTTTTAATTAATTATCATTTTGTTCGTCACTTCTCGAAGTTCGTACGACCGCAAATTTTGGGGCCTGACATTGATATATAATGTATAAACCAAGTAAACTCAAGTTTTTTTTTTTCTTGTTCTAACAATCAAAATGGAATAATTAAAAATACATGCAATGCATTACACTTTGAATTACGATAAAAAAATATTGTATTATGTACTTAAAGTTAAGTGAAACATAATTTTGAAGCGTGTTACAAATAATGCCACGGAGTTAAATATTTGATATTAAAAATAGATATTGTACTTCATTGATTATCAATAAATAGTAGGTGTTTTACATTACATTATTAGATAGTACATTGCATCATTTGTAACAAATGTTAAAGTACATTGCATATTTTATTGTTACAGACCTATTGAGCAAAGATAAAGCAGAAAAAAAAAAAAATCTAAAGAAATACCGCTTTCGTGTTCTAGCAAACAACTAAAAACATTATTACATATAGTTGGAGCACAAATAAAACATCAAAAAGTTGAAAAGAAAAAAGAGAAAGAATAACTAAAAAATAAAGAAGCAAATTTAGTACACATTTTTAAATATAAGTCCATCCTTGTCTTTTTCCATTACCATAGAAATAGAAATAGAAATAGTGTTGATGTCTATGAAGTATTTACTAGACCACTTTGGGAAATTTAGTTTAGTTTCTTCATCCAAATGTGGTTTCATTCATCTGACTCCAAAGATATGACTGTTTCGAATGCGCCAACCAATGCCTTCACTTTATTTTTCCTCTGCTCGCGAAGCTTACTCGCTGTCTCCTCAATCACATCATTATACGCCGTTGTATCCTTCTTTATTTGAGCTCCCCCTTGACTCTTTTTTACAACTTGTGAAATTACTTTATTGACCTTTTCAACTTGTGGAGTTTCCTCACACTTTGTTGCCTCTTTAGTACCTTCTTCTACCACCTCTTCTTTTGAACTCACACTTTCAACTTCTTCTATTATTTTCTTCTTTTCTTCATTCTTTTCATCGCCCAAAGTATCATCATAACATTCTTCTTTCTTGTTTTGTTCCATTTCTTGATGATTATTATCACTAGTACCATTTTCTTTGGCTGATATTTGATCATTTTCATGTTTGTCGATGTCTTCTTTGACTGTTAATAAAGATGAACTATGATCTTGTGTAACAATAGAAGAGTTAGAAAGGTCAAGTTGTTCCTTGCCTTCATCAAATTCTTCTTCATTTATAATTTCTTCATCATGCTCCTTAATATCTTCCGGTTTATGAGTTTCAGCTTGAATGTTCATCTCATAATTTATCTCTTCAACTTCGGTTGGGAAAGATTCTTGATATTTTTCTTCAGGCTCTGGCACTGAACAATCCATAACTGTACTATGTGTAGTACTCGTCCTCTTTACAACACCCTTCGTGCTTGATGCGTTATTTGGCTTCTTGCTATTATAAGTGGTTGTGGCGCCATTGCCCTTTCTTGTAAGAGTGCTATTTTTCCCAACATCCTTAGTAGATTTAGCCACCTTCTCCAAATGGGATTTTGTTAATGGGTTTGTTGTTTTAGAGGAAAACGATGAAGATTTAAGAGAAGTTTGAGGTTTTGGTATTCGTGACGAAGGGGACGGAGGCTTGTCGAAGGATCTTCTTCTTGTCAGATGATTCGGCTTGTCAGTAGTAGTAGTAGTTGATGGTTGTTGTTTCTTTATGGTCGGGCTAGAAGAAGAAGAAGAAGAAGGATCGAGTCGTGAACTTTGGGTGGACTTGAGATAGGTTGGAACTTGTTTCGCGGCGGCAGCAGCGGGGCCGCTGCCGCTCAGACTCTTTCTACACTGTTGCGTGGGAGGGAATGAAGGAGATGTCCCTCTTTTTTCCTTCACTCGAAGATCATGCTCCTTCGGTTTGGTCGTCATCTACAACCACAAGTGTTAGATACAATTACTAGTGTTAGACAACTTGCTTTTTAAAGGGAAAAAATAGAGTTCGTGAAAAATTGTCATTTATTACATATGAAACATACTTTTGCACTTTTCCATAAATATATATACTTACCCTATCACACCTGAAATATGACAAATTTCTAATTTGGGTGTCCCACCTGAAATAGGACATCTCAAACTAAAAAGTTTTTACTATTTTTTTTATTAATGGAACTCACTTGTCATATTCACAACAACTTTTTATTTAATATTCTCTACCCACTTTCTCTCTCCTCCATACTCACAACACCTACTTTTTAAATCACTTTTTCTAATAAAGTATTAGTTTTCTTTAATCCCTGTGTCGGGTATAAGAATCCTATTTCGGGCGGGATGGACGGAGTATATATATACATATAAATATATACTCCCTCCGTCCCATTTCAAATTGCAAATACTAGGTGTACACGGGAATTAAGAAAAAAAGTAAAAAATATGATGTGTTGTGAGTGTAGATAGTTGGGTAGGAGAGAGAAAGTGGGTTAGGGAATAGTAAGTGGGTTAGTTGATGTGAGTATGAGAAGTGGGACCCACTAATTAAAAAGTATTAAAAACTTTCCATTTAAAGATTTTGCAATTTTAGTTGGGACACCCAAAATGGTAAATTTTGCAATTTAAAATGGGACGGAGGGAGTAAATATATACACACACACACACACACACATATACTCCCTCCGTCCCACCAGAATTAGGATTTTTGGGTTGGGCACGGGGATTAAGGAAAAAGTGTTAGTGGAATAGGTGTTGTGAGTATGAAAAGTGAAGTAGGAAAGAGAAAGTGTGGTAGAGAATAATGAGTGGAAAGTTGTTGTAAGTGTGAATGTGGGTCTCATTAAATAAAACACTTTCATTTTGGGTTGTCCTAATTCGAATGGTACACCCAAAAAGGAAATTTGTCCTAACTCAAGTAGAACAGAGGGAGTATACATACATACATATATATATATACATATATATATATATATATATATATATATATATATAATGGAACGTACCCTTTAATGACAGAAAATGAAAAAATAATTTTGCATTCATTATCAAATAATACAACGAGCTTCTTTTTCTTGCTTAAAAATTAAATGGACTCCTGTTGTGGCACAATGTCACATTAGCAGTCCGTTACTTTTCTTTCGCGTAAATAAGAAAAGAAGTTTGTTTCATTGTTTGATAACGAATGCAAGAATATGTTGATCAAATATGCCATTAACGAACACATTGCATTTCTTAAAAAAAAAAAAAAAAAAAGAAGCACATTGCATTATTGAAAATTAGAGTGAAATATGTTACATAAGTTAGTAATTCCTTATATCCAATATACTTAACATTTTCACATTAACATTTTCGGATGCAAAACTTGTTCTACGAATTCAATAAAGAAAATAAAATATAAGAAGTCCTCCAATCCAATGATAAAATGATTATTCTAAAAAGAAGATTGTACTTGTTGCAATTTTTATATTATTTTTTTGAATATTTTCTTTTAAATAAAAAAAATGGGGATTAACTTTTTTCGGGACGAATGCATTATAATTTTGCATTCAAAATTAACCAGCAAAACTAAGATATATTCCCTCCGTCTCAAAATGGTCTTCATACTTTTCTCTTTGTTATTGCGAAGGAACTTTGAGCAATAATTTTATGTTGATATAATTGCCCTAATAGAAATCTAAAACTTGTTATTTATACATCATTAACAATACTATAAATACCAAGTTTTAGATTTTCATTACGACATTTATATCAATCTAAAATCATTGCTCAAAATTCCTTCGCAATAAAAGTGAAAAAAGAAATATAAAGATCGATTTGGGACGGAAAGAGTATACGAGATTATGAGGTACCTTATGTATGCTTGAAGCTAATTGAGAAGATCTTCCATGCAATAGAGAAATTAGAAAATTATTTGGAATGAAGGAGGAAGGAGGGAGGGAGGGAGAGAGTAAGTGTTTGGACAGATGAATATGTAACGATTTTTGTGGTAGGAGAAACATAATTAGGGTCATTCATATTATCTACCGATGGATATTTTTGCGGAACATTTTTGACTAATTATGACTTCACATTTTCCTATTTTTATGGGGTAAATTTGTTGATTTTTTTTTAATTTTAATATTCATTACTCATGGTTGAAAAGTAGGAGATGTCAAAATATTATGACATCCATTTTAAATGTTCATTTTGAAAAGAAAAAAAAAATCTACGGACATAAAATATTTGACCAGATCATGACCACAAAAATATATTGGCCAATAATTGATTGGATATTTTTTTTGAGCATTGCATATTTAATTTAGATAATTTTAAAATAAACCCTATATAGTCCCCAAGGAGTGGCCCAGTGGTAAAGCCAAGCCTCACCCTAGGTGAGCGCTAGGGTTCGATCACTCTCCTCGCCTCCTTATGGCGTGGACATTGTCAAAAAAAAAATAATAATAATAAAAAAAAAACCTATATAGGTTTGTTCATTGCATCTACATATAATAACATTATACAAAAAACATCATAAAACAGTAGAACACAACTTATAAAAATTCACTTGCACATAAAATTTATCAAATTTCTATTTCTTCTCAAAAATATAAATTTATTAGATTATTTTATGATTTTACTAATTAGAAAAATCATTAAACTCCTGAATATTGATATAAGATGTTCATTACACTTAACATCAAATGTTAGAGTTACATACTTTATTTAAATTAACATAAATTAGATTAACAGCTTTGGACTAATTTGTCAATTTTAAAAAGAGAAAATTACCACCTAATCCCTCATCCTAATCGAATCTACCACCTAGTCCAAGCCAATATTTTCCTTTACCACCTAGTCCAAGCCAATATTTTCTTTTACCACCTAGTCCATTAGAGTTATTAAATCCCGAAACTACCCCTTATCCAAATAAAACAACCCAGCCTTCCCCCTCCTCATTCAACGCACGCACAACCGCAAAGTCGTTTTCTCTCTCTACACGCGACCCCTCACGTTCCAATCTCCAGTAACTTCCTCCCCCACTTCGGCGACCCTCCCTTCCCTCTCCGACGACCACCCCTCCCTTCCCTCTCCGACTTCGGCGTCATCTCCCTCCCCAACCCCTTCCTTCCTCACCGCCGACGCCTGTACCCAAACCCTGGAGACCCTTCCTTTACCCTACCCATAGCCAAGGGGAACAATAACGTCCGCTTCTTCTCTGTTACCACCGGAGAATCTACAGATTCAGATGCTATTCTCGCCGGCCAAAAAAAGTCAGATCCAACAAGCTCCGATCAGCCCCAAATCAAATGTTCAGATCTAACAAGCTCCGGCAACCCCAAATGTTCAGATCCGACCAAAACACACGCATTTTACGAGGATATCTGAAGTCGGTGATTCTTTCGAACCTTAATCCTGCTCATAATTGCTTAATTGATGGTCTTTTTTTACTTTTTTATTTTTGGATTGAATTTTGTTTATTAATCATGAAAGGTGCTAATTTGGTATAGTTGGTGTTTTAGTTCATGGCAGTGGTGGTGTAATTGATGTTTTAATTCATGGGTTTGAATTTTAGTCCAAACATTTGTATTCTCTGTTACCTAATACTCCATTTGTGCTAAAATATTGTTCTCATTTTTTGTTAGTGCGAAAGAATATTTGAGTAATCAAACAAAGATTTTTTTTATTTTTTACCCAAGTGAATCTCTGTTGTTGGTGTGAATCTTTGAACTTCTCAGATGTTATTGGATTGAAACAGTTGTGAACATACTGTGAACTTGTGAAGTTAAGCAACTGTAAACAATAGTGAATTAAGCAATGGTGACAATTTCATGAATAATTTATGAACTGAACTAAAACAATTGCGAAATTCTCTAATTTGTTCTTGAACAATCATGAAAAACAAATGTGAACTTCTAATACACAACTGTGAACTTTGAACAATTATGAACTTTGATTGATTTGGGTTGTTAAGTTCACATTTGTTATCTTCGAACAACTGTAAACTTGTTCTTGAAACTTTTGTTCTTAGAACAACTGTGAAGTGTTAACTTGTTCTTGGGATAATGTAAACTTACTGATATTATTGTTTGATATCCATGGAGATTATGTGTGTTTGTTATTTATTTTTTCTTAGAAAAAAAAATATTAATGATTAACAATCAAACTTATTGGGTTTTTATTTTATCATTAACATTTTCTAAAATTTAAGTAGAATGATTAGATTGACTATTCAATCTTTAAAAGATATGAACTTGTTCCGATAATAATTGTGTACTTGTTCTTGGAACTTGTTTTGGGAACAATTGTGAACTTGTTCATGCAATAACTGTAAACTTGTTCCGATGATAATTGTGAACTTGTTCTTGAAAAAAAAATGTGAATTTGTTCTTAAAAAGTGTGAATTAAGCAAAATAGTAAAAATAGAGGCTTAAAAGATTAAAAAAAATTGCGAACTTACAATTGGGAACAACTGTGAACTTGTTGTTAGAACATCTATGAACCTGTTCTTGGAACAAGTGTGAACTTGTTCTTGGAACAAGTGCGAACTTACAATTGCGAACTTGTTTTTGGAACAAGTGCGAACTTGTTATTGGAACAATTGCGAACTTACAATTGCGAACTTACAATTGTGAACTTACAACTGTGAACTTGTTCTTGAAAAAAATAGTAATTTTTTTTTTAAAAAAATGTGAATTTGTTCTTGGTGTTGGTAGTGGTGCCCTAGGCACGTTTAATAAACGTTGTAATTGTTATCATTTATTTCATATCAATAAAGAGATGTTTTGATTATTATTATTGTTCATGTTTACTTATAATAATCTCCGTCCCTAGTACTTGTTAAGCACTAGTATAAAGGCTAAATGATCATGGGATGATCATGTTAGATTCATGGCAGTGGTGGTGTAATTGATGTTTTAATTCATGGGTTTGAATTTTAGTCCAAACATTTGTATTCTCTGTTACCTAATACTCCATTTGTGCTAAAATATTGTTCTCATTTTTTGTTAGTGCGAAAGAATATTTGAGTAATCAAACAAAGATTTTTTTTTTTTTTACCCAAGTGAATCTCTGTTGTTGGTGTGAATCTCTGTTGTTGGTGTGAATCTTTGAACTTCTCAGATGTTATTGGATTGAAACAGTTGTGAACATACTGTGAACTTGTGAAGTTAAGCAACTGTAAACAATAGTGAATTAAGCAATGGTGACAATTTCATGAATAATTTATGAACTGAACTAAAACAATTGCGAACTTCTCTAATTTGTTCTTGAACAATCATGAAAAACAAATGTGAACTTCTAATACACAACTGTGAACTTTGAACAATTATGAACTTTGATTGATTTGGGTTGTTAAGTTCACATTTGTTATCTTCGAACAACTGTAAACTTGTTCTTGAAACTTTTGTTCTTAGAACAACTGTGAAGTGTTAACTTGTTCTTGGGATAATGTAAACTTACTGATATTATTGTTTGATATCCATGGAGATTATGTGTGTTTGTTATTTATTTTTTCTTAGAAAAAAAAAATATTAATGATTAACAATCAAACTTATTGGGTTTTTATTTTATCATTAACATTTTCTAAAATTTAAGTAGAATGATTAGATTGACTATTCAATCTTTAAAAGATATGAACTTGTTCCGATAATAATTGTGTACTTGTTCTTGGAACTTGTTTTGGGAACAATTGTGAACTTGTTCATGCAATAACTGTAAACTTGTTCCGATGATAATTGTGAACTTGTTCTTGAAAAAAAAATGTGAATTTGTTCTTAAAAAGTGTGAATTAAGCAAAATAGTAAAAATAGAGGCTTAAAAGATTAAAAAAAATTGCGAACTTACAATTGGGAACAACTGTGAACTTGTTGTTAGAACATCTATGAACCTGTTCTTGGAACAAGTGCGAACTTACAATTGCGAACTTGTTTTTGGAACAAGTGCGAACTTGTTATTGGAACAATTGCGAACTTACAATTGCGAACTTACAATTGTGAACTTACAACTGTGAACTTGTTCTTGAAAAAAATAGTAATTTTTTTTTTTGAAAAATGTGAATTTGTTCTTGGTGTTGGTAGTGGTGCCCTAGGCACGTTTAATAAACGTTGTAATTGTTATCATTTATTTCATATCAATAAAGAGATGTTTTGATTATTATTATTGTTCATGTTTACTTATAATAATCTCCGTCCCTAGTACTTGTTAAGCACTAGTATAAAGGCTAAATGATCATGGGATGATCATGTTAGATTTATGGGTACTTGTTTGGAACAAGGTACTGGACATGACCCGCTTTATAAGATTTATGTCATGGTCTATGTCATACATATATCTCATATTAGTTATGTCATTTGAATCCTTAGACATGAAGTTATTATAGTCTTCCACTTGATGAACATTATGTTTGACATATTCAAACGCTACTTTTAACCGAGTAGTTATAAAGGGTATGATTGGCATAATCGGATTCACGTAGGGAAGAATAATAAGCTAAATGGATTTGTCCCTCCTCGGAGAGATGTCAAGCTTGGGCCACTCGTAGGAATGATGTTGATGAAATGTTCGGCCGGACTCAAATGAATTGATTGGATCAATGTCATTTGGATTATCAACATATTCGGAATCGAGAAAGTATTGAACAAAACAAGTTGACTCTTTGACCATGACTTGTGTTCAATGATATCGTGGACAAAAGGATTGTGACATATTCTAAGAGGAATGCGAACTTGTATCTAGTTATACTATTTGGGTAGGTATGACGGTTTGCTAGAACCTAATCATATCTTATGGTTTCATGTTTGAACCCATTGCCAACTTAGTATAATCCTAGAGGGTCACACACAATAGAACGAATCTTTAAAAGGACTACATTGGAATTTTGGAAATTTTGGACTTTCTGGGGAAGTGGGCGACCGCACAGTATGGACTGGGCGGCCGCAGACTTAGCCCATTTTTGTACCAGTTTTGTTTCAGATAGTTGTAAGACCGCACAGTGCATTCTGGGCGGCCGCACAGTACTGTCGGGTGGCAGATTCCTAATTTGATTAGGAAACGAATTTTGGACGGATTTTGACACAAGTTTCCTATTTGGAATAGGTCATACTTGTGTATAAAAGACAAAATTCGGCCAGCACTCTAAGCTAATGATTTTGTGAGTCTCAAAGAGTTTGAGAGAGGGTTTATTTTGTTCCAAGACATTCTTGGTTGAAGAACAAAATAAAACACAAAATAAATTCCATATAGTTCTTTTGATTGTGAAAAAGTGTTTCACAATTTGGTCTAGCAACCAAGATCAAAGAAGCTCCTTTGATATTCGTTCGAAGTGTGGATACCGCTAGAGGGTGAAAATCATCATCTTCAAAGTTCGTGTTCAAGCTTTGTGATCGTGATCAAGTCTTCAAACCTCCACCAAAGACCAAGAGAATTTGATAGCCATCAAGGGTTAGTTTATTCCTTTATTCTTATGTCGTATTTGATTTAATCATATGAACGGATCCATGGCTTTGGGTTTCAAAATTTTAAATGCTAAATTCCGCTGCGCATGCAACTACGAAACCCAACACTTGGAATATCTGTAAACTTGTTCTGGAACAACTGTGAACTTGTTCTTGAAAAAAATAGTTTTTTTTTTGAAAAATGTGAATTTGTTTTTAGAATAACTGTAAACTTGTTTTGGAACAACTGAGAAGTTCTCAGTTGTTTGATCATCGGAGAAGGTGGTAGCCGGAAAAATAGTCGCTGTATGTGGTCGATGGAAAATGATGGACGGAAAGGTCGCCGAAAAATGGTCCCGCGGAGGTGGTCGCCGGAAAATGGTCGCCGGAGGTGGCCAAAGGTGGTCATGGTGGCTGGAGAGGGAAAGTGAAATGATGGAGGGAGTGACATTAATGTAATTTTTCATTATTTCTTAAGGGCATGAGTGTCCTTTTAATAACCCTTGGACTAGGTGGTAATATTACAAACTCCTTGTCCTAGGTGGTAATTTTCATTAGGATGAGGGACTAAATGGTAGTTGCCCCTTTTAAAAAAGTAACGAGATAATTGTTATACATGATTTCATCGATAAAAGAGCTCTTCACACCTAACGAAATTAGGACATTCAAATTGCATTCGCCATATTTGAAATAGAAGAAAGTAGATGCTAGTTAGTAGCGAATATTCAAATTGTGAAAAGAATGAAAAAAAAAATAGCTTTGGATTTCTTATGCATTATTAACGAACAAAAACATCAAAAAAATAATGGGCTAATTGCAATCGGTTACCTGAGTTTTACAAAATGTTGAAATTGGTTATTGAATATGTAAATGTTCAAATCTGATTCCTAAGTTTGTATTTTTGTTGCAATGTGATGTAAAAATGGATGGGGTGATAAAAAAAACTAACGAAATTTGGGTCATGCACCTCACACATGACATTTTAAAAGGGTATAATAGTCTTTTCCTGGGCCATGAGATTTAATCATGACATATTAAAGGTAAACTTGTCATTTTCTAGAAAACTCTACCTTTACCCCCCTTTTCTCTCACAGATCAATTGCCTCCCCTAATCCACCTCTGGCGCTAGTCCAGCTCCCTTGGCTCCCTTCCCTTCCCTCCTCTCCCCATCTCCGTCCTCCTTTCCCCCTTTCTCTCATCATCTTCAGCCTAGATTTTATTATCTCCCTCCATTTATGACCATCCACGAAATAAGCGCCCCAATTTCAGCTTTCTCCCCATCTCCGACCCTTCCCCTATTTCGTATTACGTTCTATCTCCATATCCAACATCATCTCTATGGTATGTTTATGTGCGTATGTGTGTACGATCTACAAATATGCGTGATTTGATGAGTTTCTGTGTATCTCTCTGTGTGTGTTTCTGTGTTTGTGTGTGTAAATCACAGATCTGTAAGATCTAATGTGATCATGGGTGTGAATGTGTGTTTACTGATGTGTAACTATGTAGATAGTGGTGGTATTATAGTGGTTAAATGGAGCTGGTATGGTTGTAAGGGGTGGCGACAATAATGGTTGTAGCGGTGCTGATGGTGGTGTCAGAATGGTGAAGATGGCGTTGGCGGTGGTTAATGGGGTTGTAGATTTCATTAAGTTTTCTTACATATAAGGATTTATTTGAATAAATTTTTGGTCAACTTCCTTAGTATTTGTTAATACAAATCTCATGCCCTACAAAAAGACTATAATACCCCTTAAATGTCATGTGTGTTGCACATGACCTATATTTAGTTAAATTTTTAACACCTCGTCCATTTTTACATCATATTGCAACAAAACTACAACTTAGTAATCAGATTTAAACATTTACATATTCGATAACCAATTGCAACATTTTGTAAAACTCAAGTAACCAAATTGCAATTAGCCAAAAAATAATTAGATAACAATATTGCATCTTAGATCTTAGCTACCCCACCCACCATCAATGTTCCTCACGATTTGGGGAATCAATGAGACATGACTCTCCATCAGTGTGTAGATTAAGAACACTCTCATTTAATTTGATTAGTCAGCTTAGACCATCATTTTAAATAATGTCGTAACTTTAGTTTATTTTCACCATATTCAACCGAGATTGAATGTTAGAGACATATCATGAGTATCCTTTTTTGGAAGTTGCTAAACTAAAATAAAGCAAAAAAAAAAAAAAAAAAGTCAATATAAAGGTCTTAAATTAGAATGAAAATGTGTGTGTAATTTAAGGACTCTCAAATCCACTCTCTTCCATGAATATATGAAGAAATGATCTAATTTCTTCGCTTGGACCAAGTGATAGTCTACTTGGATCCATTTTGAGTAGTAGAGCGGAATAAGTTATAAGTCCTTGCCCAAGGTGTTCATCTTCGAGAATCCAATACATGTGAATGTAGACACTCCATTTTGAACATTCATTTATGATTACACTACTCTGTGTCTCGCCGTTATGATTTGATGAAGACTCATTAGTTTCGTCATATTTTTTTAAGTTTCGGACTAACCACGTTAGTTTTAGAATTAGCTAGATTAACATATATTCTGGAGATGACAAGACAGACATTATGCCTTGGTTGTCTATTACGAGACAATTTGTCTATTACGAGACAGTTTTCGCAAAATTCGAGTTCAATCACTTTCCTTATCGCTTCCCTCTCTTTCTTGGCCTATACTTCCTAGTCTGGGAACAGCCTAAATTAGTGACTTCCTAAAAGGTTCTTACCTCCTTATCCTCTTAAAATAAGGTCTTAATTTGTTTCTTACTGTAGACACCCCGCCTTGGACCTCTCACCCCGATTGCATACATATTATTTTTATTTAACTTATTTTCGTTAATTTATGTTATTTCAGTTAAGTTCCTAATTGATTCCGTTAGTTTTTGGACTAAACTGCATAACAGAGTTAACTTTTAGGGTCATTCTGTCATTCTATAATTTTTACCCGCGGGCGCCTCCGACACTGCTTGTGGGCCGCGCGCGCCTCTCGCCCCTAAAGCGGGACTCGCGCGCTTCCCATTTTGGCTGTTACGGATTGCACCAGGTTTCCCTCATTTTTCTGATTTAAAACCCATCTTTTAATACAAAAACATCTTTCTTGATCATAAACATTGACTAGCTTTATTTTGTAACTCCCAATCCCCCCATTCTAGCCCTTTCTCTAAAATAAATTATTTTCTTTTATTATTATCTTATTTATCTTATTTTTGATTGGTCAATTCCATTTCACATGGATTGATCATCTTTTCCCTCCAACCTTTTACCTATAAAAAGGACCTCCTAGGTTCATTTCAAGGGACTCTCGCTCTGAACACAAAAAGGACCCAAAAACTTTCTCTACATCCACACTATACACAATTCTCTCAAGAATTCTTCCTACAAGGTTTCTAGCAACAAAACTCTACACAAATTGTTCCATAACAATTTATCTACAACAAACATCGTTTTCCCACCAAGTTTAAGGTCCTCTTTATTAAGGTACAACTTCACCTTTCTTCTTCTATTTTACATGTCTTCTTAATGTATGCAATCCCCATCAAATGGGACATGACCAACATGACTACTTCACATATTGAAGTTAGTTAAGGTTATCTCCCTACATTCCAATTCTACTTTAATTTCCCCATTTCATATTAATGTAATTGCTATATGTAATCTTTAGCTTAAATAAATCAATAAAATAATTCTCTTTTATTTCCCTTTGCAATTTCCCATTTCTTTTCATTGTAATTGTTAGCACATTTCTCATATTAAAATAAGGACTTTTAGCATTAGAACACCGATAGTAGCAAGACCCGTGTAAGCGGGGTGGAGTGGGTGTTTAAGTACTTCCTACTCCGTCACCTAACCCCTGAACCCTTTGTTGGAGATTATGCCCTAGGCCCTTGAGAAAGAACTTACGTTGCATCATGTTCTCAGTTGTTATGGAGATAACAAACCTGGACTATTATATGTTTTTACATATTTATTATAAGAATCCCCGTCCCTAGTACTTATGAAGGACTAAGTTTAATTGATGATCATTTGATGATCATGTGTATGTGATACAAATTAAACTTATGGGTACTTGTTGGAGAACAAATACTGGACTTGACCCACCTATGAGATTCATGTCATGGTCAGATGTCATAATTAAATCTCATATAGTTATATCATTTGAATCCTTACACCTGAGATTATCATGGTCTTTCACATGATGAACATTATATTTGACGTACTCAAACGCTACCCTTAACCGGGTGGTTATAAAGGCTACGATTTGCATAATCGAATTCATGTAGGGAAGAATGATAGGTCAAGATGGGATTTTCCCCTCTCTCAAGAGAGATATCTGTTTGGCCTCTCGATGAGTGAGATTGATGATAGTGTGTGTCCATACCCAAATGAATTGAAGTGTTCAATGTCATTTGCTCATATCAATCTACTCGGGATCGAGAAAGCATTGGACAACATAAGTTGATGTGGACCATGACTTATGTCCAATATGATATCGCGTGACAAAAGGATTGTGATATGTTCTTTGCGGATAACGAACTTCGTTAAGTTATATTAATTGGGTAGTCATGATGGCTTGCTAGAGTCCACTCATGACTTATGGGTTTGACCTTGGTTAGACTCATTACCAACTTAATATAATCCTATGGGGCCACACACAAAAGAACGAATCAAGAAAAAGGTAAAGGCTGAGTTTCTGGCGGGCACGGCCGTGCCAGTTATAAAGCTCGACCGTGCCAAACGGTTTGGCATGACCGTGACAGTTAACAAGCACGACCGTGCCAGAATTCAACTTGGGCATGTCTTGTTTGCACCAAGTGGCACGGCCGTGCCACTTTGTGAGAACGACCGTGCCAGAATTTTTGGAGCCAAATTTTGGTAAGTTTAATTGGGTGACGGGATTAGGTCTCAAGGGTCCTTAAGGGTTAAGGATTCTTGAGTATTAATAATCCTCTTTCACCAGCCATTAAACTAATGCAATACATATGTTTGAGAAACATATTATTGAGCCTAGATTAAGAATCAAAAAGCTCAAGAACACCAAAATTCATATAGCCTTTGAAGATTAGAAAAGTGTGTTTTCTAATGGGTCTAGCAATCCAGATCTAGAATGGTTCTAGAAATTCGTTCGCGTGTGGATACACATAGAGGATGTTTGATTTAGCATCTCAAGTTCGTGTCCCTGTGATCCTGATTCAAAGAACGCGAAGAACGAGGAGATCAAATCTTAAAACTTGAAGACTTAAAGATTTGAAGATCCGAAAAAATTTTAAACGCACAACATGGTTAGTATTCTAAATTCATCTTGCTATTAATTTAATCATCATGAATGGATCTTGGGGCTTAGGGTTTTGTTGATTTTATATTTCTTTCTTCCGCTGCGCATGTTGCCTCAAAACACAACACCCTTCTCTCCCGAATCTTTGGTTTCGTAACGTAAAATAGGCTATTCTTTAGGTTTTTCTTATGTTCCCTTAATAACATAGGTGGCGACTCTACAATCGAAAATCAGTTAGACATCCTAGGATCCTTCCACCGCTCTAGCCAAGTAGTGGGCTTTCTGGGGGTATCTACAGTGGCGACTCTGCTGGGGACAACTTAGAGGGTTAAACTTGCGTTTCTGCTTTTGGTGTTCTTATTTTTGCATTCTGGGCATTCTGGTGAAAAAAGGTGGGAAGCGTGCGCCTCTGGCCTACTTGGCCTAAGGCGCGCGCCTCCGACCTTCACCACCAGAATCGTCTGCCTTTCTTCATGTCCTTCTGTTAGTACCCGATCTTAAAATGAGTTTATTAGGGCTTTCCCAAATATACAAGGACTTTATAGGGATTAGAAACCTTGCAAAAGACTTGTCCCGGATTCCCAAAATATAGCTCATTATTTTAGGAATATCTAGAATGACTTAAATTACAGTCAGTACGAAAACAGTCATAACTTTTGACTCTGGATGAATTACGAAACGCACCGCATATCAAATCGAACGCGAGAGAAAGAAGAACAAGAAAAAATGAACTTGGCCATGCGGCCACATTCCATCATGGCCAGGAGGCCATGTTTGCCAAATGCAATCTTGGCCATGCGGCCATGTTTGCCAAATGCAATCTTGGCCACGCGGCCATCTTTGCCTCAGGTGATCTGGACCGTCAGATCTCTCCACAAGTTTCCTATTTAAAGACCTCCCTTGCCTCATAATTAAGGGATCCGAATTTTAGAGCTTCCAAGTGACGATTTTGCTCCCAAATCAAGTCATTCAAGCCTCCAAAAACACTCTCAAGAATCCCAAGAAGATCCAAGGTTATTTCTTGCCAACAAAGGTAAGTTTTCTAACTTTTTCTTCATGTTCTTGCATTATTTTTAATGTAGATCTTTGATATTCATATTCTTAATATGTTTATTCATGTGTTCTTCATAATATTCATGTTCTTTCATGTTTATTCATAGTTTTTTCATATGCTTTGCATGTTCATTCATATGTTCATAATATGTTCTTCATATGTTCATCGTGTTCATAAATTAAAACCTTATTTATGCTATATTTAGGGTTGCGATCTTCATGTTTGCATGTTATTTCATAGCCGATGATGATCTAGGATTCATAAACCCAAGGATGATCTAGGAACTATTTCTAAACCCTAAACTTTAGGTAATTACTTCCATGATCAATAATCCTCCCATGATGAATGTGATGAATGTTCATTGAGATCTCATTGATGGCATAGTCATTATTCTAGGATGTGATCATCATGCATGTTTCTTTCTCCTCCCTCTTCATTATGCATGATCCCTATTCTCTCTCCACATTCTAATTATGTGCGAACTACGCTGACCTGAGCTTCTCACATTGAGAGGAAGTAGGCAATCTTCGGATCCGGTCTCAATCACTAACACACTACATACACCGCATCATGATACAAAGACCGATCAATTCGGGCAATAGGAGTGATAACGTGAATATTCTTCTCTTGTTGTAATTTGACCCCCGAACCCATTAAACATGCTTTTCTCAAAGTTTTGGCTATAATTAAAACGGCGTGGCGACTCTCATAATTTTAATGTTGCAATGAATATCCCAAATTCAAACACACGTATTCACAGTGGCGACTCTGTTGGGGACTGCTTTGAAACTTTTTCAAACTTAGTGGGTCTAACTTTCGTCACATCATGATGCTTGCCATGTTTACACATGCACACACCTGCCATGTTTACACATGCACACACCTGCCATGTTTACACATGCACACCTGCCATGATTACACATGCACACACCTGCCATGATTACACATGCACACACTTGCCATGTTTACACATGCACACACTTGCCATGTTTACACATGCACACACCTGCCATGTTTACACATGCACACACCTACCATGTTTACACATGCACACACCTGCCATGTTTTCGCGTGCACACCTGCCATGTTTTCGCGTTCCCCCTACAGTTAAGCCATGTTACACATGCACCCGCGCACTCCGCCATGTTAATACTTGTACCTTGTACCTTGTACCATGTACCCTTGTTATCTTCGCTTTAGTGTTAGGGTCAAACAAAACTCTGCTATGCTCCCTTTTACATTATTCTCTCCCTCTCTCTCTCTCTTTCTCATGCATTGCATTTGCATCATCCTAACATCAAAAGCTTCTCTCTTTTCTCCTTAAAAAAAGAATTAGTTTTTACCACACACTACCACTAGTCCGTGTCGGCACTGCACAGGTCCCCATTACCCGGAGTATTCGATGTGCAGGAATTTGTGCGCTACTGTCGTACTCTTTTCGAGTCACTCGTCTACTCCACTCACCGTGTACGTTCCACGAGCGGTGGGAGCCTTTATCCTACCCGTGTCAACCCACACATAGAGATTAGGACACTCCTTGGACCAACCATTTAGGATGTAAATAAATGCAAAACTTTTCGTTAAATAAAATGTGCATTGCATCTAGGTGACCTCTAAGGTCCATCGCTCACCCCTTGGGCCATCTATCAAAATTCCTCATCTTGGCCTATCTAGGTTACCTACCCATCATTGCGATCCATTTGGGTCTACTCTTCATCTCGACCCGCTTTGGTCAAAATCTTACCACCCTTTGACCTCTTAGGGCAACTTTGACCCCCTAGGTCAACCTTTGACCTCCTAGGTCAACCTCATCCGCCTTTGACCTCTTAGGTCTACCCTTGACCGCCTAGGTCAACTTTATCCGCCTTTGACCTCTTAGGTCTACCCTTGACCTCCTAGGTCAACCCTATCACCTTCGACCTCTTAGGTCACCCCTCGACCTCTTAGGTCAACCTTTGACCCCCTAGGTCAACTTAATCATCTTTAACCTCTTAGGTCAACCTTTGACCCCTAGGTCAACCTCATCCGCCTTTGACCTCTTAGGTCTACCCTTGACCGCCTAGGTCAACTTTATCCGCCTTTGACCTCTTAGGTCTACCCTTGACCTCCTAGGTCAACCTTATCACCCTCGACCTCTTAGGTCACCCCTCGACCTCTTAAGTCAACCCTTGACCGCCTAGGTCAACTTTATCCGCCTCCGACCTCTTAGGTCAACCCTTGACCTCCTAGGACAACCTTATCACATTCAACCCCCTTGGTAAACATTATCATCTTTGACCTCTTAGGTCTACCCTTGACCCCCTAGGTCAACCTCATCCGCCTTCGACCTCTCAGGTCAACCTTTGACCCCCTAGGTCAACTTAATCATCTTTGACCTTTTAGGTCAACCTTTGACCCCCTAGGTCAACCTCATCCTCCTAGGTCAACCTTATCACCTTTGACCTCTTAGGACAACCTTTGACCCCCTCGGTCAACATTATCACCCGTTGACCTCTTAGATCAACCTTTGACCTCCTAGGTCAACCCAATCATCTTTGACCTCTTAGGTCAACCTTGGAATCCTACGTCAACCTTATCCGTTTTCGACCTCTTAGGTCAATCTTTGATTCCATAGGTGAACCCAATTACCTTTGGTCCTAACCCGCTTAGGTCAAACCGTCATCTTGACCCACCTAGGTCATTATTTGACCCACCGCCGTCCAGACCAACCTAGGTCAACCCGTTTAGGTCCACACACCATCCTTGACCCATTTAGGTCAACTTGTCCGTCTTAGGTTAAAACTACCCCTTCACCTTTGACCCGTCAAGGTCACCCCGTGACCCGCTTAGGTCGACTTACCTATCTTGGATCCATCTAGGTCAATCTCCAACCTTCCTTAGTCCACCAACCCGAATAGGTCAACCTTAGACCCGCTTAGGTCAAACCCTATCTATCCCACTTAGATCATCCCATAGGCAAACCGCTACAACCCGCTATCTTGATTCATTCACCATATAGGTCAATCCAACCCTTCTCATTTAGGTCGACCTATCCTTTACCCATCTAGGTCAACCCACCATTATCGTCGCATCCTAGCTTGAACCATTTCTTGTCTCAAACCTTAGGTCAAACCTTAGGTTAAATTTAGGTCAAACCGTAAGTTAAGCCTTACCCGAATCCTGTAGGTCTTCTTCACCCATGCTTGGCCAAGGACCGAGTCGTCTCCCTCTTCTTGACCCCTATGGTCACCTCTCACCTCTTTTTTAAAAGTCTAACTTGACTCGAACTACGGCGACCTGAGCCTCTTATTATGTGGGACCTCTCCCTCATGGTAAGGGGAACGTAGGAAACTTCGGCCCCGTCAAACTTTCAAATTCTTGTCAAAAATGCATTTCAAAGTGTGGAGACCGACTCTTTTCCAAAAGTGATTTTATAACGATGCCTTGTCATTAATTATAAATCTAAGCTCAATTCAAAGACATAATTCCCCCACAACTATTGTAGATCCTGCATCATGTCTGTTGAAAGGAACATCGGAGTTGCAAATGAAGCTATTACCCAAGGTCTCGAGACAACTCTCCACACCAATACTGATCTCAATGAGCAAGCGCTCCATTTCGAGACCATCCTCAACGAGCAAGCAACCCTCTTCCGGACCGCTCTCGACGAACAAGAAGCCTACTTTGAGACTGTCCTCCTCAAGTAAGTCGACCGCTTTCAAAAAGAGATGTGCAAGGCTCTAAAGGACACCGAGAAGCGCCTTCACTCTGATATTTATTGCATTTATGATTACCTCGGCCGAGTTCTCCCTCTTGCTCAATTTCAACACCCGTACGCTCCTCAAATGTATGGGCCATCACAGATTTCCCCCGTTGGGATGTCTCCTATACTCATCAACGACAGGTACCGGTACCTAAACCACCCTCAAAGACAGTTCGGAAGGACGAATGCGAGTACAACGACTTGGGTATGCCGTTAGCCAAACTCTTCAAAAGTCTAGTTCAAGCCGGCAAGTTGTCTCCTTTGTTCAACTATGAACCAAGTAGGGTGAAGCAAGGCTTGGATCCCTCCAAACACTGCCAATACCACCAGTACATTGGGCATGACACCGAAGATTGCCTCCAATTGAGGAGAAAGATTCAAAGTCTCATTGACAGCGGAGCCATCACCCGCCAACGGAATACATGGGCATGGGCAAAAGAGGAAATTGGGACTACCTCCTTTAAATAAAATAAAAGAAAAGGGTCATTCAGTCTTCGTAGGTTCTAGAGTGTCCTTAGTCAAAAGTCCACCTTGGACGATTTTTGTTTCTTTAAGTAAAAGTCCACCCCGGACTAGTCAGTTTAAATCTTTTAGTTCCAATAAAAGGGTCTTTATTTCTTTTCTTTTCTCTCTAGACTTGAGACATAAGCTTGCATATATCAATTTCATGAAAATTGTCTTATTCACCATTTTCTCTTGATTGCCATATCTTTATATGATGAATTAATCTTAATCTTACTCATTAATGACGACTCATTAAAAGGTAAATGGACCCACAAACCATTCACATAACTAAGTAAACGATTAATCTCAAAATAACAAATGCTTCGATCAATTGGGATGAACGAATCACTTTCTCTTCTCTCTACATTCTACCCCCATACACTCTCTCTATACACTCACCCCTTTGTACACACTTCATGTACACTCTCTATATACACCTTATCCCATACACTATCCTCATACACCTCTCATCCCACCATTAGACCCCTTTTTATAAGGTCGTGACAAAGAAATGGACTGCGGTTGATCAGCATCAAATAGACAACAATGCTGCCACAATTTAAAGGGTTGGTTTGTTCCCTTCATGAGTACTACATGCCGTTACACTGGGGCTGTCCGTATTCCATCGCAAATGTAAGACAAGTGCACGAAGTCATTCATTCCATTAATTGGTGCACGTGATAATCCAATGGAGCTCTACAGGTGAAAATCAAGGGGCTAGGATGCCCGCCACCACTGCAACAACTACAAAGGAGTAATCCACCGCAATGAGCTACAAAGAACAACTCACCTCAAACGAACCTCACACCCCTAAACTCAAAACCCAACTTCATCGTCAACCGGGCAACCACTCAAAGCCAAACATAACCTACCTTGGGCCAACTTTCTTTCTTTTCTTTCCTCCCACACATACCCACTGAAACCCGACACCATCGTCAAGCGGGTCATCCCCGAACTACGCGGACCTAAGCTCCTCACCTTGAGGAGAACGTAGGCAACCTCTCGGTTCGGTCCAAAATATACACAACCCACCTCGAGCCAATTTTCTTTCTCTTCTCTCTTCCCCCATATTTCTACTCCTGACTTCTTCACTCACAATTGATCAAAACATTTATTAATTTGAGGCTACTTGTTTACCAATTAACCATAACTCATTACCTAATCAACGAGGTCCATTCTCGAGCAATCAAATGAGAATCTTGAATAAAACAATTTTCAAATGTCTCGACAAGTCTTCTGTTCTACAATCTAGGAAAGAGCTAAACACTTACTTTCTGTCAAGCAGGGGCTTCCTTCCTTTTATATACACTCAATTGTCCAAAGAGTCAAAAGGCGAGTACTATCTCTCTCTCCCTCTCACTATCACCAAAATGCCCCCGCATGTTTAAACAATTGTTTTTCCTTTTTTGAGTCGACTGAATGATTTTCAAAAAAAAAAAAAAAAAAAAGATGACGCAAAAGAGATACCCGCTAGATTGAAAACCCGAAAGGGCGGTCTAGGCAGAAAAAAGGGTGCGTCTTAAAGGAGGTAGGATACCCCGCTCTACACCCTTATCGAACTGGGGCTTCCCCAACAGAATGGGTCGACTATGTGTTTTCTCAGAGAATACCGAGGTCCCAACAAGAATATACTTAGAAGAAAGGCATCCCTCATCATCAAGCTTGACGTAGAGTTTCTCAAAGGAGGGAGGGTACCCGCTCACCAAATTAGATAATCCCCAACAGAATGGGTCGACTATGTGGTTTCCCAGAGAATACCGAGGCGTCAACAAGGATACACTTAGAAGAAGGGCACCCCTAATCGTCAAACTCGGCACGCGACGACCTATTTGGATTGATTAGAATCATAATTAATTATAAGGCATCTGTATAAGATCATAACACTTTCATAAAGTTTTCTCCTCCCCGACACTTTGTTTATAAACCCGCACTCTCGTTCTCTACAAAATTGTAAAAACATCTTCGGTCCGTCCGGGACCCATCTATGTGATTCCCAGAGTTGACTCGGTCCTTTACCCTATCTCCTACACTTTAGGGAACCTTTAGGACTAAACCCTCAACTCTCTAGGTCCCAAGCCTACCCAGTCAGTCTTACCTAGGTTACACCATAACTCCTTAGGTCCTGAACCTACCCGGTGAGTCTTACCTAGATTACATCATAACCCCTTAGTTCGACCTTCCGCAAGTTTGTAGCATGACCCCTTAGGCCTTAAACCGGTTCTACCCAGACCTTCAAACCTTAAACCGGTTAGCCAAAGCTAAGTCCTTAGGATGAACCATTAGGTCCCGAACCTACCGGTCCCAAGACTACCCGATCTCCTAGATCTCAAACCTACCAACACATACTCGTCCTTACCCTATCTAGGCCATAGCTCTTTTATCCTCCTAGGTCCAGCCTCTTAGATTTACCTAGCCTAACCTGTTGAACGATCCCTTAGATCCTAAGTCCATGCAAGGCCGCCAAACACCTACCTTATAGGTCTCTAGCATATCTGATTCACACCTTAGGTCTCAACTCCTAAACCCTTTAGATCACAAAACTGTCTACCCTCTAAGTCTATAACCTTAGAGCTCGTCCCTTAGAACTCTTTAGTTCCCAAGCCTTCTTGGTCTGACCAACTAAATCTATGTTATCCATACTTCTTGGGTCTAAACCCCTCTACAAACCTAGTGTCACCCATTAGCCGCGAGAGACTACCTAGCCTGACCTTCACCCCTTAGGTCTCCAACCTACTTAATCAAAGTCGAGTCCAAACCTCGAACCTACGCGATCCTCTCCTCAAACTCCATGGATCTCAAACATCGCTCCCCCAACGAGCCTAAACCTCGAACCTGCTCAAGCACATAGGATCTCCTGCGTACCGCGCCATACCATAGACCCGTCCGGTCAGAACTCGTGCGCTTAACACCTTTGGGGTCCCATCCCTAGCCTACCTTCACAATCGCCGAACGAGCTTGGTCACGCTCAATGACCTCTAAGACAAACTTAGGTCCTAAGCATACCCAATCCAACTTAGGCACCTATTGTACTCGAGCAAAGTCTTGGACACTCAATCCCTTTACCTAAAGCGCCAACATGGTCACATGTCCAGACCCATTTCTCGCACATGGCTCATACCTAGCACACCTTAGAGCCCAAACCCGACATGCGTATTAGGTACTAGGATCATCCAATCCCAATCCATTGCTCCTTGGCCGACCTCAAGCCTGCTTGGTCCTAATCCATAACGCGGTTTCTCTAGGACAAAAGACTTACCCGCTTGAAAGCCATATGTCCCAACGCTACCCTGCCTAGCCTTCGATCTCCTAGATATCACGCCTACCATTCCATTAGGCCCCGGTCTCCTTAACACATGTCTGAGTCTTACCCTAGCTAAACCCTAGAACTTTAGCCTAGGTCTAATCTATCGAGCCTATCCAGCCACGAGGTATCAAGCTCATTTGCCCCAAACCGCAACACTCTTAGACCTCAAACTTGCTCGGTCTAAACCAAGACAAACCTTCAAATGCTTTCGGTCTCCAAACCCTAGCCTTAAACCTAGGTAAACACATTCTCTAAACCCTAGCCTCAAGCCTAGGTAGTCATATCATTCTCTCTGAACCCTAGCCTCAAGCCTAGGTAATTACATCCTTCCTAAACCCTAGCCCCAAGCCTAGGTAGTTACATCCCTTCCAAACCTAGGTATTTATACCCTTCCTAAACCCTAGCCTTGATCCTAGGTAGTCACGTATCCTCTCTAAACCCTAGCCTCAAGCCTAGGTAGTCATATCATTCTCTCTGAACCCTAGCCTCAAGCTTAGGTAATTACATCCTTTCAAACCCTAGCCTAAAGCCTAGGAAGTTACATCCTTCTTAAACCCTAGCCTTGATCCTAGGTAGCTACACCCTTCCTAAACCCTAACCTTGATCCTAGGTAGTCACATATCCTCTCTAAAACCTAGCCTTAAGCCTAGGAAACCACAACATCCCCTTTAACCCTAGCCCAAATTCTAGGGAATTTCCAAAGCCCCGTATGCAACATCATTTCCAAATTCCCGAAACCCTAGTCTCGAAACCTAGGAAATTTACAATCTCAATTCTCCGTTTTATTGAACCCTAGTCCAAAACCTAGGATATAATGCCCTGTCCAAAACTCAATCAACCCTAGCCTCAAGCCTAGGAAGCCGCATTCGCTCTAAACCCTAGCCTCGAGCCTAGGTAGTCGCATTCGCTCCAAACCCTAGCCTCAAGCTTAGGTAGTCGCACTCTTTCTAAACCCTAGCCTCGAGCCTAGGTAGTCGCATTCGCTCTAAACCCTAGCCTCGAGCCTAGGTAGTCGCATTCTCTCTAAACCCTAGCCTCAAGCCTAGGTAGTCGCACTCTTTCTAAAACCCTAGCCTCAAGCCTAGGTAGAAATTATCCTCTTTAAACTCTATCATCAAGCCTAGGATTCAACATTCCCTTCAAACCCCAGTCCTAGACCTAGGAAACTCCTTCACCTTAGTCTCAAAACGTAGGAAGTTTACAGTCCTTAGCCTTAAAACCTAGCCTAAAGCCTAGGTTACCATGAACATTTCCAAGCCATAGTCACCAATCCCGGAAAATGGTGAACCCTAACATCAAGCTTAGTGGACCTTCCACAAAAGCAATCCCTCTTCCCAACGGTCTGTGGTCTCAAGCCTAGGAAGTCACAACCCTTTCAACTCCCAGCCTTAGGTCTAAAGACAATGCCTTTGCAACCTATGAACCTACCACAACTCCAAGCCCTAGCCTCGAAGCCTAGGATATTTCTAAACCCTAGTCCCAAACCTAGGAGAGTCATGGTCCTTAAACACCAGTTTCCAAACCCTTGTTCGAAACCCTAACATCTAGGAAGTTCCCAAACCTCAACCTCTCCAAACCCTAGCCCCAAACCTAGGAATCTGCATTCTCTCCAAACCCTAGTCTCAAGCCTAGGAAGCACCATCCTCTTTAACCCTAGCCCAAGTTCTAGGGAATTTCCAAAGCCCTGTGTGCAACATCCTTTCCAAATTCCCGAAACCCTAGTCTCGAAACCTAGGAAATTTATAATCTCAATCCCCCGCTAGTCTTATGCCTAGGATACAATAGCCTTTCCATATTCTCTCCGAACCCTAGCCTCGAGCCTAGGTAGTTGCATTCTCTCCAAACCCTAGCCCGTAAGCCTAGGAAACCCACATTGTATCCAAGACACAATCTCAAGTCTAAACAACCATAACATCTTTTGCATCCTTATCTCAAGGCTAAGAGGCTACCCATCCCCTTTCCTTAAAAGCCTTAGGTCCTACCCTAAGCAACCAAGCAAAATGTCCCTTACCTAATACCTTCATCTTAATGGTTCGTAGCCTCATATTATGTATTCCTCCTAATTTAGGGTAAGCGGATCCAAACATTACGCTTTCCGTGGTCGTCCTTTGCTCACCAAAGAGTCCTTTACCTTGGCGACTCCCCGAGAGTCCATCACCTTTGCGACTCCCCAAGAGTCCATCACTTCTGCGATTCCCTGAGAGTCTATCACCTTCATGACTCCTTGAGAGTTCATCCCGTTTGCGACTTAATAACGATCCATCATCTTGGCCTCCGCATGTAAAATCCCATTTTTACCCTAACCTGTTTCATCCATTGTAGGTGCCCTTAAACGTTATTTTGACTGATATTCGTTACCTTTGGGTAAGGAAAACCCCTTAAAATTTCCATTTTTCACCAATATTTGCTTAGGATTCGTATGTTGCAGAGACTTCGGCGCTCTATGACATATGCGTCCTAGATCGATCGTGATTGGCAGAAACCCGGGCGTTTCTGTTTGCGAGAGATCCAGCATCTATTATTTTAGCGCGGTCGGCAGAAACCCGGGCGTTTCTGCTTGCGTTTAAAATTTCCTAATATTTGCTTAGGATTCGTATGGTTGCAGAGACTTCGGCGCCTCTATGACATACGCATCCTAGATCGATCGCGATTGGCAGAAGCCTCGGCGTTTCTGTTTGCGAGAGATCCAGCATCTATTATTTTAGCATTTCCTAATATTTGCTTAGGATTCGTATGGTTGTAGAGACTTCGGAGCCTCTATGACATACGCATCCTAGATCGATCGTGATTGGCAGAAGCCTCGGGTTTCTGTTTGCGAGAGATCCAGCATCTATTATTTTAGCATTTGCTAATATTTGCTTAGGATTCATATGGTTGTAGAGACTTCGGCGCCTCTATGACACACGCATCCTAGATCGATCGCGACTGGCAGAAGCCTCGGCGTTTCTGTTTGCGAGAGATCCAGCATCTATTATTTTAGCATTTCCTAATATTTGCTTAGGATTCGTATGGTTGTAGAGACTTCGGCGCCTCTATGACATACGCATCCTAGATCGATCGCGATTGGCAGAAGCCTCGGCGTTTCTGTTTGCGAGAGATCCAGCATCTATTATTTTAGCATTTCCTAATATTTGCTTAGGATTCGTATGGTTGTAGAGACTTCGGCGCCTCTATGACACACGCATCCTAGATCGATCGCGACTGGCAGAAGCCTCGGCGTTTCTATTTGCGAGAGATCCATCATCTATTATTTTAGCATTTCATAATATTTGCTTAGGATTCGTATGGTTGTAGAGACTTCGGCGCCTCTATGACATATGCATCCTAGATCGATCGCGATTGGCAGAAGCCTCGGCGTTTCTGTTTGCGAGAGATCCAACATCTATTATTCTAGCACTTCCTAATATTTGCTTAGGATTCGTATGATTGTAGAGACTTTGGCGCCTCTATGACATACGCATCCTAGATCGATCGTGATTGGCAGAAGCCTCGGCGTTTCTGTTTGCGAAAGAACCAGCATCCATTATTTTAGCGCGATCGGCAGAAACCCGGGCGTTTCTGTTTGCGTTTACTTCAGCGTTTATTACTCCACCTCGGGATTATTTAGACAACGTAGTCTTTATTGTCCCATTATCCCTCTTGCTTCAAATGACTTCATTTCCTAACGAATGTTCGTTCTTCATACAGGATAGTGCCCGTAGGTTTGTTATCCGCAGCAGAAGTTTGATGTTTCGTCTTTCCCCAATAGCTCTGAACTACAACCGACTTGATTCCTCGGAGGATACGTAGAAAACCTGAAAAGGTCCAGCCACCCGACCGACGCGGTCATCTATCATCCCCAACAGGTGCATTTTTCCCAGCAGAAGGCGTTGCTCCCCATCAGAGGACAGTCATTCCCAATTTCCCATCAGATTTGAACTACGTTTGGCTTGATTCCCCCGGGATACGTAGGTCGCCTGTCAAGGTTCAGCCGTTCCCTTACCTTTCATCTGTTTTGAAACTCATGTTTCAGACGGTTCCTTCTTTTATCGTCGACCCCACATTGCCTTGCAAGAAGCGTCGTCGAGGGGCTACTGTTAGTACCCAACCTGAAAATGAATTTATTAGGACTTTCCCAAATATACAAGGACTTTATAAGAATTAGAAACCTTGCAAAGACTTGTCCCGGATTCCTGAAATACCTCATTTATGACAAAATCTATCAAAATAGGTAATAAATGGTTTCCTTAAAACCATGCAGAAACCATAGCTTGAAAATCACGTCAGCCTGCATCCTTGGCCACGCGGCCAACCTTGTTGCGCGTCGATCTTGGCCACGCGGCCACTCTTGTCACCGCTTCAATCATGGCCAGGCGGCCAACCTTGCTCTGGATGATCTCAGCCGTCAGATCTTCCCCTCAGTTTACTATATAAACCAATCACATGCTATTGGTTTAGGATCCGAATTTAGAGCTTCCAAGTGACGATTTTGCTCCCAAATCAAGTCATTCAAGCCTCCAAAAACACTCTCAAGAATCCCAAGAAGATCCAAGGTTGTTTCTTGCCAACAAAGGTAAGTTTTCTAACTTTTTCTTCATGTTCTTGCCATATTATTAATTTAGATCCATAATATTCATATTCTTAATATGTTTATTCATGTGTTCTTCATAATATTCATGTTCTTGCATGTTTATTCATAGTTTCTTCATATGCTTTGCATGTTCATTCATATGTTCATAATATGTTCTTCATATGTTCATCGTGTTCATAGATTAAAACCTTATTTATGCTATATTTAGGGTTGCGATCTTCATGTTTACATGTTATTTCATAGCCGATGATGATCTAGGGTTCATCAACCCAAGGATGATCTAGGAACTATTTCTAAACCCTAAACTTTAGGTAATTACTTCCATGATCAATAATCCTCCCATGATGAATGTGATGAATGTTCATTGAGATCTCATTGATGGCATAGTCATTATTCTAGGATGCGATCATCCTGCATGTTTCTTTATCCTCCCTCTTCATTATGCATGAGCCATATTCTCTCTCCACATTCTAATTATGTGCGAACTACGCTGACCAGAGCTTCTCACATTGAGAGGAACGTAGGCAATCTTCGGATCCGGTCTAAATCACTAACACACTACATACACCGCATCATGATAGAAAGACCGATCAATTCGGGCAATAAGAGTGATAACGTGAATATTCTTCTCTTGTTGTAATTTGACCCCCGAACCCATTAAACATGCTTTTTCTCAAAGTTTTGGCTATAATTAAAACGGCGTGGCGACTCTCATAATTTTAATGTTGCAATGAATATCCCAAATTCAAACACACGTATTCACACCTTCAATTCCATGTTTCTATACTAACAGTTTCTGCAGGGAAAAAGTATTTTTATTTAGGGTCAAGGCAATCCCTTGAACCCACTGATTTGCAGGTACTGCCCAGAACCGGGCGCCTCGGCCTCTCTTGCTCGGAGGCGCGCGCCTCCCACTCTAACTGCCCAACACGCGCGCTTCTGGGCATTTTCCAGAAATAGAACAGTGCACAGAAACATAACAGAATGGACATGGTTACAGTGTGTGGGCACCGTGCCTGCACATAACTGCTTTTTATTTTCTGTTTGTTTTATCGGTCACACGGGTGATTCGAAAGTTGTATATATGTGTTTATTTGCTTTTTATTTCTTTGAAAAAAAATATATTTTGTCACTTGTTGGACCTCACACTACGTGCACAAATTCTTATCAATTGCTCACTATCTAGTCGCACAAGTTCATAACCCCAAACCCGTCGAGGCCCGTCCTAGAGAGTTTCAAGCTCTACCCGACCTTGACTCTCTCAAAGCGGTAAACCTCAACCAGTGGCGTAGTTTACGACTACATTCTGGGGGTGACCTTAAGCCTCTCTTTAACCGAGCATAAGCCAACACAATTCTAGTTAGGGTCTAACACTCCCTGACCAAGTTGGTTTTCATGTGTCGAGATTTCCCTAAACTAATGTCATCAAATCATACATGCCGTTTCCAAAAGAAACAAGTGGTTATTATGGACGAAATAAAACTCCGTCCCCAAGTGGTTATTATGGACGAAATAAAACATCGTCCTCGCATGTATGCTTTATGACATTAATTTAGCTTAATTCCGTCACATGTAGGTATCACAAGCGTTGTGGAATCCGATGAGTATATGGGACCGCGAGAAGGTCTATATACTAGTGTGACGATTCCACTATTTTTCTAGAAATCCCAAAAAGGACTACTTCCTTCCGACTTTTGTAAATAAAAAAAAAATGGGTCATTTTTCCTTATGTGATTGAGTCTTTTCCTGTTTGTGGGTTAATTTATTTTACTCAAAAGGTGTTTGTGGGCCAATCTAAGATCAACCGTGTTCTTCCAATAGGTCCAATGGATTTGAACGGCAACAACAAGGGTAAGTACAATGGTGAATTTACCTTGGGTGAAGAGCAACTCATCAAAGAATAGGCTCAGATTTGAAATGGGGCTTCAACAAGAGATCATGCCACAAGGAGAACTACAACGACAAGGATGACGACAACAATCTTTGTTTCTCTTTCTCTACCTAATAATAGGAATTAAAAAAAAAAAAAAAAAGAGTCAAAGTCCTCTAATGTGTGCATTAAGTTTTCTTCCTTCTCAATAATGTCAAAGTTTGAGTCGGTCTTCAATAAATAAAAGTTGTTCTTGTCCTCATACACTCTTTCAAGTTGTTCAATTTAATTCTTGGTAAAATGATGAAAAGATGTCTAAACAAGTTTTGGAATGAAGGCCATCACTTGAACGCCTAGGGGCTAAACATCAAGAAGATGAAGCCAAGACATCAAGCGCCAAAGCAAAGTGGAACTACAACCATGGAGAAAAATCAAGAAATGTTTCAAAGGGGGATTAAAAAAAAAAAAAAAAGAATCTCGCTAGGTTGAATCTTCAAAACAACCTAGGCAAAACTTAGAGCACAAAAAAAAAAAAAAAAAAAAAATCCCCCTCAATCAAAGAAGTACAAGATCAACATCATTACCCACCAACGAACGACGAAGCAACAATTCCTCACGACGAAAGGAGCATCCACAAGAACTACGGTGACCTGAGTCTCTACACTGAAGGAACGTAGGCAACCTGCGGGTCCGGTCTCATGCAAGAAAGAAGATATGTTTAGCCCTAGTGCGTTATGGTGATCGGCCTTCATATCAAACTTGTCAATACATCTTTGTACGAGTCATTTGCCAATGAATTAATCACCAAAAAGATTGAACAACTTTCTTAGAATTGGAATCGCTTTCCGTTCCTTGTCGAGTCTAGGGGCTTCTTATCTTTCAGCGATACTCCCAGTTTCTTGCAATCAAATTGGGGCTTTCCTTCTCTTCTCTCTTAATGACTTACTTTCCTTCGTGAGTCATTCAAAAAAATATATAAATACATGAAGTCAATACTAGGGACCACTGCCCTAGTCAAGTCAATGTCAATCATCATTAGTGACAAAAGGTCTCCACCGCAAAATCTCAAGTCTTATCTCCTCAGCTAGATTCAATGCACACTTCCTCATTAATCGAGTCAAAATGAAGACGCAAAAGAAATGCCCGCTAGATTGAAAACCCGAATGGGCGGTCTAGGCAAAAAACAAGGTGCATCATAAAAAATATATATGAGAGAGTGAGAGAGAAGGGAAAGAGAAATGGAGATCCCCGGCCTCTAAAGAAGACAACTAAAAAATTTCTACATTAAACCTCCTCAGTAAGTCAACTCCCCACCGAGTCAACTTTGGAATCGCAAAAGGCTCGACAAGATATGGCACAATCAAAGGTTGTTTTGGGTTATTGGCATAAGAGAGATTGTTCTTGCAATGTGCATCTTTTGGGCTCATGTGAAAGAAGGCCCGTGGTAACCAAGATCCATCCGAGAACGAGCCCATCATTGAGGGGTACGAGGTTGCACAAATGGTCCCAAGTGAGTCAATTGGTTTAGGCATTAAATGGCAACAACGTGTGACTCAGTTTTCGAGCTTCTTCAAGTATGTGCCTCTAAAGTGTGCCGAAGGACTCCCGAGAAATGGAGTAGCTCTTGCCATGTCCTCTTGTGTTTGTTCCCTCACACGAGGACGAGTCGCTTTCCTTGCTCGACAAATGATGAAGCCCTAGGGGCTATGTGACTAAAGAACGAGAGCTTCTTTTGCGTCATTTGAAAGTTAATGAGCCCTAGGGGCTACGCTCAAGAAAGATGTGTGAGACTATCCTCAAAGTCTCTCAAGAGGAATGTCAAAAAGCTTTCATGTCATGTGTGCTCGTTCCTGTTCCCCCAATCAAGGATATGACTTTCTCGATCTACTTGCAATTAATGGTGGCACACTAGGGGCTACAATCAAGTTTGAAAGGCTCCCTCAGCAAGAAGCAATTCACTTCACCTCCCAACGATGGCCCCATCAAAGTCATATGCAATATTGGAAGCTTCCTCAATAAGTTTGGCACCAAAGTTCTCAAGGGGCTTCGCAATCTACAATATTTTGGGCTACGGCATTATAGTGATCCGAAGATAGGGCAATATTGAGGCTTCGCAATTGCCAATCTTTTTGGCGGATGTTACCCGAGCAATGCAATGTGGGGAGTGGTCAAAACTTAAAGGGTCTCTTAGTACTCCACGTCAAAGATCTTCTGGTTTGAAAGGAGGGCTCCGATGTTATGAATGAATTTGATGATTCTTATGTTGTGACTTACGACGAGGTTATGAAGAAAATCTTAGAGAAAAGGAAAAAGATTCAATATGCTAAACTCTAACAAAACAGGGTTATAGAGGGAAATGCCATGGCCAATCCCAAATGTTTCTGCAATTCAGCACCCCCTTCTCTGAGATCAAAAGTACAAGTTGCATCCGCACAAGTTGCATCCGCACGATTTGCATCCAAAGATCCGTTATTAGTTCAACACAAGAAGACTCAAGCAAGCATACCCATTTGGGACCTTATCACACCGAGACCTTATCATCCGCGACCTCGATGATACCACAAGACATTACTGCATCTCTTGATGTAAGCCCTCCGCCATTTGGGTACCAACCACAATGAGGCCATTCATCTCCCCAGTAAGAGTAAGAAGGAGATCTCTATCAAGAATTCTACCCGACGGTGCATCCGCTCTCAATACCGAGCCGATCCCAAGATAATCTGGGGCTTTACATCGACAGGTTTTCACAACCCACCATCTCTAAGCTCGCAAACAACAAGTACATGGCATTTGGGGCTTAGAAATCTCTCGAAGCTTGGTATCAATAATCTTCTCTAGGGGCTTGCTCACGTCAACAACAAAAGGCGATTTATTTGAATGGGCCAAGAGATGATTTATCTTGGGGCTATGCAAGTCACTCAAAGTTTGGCATCAAAGGCATTCTAGGGGCTTTACAATCAGCAACCCCTCGGTATCTCGGCATCGAAAGTCTTTTGAAGCCCCATAATTGACAAGTCTCTTGGGCTAGACATCAATCTTCGTTGGGCACAACAGCGACAACAGAATTCAAGCGAAGCAATCCGGACTTCGAACAAACATGACTTGATCTTGGGTTGGCTTTACGAACACACAATGATTAAAATGGCTCAACCACGAACTAAAAAAAAAAAAAAATTCTCACATGTGTACATATTCTTTTCCTTCTAATCTTAAAAAAAAACGACAAAAATATTTTTCGTTTTTTTTTTTTTTTTTACTTCTATAAAAAGTATGTGCTTCATTTTGCTTTGCTCCTAGCTTCTTCCCCAGCGTTCTCCATCATCCTTGAGCTACGCTGGTCTGATTCCCTTCAAGGGATACGTAGGCAGCCTTTGGCACGACCAACCCATCATTTAAAATGTCAGCTCACCAACATTCCATCGAAAGCAAGAGCAATTCATCATCTCCATCAAAGCCACAACATCTCCATCCCGAATCAAGCGGCCATGGTAAGGGAAGGTATGAACACCATCCATCAAAGCTTCTTTCAAATCACATCACACACAAAAGCAATTTCTCCATCTTTGCAAAATCTCTCTCTCATGAAAATCTCTGCTTTTCAAATCACATCACACCACAAGCATAATTTCACACTTCACACATTTTCTCGCACAAGCACATATATCTGCAAAGCATACACATAACAGGTACAAGCATTTGGACTCACAAACGGGTTCAACCAATGGATTCACAAACGGATTCAGCCACCGGGTTCACAAACGAACTCAACCATCGGATTCACAAACGGATTCGACCAATGGATTCACAAACGGATTCAGCAAAGGGTTCACAAACGGACTCAATCATCGGATTCACAAACGGATTCGACCAATGGATTCACAAACGGATTGAGCAAAGGGTTCACAAACGGACTCAACCATCGGATTCACAAACGGATTCGACCAATGGATTCACAAACGGATTCAGCAAAGGGTTCACAAACGGACTCAATCATCGGATTCACAAACGGATTCGACCAATGGATTCACAAATGGATTCAGCAAAGGGTTCACAAACGGACTCAACCATCGGATTCACAAACAGATTCGACCAATGGATTCACAAACGAATTCAGCAAAGGGTTCACAAACGGACTCAACCATCGGATTCACAAACGGATTCGATCAATGGATTCACAAACGGATTCAGCCACCGGGTTCACAAACGGACTCAACCATCGGATTCACAAACGGATTCGACCAATGGATTCACAAACGGATTCAGCAAAGGGTTCACAAACGGACTCAGCCATCGGATTCGACCAATGGATTCACAAACGGATTCAGCAAAGGGTTCACAAACGGACTCAACCATCGGATTCACAAACGGATTCGACCAATGGATTCACAAACGGATTCAGCAAAGGGTTCACAAACGGACTCAATCATCGGATTCACAAACGGATTCGACCAATGGATTCACAAACGGATTCAGCAAAGAGTTCACAAACGGACTCAACCATCGGATTCATAAATGGATTCGACCAATGGATTCACAAACGGATTCAGCAAAGGGTTCATAAACGGACTCAATCATCGGATTCACAAACGGATTCGACTAATGGATTCACAAACGGATTCAGCAAAGGGTTCACAAACGGACTCAACCATCAGATTCACAAACGGATTCGACCAATGGATTCACAAACGGATTCAGCAAAGGGTTCACAAACGGACTCAACCATCGGATTCACAAATGGATTCGACCAATGGATTCACAAACGGATTCAATAAAGGGTTCACAAACGGACTTAGCCATCGGATTCACAAATGGATTCAACCAATAGATTCACAAACGGATTCAGCAAATGGTTCATAAACAGATTCAGCCATCGGATTCACAAACGGATTCGACCAATGGATTCACAAACGGATTCAGAAAAGGGTTCACAAACGGACTCAACTATCGGATTCACAAACGGACGACCAATGGATTCACAAACGGATTCAGCAACGGGTTCACAAACGGACTCAGCCATCGGATTCACAAACGGATTCAGCAAACAGATTCACAAACGGATTCGGTAAATGGATTCACAAACGGATTCAGCACATCTCGTCTATCAACAAAAGTCGATCACACAGGGAGCGCACCTCTATCTCTCACAATTTCAAATTCCTGCTTTCATCGAGTCTTTGCTTTCTTTCCTTTCTTTTTCTTTGTCGATGTCCTCAGCGGTTGTCTTTCTTTCATTGACGCATTTTGCTTTGCAATCCACATCGCCGAGGGGCTCTGTAGACACCCTGCCTTGGACCTCTCACCCCGATTGCATACATAGTATTTTTATTTTTATTTTCGTTAATTTCTATTACTTTAGTTAAGTTCCTAACTGATTCTGTTAGTTTTGGACTAAAGTGCATAACAGAGTTAACTTTTAGGGTCATTCTATCATTCTATCATTTTTACCCGCGGGCGCCTCCGACACTGCTTGTGGGACGCGCGCGCCTCTCGCCCCTATAGCGGGACTCACGCACTTCCCATTTTTGCTGTTACGGATTGCACCAGGTTTCCCTCTTTTTTCTGATTTAAAACCCATCTTTTAATACAAAAACATCTTTCTTGATCATAAACATTGACTAGCTTTATTTTGTAACTCCCAATCCCCCCATTCTATCCTCTTATCTAAAATAAATTATTTTCTTTTATTATTATCTTATTTTTGATTGGTCAATTCCATTTCACTTGGATTGATCATCTTTTCCTTCCAACCTTTTACCTATAAAAAGGACCTCCTAGGTTCATTTCAAGGGACTCTCGCTCTGAACACAAAAAGGACCCAAAAACATTCTCTACATCCACACTATACACAATTCTCCCAAGAATTCTTCCTACAAGGTTTCTAGCAACAAAACTCTACACAAATTGTTCAATAACATTCCCACCAAGTTTAAGGTCCTCTTTCTTAAGGTACAACTTCACCTTTCTTCTTCTATTTTACATGTCTTCTTAATGTATGCAATCCCCATCAAATGGGACATGACCAACATGACTACTTCACATATTGAAGTTAGTTAAGGTTATCTCCTTACATTCCAACTCTACTTTAATTTCCCATTTCATATTAATGTAATTGCTATATGTAATCTTTAGCTTAAATAAATCAATAAAACAATTCTCTTTTATTTTCCTTTGCAATTTCCCATTTATTTTCATTGTAATTGTTATCACATTTCTCATATTAAAATAAGGACTTTTAGCATTAGAACACCGATAGTAGCAAGACCCGCGTAAGCGGGGCAAAGTGGGTGTTTAAGTACTTCCCACTCCGTCACCTAACCCCCAGACCCTTCTCTCCTGAATCTTTGGTTTCGTAACGTAAAATAGGCTATTCTTTAGGTTTTTCTTATGTTCCCTTAATAACATAGGTGGCGACTCTACAATCTAAAATGAGTTATACATCCTAGGATCCTTCCACCGCTCTAGTCAAGTAGTGGGCTTTCCCGGGGTATCTACACTTACCAAACTTGGGAGTCCTTTTCTTGGTTGAAAAGTCTCTAAAACACTATAAATAAAGGGTCCTTCTCCCTTGTTTTCCCTCCAACATTTTTGCTGGTTTCTCTCGTTGAAAGACACACAAAAAATCTCTTATTTCTTCTCTAAATTTATCCATAAAGTTGGTGGTTTAGATCTCAAGCTTTTTTTCAAGCCTATCACCCGGATTTTTGCATTCTTCAACGGTAATCTCTCTAAACCTTGTATCTTCTTATTCACATCTATTCTATTGTGTTTAGAGTAGTATAATCACCATAAAAATGGTTAGCCTAGAGCCTCTTGAATTAATGAAGATGGTCTCGAAGCACATAACTCGACATTTCTAATAAATAAGAAACTATTTATTGGTTTTACTTTATTATATATTGTTGATTTATATAAATTATATGATGATGCTGATGATGATGACATTTAGAAGCAAGACCAATCATTAGACTGTGTGGAATTTTCCATGCTATAACATGATGGCAACTCGAAAAGCAAGTTAAACTAGGAAATATGACTCAACGGTTTGTAATGTTCGCGAAAGGACACTCATATGAATGTTCAAGACAAACGTCAACCTAGTTACTCATTAGGGATCGAATATGGCTCAACAGTTTGTAATGTTCGCGAAAATCACGGGCTAGGTGCACGGATACAAATAAACATAATGACATATGAAGTCAAGCAAGTGAAACTAGGAAGCTTTATTTTCAAAATAAATTCTCTCTTTGAGTATAACTCTCCTCTCACCCATGTTTGAACCCCCAAACTTGAATTTTACATACTTTCATACAAAAGGTTGATCACATTCTTTTCTTTCCTCTATCACTTTGAATCAATATTTCCATAACATAAGAGGGCAAGACTTTTTAGATTTTCTTTCCTTTTCTTTATATAACTTGCATAGACTAGAATTACGAAGAATACTTTCCTTTATATATATATATATAAGCTCGACAATAATTTTTCACTTGCCCTTCTTTCAATACGATACATAGCCCTTTCTCCCAAAGTTGAGCACTTTCCACTCATTCCCATCATTTCCAAAGTATAACCTACAATTTCCTATTCATTCCCTAATTTCAGTTACTTGAAAATGTGAGAAAATAGTGTATAAGTGTAACGGTAATATAATGTGGGTACAAAATGCACGTGAATAGCGGTCTTTGATAATATCTCACTTTGTGAGAAATTTCCATTCATATTAAAGCTCAAAAGGGGTTCTAGCGGAAATTTTAAAGTGGCTAGAAGTTGAAGGCTCACAAATAGGGTTCAAAGAAAATAGGCATACAGTAGAAACTCTATAAATTAATACTCATGGGACCACCAAAATTTATTAATTAAAAGAGTTATTAATTAATTGATAAATTAAAAATTATTAATTTATATATTAATTAATATTTTATTAATTTGTAATGAAATACTCAATTTACAAGCACCTTTCAAACTTCCACTTAATTATTGTACAATGCATGTATGTATATCAAATGAAGGGTCCAATTTAAAAGAACCCTTCAATCTCTCACCTTATTATGCTTCTTGTGTTCAAATATCACTTTATGGACATTAAAAGATATTTTTTTATATATAAATACAAGATCAAAATATGCTAACACAAACAAATCATACACACAACATGACTTCCCATCTTAAATGTGTGAAAAAAACAACAATGACCGATCAGATTCGAAGAGCATTATGCAAGCACAACAAGGGTAATCCAAGTCTCACTCAAAATCAATTGCAAGGATGGGTTCTTAGTTACTATGATTTGCAGGTGAGTCAAGGGATGGCATCGAATATTGTTAAGCGGTCTTCAGAGTATCTCTCACTTGCTCGCGAAAGAGGTGATGTTAAGCGACAGGCCCGATTTTGAGCCTGTACATCCAGCCCAATTGCACAGGGCCCAAAATAATTTGGGGTCCCAAATTATATATGGGGATATATTTATTGAACACCGAAATGTTGCACACATATCAAGATGTCAGGATGGTAAGCCGCTGCTTGTGGAATGCTGGAGTGTTCGAGTGCGATTCTGAGTGGCTGTTTTCTGCATTTCTTTTTTCCTTTTGGAACTTTTCTCTCATTTTTTATTTTGGGCTTCTTTTCTCCTATTTGGGCTTTCCACTGATTTTCATTTTTGGGCTTCCCTTCCATTCCCTTCTTTTTTAAGTTAGCCTTTCATTTTTTTTTTTCAAACCTTAGAAAGTTTTTTTTTAATAACACAATCCCTCCGTCCCACCTCCTTTGAGACCTAATAGATGGGTTCAATAACTAAAAACAAAAGAATAAAATAAGGAAAATGTGTAGTAAAAAATGAAGAGAGGGAATGAGTGGGGTTAATAGTAGGTTGGTTGAATGGATTGTGTGGTGGAAAAGGAAGAGAGAGAATGAGTGGGTGGAGTAGATAGAATATAAAATTATAAAGATATTATTATTTTGGGGAGTCTCAAGTGAAGTGGGACAGACCAAAATAAAAATCAGTCTCAAGTGAGGTGGGACGGAGGGAGTATTTAATTTTAATAAATTATTTACTTATTACTTCAACATTACAGCAATCATTTTATTGTGTAAATTTTTAAATAATAAGGGCCCCAATTTTTGCATTTAGCACATGGCCTCTATAATTATTGAGACGGGCCTGTTAAGCGACACAAACCGGCAAAATTTCCTGACCTAGAACCTTAAACAGGGACCAAGTGAGTAGTATATAAGGAATTATTAATTTATAGCTTAAATGGGGTCTATAAAAATTATCAAAAATATATTATCTTGTAATTTTAGCGAACTATTAATTTAGCACCCTATTCTCGAATCGGGACCGGCCAAAAATATTATCTTAGAGAGTTTATTAAATTATCGAGTATTAATTTATCGAGTTTCTACTCTATATCACTTCTCGGGTAGCCTTTGTGATGTGTTATTGACATTCATGTTATAGGGACCCCGAGAATGCCAAAGTGACTCCATAAAGGGCGCCTACGTTGATGACAATGATCAAGAATACAACACAAAAGTGAAAGGTTGAGCAATCATAGTTTACATGTTTCACTGCAATCTCAATCCCCACACTTAATATAGCACTCATGATTCACAATATAACTAAATCCCTCAAATCATCATAGATTTTGGCCAACATCCCAATATATGAAAAGAATATTTTTTTTAAATTTTCTAATTTTTTAGAGGGTGATACTATTTACACTCCTCTATAAATCCACAAACTCAGAGAGACTCACAAAGAGTATCTCAAAACAAACATTGCCTACCCCAAATTCAAAACATGCTATGTCTTCAGAGCATATAATAAATAGAAGCATGCCTTGGGTTCAAGGGTTGACATGACACAACAAAAATAAAAGAAAGCAAGTAAATGTTACCTAGTTTTGTTGCCTCCCAAGATGCACATTTTAAAGTCGTTAGCCCGACTATAGCCCCAATTTACTTGGAGTTTGGATTTTACCTTCCTTCCTTTGATCCACTTTGGAGACTCTCGTATACTTATCTTCAGCTCAAGCCCAATATATATTCCTAAATTGATCACCTCTTCGCTTTTTAGGCTCTTCCACCTGTGGCCTCGTACCATTCTTTTTAGTTTCATAAGAAAGACGAGGAACAATAAAGATGACCAAGTTATTGTTGGAATCACTAAGCTCATCGGTGACTTTCTCATGCCGCGTTTCCTCCACATAATTGCTAATGGGCTGAAGGTCCTCATCCTCATTGTGAACATGCTCATTTTCCCTCTTCTTACCACCCTTTAGAGCAACCAACAACTCAACGATGACTTGCTCATGTTTCCTCCACATTCTCTACCTTCTACATACACCAACTTGAACAACCACAAGGTAATCCATTTTTAGAGTCATCATTGGAGATTTCATAGACAAATCCTCTGTTGCGTCCTCCAAAGTTTGCTTTTCAGGTTGTAGTTCATTCTTAAAGTCATCATTGGAGATTTCATATACAAA
The DNA here is from genome assembly GCA_026119855.1 of Campanula takesimana. Taxonomy (NCBI): domain Eukaryota; kingdom Viridiplantae; phylum Streptophyta; class Magnoliopsida; order Asterales; family Campanulaceae; genus Campanula; species Campanula takesimana. The sequence continues at coordinate 718,359 of JAOWBW010000058.1, forward strand.
ATTCTTCTTTGCATCCTCCAAATGTTTCTTTTCAGGTTATGGTTTTAGATCACTAACTTAATATGGCTCACAAGATGGATCATATATTACCTCTTACCCGTCATCGTTCACATAGTAAATCAGGGTTGAAGATTGCTCTTTAGGTTGTGGTTATAATAGATCACTAACATAACATGGCTGCTCACAAGTCGGATTCTAGACTACCTGATCATCCCCCAAACTTTGTCTGTATGATTTCCCCATCCTTGATTTAAAGAGTTAGGAAAATGGTCATATTTTGGTTGCCATAGCGGGATGAAAATCCTTTCTTACACCTGTGGAACATACTCAAGAAAATAAGTCGTAGACAAACAATCATTAGTAGTATGACAATAAAAATCACAAATAGCACATGCCTTTTGAACATTACACTTAACAAAATTTCTATTTGCGGCCCATATAATTTTTCATATAATTTGGCAATTTTTCGAGCCAAATCATGTCTCACTTACTCATCATTAGTGCTTATTCCATATATCCCTCATAGAGTATCTCACACACATTAATTTTATTTTAAAAAAATAAAGAAATAACAAAAAAGTAACTAAAAAAATAAGAAACACCAAATAAATATATTTACATTATTTAACAAACTTATTTACTTACACAAGTTCCCGGCAATGACGCCAAAAACTTGATGGAGGAAATATTCCTCTTGTAATAAAATACATAGAAAGAGCACTAGTTATCGATGTAGTAGTATGGCCAAGCAAGTTCAAATCTACAGAGACTTGTCGAAATAAGTTGATTTAAAGCAGCGGAAAGTAATCAACATAAAAGTAAATAAAATGGGTTTTTTGTGTTGACTGTTTACTACTCTACGAAAGCAGGAATTAAATTTAGACTAAGGACAATTTAAAAACAAGGAATTAAGCAGATTAAGCAAGGGATTCACAAATTGAATTTCACAATTACCTTCACTCTATGCTATTTTAATAGGTAAATTATCAATCTCATTCAAGGGTACGTTCACTAAAGAAGGATTGAGACGGTTCGGTATGCGATTTGAAACTCTAGTATTTCTTTTATGTTATACTTTCTGCTAGGTCTATACCATGGGCAGAGCTAGGAATTTTCATCAACGGGGGAAGACTGCACAACAATTTTTTTAACTTAATTTAGTCGATGGAGGGAAAATATTTTAGTGTATTATTACTTTTATCTCGAAGAGGGCAAATTTCAACAAATTGCACTAAACCCTAAAAAAAAAATTAAAATTTTTGCACTAGTAGTTTTTTTAAAAAAAAAAAAATTAATAGGGGCAATTGCCCCCTTTACCCATGGTAGCTTTGCCACTGCTCTAACAACATGTAAGAAATTCGTTATACCATTACGACCAATTGAACCTAGATCTTTTTTACTTCTGCTAGGCCCACACTTGAATCTAATCACCCGAATAGAGGTTAAAGTATAAATCATTCACGCTTGTGCAACAATTTATACCAACAAATTGCAAACCCTCAAAAAAAAAAAAAAAAAAAAATTGCACTAGTAGTTAAAAAAAAAAAAAATGGGGGCAATTGCCCCCTTTACCCCATGGTAGCTTCGCCACTGCTCTAACAACATGAGAAATTCGTTATACCATTACGACCAATTGAATCTAGATCTTTTTGACTTCCGCTAGTCCACACTTGAATCTAATCACCCGAATAAAGGTTAATGTATAAATCATTCACGCTTGTACAACAATTTATACCAAGAAATTTAAAAACCAAAGGTTCTTAACATATAATTGAAATCTAAAAAATACCCGGTGAACAAGAACAAGATAAGATAGATTAAAAGAATTAAGTCATGTTTAGCATAAAGATCTAATAGTTGTTACATTCAATCCATGAGTCAAAGATTTTAGCTACTCATCACCATAACAATGAAAATGAGTGATAAATTAAGAACATAAAATCTGAAATTAATTCTTGAAGAAATCCTTGAATCTTTGTTTATAATCTTCCAAAGTAGTATAAAGCCTCTCCTAAAAATTTACCCTAAAAATAATTCCTAATAGTTCCCTAAAATTTTGATAATTCTCATCAGGTCCCTGAAGGGTGTGGCCGCCCTAAAGGAGTTTCTGTTGTGTGATGCGGGCGCAAAGTTGTAATACGCTAGCTCTAATTTTTGTCACGCATGTCAAAATTCATTGTAATTCAATAAAACAGATCTTCTAGGTATGATATTTGGTGTTCTTATGCTTCATATTCTGTTGTGACTTCAATTTTCATATTTACACATTTGATCGATTCTTAAGTTACATCCTCTTTTTCAATGGGTCAAAGTCTATTATGTTCTATTTTGAGCTGTCTGACTTGATGCAATCTTTGAGTTTGAGGTCACCTTCGAGCCATTAATTGTTCCTTCAAATATTGCCAATCTTTTTTTTCATGTTATTACTGATGTTAGGAAAAAAAAATGGGAGTTTAAATATTGCAATTTCATTAAAAATTGAGTAAGATTCGGCCTATGCAATCATTTACGATGAATGTGGGAATGATACTATAAGCATAAATTTGAAAAATTAACTTAGACTTTTGAACTTGAATGGCCAAAAGTTCTTTCAAACACAAAATGGACATCTTTTGACACATCTTAACATTTGAACACATTTGTGAACAAATCTTTGCAAATCAAGAAATTGAAATGTTCAATCATTTCGGAAAGAAAACCATTTTTCATGCCCTTCAGGACTCCTTTTTACCTTTATTATTTAAACCTTGTAAATTCTTCCCTTCTATTTAAATTGTTTGAATCTTTTCTGGAACATGAATTTGTAATATATCTCTTTAAAAAAAAATGACAACTTGATTAAATTATGCTCACTCGAACCAACTCAAGTTTAGCCAAAATGTGCTATAATACCGCCCTTTTCGCGCAAACTCGAAATGTACACTTAGAAGAATTAAGACAAATTCCAATAAGAGATAAGCATATTAGCAACCCTGGAGCTCTAAAGTCGAATCGCTAACCCTTTGTTAATTTTAACTTACTCTCAAACTTAATGAATCTCAAAAACAATTTTCCTTTGTTTTCATCAAATGCGAGATGCAGACTCTTGCTGATAAAACATAATAATCACGAGTTCCACAAAGAAAACCCAAGGCTTGACCGTACGGAAGGCTTACCATCTTACGCGACATTGTGGCTCTTTTTGAGTGGCAGGGCTCTTGTAGCAGCGACTTTGCTGAGGAAACTGGTAAAAGAGGGTATACTCAACTTGGGTTGTTGTGGTTACCACCTTGATCTTAATCATTGTATTATATCTTTATTTTTTTGCTGGGGCATTTTATCTAGCCATTTGTTGTAACTACTCAAAGCCATATAAAGTTGTCTATATGTGTGTGGGGAGTGCTTGTAATGGCTCCCTAAATTGATATTCACTGCCGCCATTTCCTTTTGGAGGCATCGCCTACTATCGTTCACCGATGGTGTAAGCTATATGGAAGCCTGCTGAGAGTCACAACACATTTTTTAAGTACACATCCTTGGCTATAAGCCATTTTAATCCTATAATTTCATATAAATCATACGCACTTCCCAGAGGTTATAAAACACCTTAAAATGTTGCTATAGTTGGAACTACTTGAATCAGTTGAGCAACGTAAAACCTTATTAGATCATTCGAATGGTAGATCTGAAAAGAGTATAGGCACTTCACTAGGGTTTGTCCGATCTCACGGTGTCAAATTACAAAGGGAAAACATTGGTCCCATACACTAGACAAGGTATCTACTATTCATGAAATTAAAAGGAAAATAATGTAAAAATAAAGCAATGTGCTAGTCCGACTTCCTAGAGTGTCGTGTTTTGAAAATATTGTGTCAAGTCTTGTTCAAAACCCTAATCTCTCTATGTACAATATCCTTTACAAAAAGCCTGACAATAACTTCTAAAGAGGGATTAAGGATCCGAAAGGAAGGTTGGTTTGCATAACAAAACAAGAAATAACAATGAATGAGCCTCCAACATTGTTCAATACACCCAGAAAATGACTTTCCTTAGAACGATCTTGACTATAAGGTAATTATTTTCATTTTCCTTGTAAAAATTGCATCAGCAACCGAAAAAGCAAAAGAACATGGTTGTCCTTCACGTGTTAACAAAGTACTGGTGAGACACTACCCAAACTTTCTATTTTAGTTGGGGAGCTGACTATAAATCCCTGACTTTATTTCTTTGACTAGTGAGAGCTTCGGAGGTAAGGACATTATTGTAAATGAGGGCCTTACTAATAAGGACATGGTTGCATAGGTAAAACAAACTCTAGTTTAACATCTGAGGCTATGTGAAGAGGCGAGCCATACTAGTTGGTACTATTCATCAATTATTGCTCGCATTCAGCATGAGAGGGATGAGGGTCGACATGAGGTGATGACTTATCCTTTTATTTGGTATGCCTTCCCAGACTATTCTACCCAACCCTTCTACTATAGCTTTAGTTCTTTTCCTAGGCTCCCTTGCTGGCCTGGACCATATTGACGACTTTAAATCGGGAGGTGTGGGTCTCTCTAAGATGGACTGAGCTATAGATAACCTCTCTTGTTGTGAGGCCACCTTTTAGGAGGTATTTCTCTTTTGTTTGTGTGGTATACAACTTTATCTTGCCATCTTTTAACGCCCTTATTGTGCTTTTCATTTCTAATCTTTCATTGTTTGTCTATAAGCCTTGACTTTTGAGGTGTTGTCTTTGAGGTTGACACCTTCCATGCCATGTTTCGAAAGATCAAGGGAAATAGGTGGATACCTGAGCGAGTAAGCCTCGGGTTCCTTTTTGGTTACTTGAGGCGCATCCTCAGCAACAACCGGTGTGCGTTTAGTGTTAGGGTTTGGGTAGTCTGAGATTACATTGTTTCATTAAACTAAAAAAGGGTTTAGGTGAATAACTTTTGGTTTTTGTGTACATGAGGGAAATTGATAAAATAGCATGTCTTCATAGAAAAATGTGAAAGTTTTGAAGGGTGTGAGGGTGAATAATTCAGTATAACAAACCACAACATCATCCAGAATATTTTAAAAGTCAAATTTCTTCCTCAACCAAAATAAATAAAAATAAAAGTCAAAACAGAAATCACAAATTATAACCCCTCCAATTCATTAATCATGACACATTTCTTCCGGGTAATTTCTTTATTACAATCTCTCTTTCCTTTCTTCCTCCTCATAGATTCACATTAAATTTGCTTTTAATCAAACATTATTTTCCTGATTTTTGTTTTTTTATTAGATTTATATTTGCGGTTAGGTGTTTGTACGATTGATTGACGGTACCGTTTGAATTACTGTTTGTATTTTTGTTGATTTTTTTTTTTTTTTTTTTTGATTGCGTATATGTATGAACAGGTTGAATTTGAAGATGATCCATGATCGCAAATGAAGATTTTAGCAATATAGTGATTCCATTTGAGTTTCCAGAAATCGTATTTCGTGATTTTATTCTATATTTCAGGGATTATTTTTTTAAAAAAAAATTGAATTTTGAATTTTGAACTTTTCCTGCAATTGGATTCAATAGAGTAAGTCAAGGAGGATAAATAACAATGGGATATCTCAATTCGGTGGTGTCATCCGGCAGTAAAGTTGATGATGCCCCTGTTGCTGGAGGTGGTCTCAGGTAAAATCTCTCTCTCTATATATATGTGTATATATACATACATACACACAACTGATTTAAATTTCATGGTGTATATATATTTGTTAGATTTTTTGTTGAGGGTCTTGTAATCATCCCAGGTGGAACTATTTATTTAGGTTTTGGGGATTATTGTTTGGATATTTTTCGATTGATGTTTTGATGGATAATGACTACCCGTCCTCTTGAATGTAATTGGCCTTACGATGCACACTGAACAAGAATATAGAATTTGCCTAATAAGTGTTTAAGATCATCTGTGCGGTTTAATTCCTCTATCCATAGAAATAGATGAATATTTAATATAACACTCTGGGATCTTCAACACACCTATATCTGTTTGAAATTATTTCCGTTTGAGTGTTCTTTCTTTGGTGTTCTTTGTGTTATCAAACATTTACTTTAACTGATTTTCACAAGAAATCCATACCGAATCATAATTGTTGTAGCTTGTTGATTCAATTCAAGTGTGTGTGTGTGTGGGGGGGGGGGGGGGGGGGGGGGGGGGGGGGGGTTGGGAGCTGTGATAGGATGTTAAATTAAATGTACACTATGAGTATGTGGGGAATATTTATATTCAAATCGTACGTAAACTCCCTCCATCCCAAAAGGATCTTCCTATTTGACTATTCAAACTTTTTAAGGGTATGAACACTTGCTTCATTAGCCATGTTGTGATTATCCATATTTAAGCCCAAATTGTAGAAATGTGAAGAACTTTTTGGGACAATGAAAAATGGCAAATGAGAAGATCATTCCGGGACAGAGGGAGTATATGGTGCTATTAACAATGCAATCCGGAAGTCTTGGATTGTATTGACCATTCCATAAGGTCTTAATGAAGTTCCACGATGTGGATAATAAGATTGCCTGGCTTGCATCACTTCTAGTTTTCTTGGGAGTCTATCCTACCAAAGAACCTATTGCATTAATCACTGCTCTCGTGCATGATGAGTAAAGTCATTTTGCTTTATTTTTTCTCATTTTTTCCAAAACTTTTCCCACCTATTTGTTCTTTTAATTTTCTTCTTAGCGTTCACATGTTTTTTTCCTTCACCTCTTTTCATTGATGATTCCATATGACGATTGTTGGCCGACCCCCAAATCATCTTGGGACAAAGGCTTTTGTTGTTGAGATTGTGTATTATTCTCGATAACATTACATAAATAGCACCATATTAGATATGTATTATAGATGAATTAACTTTGAACATTTGTCAGTTTTTATTTTCTGTATTTATTGAAATCTTGGTTAATGTTACCAAGTTTGCTAAGAAATCTGGGTGATGGGATGATACTTTTTCCGAAATTTACTTGTGTTCATTTTGTTATCAATACATTAGAAAGCAAGTTGGACATGTTCTCGGGTTTTGTTATATTTGACTTTTAGAGATTCTGGAAACCAGATTGTTTTGTGTTTGTCTGAATCATAAAGAAAGAGTTTTGGATTTGGACCTACTGTGGTTAGAGATTATCCATAGAAATGTCAGCTGTGGACCCTCATTCACTAGATGGCATTGGATCTTTTCTCTACTTTTTCACCTACTACATGAAAAAATTTGGAGAGCAAAATTATCAGTTATGAATCTGGTTTACATTCCATCTTTCCTTGTAAGAAAATTTTCCAAAATGATTAAACTACTATTTTGGATTTATATTTTGATCATGGTACTAAATTCGTGGTACAATGATCACTTACAAATCTGAAATTTCGGTTGGGACAGATAGCTATAACAGAGTTATGTAATGGATGACGGATAAAAAATGGAGGGCGGCGCTTTTATTGATACCATGACATAACACCAGGGTTGAGAAGAATCTGATGAAGGGTATCACTATTTATTGCTCAGTAAACCCATTTTATCACTTCTCCCTCAAACAAACAAGAAGCCCCGTTATTAGATTTAGATAAGATTGAAGTAGGAGATTACTGACATTGTGGATCTTTTGATGAGATTTAGTCTTCAAACTCTCTTCCATTTAATTTGATTTATAATTTGAATCAATATTTGTCTGACACAAGCTCTTCGGATCATGTCTTCGACTTCTACAATCTAGCGTCCATGTATTTCTTTCTCTTAATCGGTCTCCATCGACCATTAGCCTGTCTCTCGAAGATGGAGGCTGATTATTCCTGCGCAGAGACTCATCGCAAAGGAACTGATGTAGGACATATATGGAATAATCTTAAATTTAATTTTTATTTATTTTGATTTTGTTTGTAAATTTCGGACTGCGTAGCTTCTGGTCTTCGTTCTTAATACGCAGGCAGAAAGGACACTTTGTTAGTATGTTTTTTGTGTTCGGTCTGTTGTGCTAATATTCCATGAAATCCATCCATTTGGTAATAGATTGGTCTCTTGTTATAGCCCATCACCTGTTAATTCTCTTTCGGTAAGTGTGCTGTTCTTGATTGTCTTTGTCTAAGGATCCGGTCGGAATCTGGATAGATTCAATTGGTTCGGAAAGAAGTTACAGAAATTGGTATGAGAGTCAAGATGCCTTTCCATGTAAAGATGATTGACTAGCTTGGTAAATAAGATCAGGAGAGGTGCGGAGATGTCTAAATAAGTACTCCCTCCGTCCCATTTATATTTGCTAAATTTGACTTTTTGGTCAACACAAGTGAACTTTGACCAAACATTAAAGTCAATCTAAGCATTTTAGTGAAATTTTTGAAAGTGTTGATGATAAATCACTGGAGATTTATCAATAACATTTTTTTTAGAATTTCATTAGGATGGTTAGATTGACATTAATATTTAGTCAAAGTTTACTTGTGTCGACCAAAAAATTCAAACGTGACCAATATAAATGGGATTGAGGGAGTACAAGAAGTCAAGAAGCCAATCCCACTAAACCATGAATTATAGAATTCTGAACATAGATTATCTTCCCATTTGCATTCCGAGGAACTAGATTTGAGTCAAGATGATAACTGCTCAGCTGGAAGCTTCCAATGTTAGTATGAACATTACCTCTAAATTGACAAGTATAAGCTAGACCTATATAGTAATTCAAAATGATTTCTTTATGATTTATGCCGGTGTTGAATTCTATTTGATTTGATCTTTGGTGCGATTTAGCATTCTCTAAAATTTCCTGTTCAAATTTAAGAATGTTAAGTGTTTCTGGCATCTCTAATTTGTTTCCTGGAACAGTCAAAATGGAAAGTTCAGCTATGGTTATGCAAGCTCCCCCGGGAAGAGAGCTTCAATGGAGGATTTCTATGAGACAAGAATAGATGGTGTGGACGGAGAGACAGTTGGTCTCTTTGGAGTCTTTGACGGTAAGTCTCTTTCACCACCGTTTTCCATGAATATTCTATATTCGGAGTAACAAACAATGTTTTAGCTTTAGTGGCACTAAGTTGATATGCTTTCTGCATGTGAGCTGGGTAATTGCATATCTTATTTTTGGCTTCTATGGCTGGTTGAGGGTGTATCACTAGTAATGATTCTTGTACTCCCAAAAGCTAACACTCCCTCCGTCCCAGAGAGAGAGTCCTACTTTGACTTTCATGGTCAACTCATTAAAATTTGAGCATAACTTTATAAAAATCTAGCTATTGTTATGCAATTCTATAAGTGTTATTGATTCATCATTAGGAAAGCTATCAATAACAATTTTTAGAATTGCATAGAGATAGCTAGATTTTCAGTAAGTTATGGTCAAAAGTCAATTGAGTTGACCACGTAAGTCAAGGTAGGACTATCTTTCTGGGACGGAGGGAATAATCTTTGTCTTTGTCTATCACGGCAGTTGCTTCAAGGATTGATTTCTTCTGCATCTGACATACATGCTTAGTTATTTCCTTTTACATCGTCGACCAAAGTGTTACATATGAATATTTATTGTTCTCTACTGAAACCATCACCTATCCTAATTTTTCAGAATCAATTTGATTATGTTTCTTCCCTCCAGGTCATGGTGGTGCTCGTGCTGCCGAATATGTTAAACAGAATCTTTTTAGTAATCTGATAAGCCATCCAAAATTCATTTCTGACACGAAATCAGCAATAGGTTTGGCTGCTCTTATGTAATTATAGAGTAATCTTTTTATCTCTCGAATTTTGTTAATTGATTAAATACATAACTTTCTTGTGTATTACTTTTGATTGTAGCTGATGCATACAGTCATACAGACTCAGAATTCTTGAAATCAGAAAATACCCAGAACAGAGATGCTGGGTCAACAGCTTCCACCGCCATCCTTGTTGGTGACCGTCTGCTTGTTGCAAATGTTGGGGACTCCAGAGCTGTTATTTGCAGGGGTGGCAATGGTAAGACTTGAAAAAGCTAAATACTCCCTCCGTCCCGAAATGATAGTCCCGTTCCCCCATTTTGGTTGTCCCAAAAAGTTAGTCTCATTGCCAAAATAAAGGCTTCAAAATCACTAAATTTCCAAAACTTTAAACGTAACCTTAAAATGTTGGAAAAGTCAAATGAGACTATCATTGCCAAAATAAAGGCTTCCACATTTGCTTGTTGCAAATGTGTCTGAATTTACTGCAGACAACTTCTGTGAAATACACATCCTCTTCTTTTGGGACGAAGGGCGTGATAAATAATTAAATAAATGAAACATTGATTTATGTATTCAGATGTTACCCATAGTACATGATTGCAATTCTGCACTGCTTTAAGTTTACTACACTGATTGCTTAAGCTTGTATACTATTAAAACTTCTTACTATTTCACTTTCTGCAGCCTTTGCTGTTTCTCGAGATCACAAGCCAGACCAAACAGATGAGCGTAAGCGTATTGAAAATGCAGGAGGTTTTGTCATGTGGGCGGGTAAGAGCATCATTCGATTTGTTTTCACCTACTTCTATTCGTGTTTTCTTTCCATTTTTATCTTGTAGCTTCTGGGATTCTTGATGACTTTATTTTTCTTTTAACAGGAACTTGGAGAGTAGGGGGTGTACTTGCTGTTTCTCGTGCATTTGGTGACAGACATTTGAAGCAGTATGTTGTTGCTGATCCAGAAATTCAGGTCTGATGTCATTTATGCTTAGGCATCACTACTATCTCATTGCGTTTCTTTTTTTGCTTAACACAGTTTATGTAAGCAATCTTTCATTGTGAATCACTATGAATAACAGTGCAAGAATTGAGGTTGACACTTGAAAAGTGAATGGTGATTAGGGAACAATTTCAATCATACTGGAATGTTGCCAGTAAACCATGAAGTTATTATTGTGTTTCTTTATTTACTATTACCAGCGTTACAACTCAAATTTACAACTATGTTTACAAGTTACTATTTCCTTCTTCACACATTTATGACTTCAATGATGTAACTGCTTAAAAAAAGAGTAGTTGTAAATGTGGATAGTATTGGACCATTACTCATTGATTTTAAAGATTCTGCTTTGGTCTCTCTCTCTCTCTCTCCCCCTCCATTATATTGTAAGTGTGTGCATCTAAATATTGTATACACCCCCTATATATGGAAATATGTAAATATGATACTTTTACTTAGCTGTGTATTTCCATATTTTATTTTAAGGTTTTTATATGCATTTATGAAACAGTGAAGTTACTGTAGCCTTTACCATTGTTACAACGCAATTTTTCCATTGAAAATTAATGGGAATTCAGTGATATAATTGGTAAAAGAAGGTAAGTTGTAAATGTGGGTAGTATTGCTTGTCATGTGATTTTAAAATTCAGTATAGGTTTGTCTCCTCGCTTACTCTCTATTCCTCTCTTCTCTCTTTTATGTGTGTGAATATAAATATATATGCATGCGTACATATATAAGTAAGCAAACATGAATAACTATATGGCTGCGTAGTTTCCATCTCTTATTATAAGGTTCATAAATACATTTTACTAGTTTTTGCTCACTGAACGATTGTTTTCTATAGCTTCAATTGGTCCAAGTTTGTGGTAATGTATCATGTGCATAGTAGTTTTACATCTCATTTTTGCAAGACCACAATGGTTTTACTGTTGAATTTTGTCGTGACTGCAGGAGGAAAAGGTTGATAGCTCCCTTGAGTTTCTGATCCTTGCGAGCGATGGATTATGGGATGTCGTGACCAATGAGGTTTGATAAATGTGTTTATCTTTTAAGTCGATGTTGTTTGCGTCATCGTTCTTAGTTTGAAAGATTAAGTGTAAGTTTTACTTTATAAGGATTTAAGTAACTGGATCGTTTATATCATATCCATAAACTTCCCGTTTGTTCGGAACTTTTCATGTGTCTATGTGTGGGTAGGTGAATTTTAGTGAGTTGCCACCTATGTTTAATTCTTTGGAAAACATAAGAAAATCCCTGTTTGAAAAATTCAAGGGTACGGGGGTTAAGTCATGGATTGAGAAGGTGTTTGGTACCCGCCTCGCCCAATCTTACGATTGGTCTTGCTAGGTGTTTATTAGCATGCAAGCAAATAGGAATAATTATATTTGGAATGTTGGGTTTATGATGTTGAAATCAAATCTATGAATTAGAATGATCTCATATCATCAACTTTTCGATGGTGACCTCATTTTGGAAGGAATGAAAAACAAGTAAAAAGCAATTGATCGCATGTGAAAGTAAAACTAGGAAAAGAAGAGTGTAGAACTCATTCCTAACTTTGGGATGAAGCGTCAAATTTCAATAGATTTTGGCAGAGCTTCGCTAGGATCCTTGAGTATTGTGTGTGCAATAGTTTATTTGTGCCGAGTTTATGTATGTAGAAGAACATCCCATAAGAATGGCTAGAGCCTATTTATACGTAAAAGTAGGGAAACCTTTAAGGAAATGATTCCAAAGATTTATGTAAATCAAATTTTGGATTTTGGTGAGGATAAAAGATATGAAAAGATCACGAAATCAGTTAAATAAGGACACAAACATGTGGAATCCTGGTAGAAGGAAACTAAAGAAGTTCAAAGACCTTGTTAAGCAAGGAAACTGATTAGAAACATATCATATATTATGATCTGCTAATTTGGAGTTCAATGATATGCATTAGCTCTAACTTTACGAGCATTGTACTAGTGTTCTTTGCTAGCAGTTCTTTTTTTGTTTTTTGTATGCGTGTGTATATCTGTTTCTACTAGAATCAAAAGTATACTTTTCTGAACACATTTAAAAGATTTCTAGCTTTGTTTGAATAAAATGAAAAGTCAAATTGTTAATTCATTTGTATTTGAAACCAAAACATATACTCCCTCCGTCCCATAACAATGGGCACTGTTTGACTTTTTTGGTCAACTGAGTCAATCTTTGACCATCATTTTATGAATATCTAAATATTTCTATGAAATTCTAAAAATTGTTATTGTTTCACTATTAGAAATACTATCATTAACAATTTTTAGAATTGTCTAGAGATATCTAGATATTCATAAAATTATGGTCAAAGATTGACCTAATTGACCAAAAAAGTCAAAGTGTGCCCATTGTTATGGGACGGAGGGAGTAGACATTTTAGGTGATTTATGCCTAAGAACATTTGATAGAGAGAATAACAAATATTTTGAAGAGATACTATTTAACTATAACAATTGTAAGTTAGTAACTTTGGTAATGAGTACAAGTAGTATTTGCATGGTTTATTAGAAGCTTGCCTTGGGCGCAATCTCATTTGAAATTTGAGTCTCCCGGCTGGCTTGATTTTATGGTTAGCATGGATCTTGGCTTACCATTTTTCTAGGCTGTGTAATGTATGCAGCTTTAAAAATTGGCAATAACACTAACAAATACTTCATCCGTTCTGGAAAGATAGTCCCATTTGACTTTTGATGGTCAACACAAGTGAACATAGACTAAATATTAATGTCAATCTAACCACTCACTCGCTTTCTCAAGGATGATTAGTAGCATTTGGTCAAAGTTTACTTGCGTTGACCATCAAAATTCAAATGAGTCTATCTTCTGGGTCGGAGGTAGTAATTTAATGTTTGGGGAAACGAATGTTTGGTCTATCACCATTATTAAAGACGGTTGTCTTGAAATTAATGATGACATTAGAACACCACCGGCATATCATTTGGAAAACATACTTCCTCCGCTCAAGACGACTGCCCCATTTCCCCTTTTTGTTAGTCTCAGGAAGTTAGTCCCATTTCCAAAATTAAGTCAAAATCACTGGATTTCCAACACTTATGATATAGCCTTAAAATGTTTGAAAAGTCAAACGAGACTATCATTTTGGGACAGATGGAGTAAGTAACAAGGACTAATAGGTGTCACCTTCTACTTATTTGCCTTTTTTTCTATCAAAGAGCTGTTTTGGTAGTTATAATAATAATGTGCTTGTTAATCTTTTCCTCCTCAGGAAGCAGTTGGAATGGTGAAACCAATCGAGAGTCCGGAAGAGGCGGCAAAGAGGCTGATGCAGGAAGCATATCAGAGGGGGAGTGCTGATAACATCACCATTGTTGTCGTTCGCTTCTTGGACGGGTCCCACCCTAGCGCCTCTCGTTGACAACACATACTTTCTCTCTGAAACTCTTATGGAGGTGTTGTGTATTTAGATATTATCCCAGATATATTGCCAGTTTGCAATACTAGTAGCCAGCTTTAGAAACAAAAGAATCAGAGGTTTTTCTTCATCTTTGTTTTACACTTCTAACTGTTGTGGATACATACAGCACTTTGGTCTCTTCACTTGAGTTGTACCCTCCTCCGTCCCGAAAAAAAAATAGTCTCACTTTGACCTTCATCGTCAACTTAATTCAACTTAACGATAAACAAAGTGAGACTGACTATCTTTTCGGGACGGATGGAGTAAATATGGATTTATGAGTTTGTGTGTTGGATACTTGTATGACTTTTCAGTCTGGCCTTTTCTTCCAGGCTTACTTATTAGCTCAACTAATGATGTGCTTGGATAGTTGCTTTGTTGACTTTCTTCCTACTTAATTTGCCTCCCATTTGTGTCATTTTGTTTCTCCCTCCAACTACTAGTATACTCTTTCCGTCCATACTTATTGCTACCAAATAGGATGCACAGGAAATATGTTGAAAAATTAAGTATTGTAAGTGGGTAAGAGAGAAAAAATAAGTTAGTGAATAATTGTTGTGACCAGATGTGAGAGATAAAAGTGAACATTTTAGATAAGTAGCAATAAGTACGAGACGTCGAAAATGAAAATAAGTAGCGATAAGTATGGGATCGAGTGAGTAGTTGCTTTGTTGACTTTCTTACAATCTCATTTATATTTAAATTTTAGTAATTATTACACCCTCTTCTAATGTGATTTTTGGTATTCTTTCTCGAGTTTATTGAGTGTAAATATTTCCACTCATTTTACTACAAAAGCCCCTAACTTTCAATTTCTAACTGGTTGAATTCAACCGATTTCGCGTTTAGCGGCCGCAATATAAAATTTTATGAAAATTAAAATTTCATGAAAAAAACGCATTAAAAAAAAAAAACTCAAAAATATATTTTTAAAATTTGATTTTTAGAAAATACACTCCCTCCTTCTAATGTAAAGTTGAATTAAATTCTAAAGAGTAATTTTTGTTGCTATATTTTAGCAATGTCAACATAGGTGTCACTAGCTTAATGGATGGTGATAAGTAGAATTCTACATGGAATTATGACATGTAATTCCATGTGGATTATTGTGGGATTTCATAAAAACTCTCCTATATTATATATACAGATTTTGTGGCAAATATTCATATATAATCTTATAATCTTGTAATCATCTCTCCTAACATTTAGTTTTTCATGTATAAACAGATTAGTGAAAAGAATTTGCTAAAAAATAATGTAGTAACAAAGGTTTTACCAAAAAATACATTCATTATGCGACATTTTTTTTTTTAAATGAACATTTATTTTGAAATAGGAATAAAGGGAGTAATAAACTTAGAAAAAAATTGAGAGAACTCACGGTTTGGAGTAATGAATTCAACCTAGACATGCCCAGAATTATCTACTGCCTATTGTGAAGTTAATAATAATAAATAAAGAGGTGGTCTCTTGTGAGAACATCTAGATTCGTCTCATAGAAGAGACGGGTCGACTCATGATCCGTGTACAACATTCTCCGCGAAGCATAGGATCTCAACTCATGCTCCACTCAAAATTTGCCAAGTGGCAGCGACCCATGGCCCAAATTTTATTTTATTTTTTTCAGAAAAAAACAAAATTTCGTTTTTTTTTTCTTTTAGTTTTTATATATATATTTTTTTGCCATCTTTTTTCGTTTACCAAAAGTAATACTTAGTATAACTAAATGTAACAACTGTGTTACTCATAAAGTAACATTGTTTATAAATAAACGTAATACCAGTTTTACAAAAAAAAAAAAAAAAAAAAAACTCATTTTACTCATCTTTCAAATGTAATACTAACTATAAATACGTGTAACACTAACAATAACTAAATGTAATTATCGTTATACTGAAATGTAATAGTGTTTTCCAGAATATTTTTTTTTTTTTTAGTATTTTGGATTTAATTTTGAAAGAAAGTAACATTTGAAAAATAACAACTTATATACATGAATGTAATTATTTGTACAAGTAAATGTAACACTTTAGTAGATGAAATTGTAACAGATTTCTATAGATAATGTAATACTTTTACATGTATCATGATAAATTGAACCTATTGTAACTTATTATTTGAAAACATATGGATATATTATTATGCAAGTAAACGTAACTGTTTTACAATGTTATTATACAAGTAAAATGTAACATTCATTTATAAAAATTGTTACTTTCTTATTTTTTACATTGTTACTAACACAAGTGTTTTTAGTTCTAAAGTGTAAAGGGTTGAATTATTACTTTTCTATACATATGTGTTACAGTTATGTATAAACATTGTTAGATGTAAGTAACACGTTCGTTACATTTTAGTTATAATAAATATTACTTTTGGCAAATGAAGAAAACATTAAACAAAAAACTGTTACTTTCCTGTATATATGTATTACTATTATGTATACAAACTGTTACATATAAGTAGCACGTTTGTTACATTTAGTTATAGTAACGAAGGTATTTTGAGCAATAACCTAAAATTATTGCTCAAAATACCTTCGTGCTAACAGCAAAAAAAAATAGGACTCTTACTCTGGGACAGAGGTAGTATTATTTTTGGCAAACCGAAAAAAGACCAAAAAAAAAAAATATAAAAACTAAAAAACTTTAAAGAAAAAAAAAATTTGCCCACGGGTCATGGGTCAAAAATGACCCGTCTCTACTATGAGACGGGTCATGGTGTTCTCATACAAGTTTTTGTCATAAATAAAATGTTTTCGGCAATAATTTTCCTGTCTTTCTTATTTTGGAAATTACATTTTAAAAGGTGTTATGTTAAGGCGGAAAGAAAACTCCAAACAAGTGCATTCTTACAGGTATCTGATTCCAAATTTTGAAATTTATATAGAACCGCAATATTGGCCCGGTTTCATATTTTTATTACAAAAGTCTGACTTTGAACCTAGCTATGAGAAAATATTTTTTAAAGGAAAATCAAGATTTTGATTTTTTTTTTGGGCAAATTGCCAATTAGTTACCTGAGTTTGTCGTCAAGTTTCAATTAGTTACCCAGTTTGTGTTTCGGTCAATTTAGTTATTGAATTTGTCTTTTTGTTTCAATTGGTGTAAAATCCGTTTGTTTGTCAAAAAACTAACGAAAATTGATGAAAAACGTAACAAAGTTCTTTCAAAATTGCAATGATCAACCCTAAAGTTTAAATTATTCCATTACACCCCCAAACTAACGAATGTTAAAAGCTATCTTCTTTCTCAAAACCCGGTCATCACCACCACCCAAATCCGGCCACTACCATAACCACCTATCTTCTTTCCAGCGGCGATCCTTCCCCTGCACACCATATTTTCCGGCAATTGTCCATATTTTCCGGCGAAAAAAAAAGCAAAAAATCGGACCAGAAAAAATATGATTCCTGCTTCGTTAACCGTTGGATCGTCTTCAAACTTCTGGGGAATGTTCGCATCACCTAGGTGAACTTTTTCACCGTTGGGATCTACCAAAAAATCACCGGAGAGGGAGATAAGTCCGCCGGAGCGAGAGAAAGGCGATTTTTGGGAGATTTTCGCCAGATTTTTTCCGGCGGACTTATCTCCCGCTCCGGTGATTTTTTGGCAGATCCCAACGGTGAAAAGGTGCGCCTAGGTGATGCGAACATTCCCCAGAAGTTTGAAGACGATCCAACGGTTAACGAAGCAGGAATCGTATTTTTTCTGGTCCGATTTTTTGATTTTTTTTTCGCCGGAAAATATGGACAATTGCCGGAAAATATGGTGTGCAGGGGAAGGATCGCCGCTGGAAAGAAGATAGGTGGTTATGGTAGTGGCCAGATTTGGGTGGTGATGATGACCGGGTTTTGAGAAAGAAGATAGCTTTTAACATTCGTTAGTTTGGGGGTGTAATGGAATAATTTAAACTTTAGGGTTGATCATTGCAATTTTGAAAGAACTTTGTTACGTTTTTCATCAATTTTCGTTAGTTTTTTGACAAACAAACGGATTTTACACCAATTGAAACAAAAAGACAAATTCAATAACTAAATTGACCGAAACACAAACTGGGTAACTAATTGAAACTTGACGACAAACTCAGGTAACTAATTGGCAATTTGCCCTTCTTTTTTTTTTTGTCAAAAACTAAAAAAAAAAACACGTTTTTCTATAAGATATGGAAAAACGTGTTTTTGAACCGAGCCGAACCGGACCCGTGGCATTTTAGTAAATACCGGAGGTTTCTCAACTCATATTGGTAGTCGCTAACTCTGATACTGGCACTGCTAATAGATTACCGACTTTTATTTAATACAGGCGCTGACACGCACATGTGTTGGCACTCCTTGTAACTAATGCTACCTATACCAGTTTAACGTCAGCATTAGTGTTTTTGAGTGCCAGGTACATGTGTTGGTACTCTTTCTAACTAATGATGGTTGTTCTGTTAATGCCAACATTAGTATTTTTTAGTGTCAGGTACATGTGTTGACACTATATCTAACTAATGCTGACACTCAGTCTAACGGATATTGTCAGTCCAATTTAGCCTGGTTTAAAAACACGTTTTTCTCACTCATTAAAAAACACATTTTTGTTAAGGCTACTACTATTTTGTGAGGGAAAAATATGAAATATACCCCCCTGCACTTAGGTCAAAGATGCATATATGCCCTTATACAAGTTAATTGTCATATTAACCCTTGTACTTAAGAAAAATGTGAGAAGATCAGGACACCATCATCTTTCTGTCCAAGTTCTTACGGAATTGCTGACTAGGCATTCTAGTTGGTCCATGAATTATATTACGTGGAAAAAACCAGTCAAAGTGGAATTTGCGAGGTATGATAGGCTTAAAACTACGTCGTTTAGACACGTATTTAAGGACTAAACTACAACGTTTAATTAGAGGGGTAAAATATCAATCCAAAAAAAAAATATTTTTGAAATAATGAAAGGATAAATTAAAAAATAATTATTTATAATTAGCACCCCTCATTCTTTAATCCCATCTATGCTTACAAAAAAACAATAAAAAAAAATTCTAATCCCTGTCTTCCTCACGGACGCACATTGTCTTCTTCACGAACAACCTTTCTTCACCATCAAACCGAATCGGAGAAAACCCAACTCATCGGCGGTGAAATTTTCAGTGGTCTCAAATCCTTAGACCAACTGAGCAACAACAATGACTGAAAATGGAGCTCGCCTGACAAATCTCCTAGACCTCACCATGCAATTCTACTCTCTGTCTCTCCCTCTCAACCCCCACTTCCCTGTTGCCCCTTCCTTTCTTTCGCAAGATTTTCACCTGATCTGATCTAGGTTTCTTTGAAGATCTGGGTTTCTTCGATTGTGGCAGAATCTTTAATCTAGGTTTCTTTAATCTGAAGTTCTTCGAATTTGGCTTTCCCTTTGAATATGGGGTTCTTCAAATAGATGAGAAAGAAGATGAAAATGGTGGGATTAATCTCGGGTGTCCTTGAATATGCCGAATTTGAATTTTGTTATTCATAATCTATTGGAAAAATTGCACCAAAAATCATCCAACCTTATGAGAACTGTGGATTTCATACCTAAATTATTTTTCGTTCCATTTTTTGTACTAAACTATTTTTCGATTGCACCGGAAGTCACTCCCCCTAACGCCGTGACTTTTTAAAGAGCATTGAACTTTCATATATGCACAATAAGCCCTTATAGTCAACAATATATTTAAATATAAGCCTCTTAAAGAGCATTGGACTTTTTTACACTTGTTCTTCCATTTGTGCCTCTCAAAAAAAGGCATGTGCAAGTCACATGGTCATTTTAATGGCTAAAAAGGCACGGCGTTAGGGAGAGTGACCTCCGGTGCAATAGAAAAAAAATTTAGTGCAAAAAGTGGAACGAAAAATAGTTTATGTATGAAATTCACAGTTCTCATAAAGAACTTTTTGATGATGTGAAAACTTGCTTCACTAGTCATGTTTTGTATATGCACCTTTATGCCTAAATTGTAGAAATGAGAAGAACTTTTTCAGACAATGAAAGATGGCAAATGAGAAGATCATTTTGGGACGGGGGGAGTATTTCTGTATTTACTTCAAAGTGAAGATTTTGTAATGGAAATAATAAAGTTACAAAAGATGGCTATGGCTACAAAATGTGGCTTACAAAATAAGGTTTCATAATTTTATTGGTGTTTTTAATTAGAGTGTATCGGGTCCACTAACGATGCAGCCAATGAATATCACAACCACATCTTGTATCCTTCATTTTGTAACCATCTTTTGTAAGCTTATCATTGCCCAGTTTGTAAAGGTTGATATGTGGATGCATGTTAGTGGGTCACCAAAATGAAGGTTTTGTAATAACTGAATGAAAAAGACACGGTAACGGATTTATTTGTAGTATTCACCTGCAAAGAAAAAAAAAAAAACAAAGAAAAAAAAAAAAGAGAGAAAAATGTCACTGCAAAATCTCTCTTCCCTTCCTTGGTTCCCGTGTCGTCTTCTTCCCCCTTCCCACTCCCTCCTTTTACATATCCAGTCATGGCCTTCACGTTCCTCCATCTGGGTATTTATTTAATCAATTTTATGAGCAACCCTTTACAATGGAAAGTCAACACACTTTTTTTGTAACATTAAAAAGATATTTTTAGCTCAGTTATTGTCTCTACACTCCTCCCTCTCTCTCTCTCTCTCACACACACACACACACACACACAAACACGTACTAGTACAGATTCAAGAAAAATGTTTGAATTTTCTTCACTTCCTGCAAATCGTGTACATTTTTTAAAACAATTTTCTTAGATAAAGTTGTAAAGTAGTAGTGATTAAATTGAAGGAATGAGAATCACTGTTCTGAAAAAAACCTTGGATCCAACTTCAATTTAGAATGAACATCAAGAAAGAGAAGCTAGTGAGGTAATTTTCTACTACCCTTTTCCCTGTTTATTGAAATTATTTCATTAATTTTGAAATGGGTTTATTATTTTTTGATATACTATTGAAAAAGAAAGATGCTTTTTTTCTGAGATTGTGTTATTTTTTTTGTTTTGGTACCCTTTTCTCTAATAATGTGAGATTTGATTCATAACCCACATAGGTTTTACAACGAGGGAAAGCAAAACCTAGAGGGTTTACAAAATTTGCCTGAATACAACAAGATTTCATCAGCACCATTGTTGAGAAGTGATGGGGGTGGAAATGTTGATAGAGATAGAGCAACAATTGGAACAAGATTTGGTCCGAAAGGGTCAAAAATTTTCCCGGAAAATCATAAGAATCAAGGAAAGCGAATTCTTGATCCTGGAAGTGAAGCCATTCTGCAATGGAATAGGATATTCCTTTGCTCTTGTTTTTTAGCACTTTTTGTGGATCCATTGTTTTTCTACCTTCCTTCTGTTAAGAATGATGATGGTGTTGGGGTTCCTTCTTCTTCGTGTATGATGACTGACTTGAATTTGGGGATTATTGTTACTTGTTTAAGAACTATTGCGGATGCATTTTATTTATTACATATAATTATCAAGTTTAGAACAGCTTATGTATCCCCGAGTTCGAGGGTTTTCGGTAGAGGTGAACTTGTAATGGACCCACACAAAATCGCGAGGAGGTATCTCAAGTCTGATTTCATTGTTGATGTTATTGCAACTCTGCCTCTTCCTCAGGTATCTGATCTAGTTTTATTTATTTTCAATAGATTTTTTTTCAATACTTCCATTCCAAATTGTACTAGTTTTGGTGTTTTGTTGTTTATAAATGGTTTTGGCCTTTTGACCCGCTGTAATATTATGAAGCTCCGGTTTTACCAATCCATGTATTATTATTATTTTTTTTAGCATTTTTAACAATCCTACTATATATACGCATTCAGTCTCACGTTACCCCCTAACAAAATTTGGTGAATGTTGGAGACACTTGCACACGGATTTGGAGTGGTTATCGAATATCCGAGTTGTGGGTTGGTGCAGTCAAGAATCTAACTTTTTAGGATGTCGTTAGTTTTGGCAAATTCTCGTTAGTTTTATTAAGGGGGTAAGGTTAAATTGAATGTGTATGTAGTGTAAGATGGTTAAAACTGCTAAAATAATACATGGATGGTTAAAACTAGAGCTTTTCATCATATAGTACAGTGGGTCAAAAAGGTGATAGGCCTACTTTTTATTGCCTTTCAATCTTCTACATGTAGCTTAAATTAACTTGGAACTCAAAATTCTTAAAACAGATTGTCATATGGTTCATTATACCAGCAATCAGGAGCTCCCATGATGATCATACGACCAATGCCCTTGAATTGATTGTCCTATTTCAGTATATTCCCAGATTATATTTGATCTTTCCGTTGAGTTCTCAGATAATCAAAGCTACAGGAGTTGTTACAAAGACTGCTTGGGCTGGCGCTGCATATAATCTTCTACTTTACATGTTAGCTAGTCATGTATGTCACTTCTCTCTTACACACTCAATTCATATCTTTTTTGTTTAATTCATTTACTCCTTTCAGTCACATTCTCAATGATTTTCATTTTGTAATTGATTGTGGGCCAAACTCCATTTTCACTCATTGCATTTTCATGGGTATATCACTTTGGTTTAATTTCATTTTCAACCAACCACATTACTTTGGACCGACTTTCACTTTAACCATTATACTTATTGTCTTTGCACGAAAACCACTATACTCTTGGAAATGTTCGTCCATGCCCCTGAAGGTTACCCCGTTAGATTATAATGGATGGAAAATTTTAATTATTCACACTTCCAACCCTAAAATTTCACATTGAGGGGTGGAAGAGTGAAACTAAGTTTTTCATCCATTATAATCTAACGGGGTTAACGTTTTTGGGCTGGGTCGAAGATTTCCCATAGTGTAGTGTGTATTGTACAAAAAAATAAGTATACTGGTTAAAGTGAAAGCCAAGTCAAATTACTGTGGTTGAAAACGAAATTAAACCTTTCACTTTTATCGTTTTACTTTTTTTCTTTCAAAAGTACCGCTATAGTTTTGAAAATATGTCATTTTGACCCCCCAAAACGGGCTAGCCACAGATTCGGGGTTAAAATGGTATATTTTCCTATATACACTGTTTTTTTAAAAAAGAAAAAAAAATGCTAAAAGTGAAATACCCATCTATATTACAATAGAAAGCAAGAATAACCGCTACACAAAGAGCGGTTAAGATTGAAACTTTAAAAATGATCTAACGGCTTAAAATTAATTTAAAGTAACCCACTATCTCACTCCTCACGGTAGTTATGTAACCTATCCACTCTAAAAAGAGAAACTTTCAATGGTTTGGATTGGTACAAGAGATTATTTTTTGAAAAAAAAAGACGGGTACAAACATAATAGAAATGCAAAAAAAAAAAAAAAAGTGATTTTGGGTTATGGAAAAGAGGAATTGAGTTGAGTTTAAGGGGTTTTATGTGAGTGGACAAAATTAAATAGGATTCTTTCTTCCTTTTCATACTGTCACCGTTCCAGTGGCACGGGTAAGAATACTAGTGAAGATACAATGGATGAAAATGAAGTTTGGCCTTGACTGAGAAAAACTCTTTCTCGAAATAATTGAGCCTCTATTTTGGTAGGTGTTAGGGGCATCTTGGTACTTGCTTTCGATTGAGAGGCATGCTACCTGCTGGAAATCTGCTTGCAGAAGTGATTCAGGATGTTCACTTCGTTATTTGGATTGTGGTTTCTTAAATGACGATGATAGGAAGAAATGGGCTAATACGACAACCTTGTTTCAAACTTGTGATCCTCAAAATACTTCAGTTTTCAAGTATGGTATATTTGGAAATGCTGTAACAAACCATGTTGTCTCCGCTCACTTCTTTGACAAGTACTTCTACTGTTTGTGGTGGGGCCTACAAAATTTGAGGTATGACTTAACAAACAAACATGCTATTTTTGTTTATAATTGTGCAAATAGGTATTTTTTTACAATTATAGTAGTGACTGATTTATGAACGAATATGCCAAACTGCCTCTGTGTCGAATAAATCTCAGGCTTCTATTCTTGTTATCTAATTTTATTCACTACAATTAAAGCCGTATCATAATGCTTAAACTATTACTCTGCTTGGACTTTTTACTTATTTGTTAAAAAAAAATAAAAAAAAAATCTAGTTTTCTGTTAAGATAATGTTTTTCCTTTACTTCCTCTTTATTTATTTAATGTGGTGCGTCTAGTAGCTCTAACACTATTCCTCTGCTTGGACTTTTCACTTGACTCATATCTTCAATATTATGGTTTCCTTTTTGAATCACAAATTTGAAATTATATTTACTATTTTGGAGAGCTGATCAGTAATTTGCATGTCGTTTGCTGTCTACAACTTGCAGTTCCTATGGACAGACTTTGTCGACAAGCACGTTTATTGGAGAGACCTCATTTGCCATACTCATTGCTATATTGGGGCTCGTCTTGTTTTCCCATTTAATTGGAAACATGCAGGTTCTGAATTTTATTGCGTTTTTTTCCTCATAAATTCTCAAGCACTGTTCTTTCTGTCTTTTTTTGTGCATTCCATAGTTTTTCAATTTGGATAATTTAGTCAAGATTCTTGAAACATTTTGTCTATGATGCTATATATATTGATGCTAAAATATAGTCCACTGAGGGAAGGAAGAGGGAGGTGTTTAGTATTGTTCAGAAGTTGCTGAATAACAGAGCTTTAAATTTGTAAATCATGTACCCGAATTTGGAACTGCTGCTGCGGTGCATTTCTGCAGCAATGGCCCAAATTGTGCGACCCCTGATTTAGCATCAACGGCCTAGATGTATGGGTCAAATTAACTTGATCAGGAAAATCTTCTTAGAGTAATCTCAAAAAGGAAATAGTTGAAACCAGGATTCTCAACACAAGCGATGCAGAAACAATGCGATATTTGATTTCTGTGTTATTTGTCTTGCTAGTACAATGTATTTATAGACTAAAAATACTGACAATAAAAGAAAGGGGATTACCAAATATGAAATGAAAACCTAAGGAAATTCCTAATACGGAAATAAAATAACTAAACTAAATACAATTAAAGGAAAAATAAACTAATTCAAAAACTAATTAAGAAAACCATATCCCAAGTCAAATAGAACCAATCCTAATATTATTCAGATTCCGCCCGTTCTGCATCACAAAGAATATAGAAAAACGATGATTGTAGCAATGAATACGAAAATTTACTTGCAGCAAGGTTAGAAGTGTCAAGAGATATTTCCCGGGATATGAAGCTGTAGGCCTCCCTGATGAGAATCTAAGAACGCTCGACTTTAGTTACTTTATGGCAGATTTTAATTGTGTATGCCTAAATACTGACTTCACCACTATATCTTGGTTTTCTTTGTTATATTCAACCCATCCAACAACTTCTATGTTGGTCTATCCATAAATAAAACTCTTCATTTTCTTTTCTTAGAAAATTTTGACACCCTTCCCTTGTGTTGTTTATGTCAAATGAGAATGTTGTTTTGCTGTTATCTGTTTTCATCTCTCTTACTCCTCTGTCTCATAATGAATGTCCCAAAAATGTTCAGATTTACTCTTGATCAAGACATTTATTTTGGGATGGAGGTAGTGCTTTTTTTCTGTCTTACTTGTATTTGACATCTCACTCATATTTGACGTCCTTTATGTTGTTCTTCTCATGCATTCGTTTACATGCTTTACATTCACGCGCAGACTTATCTGCAATCAATCACAGTGAGGTTGGAGGAGTGGAGGCTAAGGCAACGAGACACGGAGGAGTGGATGAGGCATCGCCAACTTCCCCAAGACTTGCAACAACGTGTCCGGAGGTTTGTACAGTACAAGTGGGTTGCAACACATGGAGTTGACGAGGAATTGATTCTAAGAGCCTTACCTTCAGATCTTCGTCGAGACATCCAACGGCATCTCTGTCTCGACCTCGTCAGACGCGTAAGATATCTACCCTAGTTTTATATTCCGTCTTTTTTTGAAAGGAAATATTTTACCATTTGGGGTTTCCTACTTTTCATACTCGCAACACTTCCCCACTAATAACATTATTATACATTTTTCCTTAAACACATGTGTCTGCAAAAAAAAAAAAAAAAAAAAAAAAAAAGCCCTTTTCAAAGGCGACCCCATTTAATAGAAAAAAAAGAAGAAGTACCGTTTAATAGAAAAAGAAAA
Organism: Campanula takesimana; assembly: GCA_026119855.1. Classification (NCBI taxonomy): domain Eukaryota; kingdom Viridiplantae; phylum Streptophyta; class Magnoliopsida; order Asterales; family Campanulaceae; genus Campanula; species Campanula takesimana. The sequence goes on from JAOWBW010000058.1 coordinate 744,617, forward strand.
AAAAGAGTTGGATTTCTTTAAGAGGGGGAAATCCCGTGAAGGTACAAGCAAGTAAAGCTACATTTGTCAAAAGTTTGACTTTTAAAAGGCGACTTTGAATGGAGGAGTCTATGTTTTCCAAGAAAAAGAAAAATACAGAAAAAAACACAAACACAAACACAGAATGACTGCCATGTGATCTTGCTAGCTAGCTAGGCAATATCAGATTATTCAATTAGATGTACTCGTGTATTTTCAGGTCCCCTTTTTCTCACAGATGGACAGTCAACTACTCGATGCAATATGTGAGCGTCTCGTTTCATCTTTATGTACCCAAGGCACCTACATAGTTCGTGAAGGAGATCCTGTTACCGAAATGTTATTCATCATAAGAGGAAGACTAGAAAGCTCCACTACAAATGGGGGACGGACAGGTTTCTTCAATTCAATCACTTTAAGACCTGGAGATTTTTGTGGGGAAGAACTTCTAGCTTGGGCATTGCTCCCAAAATCCACCCTCAACTTACCTTCATCCACAAGAACAGTGAAATCCCTTAATGAAGTAGAAGCTTTTGCATTAGGAGCGGACGACCTTAAATTTGTCGCTAATCAATTTAGACGCCTCCACAGTAAAAAACTACAACATACTTTCCGTTTCTATTCTTATCATTGGAGAACATGGGCCGCTTGTTTTATTCAAGTTGCTTGGCGGAGATTCAAGAAGAGGAAAATGGCGATTCATCTTAGTATGAAAGAATCGTTTTCTTTTCCTGCTGATGAAGATGAAGATGGTGATGATGATTATGTGAATAATAGTGGGCCCACATCAACGAGAACGAATAATTCTCAGGTGAAACAGAATCTGGGTGTGACAATATTGGCTTCAAGATTTGCTGCTAATACGAGAAGAGGCGTGCAGAAATCGAAGAATAATGTTGAATTGCTTAAATTACAGAAGCCGGAAGAGCCGGATTTCTCAGTTGAGCCAGATGATGAGTAGCTGAAAACTTGAGGTTATGATTGGCTACTCATTTCCAAAGTCGTAGTTTTTTTTTTTTTTTTTTTTTTTTTTGTAGATTACGACAAGGGGTATAGGAATACCAAATTTCTGCGTTTATACTATGCTTGATCACGAAAATATACGAGTAAATACGCAACATTTGTTCGAAATATGTACTTTATAATGCTGAAATCTTTTTTTTTTTTTTCAAGTCTTTGCTAGTTGGATCATTGTTTGATCCATATCAAGTAGGTTTTGAGAAGCTTTTTAGAAGGAAGAAAAAGCTTGATATGTAAGAAAATTGTGGAAGCAAGAAAGTGAATTAGTGGGATGCAGTTTTGAGTCCTCTTTTAATCTGTAATGTAATGCAGTGCAGCAGAAGTTTGAATGTTGAATGATCCTCAAGTAAAAATTGACTAGAGATTGAGTTTTTAAAGTGTATACTCCCTCCGATCCAAAATAACTACTCTTTCCGTTTTATTTATTTTGGCCACTTTCCATTTTTAAAGGTCAACACAAATGAAATTTGACCAATCACTAATATCAATCTAATCATTGTAACGAAATTATAAAAGTTGTTTTTTAATTAGGATGATTAGATTGATATTTTAATCAGGGCCGGTTATGAGGCAGAACATTCAGTGCAAAGGCACTAGGCCCCCAAATTTTATTTCAAGCCCATATGTATTCTTAGGCCCACTGCAGAATCAATGGCAATTACGTAATAGCCTTCCTTTCAGTAATCACCGTTATTTGTTGTGCTTAAGCAAAAATTTAACTTTTATATAATATTACTTATATATTATTTATGTTTTTTATGTGTGTGTAATTTTTGAAATTTAAAGGGCCCCATATTCGTTCTAGCACCGGGCCCCAAAATTTATTGAGACGGGCCTGATATTAATATTTGGTCAAAGTTCAATAGTGTTGAACATCAACACAACAGTCAAAAGTGGCAAAATAAAATAAAATATGAGACTGAGGGATATCTTTTTTTTTCTAGATTATTTTTTTTATCCAATAAGTGTCGTTTTAGGTTAAAAAGACATTAAATTTATTGCACTATATTCATTGTTGTATTGAGTGAAAAAAACAATAAATGTGAGAAAAACAACTAAGGGTAAATTTGGTACCTTTTCACTTTCAGTTGTAGTACTAGTAATAACAATTAACGGTAAATTAGGTTTAAAAAAACATTAAATTTGTTGCATTATATTCATTGTTGTATTGATTTTGAAATTATGTCAGTTTTACTATTTTAAGTTAAAAAAAGGTAATTTTTTCATTTTGAATCCTTTTTAATTTAAGAAAAATAACACTATCGTCATGTTTGACTCATTTTTATTTGAAAAAAATAATAATTTTGGCTTCGCCACTGACATTGAGAGCTATTATTGAAAGTGAACTAGTATGTCAGCCTTCTTCATATTTTATTTGATAATTTTAATGATGTCTCACTATTGCTATTATTACTATTACCATTGTTTAACATGTGATTGAAAGCTAAATGCAAAATTTACAAAAAGCAACAATGTGTTGAATTATTGAGTCATATGGTTGAAATACTAAGAAGATGAGTAATAGGTAGACATGGACAGTTTATGCTTTATGAACCACTTGTTCACGGTTTGCCAAAAATTAAAATCATTTATAAACTGTTACCTCTTGGTTTACGTTTTTACGGTACGGTTCACCAATTCATCCGGTTCATTTTTTTAAAAAAAAAAAAAAAACATTTTGAGTAGTTTTTAAGCAATTTCTTAAAAAGTTTTTTTTTTTTTGATAGATTATAAAAGGTAAATTCTATATACAAGGCATACTACATACAAGGCACCAATAATGGCAAAACTACCATTCGCGTGTCGTGTGCAAAAGGACGACTTGAAGGCTTCATGTCGTGTACTAATACACGAGATAAACTAATTGTATAAAATGTCCAGTCGTGTGAATTTATACGAAATATACTATACTATGTCACACAAACATACACGAAATTCATATGAATAGGTCGTGTAAGTTCATACGACATGTTGTCACACATGTCGTATTAAAGCACACGATATAAAGCCCTATGCTCGTGTATATTCATGCGACATGTCAAAATGAAGGTGTTCTTCGATGATTTGCAACACGATGTTAATGATACGTATATGCTATGTTAAATTATTGAATTGTGTTGTTAATTGAGCAAAATTTGTACACTTAGACATGACAAGTAGCAAACATCATATTGGATCATACAATATCATATAACCTATCACATTTTAAGTGATACCACTTTATTTATAATCCCCTAACAAATGATTGTGGTGTTATGTTTCTAATCAAGATTATATTTAAAGAGGTAATTAAACATGTTATAATACATCATACAATATCATATATAACCTATCACATTTATTAGGTTAAAGTGATACCACTTTATTTATCAACTAACAAACGATGTTATGATGTGCATATACTATGTTAAATTAATGTATTATGGTGTTATATTTCTAATCAAGATTATATATAATGAGTTAATTAAACATGTTATATAACGAGTTAAGTTGTTTCGATGATTTGCCAAACGAGGTTAATGATAAGTTGTACATTAGAGGAATACCACTTACTCAAGATTATATATTTGAAACTATCATATTTGTTAATCATGATTATATGTTTCTTGTTATAATAAGTTGAAAAACAAACAATGATTACATATATGAATGAACCAACATCACACAATATCATATAACCTACCACATTTATTTATAATTAAATTTTTCTTTTTGATAAGGTGTTTCGTGTGGTCATACACGACATGTAGTAAGACATTTCGTATGAACTATACACGAGTTAAGACATTATATCTCGTGTATTGTTCATACGAGATCAATACCAGAAACAAAACTATTTCGTATAAATTTATACGAAATGTACCATAGTGTCTCGTGTATATACACACGAGATACACCCAGAACACTTAAACCCCCCATAAACCTTACCTCTAACACCCATTGTTAACACCCATGCACCAATACACGAGATACACCCAGAAAACTTAAACCCCCCATAAACCCTACCTCTAACACCCATTGTTAACACCCATCAATTTATACCCATTATTATCATTAATTCTCAAATCATCTAACACCATATTATGGATTCTCCACAACATTCTTCAAGTCTTTATAATCATATTAATCTTGATCTTGTAGAATATATTTTTGAAGAAGAAGGTTTGCCACCAAATTCTCCACATCAAAATCAAAATCCAAGCTGCAATGAAGTAAGTTTTTAAAGTTATATTTGGTTTTATGATCAAAATCACAATAAAAATCCAATCTTGAAACTAAATTGTTTTTCAAGATTGGATTTTTAAATTCTGATATTACTTGATTTCGTGTAAGATTATACGAGTTATATTCTATTATGTCGTGTGTTATTACACGAGTGGTAATGTACTAATTCGTATGAACTTATACGAGATATAGTGCGATTAGGTCGTGTAGGTTTACACGAGATGTGCAAAACAAGCTCGTATAAACATACACGAAATGGTTCTTAACATTTCGTGTAAACGTACACGAAATGTCTTACTGCCTGTTTTTTATTTGCAATTTTTTAATTGATGATACAATTTGTAGGGACCAGATGTCAGTGATCAATTCGATACATCCCTATTATTTTCAAATAGGGATGAGCTTCTTAAACACGTACGGGATATCGCGGCCCGTCAAAATATAACACTTTCTATAGGAGATTCGAGGAAGACAAGTGGCAAGATCCTAGGCTACGCGAAGATTGTATGCCATTTTGGTGGCAAGTACAGGTCCGGAAAAACTAAGGATGTGAGGTTGACTAGTACGAAGAAGATTGGGTGCAATTTTGAAATCCGGGCCAAAGAAAGGGGTGATGGGTTATGGGGTTACGTTGTGAAGCATGGTTCTCATAATCATGACTTTCCAACGTATCCCGAAGGTCATCAGTTGGGTAAATTGACAAATTCTGAATATGAGGAGGTGTGTAGTGCAAGTCAGTCTTCGATGCGTCCAAATAACATTCTAACAATGTTAAAGAGGAAGGATGGGAAGAACGTGAGTACTCCGAAACACGTCCACAATGCCCTCACAAAATGCAAGTCACAAGAACGACAAGGGAGATCCTCGCTTCAACAATTCATAAAATTACTCGAGGATAAGCAATATATCTTCTTCATGAGGAAAGCCAATGAGAGTGACATGATCGGTGACATATTCTTCTCTCACCCACAAGCATCGGATATGCTTAACTGTTTTCCATATGTAGTACAAGATGACTGCACTTACAACACCAACTGCTATGGAATGGCATTCCTTGAGATTATAGGATTTACTTCAACGGGGAAGAATTTCACAATTGCATATGCGTTCCTCCAAAATGAGAAGACTGGGAATTACACGTGGGCACTCAAGAATTTGCAAAGTCTTTTTCATACTCCCCACATGCCAATAGTTTTCTTAACTGATCGTGACTTGGCTTTCATTAATGTTGTCCAAATAGTATTTCCCGAGACCGCACACCATTTGTGTCGAAGGCATATCGAAGTCAATGTTAGAAAGAGAGCGTTGGGTAGAACTGGTAGCTTGAAGTTCGCACAATCATTCATGAGGAGATTCAATGAAGCAATATCAGCCGCTACTCGCGAAGAGTGGGACACCCGTTGGCAATTGTTTTGCGATCATTACAGATCTTATCCTAATTTATTGACCTACCTCCGCGAGACATGATGGTGAATGTGGCAACCATACTGGGGGGAAATCACTATCGTCCAAGGCATTGAGAACAGGTTACTACTGGCCAACCATGCGCCACGATGCAATCAAATATGTTCAGAAATGTGATGCATGTCAAAGACATAGCAATATCTTGCACCAACCTACCGAGCCGCTGCATCCTATTCTATCACCTTGGCCATTCATGCAATGGGGGATGGATATAGTAGGGAAGCTGCCGAAAGCGCCTGGAGGCAAAGTATTTTATGCTGGCTATGACAGACTACTTCTTGAAATGGATTGAAGCTGAAGCCTATGTGCAAGTTAGAGATAAAGAAGTGATCTTATTCCTGAAGAGAAATATTATCAGCAGGTTTGGAGTGCCATCGGAAATTATATGTGACAATGGTTCTCAGTTCATCAGCAACTGGACAGGCCCCTTATTCCTTTCTTTTTGGAACTGAAGAAATGACTTGGTCAGAAAGAAAGGAAGATGGGCTGAAGAACTACCCTTAGGGCTTTGGACAGATAGGCCGACTCCAAAGACTGCTACTGGACAGACCCCTTATTCCTTGGTTTTTGGAACTGAAGCCGTCATCCCTGTAGAGGTCATCATCCCAATAGCTAGATATGGTTTGACAACCCCAGAAGATAATCAAATAGTTCTTGTTGAAGACCTTGACACTATTGATGAACTTATAGATATGGCTAAGATCAGGATGGCAGCCTATCAACAAAGGATTGCTAAGTCTTAGAGATATGTCTAAGATCAGGGGCATATTGGCTGTCAATCTTGGATGGCACAAGGATTCCAAGAAGTTGGAATGCTATCCATCTCAAGTTGTATTTCTTGTAAGTTGTAAGCTTCCCTATTCATTTCTGGGAATCAGGTATGATTTACTGTGCTTTAATTTTTAAATTATGGTCCTTCAATTTAGTTTTTATTCCTCAAACTCTTACTGACTGACTCAGAACTAGACCACACTCAAGGTGTAAGGTACACACCTTTCTAAGGTTCAAAGATTTTGCATCTTTCTTATGTTGTTAAGGTTATTTACACCTTCGCCCGGGCGCAAGTTTTTCATATTTTGGTTAAGTTGTAGGTGGGCCAATGTGTCATGAACATGTTGATTAGCTTCTTGCACTTAACTAGAATCATGAACTCAAGTTGAATTCAAAAGGTTGTAAAATTGACATGTTACAAAACGTACAAAGAGTATAAAAATAAACATCTTTCTTCATTCATTTTTTATCTTGTAGCCCTAACATGCTACGCCAAAAGTTCTTTCCTAGCCTACGATATATCTAAAAACATTTCTAAGTAAGTAACATCTTCTAAGTTACGCCTAGAAATCAAACATTGTTTTTACAAACTTAATTAGGATCAAACATACAGATCTTACAAAGTCAAAATATATATATATATAAAAAAAAAAAAAAAAAAAAAAAAAAAAAAAAAAAAGTTCAACCATGCTATCACAAGACATGGATAAACAAAAGTGCAACAAAGCATGTCCAAACAGACATGTCAACATTCAAATTACAACCTAAGATAATTGTCTTCAAGGACACCCCCTCGTTTCAAATACTTAAAACATAAATTAAAATTGTTTTTGGTACTAACCCCTGCAGAATAAGACGAGAATGCAAACATACTTGGTTTTGTTTTGTTTGGATATTAGGGTGTATGAATTTAGTTGACTTTAGTATGAAATTCTGGGATAGTTATTGAAATTCTGGATATGTTTTTGTTTCTTTTCAGTTTCTGTTTTTTTTTTTTCAGTACAGAGGACCATCTCGTGTTCTTATACACGAGATGGTATTACGCATCTCGTATTAAAACACACGACATGTCATCATTAATGTCGTGTGTGTTCATACGACATGAATGAGACATGTCATGTGTTATAATACGAGATGCGTAATACCATCTCGTGTATAAGCACACGAGATGGTCCTCTGTACTGAAAAAAAAACAGAAACTGAAAAGAAACAGAAACATACACAGAATTTCAATAACTATCCCAGAATTTCATTAACATATCCCAAAGTGCCAAACATCAAAAGTTTACAAAACCAGAATTACAATGTATCATAAATTTACAACCTCCGTCCCAAAAACAAAAGTACTAAAACTACGAACCAAAGTGCCAAAATCCAGAATTTCAATGTATCATAAATCATCATAAACTACCAACCAGAATTACAAATCATCTACGACAAAAAATCAGTCACGAATCCATATCTCTGGGGAATACTCCTCTCCAACCTGAAATTAAAGATTACAAATCATAAATTTACAACCTCCGTCCCAAAACAAAAGTACTAAAACAATACAAATCAGAAACTGAAACATAAGAATGGAAATGTGATAATAAAAATGGAAATAGTACCTAAAGGGGACCTCCTAATAGCTCGTGCACCTGTCTAATCTCATCTACGACATCCGCGGGTATCCTGTCATCCGTGAGCATCGCAAGTAGTCTATCCCGTGCCTCTACAACCCTAGGTGGAGGTGGAACGTTAACTAGGCCATCATGATTCGGATTAGTAATCCGAACATGAGTCCTAGCCAGAAACCACGGCATATACTGAGAAGTCACAGGATCAGATGCACTCACGGACGGCCCCCATCGATGCTCTACATTGAACTCCCCCATGGAGTCCTCTAACCACTCCTCCCAAAGATCATCACGTGCTCCATACGACTTCTTGTACCCCTTTTGACCAGCCATCAACGAACAATCACGGGCGGGTGACAAGGGGTCTCTGGGGATTTTCTGCTGGATCCCGAACTGCCGGGTAACACGGTCAGGCATATACGCTTCGGTGATATCCTGGAAGCGTATAACCCATCGGAAGTATGAGACCGACAAAAGCGCCTCTAGGGTGGTACCGTAGGGAGTCCAACAAACCTAAAAATGATTTTGTTAGGCAACGTCAACAGAATATTCCCTCCGTCCCAGTGGAAGTGGCACTGGTGCTAACTTTGATCAATAACATATTATTGGTCAAAGTTAGCACTAGTGCCACTTTCACTGGGACGGAGGGAGTATAACAATTTGTAAAACTTTAAATATAACTAACTCACTCTATCAACCGTCATCGTGTCCAGGATGTACCGGAACTTCAATAGATGGGGCATTTCCCTTCCGGCCGTATCAGTACGTACCCATCTACGAGCTCTCAGCTGACCCTCCATCCATGACGGGTCAATATCTCTCCGGAAAACCGGAAAGTACTCGTATATCCACGCCTGCAAATGTATGAAATAAATAAGTAAACAATGTTATAACAATAAATACATGTTGTAATTATTAAAGGAATGTTAAATATTACCTCTAGAAGACTCAAACAACCACCAATCTGCTCGCATCCATATCTAGACGCCTTCCCCAACTCCCGGTATATGTATGCCAACGCAGCTGTCCCCCAGGAGAGACCCCCCACTCTATCAATATCCACGCACAATGAAAGGTAGGCTGAGGGCATCTTATCCTGAGTCTTGTCCACGAACAGCGTGGAGCCCAAGAGGAACATGATGTACTTGGAAGCACGCTCGTCGTCGGTCATGTCGGAAGGGGTCTCAAAGCAACAGCGGAGGCCATCTAAAGAGTAGGTCGTGCCCTTCTCACAGCCTCTAAGGCGTGTCCTGATACCGGCTAGGTTAGGCTCTGGAACCGCCTTCTTAACAGGGGCACCTAAACAGCTGATACCTATAAATTGAAAATGAAATAATTTATGAAATTGATAAAAAAATATACAACAAACAAGAATATACGTAGGATATGAGTGACGTCATGCATAGTGATCGTCATCTCCCCCCACGGCATGTGGAAGGTGTTACTCTCGGGAGACCACCGTTCCAAAAACGTCGTTAGGAGCGCCATGCTAGGCCGGCAAATGGTAGCATCATGTAGACAATAGAGGCCCGTACCCTCAACACGAGCCCACCAAGCTCTAACAGCCTCCGGTAAAGCAGCAGGCGAGAACCTGTTGATTCCAAACAAAACATTATAATTAATACTCCATCTGTTCCAGAAAAACAATCCCATTTTGATTATTATTATTTTTGTGAACAAAAAGTCAAAATGGGACTGTTTTTCTGGAACGGAGGAGGTTTAAACACTAACAACAAATAATAAAACTATTTAATAAACAAGTCATATACTTACTTATCTAGAATCTGCTGCCTGGTTTGGCGCTTCAACACCGGCTCACAAGTGGTGTTGTCCCAGATCTTACGGGCTCGGTGATGACCAAACCCGTACAACAACTCAATCACCTCCGGGCCGCCACCGGGGTTACTCTTAATCTGCCACTCTTCATCCTTAGCCTCTTTCCCCTTTCTGGCCCGCCTCTTGCGAGGCCTCAAAGCTAAAATCTCCTCCGCCTCCTCCTCCTCCTCCTCATCACCAGATCGGTGTGCGTCCTGCACAAATGCACCTCCGGAACGAGTACCAGAAGATGACTCCTCCTCCGACCCCTCTGAGCCCGTCTCCTCACTATTTGTCTCATCATCCTGAGCCTGCTCAATCACGACATTCTTGTCGTGCCTCATTTTGGTACGTGCATCTCCTCTAACTGCATCTGCCTCCTCGGCCTTCCTCTTTCTATTAGAGGCAGTCGCAGGTTGACGTCCCTACAAAAAATTAAATAAGAGACAATAAATAAGCAACAATTCTAGTTGAAATATTTAACAAGAAAAAATTTTAAAAAATTCAACCACAGTTTACATTTCGTGCGCTAATACATGAAATGTTGGGTGGATTTCGTGTATATGTACACGAGATGCTTCCCTCAACTCGTGTATTAGAACACGAAATGTAAAGTGATGTTTAATTTTACATTTCGTGTGAAAATACACGATAAAGGAAGAAGTAGCTCGTGTCCATACACACTAAATGCACACAACATTTCGTGTATTCGAACACGAAATGTAAACTGATTCATCACTTTACATTTCGTGTGCTAATACACGAAATGTCGACAAGTATCTCGTGTGTGTTCATACGAAACACACTCGACAGTTCAAATTTCGCACCCACGAATTCGTATCCATTTCAAACAAAAAACCCCAATTTATGTTACGAAATCTCAATTAGAACCATTTAGGATAGGTTTAAACTACACTTAAGCGTTATATAATCGATTTTAGGCATAAAAGTTAAGTTGGGTTTTCAAATTGAAAGTTAGGTTTAGAAATTAGGATTACTTTTGGAGCGGCGGTAGAAGAGGCGGCTTCGGACTTTCCACCGGTGATAGGGAGGTTTGTCTTCATTCCCGGGTGGTGGTGTTGTGGTGGTCGGCGGATTTTCACCGTTGAGAGAGAGAGAGGGTTTTTCCGCCGTTGTTGAGAGAGAGAAAAGAACGCTGTGTTTGAAATGGGGGAGGGAGGGGAAGTTTTTTTTTTTTTTTTTAAAGTATATATATGAGGGTATTTTGGTAATTTCCATATGCCTTGTAAATTATATGCCTTGTATATAGTAATACCCATTATAAAATTATTATTTTTACATAAATATTGAGTTTTTTGCAAAATGAACCTACGTACTATCAATTTATTGCATTCTAACATTTGTACTGTCAAATCGCTCAATGTCACATGCGTACTTTTGTTTAATATCCAATGTGACAAAGATTTCTAACGGGTGTTAAAAACTTAACGGCTTAGTATACATATTTTTCAAATGTGGTCATTAAAGTTTTTTTTTTTTGCAATGTCCTCATCCCTCTCAAAGAATTGTCAAAATTTTAACTAGAGTTAGTCATGTGCTACCACGTGACTAACATTCGTTAAATACATAAGTATTCTTCCCTTTTTTTAGAACACCACCAAAAAGCCACCAGCACGCCACCATTGTTGCCACCAGCACACCACCACAATTGCCACCAACTAAACGACAAGCAGTTTGGGTAATTAAAAAAATGAAAAGGAAACCAATTGGGTGGGGGATAGGTTGGTTGGTCAAACCCTATCCCCCACCCAATTCTCAACATCAACTATAACCTATTTCTTTCTCCAACCTTGGTCCTCTCTCTCTCCCCGTTCTCTCACACTTTGGCGACTCCCTCCCCAACGGCGTCGACCTCCCTCAATTTCCGGCACCATCCTAATCACCGGCCACCTCTTCCACCGGTCATTGTTTCTCTCTCCCCATGTCTTTCTCTTACCCGATTCCCACTCTCTCTCTCTCTCACCCGATTTCTCTCTCCTCACAAACCAAACGCACCCCCTTATGTTTACCCTAATCCTCATAATCCCTTCATCCTAAGTCCGGTCGCCGGAAATTACAGCCTCTCCGTTCACCGTTCGCACCCCACTCACCAGCACACGTCACCCACACCACCAATCTGAACCCCAATCACCATAAGTTCAAGTCGGGCAAGAATCCAGGCTCTCAATAGCAAAATTGTGTCAGTGAACATCGAATTCCATCTATTCATCACCAAAATTTCACACCGCGGGCAATAATTTTTGAAGCTTTAATTGATTTTGATATATTGGAGTCCGTTCAATTGTTAAGTTATGAGGTATTGCAAATAAGAAAACTTTGATGACCACATTTGAAAAATATTTATACAAAGCCGTTAAGTTTTTAACACCCGTTAGAAAACTTGGTCACATTAGATATTAAACAAAAGTATGCATGCAACATTGAGCGCTTTTGACAGTACAAAGGTTAGAATGCAATAAATTGATAGTACGCAGTGTCATTTTGCAAAAAAAAAAAAAAAAAAAAAAAAAAAAACCTCCATAAATATTAATGTAATTTTGAATTACATATTTTTGAAGGAATTAAGGGGTGTTAAGCAAATTTGCATAGAGAGGACAATCAACATTGCCCTTTTATAATTAAGGGGGATATTTAGGACTCTTACCTCAAGAATTAAATTACATTAAGACCTGACACACGAATTGACATCGGTCAACATACCAGGCATGACGGGATGACGGCCAAACGCACTCTGTCCGAAACAGTGAGACATATCACACACACAAACAGTAATAAATTTCCAATTTTTTTGAATTTTTACGGTGTGAACCACCAGTCCAAACAATAAGTTTTAGAAGCCAAACCGCCTATGAACCGTCACCCGGTTCATCAGTTCATCCAGTTCACTGTTTTCAACGGTTCGGAACAGCCGGCTCATCTGGTTTAAACGTGAACCGTGAGCATGTCTATGTCTAGTAATGGGTATAAAATAGATACGGGTCGAAAGGGGTGACGATATTATTATTCAAAATTTAGAGGGTTATTTTGCAGAAACCTTAACTGTTGGAGGGGTGACACTGTAACTTACAATTCACAAAACAACCCGACAGTGCACATGCTCTCTCTCTCTCTCTCCATGTGAAGATTAACATTGATTTGAAACAAGCATATATGCCCCCGGGTGGAATGAATGGCACATGCATTAATATTAGTCGATTGAATTAACACATTAACTGTTGATATACTAGTATTTTTACCCGTGCCACTGGCACGGCGACAATATGGAAAGGAAGAAAGAACCCAATTTAATTTTGTCCTCTCACATAAAATCCCTTAACCTCAACTCAATTTTCTCTTATTTGTAACCCAAACTCATCACCTTAAGGATTTTTTTTTTATTTTTTTATTTTTTTTTTTAGCATTTCTATCATGTTTTTGTATCCATCCCTTTTTTTGGATACTCCCTGTACTAATCCAAATCAGTGAAAGCTTTCTTTTTTGGAGTGGAAAGGTTACATAACTACCGTGGGGAGTGGGATAGTAGGTTATTTTAGATTAATTTTAGGCCGTCCGATCAAGTTTCGAGAAGCAATCTTGACCTCTCTTTGTAAAACGGTTATTCTTGCTTTGTATTGTAATATAATGAGTGGTTGAGAGGAAGAGAGAATGCGTGGAGAATAATGAGCGGTTGGGAGGAAGAGAGAGAATGAGTGGAGAATAATGAGTGGTTGGGAGGAAGAGAGAGAATGAGTGGAGGATTATAAAAGTAATAAAGAGTTTCCTTATTTGGGATTGTTGCAACTTAAGTGGAATGCCCAAAATGGCAAATTGTTGTAACTTACCAGGAACAGATGGAGTATATATTAAAGTTGGTGAAGAAAGCCATGTTGTTGCCATATGGACAAGTCAGGGAGAAAGGAAGCATTTGGTGATGCCACATCAATTACACCCTAATAAATAAGTGACTTTTCATTTTTTTTTCTATTAGCTAATAGTATTAAATAATAGTATTAGTTACTATATAGGGTAACTATTACAATAAATAATACTTATAATAGTAATAGTTACTATAATAGTTAACTATTACTTATTATAGTAATAGTTACTATTATAGTTAACTTATACTTATAATAGTAATAGTTACTATAATAGTTACTATTATAGTTAACTATTATATTTAAATATTAATAGTTAACTATTTATTTTAACAATTATATTTATTATTAATAATAATTATTATAGTTATCTATTATAGTTAAAAATTATACAATTATTATGATTTAAGATTAACTAATACTATTAAATAAAAATAAAAAAAAATAAAAAATACTAAAATTAGTAAATTAGTTTCCCGTGCAGAGCACGGATTACCCACTAGTTCACAGTAAGAAAAATGAATTGTGTACAACTTGGAGAAGCTTACTATTTCCGGAAGTCATTTTCACAGATTACCAAACACAAGAAAACGTAATCCAAAGTATTTTCTTAAAATTTACCAAACAACCAAAATATCGATTCATTTAATTTTCCAAAAAAAAAAAAAAAAACATTCCTTCCATCTCAATTTAAACTTCAAAAAATTTTGTGTTCAAGAATTAAGAAAAAAATTGATGTGTTGTGAGTGTAGATGGTTTGGTACGAGAGAAAAAGTGGGATAGTGAATAGTTAGTGGGTAATTGTTGTGAGTATGACAGGTATGACCCACAAATAAAAAAATATAAAAAAAAAAACTTTTTTTTTTGGGTTTTGAAGTTTAAAATGAGATACAAAAAATGGAAATTTTTGAAGTTTAAAATGGGACGGAAGGAGTATTCATTTAATTTTCCAAAAAATATCTTGTGGAAGTCAGTCATTTCGAGGGTGTCATTTTTCAAGAAACAAACGGAGGAACCTTAGTGCTAGCTGCACCTAATAGTCCTGATTCAATCATTTATAATTGTGGTGAGACACATGTCAATGGAAAACGAGGTGTGAAATGACATATTACTACTTCCGTCCCAACTAAAACTACACCGCACCATTCCGTCCCAACTAAAACTACACCGCACCATCTGAGTTGGACACGAGAATTAAGGGAAAAATATTAGTGTTGTGAGTATGAAAACGAGAATTAAGGGAAAAATATTAGTGTTGTATGGAAATGGGGTAGGCATTCGCAAGTATAAAGGTCTAGCATGGATGACTGGAAATTTCAATCAGACCCAATATAGGTTTCAACCATATACTCCCTCCGTTTCATGAGAACTGAGACTTATTTCCCTTTTCGTCCGTTTCACCTCAATTGAGACTGTCCAAAATGGCAACTTTTTAATATTTTATATTCACCCAACCCCACCACTCATTCTCTATCTTCATTCTCCACCACTCATTTTATTCAACCAACACCGTAAAGAGTAATCATTCTAACAAGAACTAACACCAACAAACAAAGGATAAAATGAAGCATTATGAAAACAATGAAAAGAATCCAAGATCAAATACATAAACAACTTCTGAATTAAGACAGATAAAAATCTGCAAAAATCATCCAACAAAAGCATAATCAGACAGGCTCTATGATTTAATGTTCTCAATCTGTTACTGAACCCTCCATTCTATCAAGAAAATTTCAACATTGCACTTTAATTCAATCACTGCATTACAATTATAACGGGAATATATTGAACAAAATTGTGTACCTCAGTCTCATATTTTTTTTTACCACCTTTTGACTTTTAATGGTCAACACTAGTGAACTTTGACCAATCATTAATATCAATCTAATTATCCTAATTAAAAATTTTAAAAGTGTTATTTATAAATTACTAAATGCTTTGTCAATAACAATTTTTATAATTGCGTTACAATGATTAGATTGACATTTGGTGATTGGTCAAAGGTTACTTGTGTTGACCATTAGAAATGGAAACTGGCCAAAATAAATGAGACGGAGGGACTAGAAGTTCATATTAATTGGACCGACGTTGCAGTAAATTTTTATTCCCAATTGTTTCCCCATTATAATACATTACTATGCTACAACTGAATATTATCACCAACGGGAACATCTAGCACCACAAGAACAAACATCTATCTCTTCCAAGGTTCTCAACATCTAAAACCCTTCTATTATGAAGAGTCGGAAGGCCAACTGTTGCTAGAGCTCTAAAAACCACTTTCTTACAAGATAATTGTACAAGAAATATTCTAGCATATTACACGGATTTTTTTTTTTTCTTTGCTGCTGCTAACTTGGACACTAACCGATAATTCGATGGGGGAATAAATAGAAAGTCAAACTAAAAGTATCTGAGAGATACGAACCTGAAAGAATGGGAGACCTCATTCACCATGTTCAAAGAGCCAAGAAAACTCCATGTGCTACTGCAACCGGGACGGAACTGGGCCCCACACACCTTCTTTACCACGCACTGAAAAATTTGTAGCTTGACAATCCAGTTCATCGGAAAGTCAATATGTACAAAGGAACAGGCTAAAAAAATCATTAATCAAGATTCACAGTTCCTTATCAGACTTGATTTTGGTAACATTAAATACCCGTTATGAAACAGTAGGAGAAGCAGGTTGTTGATCGGTTACTACCCCGTTGTTGAATTTAGCACTATGCTGTCTGACTTTAAAACTGCCATTTCTGACGGGTTTTGGCAGAAAAAGTGAACCAAGCATTTTCTCCAAAGACTGAGCTGTGTACTTTGCATACTTACTAGCACTTGCATCTTGCTCAACCAAAGGCCCGTAATTCTGCATATAGCTTCGATAAACAGGCACAATTGCTTGTACAATAAGTTGACAAGTCTTTTCTCGAAGATCTTTCTCTGCCAAAATCCAACTCGACTGTTTCTTGAACATGTCATCAAAAGCTTCATTAAAAGCTTTTAATCTTTTCTTAACAAGATCACGAGCAGTTGCACGCCCTCCCGAGAAAAGAATCAGGCCTTCCCTGCTCAAATGAGATGGGAGTTTTCCCCATGTCTCTCTCAAATAAACAGTAGCGTAGTACTCCTTGTACTGTTCATGTCCTTTTAGCCGTTCGTCCCCTAATAGATTCCCGAGCTTGGTGCCTTTTAAATGCTTGTATAGATGCCAATGATTGTTCATCAAGAAAACATATGAGAGTACAACATCATCGTAAGCCTTTGCCCACGTCTCTAGGTTCAACTCAATGGCTCTGATCAAATTCAGAAGCTCGTCGAAAAGAAGTCTTTCTTGGAACTTTTCATGCTTCCAACTTCGTTCAATGGCTAGAACTTGGTTCAAGATTGGTCTATAATCATCCCCAAGAAGTCTATTACAATAATCAGTGACAAAACTAACCAATCTGGGAATGCTACCATCTGAAGGAGGTGGTGTTTGCCTCTGCAATTCCACTTGAACTAAAAGCTCCCAGAAGATTTCAGAAGCCCCTTCGATCACCCTCTTGATTAAATCTCTGGTCAGATTCTGAATTTCCGCGCACGCTGCTCCGCCAAAGAGCCGGTTAAAATCCAATCTCAACTTATTCAAAGACGAGAAAATATCTAACAATTTCAACAATTTGATGGGATCCTTTTTACTTTCTGTAACGGTTTTACCAAACTGAAGAAAAGCAAGCATACCGGCTTGGGCAGCAATCTTAGCAAAACAGCCCCTCCAAACATCCAATCCCATCTTCTCAAAAACGTCATTACAGAGCTTATATTCAGCCTCAAAAAGGTGCTTCACAGCAAACTCCAAATGCTTGCTCCACTTAGCTATATAACCCTCAATACTTTGCACGTCATTGAACTCAGAAACTGAAATTTCGAGGTAATCCAAATTTAGTGCCTGCAAACTTTGTCTAACATTCAAGCTGCGAACTTCAATATAGATAGATTTGCATCTTTCAAGCCTATCATTAGCAATTAATCTCCCTAGTATAGCTTGAAGCTTCTGAATAACAGTAACCGGCAAAGGGGACGGAGCAATGCAGGCTTGTTCACCAGACGAGGAAGACATGGCCAACGGTACACTGTTTTCAGTCAACAGCCTTCGAAATTCCTTTTCTAAACGGTCCAAAGCAGTTTCAAGAAGACCACCATCAAGACGGCCCTTTTCCTCATTCCCCTGCAAATCCCTCAAATACTTCAGTGCATTCTTCAAGTTGCTCGTATATCGTTCATCAGCAACCTTGTAATCCTCCAAATACTCCACAATATCATCCAACCACTGAATTGCCATCCCACAATTTTCTGCAAGAAACCTCAACGCCTCTTCAAGCCTCTTGAGAACAGAAAGGTAACCAGGAAGATCAGATTGGGGATCGGACAACGACTTCTCCAAACCATGAATCGCATCAAAAACTTTGAGAACCGCAGCTGCGGGGACAACCGCTCGATTTATATGACCCCCAACAGCATCAAGTGCTTCCTGTTGGGCCCGGATCGGACGAACAGAAGCTTCAATATAAGGTAGCCTCTGCTTGATTTCATCTAATCTCGGGCCAGCTTTCTCAACAGATGAACCAATAGCACCAGATTTCTCTAAGCTAATCTTAAGCAACTTCCTAGCAGATACCAAATTATCAATACATTTATCATCCCCTGATTCCATTTTCAACATTCAAATTCAACCCCACCGCACCAAACAGGCATCAATTAACAACAAAAACCACAAACCAACTTCCCTCTAACAATTATACATGAATCGATCCAAAAAAGATTGAAAATTTCAATAAAATTAACAAAACTTTCAACTGTTTAGTCGATTCATAGAATCGTACATCAAAATCAATCAGGGCTCACGTACAAAAGGATCTTCATTTCTTCAACAACTGAACAACCCAAAAACCAAACAAAAAAAATTATAGCAAGAAAAACTTACAAACTAACAATCAAAATAGATAAGAACCGAACAAAAATGTGGGTGCGTGTGTTTGTGTGAGAGAGATTAAAGACTTTTGAAGAAAAAATTAGGGTTTGGAAGCGAGAGATTACCAAAATCAGAGACGAAATCGAACCTGGGTGAAGTTGAATTGCAACGTAAATGTAATTTAGATTACAGGGATGAGATGTGGGAGAAGATTCCGAAGAAAAAACCCTAAATCTGAGAGAGTGAAAGTGCTTTTTTGCACACACAGTTCGCCAAATCAAATCGTAAATGTGCCGACCACCACAGTTTATTCCTATTTATTTACTGTCGGGAATGAAATACAAGAAAACGGAAAAACTACTGTATGGAGTATTAAATAAAAAAAAAAAAAAAAAAAAAAAAAAAAGGCAAAATTATAGTACTTCTGTCACGAAATAAATCTCATACTCCTTCCTTCGGTTTCAAAATGATTTTTATATTTGATTATTCAAACTTTTTAAGAATATGAACATTTATTTCTCTAACTGTGTTTTGTTTATGCACTTTGAACCTCAAATTTTAGAAATGAGAAGAACTTTTAGGAACGATAAAAAATACAAATCACTTTGAGACGGATGGAGTAGTTGACAATTCAACGTTTTTAAGTTTTTAATTAGTTTCCTTGATTGCCCTGATGTATTCATATGAGTAGAGTGACGCATCTCGTGGCATTGAAATGCTTGTGTGTGTTAAAAATGGTAGTATGGGAAGATCACTAAACTTGACATTTTATTTTTGAATAATACTTGGAGCACAAAAAAATCACAAAACTTTGCTCACAAAATCTTAATTAGAGTATGTCGGGTCTACTAGCGATGCAACTAAGACCATCTTTATCAACAATCTCACTCAACCCAATCTACAAATAAAATACTATTTTTTCCTCCTCCACCTACACAATCTACAACCTCAATCAACTTTTTCTCTTTTCATCCTTTATTCACAATCTAAGTCAATCCAACCCAAATTAACTCTCATTTTTCTTTATTTCTTTTATAAAATGTATTTTCAAATTCAATTTTTATTATTCTTTTATCTTATAATAGCTATACATGACGAAAATAAATAAACATATAAAATTGAAATTATACTTAAAATTCCATTTCACTCGTTACAAATACATGACGAAAATAAAATTCCAAATAAACAAATAAAATTCCATTTCACTCGTTACAAATACATGGGTTTTACGAATGAACTTTGAGTAATAATTAAGGCTACTTTTAATTATTCTAATGAAATTTTTGGACGGAAAAAAGTAGCATTTATAACTGCTCAAAGTTCCCTCGTAGTAACAACGAAAAAAAGTGGACTATCTTTCTGGGACGGAAGGAGTATTATTGTAATGGATTGCTTAAAAAAAAAAAAAAAAAACAACCAACAAACAAATGCCAAGTGTCCCACCAACTTGGCATCTTTTGCTCAATCAAGATTGAGATCCCGTTCGGTTCACCGAACGGATCATCAATCTCTCTTTTTTTTTTTTTTTTTTTTTTTTTTTTTGCAAAATGTTTTGTCTTCTTCCTACGATCTTGGTTGAAGATTGCCAATAAAGATGGTCTAATAAAATGTCGTCATCTCATTGTGTGAGCAAGATTTTGTGAGTTTGTTTTGTGCCCCTAGCATTGCTACCTATTTTTAGTAATACGACATTTATTTTGGAACATGCTAAATTGGAAAGTATGACATTTATTTCGAGATAGAGGCGTAATATAATAACACATACTATTCGCAAAACTTTATAATAAACTGTTTTTATTTCGAAAACAGGAAAAGTAGGTAATTAGGTTACGAGTTTAAAGTATATTTTCTACTAAAATTTATAAGAAAAATAATTTTTGCCTTATAAAGCAAGTACTCCCTCCGTCCCAAAATGATCTTCGCGTTTGACTATTCAAACTTTTTAAGGATATGAACACTTATTTTGCTAGTAATGTATTGTTTAGGCACTTTTAAGCCTAAATTGTAGAAAGGTGAAGAACTTTATGGGACAACGAGAAATGACAAATGAGAAGATCATTTTAGGACGGAGGGAGTACTTTATTATTTTTTTCCTATCCAGGAATTGAACTTTCAATATCAGCACCTACCTTCTTTCTCATTTTTCCTTTCAAAAGATTTCCAACACCAATCACAAAAAAAAAAAAAAAAAAAAAAAAAAAAAGTAAAAAGTAATTCCACAATACAAGTATGCGCAGCAGGTTCATAAAAAAGTAACATGCTCCACGGTTCCAAATAAAAACTTTTTTTTTTTTAGTTTAAAATGTGACATTTATTTTAAAATTAAAAAATGTTTCCATCTTTACTTCTTTTTATATATAGATAGTAATGCTTTAGTTCTTCTTTTTATATAGAAACTCTTTAAACTACTACTCGATAAATCAATACTCGATAAAATAATAAATTTGTCGTGTCCCAACTTGGGCAGTTGAAAAAATATTTCAATAAAAGAATAAGATAATAATTTTACGGTAGACCCTTTTATAATTTTGATATCCCACGAAAATCATAAATTAATAATTCTTAATATTTGAAAAATTAATTATTACTATAATTTAGTGAAAATATGACTCTATAGTTGTTTGTTTTCTTTTAAAAAGTTCATAACTAGTTGGAGTTTATCTTTAATTTTTTATCTTCAACTTCTAATGACTTTCAACTTATTATCTACACACAATGAGTTTAGTTTAACTAAAATTTGAAATTCGTCGAATCGGCTAAACTCTTTAAATTAATAATTATCAATTTACCGAAAAATTAATAACTTTATAAGTTAATAAGTTTCATCAGTTCCAACATTATTAATTTATAAAGTTACAGTGCTTTATATAGTAATACTTCTTTATATATGGAGCAATACTAAATTTATATAAACTCGAGTACAAAAATTGTTGGCAATAATTAATTGAATATTGTGATTGTAAAAGAAACTCAATAAACTAAACACAATACAAAGAAACACCAAATGATTTAGCAAAGATAAAAAAAAAAAAAAAAAAAAAGAAGGTACTTTTCCTCCGTTATAAAATTGTTTCATGTCTGTCCCAAAAAAGAAATGTACTTCTAAATAAGGAAATAATTTATATTAGAGCAAAATATAAAGGTACATTATTAACCGGTGTAAAATATCATCTCTCTATTTTTGTTTTATTTTAATTTTTTGCCTAGGGAGTATTAAGCGAAAATTTTCCATTTAGAATGCAGTCCCATCTCCTAATATGGAGTAGTAAATCACATTACATCAAATCTAAGGGTAAACAATAAGTCTCAACAAATAATATCCCCTCCATGTGTTCTCTTTCTTTCATTTCACTACACTCGCTTTTTCTTCGTCCGCCTCCATCATCTCCACCTGGAAAATCCGAAAGCTTTAACTTTACGGTGGTTGGCCCCCACATCTGAGAAAACGGTGTTTAAATTTATCTCCGGTGGGCCCCCACATCTGAGATAACATTCGGTAGCTTGTTCTTCTTCTTCTGTTGATATTTAGCATACGAATACCACAAGCCACCGGCAGTATTGATTACCAATCCACTAACGTTGAGAGCGTGTACTTGCACTCCTCCAAGCAACACAAATCCGAGTGTCTGTGCAAAATACCAACACAGAGAGTCAGTACTGGTTTCATTTGACTTTTGATGGTCAACACATATGAACTTTGACCAAATATTAATGGCAATCCAATCATCCAAGTGAAATTTTACAAGTTGTTATAGCTAAACAATCACATGCTTTGTCATTAAATAGTTCTGGGAGTTTATTGGGAAGACTGTGTTTGATCAAAGTTCACTGTTGACCATTGACAATCTAATGGGATTATCTATATGAGACGGAGGGTGTATCTTCCTGGGTCGTTTTTCACATAAATGGAAAGAATCTGTAAAGAGAAAATGAAATGGATATAAATTATTTTAATATACGTACCGTTGATCCAACCCCCTTGAGGACACCAACAATAGTTGTCGTTAAAGCTGAGTTGACTATTGTGCACAAGAACATGGTGTAGTTGAGAACTATGCCCATCACCAACGAAAGAAGAAGAATCACCAAAAAGGAGAAAGAAATACTCTGCTTTCATGAAAAAGGAAATAAATAACCTTGTATTAGAAACCGATTTAAAAATACTGTGGCAAACTCAGTTCTCATTATCTGTATGTAATTACTAAAATAGAAGTCGCTGATGTTAGAAGTTCCCCACATGGCAAATAGGGTCTAAACTTCAGGGAACTTTCACACATTGTGGTATTGATGTTTAAATTTCATCAATTTGGAGTCAAAAGTTACTAGATGTCATCAATTTGTTTTATTTTTATTTTTTTTTTGTTTTTTGTGACATGACCGGTAGAAAATTCAGTTAAGTCATCACGTGCCAACCACACGCGTAACCAAAACGGCTAGTTCTATTTTTATTTTATTGGTTTTCAAGGGATCAAATGCAAGTTATCAAATTTAAAAGGGTTAAAAAATTCTTTTCCTATGTTATCAATTTCAAACAACCCACCAACCCGAACTTTAAACATCTATAACCCGCCACACCTACATCCAAACCCTCCCACCCTAACCCCCAACCCACCTCTCGCTCTAACCACCCCCCCCCCCCCCCACACACACACACAAAAAATTAGAAAAGAACAATTTATCTGAAGAGAACAAGAAAAATGGAATATTGAGAATCCTGGTCAATGCAATAACATCATACTGAATCCATTCAAATTGAATTGCTAATTTAATTTTTTTTTCATTCCACTTATTTGTGTGAAGTCATCTAGAATCATTATCCATGACTTCAACTTGGAATTGCTACCGAAGAGAAAGGTTATGATTTGGAAATGTTAAGGCTGAATGTTGGGGGAATCTTTAACTCCTCTGTGCCATTACGATCTTTCTCTCTTTCAGACATGTTATCTATTCTTCCATTTATCCCGCGTAGAATCAAGGAATTGGTTCCAACGACCAAATAATTACACCACTCTCCAGTCTCTCCCTAATCTTAAACGCAAGCCCTAATCCGACCACCACCAAGTGGTTCCATCGAAAATCCTCCCTGCTCTGCCCTTAACCCTAAGCCCCATCATACAAACTCCATTAAAGTCAGAATTTCAAGTTTTCTCTCTAAATCTTCATCCGAAAGTGAATATGAGATTTTGGGGATATTGATTTCGATATCTTGATTATTTTGATTTGGTTGGTGGACAGATTGTTGAATTTCAATTTGATAATGTTTTGAAAGAATTGTGAAATTGTGGGAGTGTAAATTGGTGAATATTGTTTTGCTTTGATTGATGGTGGTGGCAGATTTGTGAATTATGAGATGGTTATATGGGTTATCGTGAGGTAAAGTTACTGCAATGAGTTTTAAATTGTTGATTTCCTAAATACACCACCTCCACAAGTTGTATGTGCACTGCACGTGATGACTTAACTGAATTTTCTAACAATTTCGTCAAAAAATAAACCCAAACTGGTGATATTTTGTAGTTTTGGACCACAAAATGATGAAATACAAAGATTATACCCCAATGTGTGAATTGATCCCCAAACTTTGGACCATATTTTATCATTTACCCTAAAATTTGATAATGTTTGGTCAAAGTTCACTTGTGTTGACCATCAAAAGTCAAATGAGACTATCTTTCCGAGACGGAGGGAGTGAAATTTACCCAGTAAGAACGGAGGAGTCAAGATAATAGCTACTGCCTAAATCTTAGTGTCCCTCACTAAGCAAACTACTGAGAGAAAGGGGTGGGGGTAAGAATCAAGATTAAGGACTGTAAAAATGATGAGGGCTTATTTATATTGAGCAGTAACCACCTGGTGTGTAGGAGCAACAGGCCATTATCTGCATAGTGATGACGCCAAGAAAAATTTGGTCAATCGGTTCAGGCGAGAATGATGGGCGGGGATCCCAAATGCCCCAAGTACCAAAATTTTAATCCCCAACTCAACCGCAAATAATCAATCAAGCTCCATGAGTTGTCCCAAAGTGGTAAGATGTTCTTTGCATCCTAATCAGCAACCCTCATTTATCTTCAACTTCCATTAGATTCCAAGAAAAGGAACAAGCAAATATTAGAAATTATATAAAGGGAAGGCTCGGTCTACGTAAGTATGCTTCCCCCCTCCCCCAACCCACCACCACAAAAAATACTCACTTCCTCTTCTGCTACGTTGTACTCATCAAAATGAGGATCTTAAACACTAACAGAACAAAGATGACACTAAAAAAAAAGAAGATAATAATAAAATAAAAAGGAAAGATGAAATATGTATTAGGGCAACTATAAGTAGACTACCGAAAACGAAAGTCAGCTCACATAGAGCATAATTCTCGACCTTTTATTTCCCGCAGACCTAGTCAATAGTGTGATGATTTGCTACAATGCCGAGACTCTGGTACGAGTGTGACACGGGTACATATCCGAGTGTCGGATCCCCCCTATATTTTAAGATTTTACACCAAATGTCATGTAAAATAGCCACACCCATACCCACACTCACACCCATGTCTTGTGGGCACGGGTACTATGGCAAAATTGAAGGTTTCGAGCATCACAGATGATTTGACCCTTGAACCGGGGTAAATGACATAAGCTCATAAGGCCCTCCAGTCCACAAGTGCAAAACCTCGACCAGGCACACGATCAAAGCAACACTATTCCTTTTCCATAACTCATTCTCTTTGTCAAACTAATGCTGATTTTACATGATCCACATAACTTCAAGACTATAATACTCCCTCCGTTCCAGCTCACTTGAGGCTTATTTCCATTAGTCCGTCCCGGCTCATTTTGAGACCTCCCAAAATAGCCAACTTTTATTAATTTTATATTGAATCTATCTATCCCACCACTCATTCTCTCTATTCATTTCCCACCACTCAATTTATTCAACCAATACTACTATTTACCCCGCTCATTCTCTTTCATCATTTTCTACCACACATTTTCTTTATTTTATTTTTTTTCTTTAGTTATTGTGCCCACTTCATAAGTCTCAAGTGAGGTGGGACGGAGGGAGTATATAATAGGAACCGTTTACAAGCACATACGAGAAATTTAATACTCCCTCCATCCCAAAAAGATAGTCTCACTTGACTTTTGATGGTCAACACAAGTGAACTTTGTCCGAACATCGATGTCAATTTTTAAAAAAAATAAAAAAAATTGTTATTGATAAATTATTAAGTGATTTATCAATAAGAAAACTCGAATTTCATTGGGATGATTGGATTGGGATTAATTTGGCCAAAGTTCATTTCCGTTGGCTACCAAAAGTTAAATGGGACTATCTTTCCGGATGGAGTAGTATATAATCACTAGGGGTGGCAAAATGGGTGTTTTGGGTGTACCCATTAAAGTTAAAATATCCGGATATCCAATGGATTTTTAACTTTAATGGATAAACCCAAAACACCCATTTTGCCACCCCTAATAATCACCAATGAGTCCTAAATTTTGAGTTGCAGAAGTCGAGTGTTTGAGAAAGGTGCAAGATGTTCATCAGACTAAAAGGAGTAAGCATGCTGACCTTTGCAAACAATAATGACAAAGAACTTGGAAATTCACCGGTGGCTATGATGAGAAATAGCAGGAACGGTAAAGATAAAAGGCTGTTATAAAACATGATTTCAATGGAAGAAAGTCCATCTTCAGCACCAGATCTCTCCACCAACACAAGGTACATGGTCTGCATATGCAATCTGGCTGTCAATTGTAAGCAAAGAAGATTACAAGCTCAAGTAAAAATGATACTTGTACAACATGTTACTGCCAGAACAAAAGCATAGAATCTAACCTGGAAGAAAACAGATGTGAGGGCCAAGCTATATCCAAAGAGATCAAAAGAAAAATCTCCAAGTGCTGCTATGATGACCCCAGCAGCAATTAGTGATACTGAAAGTGTTACCTGAATTTGAAAAAATAAAAAAAAATAAAAAATAACGAAAGAAGAAAAAAAAGAGCAAATTACTCCCTCCAGCCTCAATTATAAGTAACAATTTATAGTTTCACACAAATTAAGAAAGTAGTTAAAGTGGTTCAACTGTCTTGATTTTATAACAAAAATGTGTCATAATTATTAATATATCCATATTAAATGTCTAATAAATGTGAGGTTATCTCTGAAAATGGATCATTAATTAGGGGTACTTTTGGTAAAATAGTACTCCCTCCGTCCTAGCCTAAGGTTCCTAGTTTGACTTGACACGGGGATTAAGAAAAAGTTAAATGTTGTCGGTATGAAAAGTAAAGTAGGAGAAAGAAAGTGGGTAGGGAATTTTTGTTGTGAGAATGACAAGTGGGTCTCATTGTCCATTTTAAGTAATAAAGCAACTAAGAACCTTAGGCAGTGACAGACCAAAAAGAAAAGTAAGCACCTTAGGCTGGGACAGAGAGAATATCAAATATAGTTGCATTTAATGACATTTGCATTGAAAGTGGTGAGTTTGCTTTTATTTCAATTTTTTTTGCTTATATTTGAGGTCGTAGGGAGTACATCTTAAGGTCACCCCATATTCCATACGCCCCTAAACAGACTACTGTAAAAACATGTGTCCATAAATGAGTGTCTTTCTAGTTTCTAAATGAGTGTCCATTTTCTAGTTTCTACTGATGTTACCAAGTTTGTCTTCGTCAACTTACAACTATCATGTTCTAATTTGCACATGATATCATATGGTGGGATTAGTAAGGATATATATATGCACATGTTCTAGTAAAAGTTCTTAAGATCAACGTCCTTAATTTGCTAAGGGGGGGGGGGGGGGGGAACTGGACACCCATTTAGCAACACAAGGGGAAGCTCATAAGATGCTTGTTTTCACAAGAGTAACTTAACAGCTATGAATAGATTTACTGTTTAGTTGATAAAAGAAGAAAAAAGGAAACAGACATACAGGCAGGATGACACAATGTCTACAGCAGATTAACAAATGAAAACCGAAAATGTAAACAAAGGAAATGTGCTTGACTTGCAGCTTGAATGTTGGACAAAGCGACAAAGACAAAGACATACTCCTTCCATCCTGGAAAGATAGTCCCACTTTGACTTATATGGTCAACTCAATTGAACTTTAACCGTAATTTAATGAAAATTCTATAATCCTTATGCAATTCTAAAATTTGTCATTGTTTCACAACTAGGAATACTGTCAATAACCATTTTTAAAATTGCATAGTAATATTTGGCTTTCCATTAATTTATGGTCAAAGTTCAATTGAGATGACCATGATAGTTAAATTGGGACTATCTTTCTAGGACGGAGGGAGTAGTACTGAACAATGGCTGCAGAGGTTCAATATTTAGACACAGAACCGTTTTAAATAACAAATCTACATGTTTACTCTTACAAGTGCATTCACTAACCTGTCTTGAAGGCCTTCCCTTTCCATAAAAAAATCCAGCTATCAATACGGCAAGGGGTGTAAGTCTTTTTATAGCAATGTACATTGGAATATTTACTCCTTTCAAGCTTGCTAAAGCAAAAGCAACATTTGCATTGT
Organism: Campanula takesimana; assembly: GCA_026119855.1. NCBI lineage: Eukaryota > Viridiplantae > Streptophyta > Magnoliopsida > Asterales > Campanulaceae > Campanula > Campanula takesimana. Next base: position 772,914 of record JAOWBW010000058.1, read on the forward strand.
AGAACAGTGAAACTGGGGTAAGTCTTTTGGCGGTATCCATATTTAGCCCACTTGCTTTTGTGTATCCCATCACTCTTCCCACGTGGATAAGTAAAGCAGTAGCCAATTGCTGAAACATTTCACAAAAAGTATAGATTATTCTCACGAGGTTTAATTTCATTTTCAAATGATTGTACTTTGGCACGCCTTTCACTTTAGCCATTATATTTGATTTTATATTTTTGCACGCAACCGTTGTACTTTGGTAAACGTTCGGCCAAGTCCCAAAAAGTTAACCCCGATGAAAACCTTTAGTTATTCACACTTCCCCACCCCTCCATCTGAAATTTTAGGTGGTGGAAATGTGAATAACTAAAGAACTCCATCCATCATACTTTAACGGGGCTAACTTTCTGGGGCTCGGGCGAACATTTCCCATAGTATAGTGGTTTTCGTGTAAAAAGATAAGTATAATGGTTAAAGTGGAGTTGGGCCAAGTACGGTGGTTAAAAATGAAATTAAACCTTTTCATGATTAGTAAACCGAGTAACTTCAGCAAGAAGATCAAAGGTTTTAAGAAACTAGTTAGAGGAAGCTTAATACCTGTACAGTGAGAAGAGTCATTGAATGTGCATACTGCATGACCACTGCCTTATTTATAAAAACCATGGCCATTGAAGCAATTCCATATGAGAAAGCTGCGAATAAGCTACAAGATAAGCATGTTGTTATCATGAGCCTATTAATAATCAGAGTATTTAAGAAACTCAATAAATGTGAAAATGCTTAAACGTGCAACAAGATAATGATATGACATACATAGAAGCATATACAAGTCTATAACCAATTAAACCTTTAGTCAAACAGGAGTTTACTACACAATCCACAGAAATATACTCCCTCTGTCCCGGAAATTTTGTCCCATTTTTACTTTATATGGTCAACATAAAGAACTTTGACCAAACATTGGTGATCATTCAAGTGAAATTCTAAAAATTGTAATTGATAAATCATTAAGTGATTTATCAATAACAACTTTTAAAATCTCATTCTGATCATTAGATTGACACTAATGTTTGGTCAAAGTTCATTTTTGTTGACCATAAAAAGTCAGAATGGGACAAACTTTTTTGGACAAAGGGAGTATATAATTGAAGCTTGACATGCACTTTTGCTCATGATGTACCAGCAATTAGAACATCTCATGAGCAGTTTATTTGAGTTAACGGGGTAGAGTTTCATACACTGTTTTCTATTTAGTACTCCCTCAGTTTGAAAATAGGTGTTCCCGTTTCCTATTTAGAATGTTGTAAATTGACTGTGCCCTTGCTTTGATTCGATAATTTTACTGCATCGATAATTGTGCCATATAGTACTTTATTGCATGAGAACACATTAACTGAGTTCCCAAAAACTACGAGCTTTTTCAAGTGGAATGCTTATTTTGTGACTAAGGGAGTAAGAACTTTTATGCAAGGAGAAGTAGTTTGTTTAGAAGCAATAGCCCCACCCAAGATTACCTCACTAAAAAGTTGAGGTCCCAGTATGCTAAGAAATTTATACTATATCTTCGCACGAAAACTAGCTTTTCCCCTTCCAAAATGTCCACCAAGCCCTCCTGATTCCTGAATGTAACTCCTTGATCATGTACTCCCTCCGTCCCATACTTATCGCTGCTTATTTCCATTTTGGGCGTCCCATACTTATTGCTACTTACCCAAAATGTTCACTTTTTCTCTCCTATCCACTCACAACAACTATCCACTAACTTACTTTCTCTCTCCTACCCACTCACAATACTTACTTTTCCAACATATTTTCTTAATCCCCGTGCACTCTCATTTGGTAGCAATAAGTATGGGGCGGAGGGAGTATTCCTTAATGGAACATTTTTGAGTATACAAGTGAGTGCCTTCGAAGACAAACTCATCTTGGAGAAGATATCATCCTTCAGTACAAAATTTGAGTATTATCAAACCCTTTAAGCTTCATACGCAGCTGAGACCATCCCTATTTGATTGTTTTCCCATTTTTGTGTTTAACATATAAGTGTACTCTTCCAAGAGAGCAACCCACTATGCATGTCCCCGAATTAGGCTTATTAGTAGTTGGTGTGCTTGAGAGCCTCATGGTCTAAGTTTAGACTATATTTCCTTTGAATACTGGGGTCTCTAATACTGAAGAACATCAACACTTAAGTAGTACTCGACATCATAAGTCAGAATACTTGTCCGTGCCCCATTAATTTTCCACTATAAGAAACCGGATTACCCTTTTGGCTAAAGAGCCCACCGATGCTCGCATGAGATGGGTTAAAATCAACTATAAACTTTTTCTCATTGTTCAGCAAAGTAAGCACGGGAGCATGTCTTTTACATGTTCCAAAGCTTCCAACTTCAGCTTGAATGCACTTTCTTTAATGCAAATTGTCAAGTTTGCTGAGGCATTCTGAATTTCTTAATGAATTGGCAATAAAATGAAGTCATTCCATGGAAACTCCTAGCTTATTGAGTTTGACGTAAAGCTTTTAACATATGGTCAAAAAGACCCTTATAAACCCTACATTATCGCTTTTATCATGGCTATATATAAGAGAGTCATACAAGTAACGGATTTTTTTCAATAAAAGGGTGAATGACTAGATTCATTACCTTCACAATAGTGCTTGGGCATTAGAGAGACCAAATGGAATAATAGTTGTCATAATCACATGATACGCACAAATGTTCTTATGATATAAATTGATTATTACCTTTAGCGACACATATCATAAGATGAATCAATGGTATATTACATTTGCACATTATATCGCAGTGAAATGTACGATTATACAATATAATATCGATCTGTAGTATAGGTTGGGTTAGGTAGACCAAATTTACAACACCTTAAAGACAAAGCCTTTCCCATTTTCCCGATGGATAAAAGAGATCACATGGGGTTATGCTAAGCCTATATGGTCAGTCTCTCTCATCTCTCTTCTACAATTTGAGACTTAAGGGTTTTGACTTAGGGTTTATGTAATGGAACTTGAAAGACCCAACATTCACTTCTATTCAAAGGCATTATATTGTTTGTCATATTCTACTTCTATATGTGAATACTTTTACTTCTACTACAAATGAAGTTAAAAAAAAAAAAAAAAAAAAAAAAAGGAATTTTATTTATTTTATATAATAAGTACACTTTTTCTAAATTTGTTTCATATCTTATGATACAATACGCGATATGATACTATGCATAATCTTGAGAAATTTGAATTCACGATTTGATAACTATACCCCTCTTGTCTTGATCTTGAAAGCAGTCGTCCATTCATCACCTTTTGTAATCAATCCTATGAATGGAGAATCGGTACTTGATGGTGATCTTGCATCATGCTGTTCACACACATACATCACGTGCATCACTTTTGGAGCTACAAAGTTGAAACTGCACAACGGTTTAAGCTATCTAGAATCTGATGTTTCAACCAGCGATTCCATATATTGCCTTTTTAACTCCAGCTATTTAGGACCATTTGATAATGAGATTTATTAGGGACGCTAGATCCCGGAATTAAATCTAGTGATGAATTTCCTTAAGTTATCAAGACCCATCAGCCAACTCTTCGGGCATAATATCTTCAAAATCCTTCAAAGAGGCTCTAACTCACCATGAGCACAAAAACACGCTCCTACTACTTTAGTAACCAACATGTAGGCCATACCACCTTCTACTTATATAACAAATGTTTAAAATGAGAAAAATTTACCATTAAGACCTGGGCATTTCTTTCCTTTTACTACGGAGAAGTACAGTTTCATATTTTTCACATTTTAAAGGATAAGTATTCTCATAACCACCATGAATGAAATATTTATCATATTGCCATAGTTTTTTAGGAGGCTTGGAGTATGTGAGAGACATCCACAGATACAATATTACCACCACACTACAGCATAATATTTTTTAGCCATTGAAAATGAAACAAAACAAGCCTTATTAACTGCAACCTCATTTCCTTTCTTGAACTATGCAACAAATAGGAATTTGGTTGTGATCAATTGAAAGGTTAAGCTTGCTTATCATCTCTAAGAGACAATGTTCTTTCAACTCCACCACTATCAATCACAACATTGAACACCTTCACTGGTGGCAGTAAGTCAATCAAGAAACTCATTAGGTCGTACACAGCCATATAACTCTGAACTCCAAAATGTTAGTCTAAACATTGTCGTGGTCAAGACGGAACCTCCTCAGCTAAGCCACATTTCAGCAATTGGAAAAAGGAATCAGGTCGGACCTGTTAATCCCCCTGACCCTCTTTCTTCAAGATTCAGAAACATCCTTTTCGCATTCAAGACGAACAGTAAGTTGCTCAACTTGCCTTTGAAATGCTCGATCGTAATTGATAGTTGTTAATTGGAATTTGAAGTTGGATTAATTAGTCGAGGAACTTACAATCTCTCTAGCAATCAAGAACTACCAACAATATTTCTACACCCAATTTCTTTTTGCGATTTTTCTTGTACCCACAGCATTACTCATACATGTTCATCTTAATTCATAAATAAACCGAAAAAAATAAATATAATATCTAAAAATTGGAAAGGGGGAGTGGAGTATAACAACAACAAAGTATCATTATCAATGTGCAGATCAAAATCAACATGGGATGAACTGAATATCTAACAACAAATTTTGTAAGAAAGAAACACAGTATCAATGTCATTATACAGATCAAAATCAACGGAGGATGAATTGAATATCCAAGAACAAATTTCGCAAGCACCGACAAAAATGAAATACCCAAATAAGCTAAAAGGGTTCAAAATCAAAATTAACTAACCTCAAATAAGGAGGTACGTCTCTATCCAATCGATTCTCCATGATTGATTATTACAGTAGAAGTCTTTTTCTAACAAAGATATTCCTAATCGGTCCAAATCTTACACCCACTTAGTTCGTGGATCTGATTTTTCTTCTTCTTGGATCAAGTGAAAAGGGTTCATTCATTAATGGAGGTGGGTGGATGGATAGATCTTCTAAACGAGTGTGAGTGTATCTGCGAGTGGATTTGAAGATTAAGAAATTAATAATGAGAAAATTTTGGGAGAAACTAGGGTTTAGGCTTTCATGTTTAGGGTTTAAATGTTAAAAACAAGATTTTTTATAATTTATGGAGGAACCAGTTTCCCCCAAAACACACTCATTAATAATAACAATTAAAAATCTATAAAGTTAGTGAAACTTACTTTCAGAATGACAGGTAAGCCAAAAATGGGTTTATCTTGATTTAGTGGCATCATGACAGGCTTTTCGCATTCTCTTCTAGGTAAAAATAATAAGTAATGTCCATAGATATGATAATAGGTAATTTAGTGATTCTATAAGAAGATAAGAAGAGATTCATATCTAATAGAATATGTACTCTTATATACTGTATAGAGTATTAGACTAGGTAGACATATACTCTTATATATAGAGTATTAGACTAGGTAGGGTTTGGATCCATTAAAGAACAATTCATTAAGAAGTGACTTTTTAGTTTTTGACTATTCAAATTTTCATAATTCAATGGCTTTGATCCTTTCATGTATTCCAAGAGACAACATATTATTCAAAACTATTGAATTATGATGGAATTCTTAAAGTTTGAAGTATCAAGTGAACTTGAAATCATAGAAAATGAAAAGATAAGATGAACCATTGTAATAAATAATGCTAAAATCTAAAAAGTCTCTAACTTACATTTTATTAATATGACTTGCATTTATGCTAACATATAAAAAGTCTCTAACTTACATATTATTAATATGACTTGCATTCATGATCTCATAAGTTATAAGACTCTTCAACTTTAAAGACTACTACAAAAATATAAAAACCAAACATTTATTTAACAAATAGTACTTTTAAGCTCTCAACTCTACCAAAAAGACACCATTCTCATTTTAGATGCAAGGATAATTTCATTGTTCATACTTTTCTATACATAAATTAAGCCAAAGGAAAGAAGACGATGCAATGATTTATCAACCATCCATGTCGGTAATATAATATTATATTTCAATATTTCATGCATTATATACTAACTATTGTATTTGTTGTTATATTAATTTTTGTAGGTATTCCTTCAAAAGAAATTGCTAAAAAAATTGTGCTATGAAGCGTGCTTATTTGATGAGTATAAAAAATAAAAAATGAACTTCAAATTTACAAGCGAAAGAGAAGGAAGGAACAAGCATGTCGAAAGATGGACGAGAAACTTTTTTCGGTCAATCAGGTTTGAAGTCAGGTTTCTTCCAAAACTAAAGTCTCTTGCAGAGTTTAAGAATAATATTCGCAATAAAATTTGGGAAATTTGGGTAGTTAACCTATACACACAAGCGGCACACACAACACACACACACATGTATATATATACACACACACTAAACACACATGCAATTTTCCATATCCTCAAACTTTTATTTTGTTACAGATTCATCAATGCGTAAATCACAACGGACGAATAGTTCTAGTAAAAGAAATTTACTATTGGACAATGAAATTGGTACCACATCCAATTACAATGTTAGGACATCAGGTATGTTGAATTTGTTAATATAATAGAGTATGTAAAATTGTTGCAGTTAATTACTAAGATTTAGTTAATTACAAAGATTTAGAGAAAACTACAATAGCTATTGTATCTAACATATCAAATCGGACGGAAGGAGTATATAGGTAGTTAGGGCTAAGTAGTAAGCAACGGGTCTTCATTTCATAATTTTTCATAGCTTCTCACATATGTGACTGAGTGTATATATTAAATATTTTACAAAAACATACCTGCATTTTTATGACTATTCAGCAATTTAGGAGAGAAATTTACTTTCATCAGCAATTAAACTTAGGAGAAATTCAAAACGGAAATTATTAACAAAAAGTTTGGGATGGAAGGAGTATAACTAACAAATCCAGTTTAACCTTCAAATAAATTATTTAAATTTATTTATCAAATAATTTTAGCAATAACATGATCTTTTAAAAAAGTAAAAAAATGAGATAATTTAAATTCACCATAATATCATTAGGTATTCTAGCTCCCGTGCGGAGCACGGATTTATTTTCTAGTGTAGAACGGAAAAGAAAGTTAAATGAAGAGCGGAGAAAGGAGCAAATTCAAATGCTGAACAACTTGCATTATTTTGCTTTAAAATGTGACTTAAATAAATTATATATATATATATATATATATATATATGATACCAAAGATCAGAGGTCCGATTAAAGCATGCATATTAAGATAATAACAATAAAAATATCAAAATAAATATCGCATGAATAGTGAATAGTAAATTTGACTTTTTTGCTACAGTAACTTTGACTTTTAAAAATACGTATACGTAGGCTTTCGTTCAACCTCAGTTTATCCGTCACCCGTAGGTCTGGAAGGTTAGTGGTTTCCACCTTTCGTAACGTTTTGTTTTGATAAGTAATTTGTAACAATTAACAAACAATTGTAAGTACTCGAGGCGGGAGTAGTAAGCTTACTTGTTTATTGCAAATCGTTGAGAGTACAAGATGGTTGATGAGTACAAGAGTATTTCTAGAGAGAGAGCTATTTAGAGAGAATTTTAAAACTGATACTAAAATTGCCTGCCTTTTACAATGAGCTATCTAAACTTATATACTACTCGATTTTTGTCTTGCAGGTCGGCAGGAGGAATCTTCTTTTGAAAATTGTGACCAGTGGGTCAGGGCGGCTGATGCTTTGTTGAAAATTGTGGCTAGTGGGCCAGGGCTGCTGAATGCTTTGTTGAATTTTGTGGCCAGTGGGCCACGGCGGCTGAATGCTTTGTTGAATTTTGTGGCCAGTGGGCCATTGACTGAGATGCCTTCTTCTCCTTTTTTGTGCAGCTTTACAGATCTAATTCTAGATCGTCTGGTTGTGTGTAGAAGTCATCATTGGGTTGGGTATCCCCTTCATTCATAGAGGATGAACTGCCTTCGTCGCTAAGTTGGACCATTAGTCTTTCCAGATCCGTTGAATTTGTACATTTAGCCATCTGGGACATAATCTGTTGTTTCTTGGCTAAAAACTCTTCATTTTGTTGAGATTGTTTGAGAGGAATTGTTTTGCAAAATTCTGGTTTTGAGAGAAAGTATTTTGTCACTGCTCCAGAATTGCAATGAGAAATTTCAGTTTTGTCCCACCATTTGATTTTGTATTTTCGAATCAAAATTGGTAAAATTGTCTTTTGTACACACTCACACTTTTGTTGTTTCACCACACACTCACACATTTGTTCCTCTCTTAAGTCAAATTCTGTCATAAAAATCCATGGGACTTGGAAGTTGTGACAAAATAAGGCCCAAAGAGGAGTCTGTGAAATTTGTTCTGGGTAAGAAATCTTTGTTGACCATTGTTTGAAGGCTATTTGTACATCTGAAGGGACGATTGAATTGTCCAGTCCGAAAGTTTTCCACCATTGATGAAACCAATAAGGAGTAGGATAGGAAAAATTCGGACAAAAATAAAAGAAATATGAAAGAGAAAAAGATTTGTTTTGTCTGAAAAAGGCCCTTGACCAAGCCAAGATATAATCATAATAATTAAATCTTGCTGAATTGTTTGAATTTAATAAATCTCGAGAATCATTTGGCTTTTGGCCCCAATCTGATAAAGTCAGGAATTTTAAAATTTTGACTTTGCAATAACGAATTTTTGTGTTATCAACATGATCTGTGGAATATTGAAAAGTAGCGGATTTTGTTTGTGTCAGAATTGTTTCATAGTAAAATTGGTTTTTCATAAAATTATCAGGAATATAATTGTGCAGTGATGGTAAAATATATTGTGATAATTGATAAGGATGCCAATTGTCAGTCATTTCATAGATTTCTGGTTCTAGGACACAAATAGAATCGGTATGGGTTTTATAAAAATAATTTGTGGGTGGTGTTTGTTTAGGGTGAGGATTAGGAACAATTTGTCTATTGGGCTGAGAAGTTTGAGGGTTTTCTATTTTGAGGGCAGATTTGTAAGTAACTGTCTTTTGGGAGGATGGTGTTTCTTTTGAGATTGGGGGAGAGAATGTTTTTGCATCTGGGGAAAGAGTAGCAAACCTATTTTCTAATTTTGGTTGAATTGGCATTCTGTCAGGAATGTAGTTTGGGAACTTTGTAAGAGGTCTGATTTGTATGATCGATTGTTCTTTCTTGGCCTTTCCTTTGAGCGAAGTTCCTGAAATCATTCTAAATAGGGAGAAGTTTAGTATGTAGATTGCAGTAGTCTCGTACGAGGCTATTTTAATCTGGCATATGTAGAACATCCCGTAAATTTGGATAATGATCATTGTAAATACAATTTGTAAGTCTTTTAAAAGTTGAGATTTCATTTTTAATAAGAATTGAAAAAGGCGAGGATGATTTGTTTTCAAAGATTTCTTGTAAATCATATAAATGAAATCGAAGTATTTGAGTCTTGTGAAAAGGGGTTCTTTTGTGAAAGTTTTTGCATTCCTTTAGTAATATTGGTGATTTTTGTAGTAAATAATTTATGTAATTGGAAGTATTTAAATGAACACGATTTCCATTAATAAAAATGCTCCAAATTTGTTCCTGTTCTATTTGTGAAATGAGTAAGGTCTCTTTATGTAATTTTTTTAATTCTTGTAATGATTGGTTTGAAAAGAGTGCGGTTTCTTCATTTATATCTTCATTTATATTTGCCATTGCCTGCAATAAAGATTGTTTTTATTTATAATAAATACAAACATAACATACGAAATACATAAAGATACATTTTTAGAGAAATTTATGTAAGAATTTTATGTAACTTCCTCATTTTTCTGGAAAGAGCCTTTGCTTGTATGAGCATATTTGTTGCGATCCTTTTCTGATGGTAGAAAACTCCATTGTCTTCTATATATTCCTCAAGATCACTAATTATGAATCGTACATACATAAAATGTATTCTTATCTCATAATTTCCATAAGTATGAGGGAAGTCTGTAGATTTAAGATCTCGTAATTGTTTAGCTAAATGGTTCAAGTAATCAATGTTGCCAAAGCCTCTATTAAGCCATCTATTACGTCTATCATGTGTATTAAAAATTTGGTTATTTATCAGTGGGAAGTCTGCCATGTCCTTGTAGGAATTCTCTAGTTAAGAAATCTGGGATTGAATTGTCTTTGCCTGCAATATGAACGATGTCAAAATCAAATATTGATAAAAGGCCTTGCCATCTGGCAAAAATCTGTTTTGCCGCTAAATTCTTTACATCTTTTTGTAAAACGTCTTTTGCAGCTTTGCAATCTACTTTGACTGTGAATTTTTTATTAAGTAGATCATCCTGAAATTTTGTTATACATAGAACTATAGAAAGAATTTCCTTTTTTATTGTAGAATAATTTGATTGTGTTGTGTTCCATATCCCCGAATAATATCTTATTATTTGGGTTTTTCCATCTATGTTTTGAGTCAATATCCCACCATATCCTATTTCTGAGGCATCCGTGGCTACTGTCTTAGGAGCATTAGGATCACATATAGTTAAACATGGTAATCTTTTAACATGTAGTTTGATTTGTTTAACAACATTAGTATGTTCTTTTGTCCATGGTTTTGGATTTGTTTTTAATCTATCAAAGAGTGGTTTACAAATTTGTCTTAATTTAGGAAAGAAATCTGCTATATAATTTAATGATCCTAGGAATCTTTGTAACTGATTTTTATCTTTTATCTCATCTGGGAATTTGTCAGCAAAATCTATAGATCTTTGTATTGGTATTAAAGTATTATTGGTTATCTCATGTCCTAAAAACCTAATCTTTGTTTGATAAAGTTTTATTTTTGTTTTTGATAAAACTAACCCATTTCGTATCATTGTTTTATAAAATATGTTTAAATGTTTGTCGTGTTGTTCAAGAGTTTTACTAAATACTAAAACATCATCTATATAAACAATAATAAAAGTGTATGGATTAAAAATTTCATTCATTATTTTTTGAAATTCGCTTGGTGCATTTTTTAATCCAAAGGGCATAACATTCCATTCGTATTGACCAAAGGGTACTGTAAAAGCTGTTTTGTATTTATCTCCTTCTGCTATTTGTATCTGCCAAAATCCTGATTTCATATCAAATATAGAAGCATCGTGTAGTCTTTTTAATAAATCTTGTTTATTGGGTATTGGATATCTAATCCATTTTAGTGCAGTGTTTAAAGGTTTGTAATTAATAACTAATCTTGGGGCACCTCTTTCAATTTCTGCATTTTTTGATACATAGAATGCTGAGCATGACCAAGGTGATTTACTTTTCCTAATTAATTTTTTATTGAGTAAATCTTTAATTTCTTTTTTACAATATTCTAATAATTCTTGATTCATTTGTATTGGTCTTGCTTTTGTAGGTATTGTTTGTTCATTAAAATCTTTTTCATATGGTAGTGTTATTACATGTTTTTTCCTTTCCCAAAAAGCTGTGGGTAAATCAGAACATAGGTCTTTTTCAAATTTTTCTAATTTTTTAGAGATTATGTCTTTGTTTTGTTGAAGTTGTAATTTTTCTTCAATTTTGATATTTAATAATTCTTCCTTAAGAAATTTCATTTGATTTTGTAAAGTATTTAATTTAGAGATTCCTGTTTTTTGTAAATTATTTACATCACTATTGTATACAGGATATAAAAAATCAAATATAATTTTTTGTCCTAATATTCTTGATTCTACTCCTCTTTGTGAAACTGAAAAGGGATATAGCATTTGTAAAAAAGGGTTTCCTAATATAACTTTTGTGTTTAAATTTTTTACAAGCATAAGACTTGTTTTAAAACAGATACTATTATTACAAACATGTGCTTCGGGTATTTTGTATTTTACTTCTAATTTTGAAGAATTGGCTGCTGAAAGACTTTGTTTTGTTTTTATAAAATATTTTGTTGGTATTATTCCTTGTTCGACACAATTTAGATCTGTTCCTGAGTCTAACATGGCTAATCCTTTGTATTCAAAATCTTTGATTTTCATATGTATATGTACATACCATTTTTGGTATCTTACTCGGGTAAGAGCGTATATGCTTTCTTCTGTGTCTGTAGAGGTATCTGTTTCCGAAGAAGATTTTTTTGCAAAAGGATTTTTAAAATGTTTGTCTAATTCTTTATTAGCTTTAGATGTAGAAGCTTCATCATTGTAGGTTGAATGTATTTGTTTTTTAATTTCTTGTAGTGCTAATTTTGTTTCTATTTCTTTTTGTGATTTTTGTAAATCCAAATTACTTTGTTTTAATAATTTTATTTCTTGTTTTATTTCTCTAATTTCATGTTGTAGGTCTACTGATGGAATTTGTTTCTTTTTGTTTTGGAACATTTGTATAACATCTTCGTATTGAGCGGGCTTTGATGTATCTGGTTTTTCTTCATTAATTGTTTTGGCTAATTGTTTTAGAAATTTTCTTTTTATAGTTGGTTCATCTATTTCTTTAATTTTTTCTAATATTTCATCGTATTGTTCTATTGTATTTAATTTATTATTACACAAACATATTTCTCTTTTACAGGATTGGCATTCATCATCATTACTTGTATCAGTTTGATCAGAAGAGTTATATTCATCAATATCTGTTGACAATTCAAGATTATCTATGTTTTGTAATATTTCTTCTGTTTCTTTTATTTTTAAATTATGACAGATTTGTTGTATTTGTCTTTTTGCTGGGCAGTTTCTAGCAATATGACCAGGTTTTTTGCATAAAAAACATTTTATAGTTTTATTATATGGTTTAAAGGATTTTTTGTATTTTGTATTATTTTTGTTATTGTTGTATCTTTTCTGAAAATGTGGTTTTTTATTTTTATTGTAATAAGCAGGGGGATTGTTTTGATAGTGTTTATTTGTTTTTCTATATTTTCTCCTATATGTACTATTTTTGTAATACGGGCTTCTATGTTGAGTGTAATTTTTCTTTTTATATGGAGATTTCAGTTTATCAAAACCAAATTGTTCACACCAATGTCCTAATTCTTTTCTTGTTTGAGTAGTTTCCTTTTTTAATTTGTTTTGTAATTTTTGGTCTTGACATAGTCTTAATCCTGTAATATTTACACAGGTAATTAAGTCTCCATAGGTAAGATTATCGTAAGATATTTGTCCGTATTTTTGTTCTATCGTATCTTTTACTTTTTCTGAAAATAGGCCTGGTAGTCCAGTAATAAATTTTTCTTTCCAATGATAATTATTTGGGTCAGCAAGATTAAAAACTCTTTTAAGAAAATTTTCGTTATACCATTTAAATTGTTCTAATTTTCTGCATTTTAGGTTTTGTAATATTTCAGAATTTCTTTCAGTATATAAATCTATATCTCCTATAAAGTGAGTTGTAATGTTAAATATTAAGTATATTAATTGTGCAGGACTTTGATTTCCATTTTCATCTAATACTGGGCTTCCATCCTGGTCTGCTTTTATAGCTTCTAGAATTTGTGTTTTTACTTGATGTGCTAATAATTTATCCCACCAAGTTCTTAATTGACCAGTAAATCCTAATATAATGTTTTCAACTGCTTGTCGTTCCGTAATATTTGTAGATTTGTATATATTTCCTACAATTATCATTTCTTTTGTAATATTTATTATTTCCATTTCACTTAATCCGTCAATGTTCCATTCGTAAATGTTTTTTGCATTGTATGATTTTGTTGGGTTTTTTAATATTTCTAAGTCGTCAGGATCTTTATAAAAATCATGTCTCATTGTTTGAATTGGAATTGTATTTAAGTTTTCTTCTTCTTCTGATTCTGTAGTAGAGCTATATTCATTATTAGAAGAGATATCTGAATCTGATGTTTTGTCATTATAGTCTGTTAGCATTCGGATATTTGTACTTGTACTTGTTTCTTCTTTTACTTTTAAATGTGTTTTAATTTTATTCATTAAATCATTTAGAGGATCATGGAGTGTTGGTTTGACTTCAGGTATTATTAAAGTATTCTTAGGAGGGGGAATTTGTTTAGTAAACATTGTATTTTTATTTTTTCTAGTTGATGGATTAATTTTATATAATTCTGAATATTCTGTAAATCTTTGGGATTTATAATGTTCATCATTTTTGGTTGGTATTGGTGTGTGTCCCATTTCTACATCTAGTTGTGCTATTTCTTCGCCTATTGTGGTTAATTTTTTAGTAGAATTATAAATTTTTTCTTCAACTCTATCTAATTGTTGTCCTACGGTATATAGGTATAAATTTGTCCAATTATTTTGTAAATGTAAAGATGTTTGTTTTTTATCTTCGGTGTTTAATTGATTAGTTTTATCAATGGGGTAGGCACCGTATTGGATATTATCTTTACTAAAGTAAGTGGCTTCTAAAGGTGGTTTTTCGTTTTCGTATACTTCGTGAGTTGGTAGAAGATCTGGTCCTACTTTGTACCATCGTCTTAGTTTTTTCTGTAATGTAGTTATTTTGTATAGGTAATCATCTTTTAAGAAATCAAAAAATGGTATGTGGTCTTCTTGCAATTCACAAAATTCATAATACTTTTCTTTTATTAATTTTTGTTCATTGGTATCATACATTTGAAAGAATAGTTTTCTATTTTCTTCATTGTTTTTACTTGTGAAATCTTTTCTTAAAATACTTTTGTTTAGAATAAAATTGTTTTTTATCATATTTAATGTAAATTCACTATCTTCATAAGATTGAAGATTGTTTCCTTCGTATGGGTAGACATTAATTCCTTCTCTGTTTGCTCCAGTATTGTTTGTTTGTTGTGGAATTTCAATATTAGTTTCATCTTCAAAAACAGTTTCATTTTGTGAAGAACTATCCTCATATTTAGTGTTTTGTGGGAATTCGTATCTTCCTGATGTAGATCTCCTTGATGGTGCGTGGACATTTAATTTTTTGTGTCGACTTAGTGACTGAGTTCTTTTGAATTTTAGATCTACTGATCCGTCTTCGTATTGTGTAATTTGTTCTATATCAGTTGTTTGATTTTGTTCTTTTCTTGATACAAGTAATGATGATGAATGCCAATCCTGTAAAAGAGAAATATGTTTGTGTAATAATAAATTAAATACAATAGAACAATACGATGAAATATTAGAAAAAATTAAAGAAATAGATGAACCAACTATAAAAAGAAAATTTCTAAAACAATTAGCCAAAACAATTAATGAAAAAAAACCAGATACATCAAAGCCCGCTCAATACGAAGATGTTATACAAATGTTCCAAAACAAAAAGAAACAAATTCCATCAGTAGACCTACAACATGAAATTAGAGAAATAAAACAAGAAATAAAATTATTAAAACAAAGTAATTTGGATTTACAAAAATCACAAAAAGAAATAGAAACAAAATTAGCACTACAAGAAATTAAAAAACAAATACATTCAACCTACAATGATGAAGCTTCTACATCTAAAGCTAATAAAGAATTAGACAAACATTTTAAAAATCCTTTTGCAAAAAAATCTTCTTCGGAAACAGATACCTCTACAGACACAGAAGAAAGCATATACGCTCTTACCCGAGTAAGATACCAAAAATGGTATGTACATATACATATGAAAATCAAAGATTTTGAATACAAAGGATTAGCCATGTTAGACTCAGGAACAGATCTAAATTGTGTCGAACAAGGAATAATACCAACAAAATATTTTATAAAAACAAAACAAAGTCTTTCAGCAGCCAATTCTTCAAAATTAGAAGTAAAATACAAAATACCCGAAGCACATGTTTGTAATAATAGTATCTGTTTTAAAACAAGTCTTATGCTTGTAAAAAATTTAAACACAAAAGTTATATTAGGAAACCATTTTTTACAAATGCTATATCCCTTTTCAGTTTCACAAAGAGGAGTAGAATCAAGAATATTAGGACAAAAAATTATATTTGATTTTTTATATCCTGTATCCAATAGTGATGTAAATAATTTACAAAAAACAGGAATCTCTAAATTAAATACTTTACAAAATCAAATGAAATTTCTTAAGGAAGAATTATTAAATATCAAAATTGAAGAAAAATTACAACTTCAACAAAACAAAGACATAATCTCTAAAAAATTAGAAAAATTTGAAAAAGACCTATGTTCTGATTTACCCACAGCTTTTTGGGAAAGGAAAAAACATGTAATAACACTACCATATGAAAAAGATTTTAATGAACAAACAATACCTACAAAAGCAAGACCAATACAAATGAATCAAGAATTATTAGAATATTGTAAAAAAGAAATTAAAGATTTACTCAATAAAAATTAATTAGGAAAAGTAAATCACCTTGGTCATGCTCAGCATTCTATGTATCAAAAAATGCAGAAATTGAAAGAGGTGCCCCAAGATTAGTTATTAATTACAAACCTTTAAACACTGCACTAAAATGGATTAGATATCCAATACCCAATAAACAAGATTTATTAAAAAGACTACACGATGCTTCTATATTTGATATGAAATCAGGATTTTGGCAGATACAAATAGCAGAAGGAGATAAATACAAAACAGCTTTTACAGTACCCTTTGGTCAATACGAATGGAATGTTATGCCCTTTGGATTAAAAAATGCACCAAGCGAATTTCAAAAAATAATGAATGAAATTTTTAATCCATACACTTTTATTATTGTTTATATAGATGATGTTTTAGTATTTAGTAAAACTCTTGAACAACACGACAAACATTTAAACATATTTTATAAAACAATGATACGAAATGGGTTAGTTTTATCAAAAACAAAAATAAAACTTTATCAAACAAAGATTAGGTTTTTAGGACATGAGATAACCAATAATACTTTAATACCAATACAAAGATCTATAGATTTTGCTGACAAATTCCCAGATGAGATAAAAGATAAAAATCAGTTACAAAGATTCCTAGGATCATTAAATTATATAGCAGATTTCTTTCTTAAATTAAGACAAATTTGTAAACCACTCTTTGATAGATTAAAAACAAATCCAAAACCATGGACAAAAGAACATACTAATGTTGTTAAACAAATCAAACTACATGTTAAAAGATTACCATGTTTAACTATATGTGATCCTAATGCTCCTAAGACAGTAGCCACGGATGCCTCAGAAATAGGATATGGTGGGATATTGACTCAAAACATAGATGGAAAAACCCAAATAATAAGATATTATTCGGGGATATGGAACACAACACAATCAAATTATTCTACAATAAAAAAGGAAATTCTTTCTATAGTTCTATGTATAACAAAATTTCAGGATGATCTACTTAATAAAAAATTCACAGTCAAAGTAGATTGCAAAGCTGCAAAAGACGTTTTACAAAAAGATGTAAAGAATTTAGCGGCAAAACAGATTTTTGCCAGATGGCAAGGCCTTTTATCAATATTTGATTTTGACATCGTTCATATTGCAGGCAAAGACAATTCAATCCCAGATTTCTTAACTAGAGAATTCCTACAAGGACATGGCAGACTTCCCACTGATAAATAACCAAATTTTTAATACACATGATAGACGTAATAGATGGCTTAATAGAGGCTTTGGCAACATTGATTACTTGAACCATTTAGCTAAACAATTACGAGATCTTAAATCTACAGACTTCCCTCATACTTATGGAAATTATGAGATAAGAATACATTTTATGTATGTACGATTCATAATTAGTGATCTTGAGGAATATATAGAAGACAATGGAGTTTTCTACCATCAGAAAAGGATCGCAACAAATATGCTCATACAAGCAAAGGCTCTTTCCAGAAAAATGAGGAAGTTACATAAAATTCTTACATAAATTTCTCTAAAAATGTATCTTTATGTATTTCGTATGTTATGTTTGTATTTATTATAAATAAAAACAATCTTTATTGCAGGCAATGGCAAATATAAATGAAGATATAAATGAAGAAACCGCACTCTTTTCAAACCAATCATTACAAGAATTAAAAAAATTACATAAAGAGACCTTACTCATTTCACAAATAGAACAGGAACAAATTTGGAGCATTTTTATTAATGGAAATCGTGTTCATTTAAATACTTCCAATTACATAAATTATTTACTACAAAAATCACCAATATTACTAAAGGAATGCAAAAACTTTCACAAAAGAACCCCTTTTCACAAGACTCAAATACTTCGATTTCATTTATATGATTTACAAGAAATCTTTGAAAACAAATCATCCTCGCCTTTTTCAATTCTTATTAAAAATGAAATCTCAACTTTTAAAAGACTTACAAATTGTATTTACAATGATCATTATCCAAATCTACAGGATGTTCTACATATGCCAGATTAAAATAGCCTCGTACGAGACTACTGCAATCTACATACTAAACTTCTCCCTATTTAGAATGATTTCAGGAACTTCGCTCAAAGGAAAGGCCAAGAAAGAACAATCGATCATACAAATCAGACCTCTTACAAAGTTCCCAAACTACATTCCTGACAGAATGCCAATTCAACCAAAATTAGAAAATAGGTTTGCTACTCTTTCCCCAGATGCAAAAACATTCTCTCCCCCAATCTCAAAAGAAACACCATCCTCCCAAAAGACAGTTACTTACAAATCTGCCCTCAAAATAGAAAACCCTCAAACTTCTCAGCCCAATAGACAAATTGTTCCTAATCCTCACCCTAAACAAACACCACCCACAAATTATTTTTATAAAACCCATACCGATTCTATTTGTGTCCTAGAACCAGAAATCTATGAAATGACTGACAATTGGCATCCTTATCAATTATCACAATATATTTTACCATCACTGCACAATTATATTCCTGATAATTTTATGAAAAACCAATTTTACTATGAAACAATTCTGACACAAACAAAATCCGCTACTTTTCAATATTCCACAGATCATGTTGATAACACAAAAATTCGTTATTGCAAAGTCAAAATTTTAAAATTCCTGACTTTATCAGATTGGGGCCAAAAGCCAAATGATTCTCGAGATTTATTAAATTCAAACAATTCAGCAAGATTTAATTATTATGATTATATCTTGGCTTGGTCAAGGGCCTTTTTCAGACAAAACAAATCTTTTTCTCTTTCATATTTCTTTTATTTTTGTCCGAATTTTTCCTATCCTACTCCTTATTGGTTTCATCAATGGTGGAAAACTTTCGGACTGGACAATTCAATCGTCCCTTCAGATGTACAAATAGCCTTCAAACAATGGTCAACAAAGATTTCTTACCCAGAACAAATTTCACAGACTCCTCTTTGGGCCTTATTTTGTCACAACTTCCAAGTCCCATGGATTTTTATGACAGAATTTGACTTAAGAGAGGAACAAATGTGTGAGTGTGTGGTGAAACAACAAAAGTGTGAGTGTGTACAAAAGACAATTTTACCAATTTTGATTCGAAAATACAAAATCAAATGGTGGGACAAAACTGAAATTTCTCATTGCAATTCTGGAGCAGTGACAAAATACTTTCTCTCAAAACCAGAATTTTGCAAAACAATTCCTCTCAAACAATCTCAACAAAATGAAGAGTTTTTAGCCAAGAAACAACAGATTATGTCCCAGATGGCTAAATGTACAAATTCAACGGATCTGGAAAGACTAATGGTCCAACTTAGCGACGAAGGCAGTTCATCCTCTATGAATGAAGGGGATACCCAACCCAATGATGACTTCTACACACAACCAGACGATCTAGAATTAGATCTGTAAAGCTGCACAAAAAAGGAGAAGAAGGCATCTCAGTCAATGGCCCACTGGCCACAAAATTCAACAAAGCATTCAGCCGCCCTGGCCCACTGGCCACAAAATTCAACAAAGCATTCAGCCGCCCTGGCCCACTGGCCACAAAATTCAACAAAGCATTCAGCAGCCCTGGCCCACTAGCCACAATTTTCAACAAAGCATCAGCCGCCCTGACCCACTGGTCACAATTTTCAAAAGAAGATTCCTCCTGCCGACCTGCAAGACAAAAATCGAGTAGTATATAAGTTTAGATAGCTCATTGTAAAAGGCAGGCAATTTTAGTATCAGTTTTAAAATTCTCTCTAAATAGCTCTCTCTCTAGAAATACTCTTATACTCATCAACCATCTTGTACTCTCAACAATTTGCAATAAACAAGTAAGCTTACTACTCCCGCCTCGAGTACTTACAATTGTTTGTTAATTGTTACAAATTACTTATCAAAACAAAAACGTTACGAAAGGTGGAAACCACTAACCTTCCAGACCTACGGGTGACGGATAAACTGAGGTTGAACGAAAGCCTACGTATACGTATTTTTAAAAGTCAAAGTTACTGTAGCAAAAAAGTCAAATTTACTATTCACTATTCATGCGATATTTATTTTGATATTTTTATTGTTATTATCTTAATATGCATGCTTTAATCGGACCTCTGATATATATATATATATATATATATATATATATATATATATATATATATTTAATACTCTCTCTTTCCTTCAATAAATGTCAATTTTCAACCATTTTTTTTCCCAAAATAAATGTTTTTTTTTTTTTTGAAAAAAAAACTTTATCCGTTTTACCAGAAAAAAAATTACTATTCTTTATACTTGCAAAACTAAATGAATAACAAGATATATATGAATCTGCCATTTAATTGTATAATAAGTTGACATTTTCAGAATATCTTTTAAATGAAATTCGGACAATCATTTAGGGGTAGAAGGAGTAATATTATGAGCAAAAAGAAGTGGTGAGTATGATAAGTGGTAGGATATGTAAATAGAATCTACTCCCTCCGGTCCAAAATAACTGACTTTTTTTGCATTTGCACAACTCTTTAAGAAATGTACTCCCTCCTTCCCGGAGTAAGAGTCATACCCTTCATTTGCACGCTTATTAATAAATATTGGAAGTGATGTAAATGTTGTGAGTATAAAAGTAAAATATGAGAGAGAATGAGTGGGAGAGAATAATGAATTGATTGGTGTTGTGAGTATAAAAGTAAAATAGGAGAGAGAATGAGTGGGGTGAATAGTAAAGATTCTTTGCCATTTTAGGAATAGGACTCTTACTATGGGACGTACCAAAATGGAAAGTATGACTCTTACTCTGGGACGGAGGAAGTAATAATTATCATGAATTAGTGACAAAAGTTCCAACTTTACCCCTATTAAGTGTGCAACTTTCTTACATTAATGTCTCACACTAAGATAATTAATAAAAGAGAACAAGTTTCAATGCAAGGATAAGAGAGACATTTAGCTCAAAAGTGACAATTATTTTGTACCAAACTTTTGGTTCAAAAGTGACAGTTATCTTGGATCGGAGGGAGTACTATTTAATTATGCAAGTATGACAAGTAGAATAAAATAACTATCAAGTGGACTTAAAATACTCAATCCGGTCCAAAATGATCTTTTCATTTGGCATGTTTCATTGTCCCAATACAACTTAGGCTTAATTGTGTCCAAACAAAACATGATTAGTGAATCAAGTGTTCATATATTTAAAAAGTTTGAATAGTCAAATGTGAAGATCATTGGTTGGGACGGTGGGAGTAGTTACTCTACAATAATGGCAAAAGTTGGCAAAAGTTTCATCAACAATGGCAAGAAGCTTAGACCTAGCTTTTCCCGTTCTCCCTAATCTCAGCGTCTCCCTCTCTCTTTCCTTTTCTCTTTTTTTCCCGTCGCCCCCTCCCCTTCTCAGATTGACAACTTTGATGAAACAAAATATGGGAATTTTTTATTTTTTTTTATCTAGATCTATCGTTTCCTCTTCTCCCCCATCTTAACGTCGCCCTCCCTCTCCAGTCTTCCCATCCCCACTCCTAGGTTTATGATTTTTATCAAACCCAAATCTAGGTTTTTTCCGCCCCCACCCTTCCTTTTTCTTGTTTTTTTTTTTTAAAAAAATGAATTTTGAATTTTGATCTTTCATTTGGGATATTATTGTACTTTGGTGTTAAAAGTGGATTCCTTTCTTGTTATTTTTGTCTGGATTGAGAACAATTCAAGTTAAAATACTAAAATTGATGTTTTACTTTGATTATGGTTGTGAATGCGGTGGCACAGTGGAGGCATGGTGGGAGTGGTGGTATGTGGTGGTGGTCGGTGGTTACATGATGATCGAAGCATGATAGATTTTAACGGTGAAATGACACTTGAGCCCTTGAATTTTGGAGTTAAAAGACTTAAACACCCATCACATGACACGCACATGACTAATTTCGTTAAATTTCTAACATCTGTTAGGAGTTGGGGTGCAATGTGGGATAATTTTAACATGAAGTACCAAAATGGAACGAACTTCGTGCGGGGGTGCAAAGTGGGAAGTTTAACAAAAAATGATTTGTACAGAATAGAAGTTTGAAACCTGTTATGAGCAATTTATGGGCACAAAACAAGGTCACAAAATCATACTCACGAAATGAGGTGGCGATATTTTATTGGTTACATCAGTAATGGACCCGCCACACTCTATATAAAAACTCCAATTAAATCATTACACCTAAGATGTTGTGAGCAAGTTTGTAACTTTTTGTGCCCCTAGCATTATTCACATGTTATTTGGAGACTTGACATAGAAAACATTACTTCTATAAAATGCAGGAACCAGAAATTTCATCTCTACAAAGCTGTCTTTCTCTTGAAAATTACTCCCTCCGTCTCAAAATATATGTCGTTTTGGGAGTAAAATTTTGTCTCAAAATATTTGTCGTTTCACTATTTTCAAAGCTTTTTTATTGCTCTATACCAATTATACCCTTAATAATGATAGTGAACTATCTCTTACCTAACCATTTAATTACCTAGGTAGTTGAATTACTTTAGGGGTATTTGGGTCTTCTTCACATGCATTAATGGTATTTCTTAATATGTGTGAAACACTCCAAAACGACATATAATTTGAGACGGAGGGAGTAACAATTTTTCAAATATTCAAAATCTGAAATAAACTTTATTATCCCTCAACCTTCTCCACAAAATATGACTAAGCCGTAACACCCAAATCTGGCAAGGATGAGGTCAATTTACTCATCAATCCAAACTCTGCGGATGAGGTCAATTAGCTCAACAATCCAAAAACTTCAGAAAACACCTGCACATTTACACTTATGATTAATTAGGAAAACATAAAAAAGAAACACTCCCTACATCCCAAATTTACCGTCAATTCGTTTTATGGTGCCAGAATGAGTGTTCATGTTCACGGTTAGTTCTCGAGATGAAAAAAGGGAGGGGGAAAAAAAAATACTCCTTGCACCCTCGAGATTGATTTAGAAAGGAAAGTGAGGGAAAGGGAAGGGAAAGATTAGGAAGGAAAGAATCTACAATATCATCTAATTCCTTCCTAAACTCGAGAACATAACTTACAAAATTACTCCCTCCATCCAGGAATAAATAGTCACATTTGGTTTTTGACACAACTAAACTATGACTGGATATAGTTTTTAGCATAACGACTGATCAAATAATAATGCATTAGTAATACTATCTCCACCCCGGACTGATATCCCCATTTGACTTTTCATGGTCAACACAAGTGAAACTTTGGCCGAGCATTGATGTCAATCTAATTATCCCAATAAAATTCTAAAAACTGATATTCATAAATCACTTAATAATTAGATTGATATTAATGTTTGGTCAAAGTTCACAAGTATTGACCATGAAAATGAGACTATTTTTTTTTTCCGGAAGGGAGTATATTCCATGACATATCAACTACTTACAAGAGTTCAGCTGTATACCAGTATAGTGAAATAGTGCTGATGAGCCCAAGAGTAATCTTGTTTCCCCAAGCTTTTTAGAGCAACTCCCTGGGTCTTGCATCTAATCCTAATATATCAGCATCAAATGTTTGTCAACTAAGCAAATAATCCACTCCACATATGCAACCACAACAACATTTACGTTAACTTTTGGATGGAAACTTGAAGGTGGACATATTTACCCCATAAAATGTGAGTTTAAGGGAAAGATTGTCCATAATTGACGTCAAGGCATATCTGCAGATGATCTCTAAGTGTATGATATATTTTTGGTATTTCTAGCTTGAGAATATTGCAAACTAGACAAATGTGGTATAAAAATATGTAGCAAGGCATATATACAAGAAAAATTAAGCATACTATGTTGGGGAATTGGGAGGATCTCTGCATCCACTAGCCCATACTAGCAGTCATCAATTCTGGAGAAAGTAATTCAACACATGAATTATGAAAGAACAAGAACACCATGAATTTGTTCACCCGGTTCACCATCTCCATGGCTACATCCGGAGGCACCAAGCCAGGATAATATTATAATAATATGTCGATTGTTATATTTACACATACACTCACACATATCTAGTATGGATACTCTCCAATAATAATCTCACCACATATATTATCTCTCCCCCAAGAATACACAAACATGGTCATGACCGGGTTGTAGGATCGCCCCCCATGGCTCTCCTAGGCCCCCGGCCCCCTCCTAGACACTATTTTGTCATAACTCTCTCCTTTTTGGCAAACAATATTCTGGACGAAATCCCTTTTATATAGGTGTAGGAGAAGTCTTAAATCAATACATGGAAGAAATCTAGTCAAAATAGAAAACTGAGAAAAACTGGGTTGTCCCCGACGTGCACGGCCGTGCAGATTTGGCTACTCGGTCGTGCTGCTCGGCTGAGCACTATACCTGGAGCGGCCGTGCTCTATTTTCTCTCAAAACAGTAGCTTCTGCCCCGTAGTGCACGGCCGTGTGCCTCCTCATGCACGGCCATGCAACCCCTGTTCTGCACTTTCTCAATTTCCTTCTCCTTTTTCTCCTTTTAGTTTCAAGGTTCTTTAGATCTATGAGATTGAGAGCAAAATAAAATTAATGTGTTACAAGGCTTTTAGGATCTGGGTTAGGTATGAGTGTTTGGAGGTGTTCTTGGAAAATTTGGGAATCTTAGAGAAATCTTCAAATTTCTTTCTCAAAGCGTGAATTCTAGCAACTTCAAATGTTTGAAGTTATGGGGTATTTATTGTGAGCTTGAGAAAAGTAGCCGTTGAGAATCCATGCGTTGGGGCTCGTTGATTGGAGCACGTGTCCAAATATAGCCGTTAGACACAAAATATTTGAGAGCTATTGAGGACAGATATCTTCATCTTAGGTTCTCCCAAAACTTTGATTCACCGTTGGATTCTGGCTTTGAGTTTAAATACTTGAGACTTCATATCTTCACAAGCCTAAAAATTTAAGTGAGTGTTTTAAGGTTTGGGGTGCACCTGAATTATCTAGGCGCACCATTCTTGATCAAAGCGCACCAATCTGATTAGAATACTATCACCTATTTTATACAATAGTTATCACAATATAATCAAAATATGAGGATGATCCTTAGCTATATATACAGATCGGATCCTTGATATGGCACCCCATAAATCTCGGCTAATGCAATCCACTGCTCCTCGGCGATCCCAAATGCTGGATAAAAGACTTCCCCGACCTAGTCTAATCGTTGGAAGTTCGAAGAGGATACCAACCCGTATATCTTGGGAGAAAGAGGTGCCCTCGCGAGACAAAGTTGTATCAGCGGGAGAGATAAATGAATCTGCGCGACAAAGATGAATTTGCGGTAGAGAAAGGTATATATCCGTGAGACAGAGATGTAGGTGGGAGAGAAATAGAGAGCATATACGGGAATGAGTGGACGCGTGGAAAAGGTAGACACATGCGAGGCACGCTACATATGCGGGACATGTTTATCCTACTGTTGGTAAAGTTTCTCGGCTTGTCTTCAATTAACTATATCCAAGTATGTTTAATATAAAAAAAGTGCAAAAGAAAATAAAATGTCATATTTAAAAAACAAAAATAATGTAATCATACGTCATCAACTAACAATAACAAAAGAAATAAAGTCCTATAAATTGCAAAACAAAGGCAATAAAGATTAAAAAAAAAATCGTAAACCAAAATGAAATTAAAAAAAAAGAATATCGAATTACGAAAAACAAAAATAAATAAAAGAAAAAACAAAGAATTAAAAAAATAGAAAAATAGAAAACAAAAAATGAAGATAAAAAATAGATGTCTCAAAATTAAATAAATAACAAGAATATCATAAACACAATCAGGAAAAAATCACAAGAAAAACATGAAGAACAAACACATCAATCACAAAGTAACCATCAAATCACACACTAACATAAAAAATAACAATAAGAAAAATTGAAAGTAGCTACAAGTATAAATCACCATCTAATATTGCAATTGAATCATAAACAACAAAAATCATACAAAGAAAAGAGACAAAAAATAATAGAATGTGAAAAGGATTAGATAAGATAACATCGTAACTACATATTGAAAATCAAACCTGGTTTACCGACTCCTATGTAGCCCGTGGATAAAATAATAGAATGGGAAAAGGATTAGATAACATAACATAGTAATCAAAAATTGAAAATCGAACATGGTTTACCATCTCTTATGTAGACCGTGGATATATCCTGTTGATAAAGATTCTCGTCCTACTTCAATAACATCCAAACACGTTAAATATATATAAAAACTAGAATGTTGGAAAGATATTACCTTGATGATACGATGTTCGTAGGCTTCTTGCTCTATCAATTTTTTCAAGAAAACCTCGATCGCTTATACCACCACTAAAATAAATAAAAACAACAATAATAATCTCCAAGTTACCAAACAGAGATATTAATTAAATTTGGAGAATAACAATAATAAAAATAAATAAAAGTTGACTAAATATTAAAGTTAGAAAGAAAAAAATTAGAATGTGGAAAAAAAAGAGATAAGATTCTAAATGGTGAAAATCAAATTTCTTGTACTTGATTCTTATCTCTTATGTAGCTCGTGGATTTATGTAGCTCGTGGATGCATTTCGTTGGTAAAGATTCTCGGCATGTCTTTAATTAATACTAACATAGAAGCATGTGTATAAAAATATGAAATGGGGAAAGATAATAAAGGGACATATTTTAATCAATTGGTAAAAAATAGTAATATTCTATTTAGCTTAGACTTAAATTACTTCATTAGTACCAAGAAAAATAACTCCCGTCCTAGAATGAAGTTGATGCTCGTGCTACTTCAAATTCTCCAAGAAAGCATTGATCAAGTCTAATCCCGTAATAATAATGCTCAACATACATTAAGTAATATCAAAATCAAACTTATAATCATAAACAATTACACTCGAAAAAACAATAGTAGCTGACTCAATAAAGTAAAACACACAAGTAAATAATAAACAATAATGAAAACGATAAGACTTTCAAAAGTATAAGAAAGAGAAATTTCAAAATATAATTGGAAAAAAAAGAACCTCAAGCATTCGCAAATATTCAATTATAAAAAATATAATCTAACCAAACATCATCAACTACCATCAGCAACAAAAGAAATAATAACCTAAAAATTGCAAAACAAAGGCAACAAAGAAGAAAAAAACAGGTAATTTGGAGATTGGTAACCTGAGTTTGTCGAAAGTTTGCAATCCCCGACTTAAAAGTTCAGCAAATTAGTTACATAAGTTTGTCAATTTTTTGCAATGTGGTGAATAAACTAATTTTTCGTTAATTTTTTGATAAACATAAACACATGTGTAACGCACATGTTTAAAAAGGCAATCATGTCAATTTTCGGACCTAAACACATTTGCAATGTGGTGATTGAGTTGCACACCTCCGAAAATTGACATGATTGCTCTTTTAAAAAGTCATGTGCGTCGCACATGTGTTTAGGTCTGTTAAAAAATTAACGAAAAATTAGTTTATTCACCACATTGCAAAAAGTTGACAAACCTAGGTAACCAATTTGTAAAATTAAACTTTAAGGTTGGGGATTGCGAACATTAGACAAACTCAGGTTACCAATCCGCAAATTACCAAAAAAATCATAACCCAAAAATAACAATAATAATAAATGACCTATAAATTGCAAAACCAAAGGCAACAAAGAAAAAATCATAACCCCAAAATAACAATATTAATAAATAAAGCTAATAACAAAAAAAAAAAAAAAAAAAACTCAAAAATTGAATTACGAAAAATGAAAATAATAAAAATAATAAATAAATAAATAAATTAGGACAAGAAGAAAGGTCTCAAAATTAAAAATAAAAAACAAAAATATCATAAACACAATCAGGGAAAAAACACACGAGAAGAACAAGAAGAATAAACACTTCAGCTACAATGAATAACCATAAAACAGAACACTGACATAAAAAATATCAATAAAGAATACAAGCACAAAACCACCACTCACTATTGTAATCGAATGATGAACAACAAAAACCATATAACAAACAGAAGTTGTCATCTAGATATTAAATGAGAAATAAAATGAAATATAAAATAGAATGGGAAAAGATAAGATAACATCGTAATTGAATGTTGAAAATCGAACATGGTTTAAAAAATGGTGAAAATCGAATTTTTCAACCTCTCATATCTCTTGCGTAGCTCGTGAATGCATTTCATTGTTGTGGAAGGGTAGTCTTACGGGTAGCATTAGGGTTTTACGAAGTAGTACGAGAGTTTTCTAGGTAGGGAAGCGTTACACGGATCACCGAAGAGCGATAAAGAGGAGCGAGAATAGGAACTAGAGGGATTCTGGGGAGAGACAAGGAGTTGTGGAACCTATTCAGAATACACAAGCTCCTCGCAGAACTGGTAGGTTGCGATCTGAACCTGAGAGATATGGATTTCTCATGACGGATAGCAATGAAGTAGAAGTCATTGATAATGACGAACCTACTTCCTATCAAGAAGCGATGTCCACTCCTGATTCAGATAAATGGCTTGGAGCCATGGAATCTGAAATTAAATCCATGTATGATAATCAAGTTTGGAACTTGATTGATGCACCTAAAGGTGTAAAAACCATAGGATGCAAATGGATTTTCAAAAGGAAAACCGACATGGATGGAAAGGTGCATACTTATAAAGCTAGACTTGTAGCGAAAGGCTATAGGCAGATTCATGGTATTGACTATGATGAAACCTTTTCGCCCGTGGCAATGATCAAGTCTATAAGAATTTCACTTGCCATAGCCGCATATTTTGACTATGAGATATGGCAAATGGATGTCAAAACAGCGTTCCTTAACGGGAACTTACTTGAGGATATGTATATGACACAACCTGAAGGTTTTGTAAGTCCAGAAAATTCTAACAAAGTATGCAGATTGAAGCAAGCCTCTAGGAGTTGGAATCTTCGATTTGATGAATCGGTCAAAGAGTTTGGCTTCATCAAGAACGAAGATGAACCTTGTGTATACAAGAAGATTAGTGGGAGAGTAGTATTATTTCTAGTGTTGTATGTTGATGACATATTGCTCATTGGAAACGACATTCCTGCACTTCAGTCTGTAAAGACTTGGTTAGGAAAGTGTTTCTCAATTAAAGATATGGGAGAAGCCGCCTACATTCTTGGCATAAGGATCTATCGTGATAGATCTAAGAAGTTGATTGGTTTGAGTCAAAGTACATATATTGACAAAGTTCTCAAGAGATTCCGCATGGAAAGCTCTAAGAGAGAAAATTTGCCAGTAGCTCATGGCATAACTCTAAGCAAGAATCAGTGTCCTAAGACAACTGATGAGCGTGAGAGAATGAATGGAATCACATATGCTTCTGCTATCGGATCCATCATGTATGCCAAGATATGTACTAGACCCGATGTCTCTTATGCTTTGAGCATGACGAGTAGATACCAATCGGATCCTGGTGAGAGTCACTGGATTGCTATCAAGGCGATTCTTAAGTACTTGCGAAGGACTAAAGACTCGTTCTTGGTATATGGAGGTATGGAAGATGATCTTGTTGTAAATGGTTACACGGATGCAAGCTTCCAAACCGACAAGGATGATTCAAGATCGCAATCTGGATTTGTGTTTATGCTTAATGGGGGTGCTGTTAGCTGGAAGAGTTCTAAGCAAAGTACCGTAGCTGATTCTACAACTGAAACTGAGTATATAGCTGCATCCGATGCTGCTAAAGAGGTTGTTTGGATGAAGAAGTTCATTGGTGAACTAGAGGTGGTTCTTAGCATTGCTAATCCAATAGACATTTATTGTGATAATAATGCTGCTATTGCTCAAGCAAAGGAACCTAGATCGCATCAGAAATCCAAACACATACTTAGGCGTTTTCATATCATTCGAGAGATCGTTGATAGAGGAAATGTGAATATATGCAGACCCATTGACAAAGGGTGGTCTTCCGCAAGCGAAGCATAATGGTCATGTTAGGTCTATGGGTATTCGATACATTAATTATGTCTAGTGCAAGTGGGAGATTGTTGGTGTGTATGCCCTAGGCATGTTATTTGAACGATTAATGTTATCATTTGCTTTATGCTTTAATAAAGATATTGAATGTTTGATTATTATATATTTTGCATGTTTATTATAATAATCTCTGTCCCTGATAATTATGATAAATTATTAGTATAAGTTTAATAGATAATCTTATGATGATTATGTGTATGTGATACAATTAGACTTATGGGTATTTGTTGGAGAACAAATACTGGACTGACCCCCTATGAGATTTATGTCATGGTCACGATGTCATAATTAAGTCTCATATAGTTATATCACTGGAATCTCTAGACCTGAGGTTATTACAGTCTTCCACATGATGAACATTACGTTTGACATATTCAAACGTTACCCTTAACCGGGTAGCTATAAAGAATATGATTGGCATAATCGGAATCATGTAGGGAAGGGTAATAAGCCAAGAAGGGTTTTGTTTCTCGTCAAAGAGAGATGTCAAGCTTTGGCCATTTGATGAATGGTATTGATGAAATGCATGGCCATGCTCAAATGAATTGATTGGAATCAATGTCATTTGTATTATCAATACATTCGGGATCGAGAAAGCATTGAACAAAGGTAAGTTGACCATTGACAATGGCTTACGTTCAATTGACATCGTGTAACAAAGAGATTGTGTTATGTTCTATTTTAGGAAACTTTGGATCTTCAAAGTTATACTAATTGAGTAATCATAATGGCTTGCTAGAGTCCGCTTATGATTTACGAGATCTGAACGGTTCGGCTCGTTGCCAACTTAGTATAATCCTATTGGGTCACACACGCAGAACAGATCGAATAAAGCACAGAAAACGAAAAAAAAAACTGGATCCTACTGGAGGATCCGTACGGCTAGTTTGGGAGCCACCAAACTGATCCGTACGGATGGTTTGTCCGGCAGAACAGTTTTAGGTAACTTCTTGCTGTTCAAGAAAACCTATTTTCCTAATGAGATTAGGTTTCTTCCTTGGATATAATGGACGATTTTCAGTAGCCGAAAACACATGCTTCCATATTGATTTGAGAAATCAAAGAGAGGTTTTTGGTGAGAGAAAAACACACATTATTCAAGGGTTATTAGGGTTTGATTATTCTTGATTATCAAACCATAATATCCATTCAAGGGAGATTTAAGAAGGGTTTTTCAAAGCCAAAGTTTTTCAAGCCTAAAGGACCTAGTAGTCAAGTTCAAGAATCATTCTTGAATCCGTTCGAAGTGTGGATACCAAGAGAGGGTATTTTTCTTAATACATAAGATCTTAAAGTTTCATTCCGAGGAAACAAGGTTAGAATCTTTTTCGTCTTTATTATAAATTATTTGATCATAGCGGATCCTGGCTTTGGGTTTGTTCATGTAAAGTCTTCCGCTGCGCATGATCCGTTGAAACCCAACACTTAGAGGATACCAACCCGCATATTTCGAGAGAAAGAGGTGCACCCGCGAGACAGAGTTGTATCAGCGGGAGAGATAAAAGAATATGCGTGCCAAAGATACATTTGCAGTAGAGAAAGGTTTGTATCCGCGAGAAAGAGATGTAACTGTGGGAGAGAAAAGTGAGCGTTCACACGAGAGTGAGTGGACGCGGAAAAAGGGAGACACATGCGAGGCACGTGCGCTACATATGCGGCACATGTTTATCCCATAGTTGGGTATGTTTAATATAAACAAAATGCACAAGAAAATAAAAGAACATATTTAAAAATAAAAATATATAGTCCCACATCATCAATTAACATTAACAAAAGAAATAAAGTCCAATAAATTGCAAAACAAAGGCAATAAAGATTAAAAAAAAAAAAATCCTAACCCAAAAATAATAATAATAATATAAAAAGAAAAAGACAAAAAGACAAAAAAATTGAAAAAAGAACAAAAACAAAAAAATGAAAATCAAATTACGAGAAACAAAAAACAAAAAGAAAAAATAGAAAAAGAAAAAACAAAGAAAAAATAGGTCTCAAAATAAAAAAAATAAAAAAAACAATAATATCATAAACACAATCTGAAAAAAAAATCACAAGAACATGAGGAACAAGCACGTCAATAACAGAGTAACCATTAAATCAAACACTAACGTGAAAAATAACTACAACTAATAAACCACTATCGCATAGTTATTAAAGGCCCTAGGCGCACCAAGGCGCAAAAGGTGTGCCCGGAGCCTAGGCGCAAGGCAGGCGAGCGCCCGGGTGACGATGCCCGCAAAAATGCCTTCAAATACTAAAAGTATAGTAAACATTATACAACATCAAGATAAGCAATAAATCAAATGCAAGTAGTAAATCAAACATACGTTATAAGTCATAAAAGAAACAAACATAAATAGATGTTCAAACAAGCATAAAGAGAAGTTCAAACAGAAGGACTCTAAGTCTAAATCCTATAAAATGATAAGCAGTTGTTAGTTTGAAGGAGTTCCTGGTGATTGCTACTCTTATACGAAGTTATGGTGCATGTACATGAGAGAGTCATGGGAGAGGAAGAGTAATAGTCACGCATTAGGTTTTAATTACAATTTAATTGATGCTCAATTGTTGTGCCCGGAGCTAGGCGCACCCAGGCTCCAAAACTGAGCCTCTTTGTGCCCGGAGCCTAGGCGCGCGCCTTTAATAAATCGAATCATAAACAACAAAAATCATAAAGAAAAGGGACAATAAATAATAGAATAGGAAAAAGATAAGATAACATAGTAACGAAATATTGAAAATCGAACCTGGTTTATCGTCTATAGCCACGTGGATAAAATAATAGAATGGGAAAATGATTAGATAGTATAACATGGTAACCAAATATTGAAAATCGAACCTGTTTTACCGTCTCTTATGTAGCCCATGGATGGATGTATCCTGTTGATAAAGATTCTCGTCCTACTTCAATAACATCCGAACATGTGAAATATAAAAACTAGAATGTGGGAAAGATATTACCTTGATGATACGATGTTGTCGGCTTCTCGCTCCATCAAATTTTGCAAGAAAACATCGACCGCTTATACCACCACAAGAATAAATAAAAACAACAATAATAATCTCCAACTTAACTAAAGGAAATAATAACTATTGCATAATAACATTTGGAGGATAACAATAACTAAAATAAATAAAAGTTGGCGAAATATTAAAGTTAGAAAAAAAAATTAGAACATGGGAAAAAAGATAAGATTCTAAATGGTGAACATAGAATTTCTTTTACCTGATTCTTGTTTCTTATGTAGCTCGTAGATGCATTTCGTTGGTAAAGATTCTCGGTCTGTGTTCGATTAATAACATACAAGTATGTGTATAAAAATATGAAATGGAGAAAAATAATAAAATGACATCTTTTAACCAATTGGTAAAAACAAAATTATATTTAGATTAGAGTTACTTGAATTACTTCATTAGTGCCAAGAAAAATACCACGTGTGCTAGAATGAAATCAAAGCTCGTGTCACTTCAAATTCTCCAAGAAAGCATTGATCACGTCTAATCCCACAATAATAATGCTCAACTTACATTAAGAAAATAATATCAAAAGCAAACTTATGATCATAAATAACTACATTAAAAAAACAATAGTAGCTACCTCAAATAAAGTAAAAAAACACAATTAAATAATAACAATCATGACAACGACAAGACTTTCAAAAGTATAAAAAAACGTCAAAATATAATTGAAAAAAAAGAAAAAAAAGAACCTCACAAGCATTCACACTCCACTCCTAAATTTGCAATAAAAGTAAAAACATTCTCAAATTGCAATTTAATAACAACACACTCACAAATAACCAGTTTCAAAACAAAATATAATCTAACCAAACGTCACCAACTAACACCAGCAACAAAAAATAAAAATGACCTAAAAATTGCAAAACAAAGGTAACAAAGAAGAAACAAATCAAAACAAATAAAAAAAAACATTAATAATAAATAAAGCAAATAACCACAAATTAAAAAAAAATCAAAAATCAAAATTGAATAACGAAAATAAAAAAATAAACAAAAAAAAAAGAAAAGAAAAAGAAGAAAGGTCTCAAAATTAAATAAAAAACAAGAATATCATAAACACAATCAGTGAAAAAAACACAAGATGAACATGGAGAATAAACACTTCAGTTACAATTAATAACTATAAAATAAAACACTACTAACATAAAAAAATATCAATAAATACAAGCATAAAACAACCGCTCAATATTGTAATCGAATGATAAACAACAAAAACCATACAACAAACAGAAGTTGTCGTCTAGATATTAAAATGAGAAAAAAGACAAAAATAAAATGGGAAAAAGATTATATAGCATCATAATCAAATGTTTAAAATCGAACATGGTTTACAGTCTCTAATGAAACCGATAGATATATTCTGTTGGCAAATTGTCCTCCCTTTTTTAAATGGTGAAAATCGAATCTATCTAGCTGATATCTCTTACGTAGCTCGTGAATGCATTTCATTAGTGTAGGAGGGTAGTCATACGGGGTTGTATTAGGGTTTTATGAAGTAGTCTGAGAGTTTTCTAGGTAGGGAGGCATTACACGGATCACCAAAGAACGATAGAGAGAAGGAGCGAGAATAGGAACTAGAGGGATTTCGAGGAGAGACAAGTATTGCAGAACTTGGTGTCTAGAGAGAGAAAATATGTTGTATAAGGTCATGCGCCATGTGGAAGGCACATGCACTATGTAGTATTGTAGAAATGGACAATCCCTCAATTCTCTTTTGTAAACCCAACTAGGCCACGTGTCAGCCTACGATTGGGACACGTGGCGAACTTTGCTATTCTAGCCTCCAATCGACTGCCCCTTCGCGATCCCAAATACTTGATAAAAGACTTCCCCCGACCTTGTCTAATCATGAGAAGTACTTAGAGGATACTAACCCGCATATCTCGGGCGAAAGAGGTGCACCCGCGAGAAACAGTTGTTAGAAATTGGGTTTTGGTGAGATGATAATCTTGGATATTTGACTGAATCGTGTATAATCCACTTTCCAATTAAAGTATTTCGACTCTTATTGCCTGAGTTACACGAAATCTCTATTGGGATAAGACGATCAAACTCTCTGTTTCTAGGCAAAGAAGACAGATCGAAAACTCAGAGAATTGTTTGGAATTTTCCGTATATTCAAATGAAACCAAAATCTGTTTATAAACTAATGGCAGTTAGGAGCAGTTAACGACGGTTGGCATCTAACAGTTATGCCCCTTGACCCCGCAAGGGGGCGCAGCCCAAACTCAGAGAATTGTTTGGAATTTTCCG
This sequence comes from Campanula takesimana, assembly GCA_026119855.1. Classification (NCBI taxonomy): domain Eukaryota; kingdom Viridiplantae; phylum Streptophyta; class Magnoliopsida; order Asterales; family Campanulaceae; genus Campanula; species Campanula takesimana. Next base: position 808,383 of record JAOWBW010000058.1, read on the forward strand.
TATATTCAAATGAAACCAAAATCTGTTTATAAACTAATGGCAGTTAGGAGCAGTTAACGACGGTTGGCATCTAACAGTTATGCCCCTTGACCCCGCAAGGGGGCGCAGCCCCCTTGACCCCTGCTTCTTTATCGTGGTCGAAAACATATTAACTCAAACGAGTGTGTACTCCATACTTTCCTTACTCGTATCCGAGCCTAATATGAAATCACATTGGTCTCTAGTGAATCACAATTACATAAAATAACTGATGGCACTAAAATCACTAACAATAGTTGTATCAGCGGGAGAGATAAATGAATCTGCACGGAAAAGATGGATCTGTGGTAGAGAAATGTTTGTATCCGCGAGACAAAGATGTAACCGTGGGAGCGAGAGCGTTCATATGGGTAAGAGTGGACGCGGGAAAAAGAGAGGCACATGCACGCTACATATGCGGGACATGTTTATCCAATAATTGGTAAAGTTTCTCGCCTTGTCTTCACTTAACTACATCCAAGTATGTTTAATATAAAATAAAAAGTACAAAAGAAATAAAAGGTCATATTTAAAAAAAAAAAATTGTAACCCAAAATTATTATTATTAATATGATAAGAAAAAAAAAATACAAAACAAAAAAAGCAAAAAATAAAAAGGAAAAGAATAAAAAAGAAAATTAGAAAAATCGAAAAGTAGAAAAAAACCAAAGACAAAAAAAGGTTTCAAAATTAAATAAAACAACAATATCATAAACGCAATCAAGAAAAAATCACAAGAAGAACATGAAGAACAAACATGTCAATCACAGAGTAACCATCAAATCAAAATTAACATAAAAAAAATATTAATAGGGAAAACTGAAAATAACTACAACTACTAAACCACCACTAATATTCCAATCAAATTATAAACAACAAAATCATACAAAGAAAAGGGACGACAATAAATAATAGAATGGGAAAAAGATTAGATAATATAACATAGTAACCAAACATTGAAAATCGAACCTGGTTTACTGTCTCTTATGTAGCCCGTGGATATAATAATAGAATGGGAAAATGATTAAATAAGATAACATAGTAACCAAATATTGAAAATCCAACCTGGTTCATCGTCGCTTATGTAGCCAGTGGATGTATCATGCTGATAAAGATTCTCGTCCTACTTCAATAGCATCGAAACATGTGAAATATAAAAGCTAGACTAATAACTATTGCATAATTACATTTGGAAGAGAACAATAACTAAAATAAATAAAAGTTGGCTGAATATTAGAGTTAGACAAAAAAAAAAAATTAGAACGTGGAAAAAAAAAGAAGATAAGATTCTAAATGGTGAAAATTGAATTTATTTTACCTAGTTCTTGTCTCTGATGTAGCTCGTGAACACATTTCGTGGGTAAAGATTCTCGGCATGTCTTCAATTAATAACATACAAGTATGTGTATAAAAATTTGAAATAGGGTAAGATAATAAAAAGACATATTTTAACCATTAGATTAGACATACTTGAATTACTTTTGCCAAGAAAAATACCTCGTGTGCTAGAATGAAATCGATGCTCGTGCTACTTCAAATTCTCCAAGAAAGTATTGATCACGTCTAATCCCACAATAATAATGCTCAACTTACATTAAGAACATAATATCAAAAGCAAACGTAGGATAATAAACAACTACACTAAAAAAAACAATAGTAGCTACCTCAAATAAAGTAAAAAACACAATTAAATAATAAACAATCATGACAACGATAAGACTTTCAAAAGTATAGAAAAGAGAAATTTCAAAATATAGTTGGAAAAAAAAAGAACCTCACAACCATTCGCAACCATCTACCAAATTTGCAATAAAAATTAAAAGCATTCTCAAGTTGCAATCTAATATCACAATCACAAAGATGCAATTTAAAAAAAAAAAAAAAAAATATAATCAAACCAAACATTATCAATTAACATCAGCAACAAAAGAAATAATGACCTATAAATTGCAAAACAAAGGCAACACCCAAAAATAACAATAATAATAAATAAAGCAAATAACCACAAAAAAAAATAAATTAAAAATTGAATAACGAAAAACGAAAATCAAAACACAAACAACAAAAAACCATACACAAACAGAAGTAGTAGTCTACGTGGTTGTATTAGGATAAAAAAAAAAAAAAAAACACAAGAAGAACAAGAAAAATAAACACTTCAGTTACAATGAGCAAGCATAAAATAAAACACTAACATTAAAAATATCAATAAACAACAAATAGATTAGATAACATCGTAACCAAACATGTAATCGAATCACAAACAACAAAAACCATACACAAACAGAAGTAGTAGTCTACGTGGTTGTATTAGGATTTTATGAATCAGTATGGGAGTTTTCGAGGTAGGGAGGCGTTACACGGATCACCGGAGAGCGATAGAGAGAAGGAGCGAGAATAGGAACTAGAGGGATTCTGGGGAGAGACAAGTATTGCGAAACTTCGTGTCTGGGAGATTATGTTGTATGAGATGATTAGCCTTCCTGCTACAAATGAATCCCATTGGGGGGTATTTCTAGTCAATGAGAAGTAAGGTCATGTGCCATGTGACCATGTCTAAGGCACATGCACTCAGTAGTAATGGACCATCCAGCAAATCTCCCTTGAAAACTCAACTAGGTCACGTGTCACCCTACGATTGGGACACGTGGCGAACTTCCTTTTTCTAGCCTTCAATCCACCGCTCTTCGGCAATCCCAAATACTGAATAAAAGACTTCCTCCGACCTTGTCTAAATCGTGGGAAGTACTTAACCGTGGGAGAGAAAAATGAATATGCGCGGGCAAAGATGCATCTGCGGTAGAGAACGGTGTGTATCCGCGAGACAGAGAATTAACAGTGGGAGAGAAAGAGAGAGCATTCACGGGAATGAGTGGACGCGGGAAAAAGGGAGACGCGTGCAAGGCACATGCGCGCTACATATGCTGGACATGTTTATCCACAGTTGGTAAAGTTTCTAGGTTTTTCTTCAATTAACTACATCCAAGTATGTTTAATATAAAAAGATGTGCAAAAGAAAATAAAGTCATATTTGAAAACAAAAATAATGTAATCACACATCATCAACTAACATTAACAAAAGAAAAAAAAATCTATAAATTGGAATACAAAGGCAATAAAGATTTAAAAAATATATATATATATTCGTAACCCAAAAATAATAATAAGATAAAAACAAAAAAAGCAAAAACAAAAAACCAAAAAAAAATGGAAATTGAATTACAAAAAATAAAAGAATAAGAAAACAAAAATAGGAAAATAGAAAAATAGAGAAGAAAAAAACATAATCACACATTATAAACTAACATTAACAAAAGAAACAAAGACCTATAAATTGCAAAACAAAGGCAATAAAGAAGAAAAGAATCGTAACCCAAAAATAATAATAAGATGAAAAAAAAAGCCAAAAAAAAAAAAAAATGAAAAATTGAAAACCGAATCATGAAAAACAAAAAGCAAAAAAGAAAAGTAAAAAAATAGAAAAATATAAAACAAAAAACAAAGACAAAAAATGGCTCAACATTAAATAAAACATAAGAATATCATAAATACAGTCAAGAAAAAATTACAAAAAAAAAAGAAGAAAAACACGTCAATTACAAAGTAACTATCAAATCAAACACTAACATAAAAAATAACAGTAAGGGAAACTGGAAAAAACAAAAAAACAAAAAAAACTACAAGTACAAAACCACCTTCTAATATTGCAATTAGGGCTGTTATACGAACCGAGCTGGCTCGAGCTCGGCTCGGGCTCGGCTCGTGAAAGCTCGAGCTCGAGTGAGCTCGAGGTGAAGCTCGAGTCGAGCTCGAACCGATTGTCAATCTCGTTTTTGTTATCGAGCCGACCGTGTTCGGCTCGTTTAGCTCGTTAAAAGCTCGAGTTCGGCTCGATAAGCTCATTAAAATTGAATTTTTGTTTTCGAACGGCTCGAACTCGGCTCGATAAGCTCGAATTCGGCTCGATAAGCTCGCTAAGACCATATTTTTCTTAAAAAAATGTCTAAGCTCGAGCTCGGCTCGTTAAAACTCGAGTTCGATATCGACTAGAGTTGTTCACGAGCAGCTCGCGAGCTCGATTCGACTCGAGCTCGAACAAGCAAGTGGGCTCGAGCTCGATAAAAGCTCGAGCTCGATAAGTTTTAAACGAGCTCGAGCTCGACACCCCAAAGCTCGACTCGGCTCGACTCGTTTACAGCCCTAATTGCAATCGAATCATAAACAACAAAAATCATACAAAAAAGGGACAAAAAAAATAGAATGGAAAAAAAGATTAGATAAGATAAAATAGTAACCAAAAGTTGAAAACCGAACCTCGTTTACCGTCTCTTATGTAGCCGTGGATGTATTATGTTGACAAAGATTCTCGTCCTACTTCAATAACATTTAAACATGTGAAACATAAAAACAAGAATGTGGGAAAATATTACCTTGATGATACGATGTTATCGGCTTCTCGTTCCTTCAAATCTTCCAAGAAAACATTGACCACTTATACCGCCACTAGAATAAATAAAGACAACAATAGTAATCTCCAACTTACCTAAAGGAAATAATAACTAATAAATAAATAGCAATTGGAGAATAACAATAAAAAAAAGTTAAATAAATGTTGTCCAAATTTTAAACTTAGAAAAAGACAACAAAAATATTAGAAAGTGGAAAAACTAAATAATATTAACTAAATGGTGAAAATCGAATTATTTTACCCGACTCTTGTCTCTTATGTAGCTCCTATATGCATTTCGTTGGTAAAGATCTCCGCCTGTCTTCAATTAATAACATCCAAAAAGTATGTGTAATATAAAAAAATGAAATGTGGAAAAATAATAGGTCATAATTGAAATAATTGGAATAAAAAAATATTCTAGCTAGATCAAACTTACTTGAATTACTCCATTAGTGGCAAGGATAATACCTTGTGTGCTAGAATGAAATCGATACAAATGCTATTTCAAATTCTACAATAAAATATGAATTGCTTCTAATCCAACAATAATAATGTTCAACTTACATATTAAGAAAACAAATTCAATAGCAAACTTATGCTCGGAAAACATCAATACTCAAAATAAAATAGTGACAACTTCAAAATTACAGTAAAAAAAACACAACTAAATAACAATCAATAAAGACAACAATAAGAATTTCAAAACTACAACAAAGAGCAATGCCAAAATATAAATTGAAAAAGAAAACTCATATGCATTGGCTATCAAAATTACAATTAAAAGAGACACATTCTAGAAATTGCAATTTAAAAACAAAAATTAATTAAATCAGACATCATCACCTAACATCAACAACAAAAGTTTATAAAAACCTTTGAATTGCAAAAAAAAAAAAAAAAAAAAAAAAAAAAAACATTAAAGAAGAAAAACAAACAACAAACACAAAAGAAAAAGTAAAAAACTAGAAAAAACAAAAGACAAAAATAAAAAACAAAACCAAAACAAAACCAAAACAAAACAAAACGAAAAAGACAAAAGAGAAAAGCAAAAACAAAAACCAAACAAAAAACGAAAAGGAAAAACCAAATACGAAAGACGAAAAAACGAAGACGAAACCAAACTAAATATAAAAAATAAAAACAAACACAAAAGCAAATGAAAAACAAAAGAAAAGCAAAAATATAAATAAAAACAAAAAACAAGGCAAAAGATAAAAAAAAAAAAAAAAAAAAAGACGTTTAAAGAAAACAAAAGCAAAAAGATAAAAGCGAAAACAAAAACAAAACCAAATACGAAAAACAAAAACAAAAACATAATAAAAAAAAAACAAAACCAAAACCAAAGTAAAAAAAAAAAAAAACCAATAGAAATACAAAAACAAAAACAAAAACCAAATCAAAAACAAAAACAAAAACAAAAACAAAAGCAAAAGCAAAAACAAAAACATATAAAAAGAATCAAAAACAAAAATGTAGGAAAATATGCAATCAAATCAACATAAAAAACATCAGCAACAACACAATCAATTAATATATAACAAGGTCACGTGTCACCCTATCATTGGGACACGTGGAAAACTTCCTTATTCCAGCTTCCAATTCACTGCTCATCGATGATCTCAAATACTGGATAAAAGACTTTCCCCGACCTTGGCTGATCGTGGGAAGTACTTAGAGGATACCAACCCCATATCTTGAGATTAAGAGGTGTACCTACGAGACAGAGTTGTATCAACGGGAGAGATAAATGTATATACGCGGGCAAGGATGCATCTGCGGTAGAGAAAGGTGTGTATCCACGAGACATAGAATTAACCGGGGGAGAGAAAGAGAGAACGTTCACGGGAATTAGTGGACACGGAAAAAAGGGAGACACATGCCAGGCACATGCGCGCTATATGTGTTGGACATGTGTATCCCACAGTTGGTAAAATTTCTCGGCTTGTCTTCAGTTAACTACATCCAAGTATGTTTAATATAAAAATTGTGCAAAAGAAAATAAAAGGTCATATTTTTTTTTTAAAAAAAAAATATAATCACACATCATCCATCAATTGACATTAACGAAAGAAATAAATCTCTATAAATTGGAATGCAATAAAGATACTAAAAAAAATGTAACCCAAAAATAATAATAAGATAAAAAAAAAAACAAAAAAAAAAACCAAACAAACAAACAAAAACAAAATCAAAACTAAAAAAAAAAAAAAACTATAAAAAAATTCGAATTACAAAACAAAAAACATAAATAAAATAATAAGAAAACAAAAATTGGAAAATAGAAAAATAGAGACGAAAATAACGTAATCACACATTATCAACTAACATTAACAAAAGAAATAAAGTACTATAAATTGCAAAACAAATGCAATCAAGAAAAAAAGAATCGTAATCCAATAATAATAATAAGATGAATAAAAAAACCAAAAACTAAAACAAAAATAAAAAACGAAAAAAAATGAAAAAATGAAAACTGAATTATGAAAAACAAAAAGCAAAAACAAAAATAAAAGAATAAAAAACAAAGATAAAAAAAAAAATCAAAATTAAATAAAACACAAGAATCTCATAAATACAATTATGAAAAAATCACAAGAAAAGGAAGAACAAACACGTCAAATCAAACACTAACCTAAAACATAACTGTGAGGAAAGCTGGATAAAAAACTACAAGTACAAAACCACTATCTAATATTGCAATCGAATCATAAACAACAAAAATCATACAAAAGGGGGGACAAAAAATAATAGAATGGAAAAAAGGATTAGATAAAATAACATAGTAACCAATGTTGAAAACCGAACCTGGTTTACCGTCTCTTATGTAGCCCGTGGATGTATTCTCTTGATAAAGATTCTCGTCCTACTTCAATAACATTTAAACATGTGAAATATAAAAACAAGAATGTGGGAAAATATTACCTTGAGATGTTCTCGGGTTCTCGTTCCTTCAAATCCTCCAAGAAAACATTGACCTCTTATACCGCCACTAGAATAAATAAAAACAACAATAGTAATCTCCAACTTACCTAAAGGAAAATAACTAATAAATAAATAACATTTAGAGAATAACAATAAAAAAGATAAATAAATGTTGTCTAAATTCTAAAGTTAGAAAAAAGACAACTAAAATATTAGAAAGTGAAAACTAAATAAGATTAAGCAAATGATGAAAATCGATTTTTTTTACCCGGCTCTTGTCTCTTATGTAGCTCATGGATCCATTTTGTTGGTAAAAATCTCGGTATGTCTTCAACTAGTAACATCCAAAGTATGTGTAATATAAAAAATGAAATGTGGAAAAGATAATAAAAGTTCATATTTTAATTAATTGGTAAAAAATAAAATTGTAGTTAGATCAAACTTACTTGAATTACTTCATTAGTGGCAACGATAATACCTCGCGTGCTAGAATGAAATTGATACTCGTGCTACTTCAAATTCTACAATAAAGCATGAATTGCTTCTAATCCAACAATAATAATGTTCAACTTACATATTAAGAAAACAAAATCAATAGCAAACTTATGATCGGAAAACAACAGCACTCAAAATACAATAGTAACAACCTCAAAATTATAGTAAAAACCCCAATTAAATAACAATCAATAATGACATCAATAAGAATTTCAAAACACAACAAAGAGCAATGCCAAAATATAAATTGAAAAAAAAAAAATTTGTATGCATTGGCTCTCAAATTTGCAATTAAAAGAGACATTCTAGAAATTGAAATTTAAAAAAGAAAAATAATTAAATCAGACATCATCAACTAACATCAACAACAAAATGTTATAGAAACCTTCGAATTGAAAAAAAAAAAAAAAAAAAAGAAGAAAGACAAACAAACAACAAACACAAAACCAAAAAAAAACAAAAACAAAACAAAACCAAAAAGACAAAAGAGAAAAGAAAAACCCAAAAACCAAATGTGAAAGACGAAAAAACGAAAATGAAACCAAACAAAATATAAAAAACAAAAAAAAAATAAAAAATAAACACAAAAGCAAATAAAAAGCAAAAGAAATAGCAAAAATAAAAACAAAAAACAAGACAAAAAACAAAAGACGTTTAAAAAAAACAAAAAGATAAAAGCAAAAAAAGTAAATTAGAAAAAAAAGAAAAACAAAAGAAAACAAAACCAAAAAGACAAAAGAGAAAAGCTAAAGCAAAAAAAACAAAAACCAAACCAAAAACAACACAGAAACCAAAAACTAAAACGAAAAACCAAATACGAAAGACGAAAAACGAAAACGAAACCAAACAAAATATAAAAAACAAACACAAAAGCAAATAAAAAGCAAAAGAAATAGCAAAAGCAAAACAAAAAACAAGACAAAAGACAAAAAAAACAAAAGACCTTTAAAAAAACAAAAGCAAAAAGATAAAAGCAAAAACAAAACCAAATACGAAAAACAAAAACAAAAACAAAAACAAAAACAAAAACAAAACAAAACAAAACAAAACAAAACAAAACAAAACAAAACAAAACAAAACCAAAAACAAAACCAAGACCAAAATAAAATAAAATAAAAAACCAATCGAAATACAAAAACAAAAACAAAAACCAAATCAAATCAAAATAAAAAACAAAAAAAATGAAAAACAAAGATGTAGGCAAAAATGCAATCAAATCAACATAAAAAACATCAACAACAACACAACCATCTAAAATAACAATGAACTAAAATTGGAACGGATACAACAACAAAGACAAAACGGGTGGTCTCAAAATAAAAATAAAAATAAAACAAGAATATCATGAACACAAGAAGAATAAAGTCGGAATAATAACCAGCATAGTAAGATAGAACAACCACCATTAATGCAAAATTGAACAAACAAAGTAACCAAAACTAGAAGCAAGCGTGATCCATGCGTGCAAAAAGCAAGGGATCGATAATCTTTCTTATAATCACAGTCATAGAACACAAGAAAAATAAAAAGAAATAGAGATCTAATCACCTGACAACACAACATTTGCTTGTGTATTTGTATAGAAGAGAGCATATTATCTAATATTACGATTATCTAATATTACGAAATGTGCTTGCTATAAACCAATTCAGGTAGAAGTTTAAGTTGGTAGAGGTCAGTCGAGTGTGGTTATTTACGTCGGCTGGTAACAATGATAAGCAAGGTAATAGTGATAATGCTTAAGGACAGCTGCAGACTGCAGTGCATATTCTTTCGAACCTACTTCTCTATGCTTTCTAGCCTACGGCCAGCCATAGTTAATAAGTCTTTTTTACCATTTATGTTTAATATCCGTCCAGTATTGATGATACTCTAACAACCTTTTTCTGCTGAAGTTTTAAGAAAGGTTCTTCCTAGTGGGATTAGAATTAACAAGAATGATAAATAAGTTGGGATTATTTCCAATAGAAGTATACTTAAACCGGAAAACTTGGGATAATAATGAGCGTACCTTTAAAATTGTTTCTAAAAAAACAATTGTTGTTTGAATATTACCGTAGCAGAGGGAGCATATGTTGTGCAATAGTTCTTTCACTCAGAACTCTGACAACTTCTTGGTGGACAACTGCATTGCCGTTTGATGTCAGGTGCTACCCGTCGCTGCAAATAAGAACAAATTGTTGTTACGATAAAAGAATACTATTCACTTGTTCCATATAAAATAAGATAGATCAGGTGAAACATATATAAATCTTAGTTCGCCATAGGGTGATTTTGGATTAAATAAGTTATCCCTATCTTCTGTTAATCAGAATTAAATAGCGGAGGTATTACTCAGTCCAGGATGATGAGAGGTGTTCTGCTCATTCTGATATTATTATCCTTTGAAGTTGGATATATTACCATCACCACATGTTTATCCCAGCTACCAAAGGAGACATTTAAAATTAGAATAAGAAGATATTAGAAATGGATTTAATCCTCAAAAAAGTGGATTATAGTTCGCTTGGGCTAATCCACACGGTCGATTATGTCATCCTAAACAAATCACTAACTATATATCTGACACTGAAATAAAATAGACACTTGGAACACAAAATTTTAAAATTAATGAAATACATTCTGAAAAGTCGGAATACTTACATGGGCTTCAGATACGTCCCTAAAAGGTATACAAAGTTGTATATTGTCGTGAAATGTGCTTTATATTCTTCAGCTTACCCTGCATATAATTGAAGAGGCAAAGCAGTATTTCAGCAAGTTGCCAAGTTTCAAACACTGAAGAGGTCTCAAACACAAACATGAAGGCAGGTTTCTAGTTTAATTACGTAAAGAACGGCAACCAATAGCAGTTTTCTGCATATAATGGTAAGCTAATGAATCTAGATACCAGCCTCAAGCAATTACTGATTTAGTAAAAGGGGAGTTCCTATTTCATGCAGCAATGGACATATAATCCGTCTTTCTTGACCTCCTTTTTATTATTCAAAAAAATCTTCTGTTTCTATCAAAAGAAAAGGGGTACATCGCACAACGTTAGTAGTCACTCCCTTTGCTTCTTATAAACCTTTCAACCTTTTTCCTCCGTCACAGATGATGATTTGGGTCTCACAACCTCCCAAGTCAAATCCCAGAGGCTGTTAGAAGAGCCACCAAGATCACATCTATCCTGATGCTATTTTATTGTAGGATGAACATCAGACTCCCTTTACTGTCCTACTATCGATAAGATCCATCAGCCACTTGCTCCAAATGTTTTGACGTGGTTTGCTCCTATGCTAATTGGTCACCAATTAAAGAGAAAAAACACAACCCGCCTGTCTGCAACAAAGCTTGCAGAGACACATGCTGAACACAATGCCAAGCCCTTAGACAAAGTTGAGTTTGAGAAGGTGCTCCTAAAGAAGCTCCCTGATGAGTTGAAGACTTTGGTTCAATGATTAAGAGCACAAAAGAGGCTGAGCAATAAAAATTGTGGCAAGGTAGCTTTTTTCATTGATCTTAGTTCTTTCTCTGTCATCCTTAGTTTGATCTAAAGGAATATGTGTTCAAATTGAAGCCAAGTTTTGGATGCGGGCCGATCTCATTTGAAATAATACCAGACTTGTCGAATAATATTATGTTTCCCTGTTACGAATGATTATATATGATATGAGTGTTGTAAGACATTGTGCGGAGTTGTCTGTATGAAGATGCCTATTTTTATTTTATTTTTGCATCGTTGAGCTATGTTATCACCCTGAAGACCACATTGCCTTGGTGGGACAAGATTATGTTTGGGAAGGGAAAATTACTAGTTTAGTCAGTGAGAGTTAAGCTAATAAAAAAGATTTGAGGACGGCAAAGAGACATTAACCCATGTGATTAAGGCATTATTAATCTATAATCAATATAAGTATTAGATTAAAAGAGAAGCCAAGATAAGGTTACTGCTGCTTACTACCTAGAAAAGCAAAAGGCAATTCATTCTTCATGAAAGTAGGTCTTGATTCTGCTTAACGCATCCAGATACGCTCAACCATGTACAAATTCAACGCCTCAAGAAAAGCACTAGGGCCCGTTTCATATATGATTTAACACCGTGTTTTCCCATTATCCCGACTCATGTATCTTCCTCTCTTAACATGCAACTCCACAAAACTATGTCACATCTCTCGAAAGAGAATCCCTCATCTCCATGAATCCAACACCACTAGTCTCGAGGGCTTAACTAAAATTTGCATTCTTCACATCATGGAATAAACAACATGGAATACCTAAAACCTCAAACTAGTTCGTGTTTCAAATCTGAGAATAGCAAGCCATTATATATCCCTATGTAATCCAGAAAACAAAAAAGGTTTAGCCACCTAACATCAAGGATAAGCAACCCATCTGGTTTCACTACCCAATTGGTATCCGAATCTCATTAATGAAAATTGTTTGGCAGTGTAGTAGAATAGATATGAATATTAAGGAAAACAAAAACTTGTTTTTAAACTTACATTAAGAATTAACGGTTCCAGCAAAGGTCATTGAATGGGCTGATCATTGTCAAGAGGCTCAAACTCAATTGCTATTTCAATCCCATGATGAGCAGCAGCGGCAGTTCCAGAAACATTGGCAACATCCGATGGCCATCGCTTCCCATTCATCCTTCAAGTTGTGATAGCAAATACATTAATAAATAGTCACTCCTGTCGACTTAAGCAGCTCTTCATGTAAAAGAATAATTTGACGGGTATACAAGTACCCTCATAGACAGCCAATGCAACAAGATTGTTTCTGGTATTGACTTGTTTTGTTTCATACATGCAGGATCAGGTTGGAACATGATACTCCCTCTGTCCTTAAATGAATGTCCCAAAAGATATCCTAATTTGATCAAGAGTAAATTTGAAGCTTTTCGGGGCTTTCATTTTGGGACGGAGGTAGTAGTACGTTTGCTCATAAAATCTGAAACCATATGATTTGAAAGGAACATTTGAAAAAGGATCATCGGGCTCTTTAAAGCAGAACGAGCGAGGGTAGGACTACTGCATTTTGGTATGAAAACATAACCCTAAATGATGTGTGAAGTTCAAATTATATAAATAAACCACAAGGTGAATTTTCCATCTGGGCAACAAGATATTAAATAACCAGCGACCAATATTCAGCCAAAAAGCAAAAGGCGGTAATGGGTGAGGTTGCCAGGGCAAACCCAGAATTTGGTTTGCACACACAGAGAGAAATTCATAGATATTAAATTGAACTAAATTTATTGCTCAAAGTATCATCGTATTAAGAACAAAAAAGTGGGAAGATCATTTCGAGACAGAGGGAGTATTATGCATATATTTAAAGTAGTATAAACATCAACTCATACCAGTATTAGATTTCCATGGATAAACACATTATTGGATTTGGGTGCAGATTACAAGCATAATTCAAAACATTAGAGTAGAGCAAGAAACGTTGATAAGGAAGCAAGAAAGAGGATTTAGAAAGATCAGTAAGGTTACTTACTTCCTCAACCCTGAAGTTAATTGCATATATTTCCAATCCAAGCGAATGCAGGAAGCCCTCAACGGTAGGTTTGTCATCTACCTAGACAACACAATTAAAAAGAAAGAAACTGAGCCCATTCATCAGAGCAAGTGCCACTAGTAGATGCACCTTACCCACCCACTCACAAGCATGGATAAGAGTGAAAGAATAAGATTCAAATCTCAACAAAGATCTTAAAGCGCATGAGCCAAACTTCCTAGTAATCATACATATAATAACTCTGATTTATTAGATTACATCAAAACTATGGTCATCCAGTCAACTTACATAATTCAGCTGATGTGACAACTTGCCAGACTTGCCAAAAATGTCAATTTTGTCAATTTTCAGGATTAAAAGGTTAATTTCTGTCAACTTAATTTGCAAAAAATGAATTGATAATAGAGAGCAGAAACCATCATATATAATTCCTCTGTCTCTCTAAATAAATAAATAGGTTAAAGAGGAAAGGTTACACAAAAGAAGATAGGAGTCCAGCGTACAAAAAGTAAAAACAAAATACAAGACTAAACAAGCAGACCAAGCAATAACCAAAGCAATTAAACAATGAATGATTGACATACGTGTTGAATGATAACAAATGGGATCCCGCGAAAGGTGCCCACGCCTCTCTCTTTTAACTTAGTTGTATGCATCATTATTTGCTCCTGGATTGGGTCATTGTGCTATCCACGCAGAAACAAAAGAAAGTACAAGATCTCATAAGTCAAACTGAAAGTATGAAATGTTGCAGAAACATTTTACCCTCCTTACATTAGAGGGCACGGTGATTAGATACTACGCAAGAGCCAGCCTAATGGCCTTCCCAAAATGAATTCGACCAAAATGATGAATTCAATCTGTTATTAACGGACTCTACCAAAAGATGAATTCAACTTTATTCATAAAGTTCAATGGCCAACCAAGCAATATTCAACTCATCTGAAGATTAATTGGAGTACAAAAAATAATATGCAAAGGGGGAAGCCATAACCACGGCCTAGTCATGATATGTAGCAGGCTGTCATTTTTCAACCAAAACTATGGTCATCCAGTCAACTTACATAATCCAAGATTATAAGGTTAATTTTGTCGATTTTCAGTACATCTTGGCATCTTGCCACTAAAACCTTCAAATAAATTCACATAACTCAGAACCTAGGTCCATATATGAGAACAACTAAATTACAGCAATCTGTTAAGCATGAGATTCAGAAGACAGAAAAGGATAAAGTTATCAATCAAGGGACACAATCAAGATAGAAATATCTTCTTTTAGCATCTTCTAAAAACATGCAAAGCTGAGAAACAATGGACTACAAACACAAAATATTAAGTTTGATAATTCACAAGGCTAATTCCCACAATTTACACCACCTGAAAAATTAATCAGAAATCTAGGGATTGGCTATTGAAAAAATCAATCATAACATAAAATCAAAATAAAATAAAATATATCACTAGCTAAATTAAAACCAATAGAACAGGAGTCAATCAAATTACCCAACAAACAAACATAACCAAAAGTTGTGTGAATTAATGTATGGAAATAACACCAATCTTATTATACATATATACATATAAATGAGACGGAAGATATACTCCGTATTGATTATGGAGAGAGAGAGAGAGGGACCTGGAATAGATTGAAATGGGCGAGAGCAGCGGTTGTGGAGGTCGATGGAGCGATGAACGGTTCCGGCCACCAGACGCCATTTCCGGATCATAAACGTGAAAGCAAAGACGGAGTGACCACCTCCTACACCAGTACTCCTACTAACTTGGCTGAAAGACAGAGAGGTGTGTGTTTGGCGAATTAGGGTTCTTGTGTAGCAAAATAACAGTGGGGGTTTAAGAAGAATTTGAATTTAAAACTCAGGAGAGAGGATTCGTTGCCCATTTTCGACCGTTGCAGATCGAAATTGACCGAGAATTCAAAGTTGATTCACGATGAATTTCGACCGTTGCAGCTCAACTCTTCTTCTTCTGTTCTTCTTGCGTAACAAAATTTATGTGGGTTGTGGGAGAAAATTCAAAAATTTGAAACGTTCGCCCAAATTTCGACCGTTGGAAAGGAATTGACCAAGAATTCAAAGTTTGATTCACGAATCCACTCTCCAGTTTCTATCACCGTTCTTTTCCTCTTGGCCTTTTAGCTGGAAAAAAAACTATGAACAGACGTCATGTTTTGTTATATCAAAGTGTTATTCCCACCTCCATTTGTTATAAGTTCCACCCACCATTTTTCAATTATAAATATCATTATTATAAAAGACAATTTAATTTTTAATATTTTAATATTATTTTTCTTTTTGCAAATTTTATAGAGTACTATGTTATAAATAACATGTTTTTTCTAGTGATAGGATAAATGAATTTCTTTAAAAGTGTGCCTTTGCATCATATACACCGTGCTAATTTTACAAAGTGACAATAGGGGCACTGCCCCATTTAATTATTATTATTATTATTATTATTATTATTATTATTATTATTATATATATATAACCTCGCGAATAGGTGCAACTACCCCATTTAATACAAAAAAGATTTTTTTTCAAAGAAAAAAAAACTCTAAAATAGAAGATCGGAGTGTGACAAATGAAATCTTGCACCAAATTAGGTAAACAAAAGTACTTTTCAAAAATATTTTAGCTCCGGCACTGCCTCAGAGCTTCCTATATGAGTTTGCCCCAAGTCCAAAAAACACTAGGAACGGCCTGTCCCTCCATCAATATTACGAATAAGGAGACAATCCTCAATTCTTTTCGTTAATTTTGTTAAGTTACTGCTAACTTTTGAAAGTTTGATAAGGTGAAGTTAGTAAATGAAGCAAAAAATCGTAATGCAATTGTAAAATTGATGGAAACAAAGTACGCTCACAATTTTGTAGTTACACTTATAGAACAGTAGCAATTTTATAAACTTTTTTATGAAAACTGAATATTCATTTTAAGATGAAGAGCAAGAACAATGAGCAAATTTAAAATATTATTTGAATGAGTGTACAAATATTATTTGAATGAAGCACAGTCACTTCTTTTCAAATCCCTTTCTGTGTCTAGTAATTGCTTTGAGACTTTCACTGTATTAACAATTAAGGAGGTTTTAACATGATTCTGTCAAAATCTTCGTCTAGTTGCATATGATATCTCACGCAGATTAAATGTATTGATTAAGAGTAAAAAAAAAAAAAAAAGAAAGAAAGAAAATTGAACATTTATTTGGGATGGGTAAATTATAAAATAGGGCCTAAACTCCTCGGAGTGGTGCCAGTTTGGGGGCTGACGTGCAAAATTTAGCGAAATAGGGCCTGACTTGACACTTTGTTAGCAAAATGGGGCTTTTTAACGATTTTCGTTAAAAAGGTTAGTTAAATCACATGTGATTTGCATGTGATTGACGATATAGATCAATTTGAAATGAGAATTAGTTCTTAAAGGGTTAAATGGAAATACTTAAACTTAAAGTCGCAAAATATAAATTTTCGAGTTTTAAATTAAAATTTTGAAATAAAATATCTAATATATTAAAATTTTTATTTTAATTATTTAAATATAAATAAATAAAATGTTTTTGAAAAAATAATTTTGACATTTTTTTTCCAGGTCTAAATAAAAAAATTCAATCAAATTTTTTATATTAGTTATTTTATTTCAAAATTATAATTTAAAATTTGAAAACTTATATTTTGCGACTTTAAGTTTAAGTATTTACTTTTAACCCCTTAAGAACTAATCTCATTTCAAATTGATCCATTTAGTCAATCACATGTGACTTAACTGACTTTTCTAACGAAAACCGTTAAAAAGCCCTATTTTGCCAACAGAGTGTCAAGTCAGGCCCTATTTCGCTAAATTTTACACGTCAGGCCTCAAACTAGCACTACTCCGAGGACTTTAGGTCCTTTTTTGTAATTTACCCATTTGGGATAGAGTAACACATGTATTAATTTTGTAATTCATGTACTTGAACTACTATACAGTTCCGCTTCACATCTCTGACATTAGAATCATAAGACTTGAACCGCAAGCACACACAATGTACCAGTACTTCTCCCTTTGTCCCATACGAATGACCATTTTTAAGAAAAGATATCCAAAATTAATGATTGTTCTGCAAAATTATTGTCAACATTTTTTTACAAAAGCTTTTCTCAAAATTAAAAGTTTTAAGAGTAGATAGTAAAAATTTCATACACCATTATTACTAAAATTTACAAAAAGTTGAATCTTAAATTTCTTAATATGGAAAAGGACGTTCCTTTTGGTAAGGCGGGAGGAAGGTGGTGGAGGTCGCACGTTCGACTCCCTCTGGGAGCAAGTGGAGAACCTTTGTTACTTAGCCCCTCTGAAGGCGGCTGGGGGCTTCTGCAGGTGATCATTCAGATGGCGCGGGACGTCTATGGCAAGATGACTACCAGATGGCGCATGACGTCTATGGGAAGAGACCACCAGATGGCGCGGGATGTCTATAAGATTTCTGAAGACGCAGATTCATTCGCTGTAATAGGTTCTGACATGGTGAAACTCCAATAAGGAATCGTACTAGACTTCGCAATAGATCTGTAATAGACTTAATAATAGTTTGTTACACGATTGCAATTGCCTTTAATGAATAAAATATAACTAACTTGGCATCAAAAAAATAAATCCTTTTTGTCACATTATTGTATAAGTTTGGGATTTTATCATATACTCACCCGTCTCCGTCCTAATTGAAACAACACATTTGGACTTGAAACACATGAATTAAGGAAAAAATTAGTGAAGCGTTTTGAGTATGAAAAATGTGATAGCAAAAAAAAAAAAATAGAGTAAGAAAATATATATGACTACGCCGAAAACCCAAATCTGAAACAAAATGCATTTTATAAAGTGCAAAATAACCAGAAATTCATTTTATAAAGTGCAAAATAACCAGAAATTCCATCTCTACAAAAGCCGTCTTTACTTAAAAATAACAAATTCAAAATCCGGAATAAGACATTATTCTTCCTCAACCTTCTTAACAAAATATATATGACTACGCCGAAAACCCAAATCTGACAACGATGAGGTCAATTAACTGAACAATCCAAACCCCTACTCTTCGAAAACCACCTGCACATTTACAATTATGATTAATGAAGGGAAAATGAAAAAGAAATATTCCATGCATCTCAAAATGATAGTCCATTAAGAAAATCCCAAAAAGAGTATCCACTTTAATGGTCCGCTCTCGAGTTGAAAAAAAAAAGGAGGTAATATGATGGATGGTTGCTTTTGAAGCGATCTCGATGTGTTTTTTTAAAGAAGAAAAGGGAAGGAAGCGTGCTGCTTTGTTTTGCTTCCATCCAAACTACGCGGATTAAGGATGGAAAGCATTTCCATCTAAACTCGAAAGAGTAGGAACGATAGAATCTACAATACTTATACTCAAACATAACTTCCAAATTTACTCCCTCCATCCCCAAAAAATAATCACGTTTGCTTTTTGACGGTCAACGCAAGTAAAGTTTGACCAAACAAACATTAATTTCAATCTATTATCCCAATGAAATTCTAAAAATTGTTTTTGATAAATCATTCAATAATTTATCGATAACAATTAGTATGATATCAGGAAAATTAGATTGACATTAACAATTGGTCAAAGTTCATTTATGTTGACCATAAAAATCAAATGGGGATATCTTTCAGGGATGGAGGGAGTATAATCCTTTCCCTCCCTTCCATTTAAAACTCAGAGGGAGTATAATCATTTCCCCCCTTCCATTACAAACTCGAGAGATGAACGTTAATACGTACTCGCATGGTATAAGTCTATTAGACTCAACTTTTTCAAAATGTCTCAAAGTCAAAGACGGAGATTCATTTTGGGGGAAGGAATAAGAAAATATTGAGGATTGGATGGGACGGATATACTTTATAGCATAACGATTGATCAAATACTAATGCATTAGTAATACTCCCTCCGTCCCGTAATAATAGTACCATGAAAATGTGACTATTTTTTGGGGGACAGAGGGAGTATATTCCATGACATATCAACTACTAGCAAGAGTTCTGCAGTATACCTGTATAATGAAAAGCACTGATGAGCTTAGTGGCAACAAAATTAGCTGCCTCCCTTCTGCTTAAGAGTAATCTTGTCCCCCAAGCTTAGAGCGATTCCCTGAGTCTTGCTCCTAATCCTAATATATCCGCTTAGCTTACCATCAGCTTGTTTCTCAATGCTCAAATTGACCAAAGCATCCTCGCCAAAAACACTCTTTGCATACAAGTTAGCAGCTAAGAAGCCACAATCACCTTCGAGGGCAGAACTGTAACATGAAAATTTCAGCAGTAAATACATAGTTCACTTAAAACCCCTCAAATTCTTCTCATCACAAAAAGGAATTAAGACAAATTCAGTTATTTCAATTTTCATAAAAAAGAATGCCAGATTGATGAAGCACATTAATTAGCCAGCCGCAACAATTCAAGTACAGCCAACAAGTTCTATACTGCTCCCTCCGACCCTAAATGAATGTCCAAATTTCACTTCAAGGGACATTTTAAAATGTTGAAGGGGGAGGATTTAGTAACTTCCTCGAATTTTAGACATTCATTTTGGGGAAAAAACTGAAAATTTGGGCAATCATTTTGGGACCGGGGGTGTAGTAGTTTCTCTAGACTTGTGTCAGCTTTAAGGCATACAGAAACCATGGTTATAACATCATGTGCACAGGCAAAACAACTTCTCAATGTAGGAGGATAGGTGAGAAAAGGTCAGTAACAAAAGATGTTTCTGATACGACATATTTAAATTATCAGGTCAATATAGATCATATATCACTTGAAGTCTGCAGTTAACAAATCATATGGTGATTTTGGTTGAAGTGGTGGTGTTGGTGGTGGAGCTGTGGTGCCGATGGTGTTGGTGGTGAATCGTGGTGCTGGTGAAGATTGTTGGATGATGAGATAATTGGTGAAACAAGTTCAAACTATTTAACAAATTTGTTAAATATTTGACAAATGTTAGTCATGTGCCAACACATGGGAAAAAGACATTAAATATTCCATCAATGAACTGACTAAATATAACACTTTAACCCTTGATTTTTCATTAGACCATCTACAATGGTCATTTAATCCATGGTTGAATGGGCAATTCACATAAAATAGATGGTTTAATCCCTACAATGGTTGGTTGAATGGGGTGGGATTTAAAATTTGGTTGAATGGGTTAAACGATTGTGAAAGCAGAAATGGTCGGCATGGACATCCACGTGGCGAGCTCCAATTCGGCCAACATGGCGCGTGGGATGCACGCGCCATCCAAGGCGCGTGATCGATGTCGGCGGCCAGTTTTTTTTGTTTTTGTTTTCCTTGGATGCGCCACGTGTCGGCGCGTGTTTGGCTGGCCAGATTTTTTAATCATAAAAATAAAAAATTGAAAATAAAATTCAAGTGGTGGGGGTATAGAATGATGAATGGGAAGGGTGTGAATGGATGATTAAACAAACCATTGTAGGGTGTTTTGTTGAATGAGTGTTGAATGGATTAGTTGGAAGAGAGAGAAGATGATGCGGAGTGATAAAGTGGGTGTTTAATGGGTTTTTTTCGTTTAACCATTGTACATGGTCTTAGAAATGTCCACAACAGCATTAAATGGTTGCCAACTAAACATAAATAATCCACATATACCATCACATCAGCATTTCTGTTAAAACTATAAGTAAACTTGACGGTGGTCAAAAATACCGCAATAAAACATGAGTCTAAGGGCAAGATTGTCAATAATCGACATTAAGGGCATATTTGCAGGTGCCTAAGTTATCAGGGGTATGTTTATGGTATTCCCGTTTGAGAATATTGCAAACTAATTCATGCATGGAAGCAAAGGTGATACACAAATTTGTAGCAAGGCATATATACATGAAATAAGCATAGTAGTACTAATTACTTACGGTGCAGTGAGGCACTTCATGTTGGTGGACTTAATGATATGGTCAAGGAAGTCTTTCTCGTCTTGAATTACAGTGTTAACAGCAACCTGAAATACAGTATGATGGTATAACTCAGATTCAAATTAACAACTAATAAATGACAAGGATTTGTAAAGATTAAAAGGGATGGGTGACAAAAGCAGTTGTCTCCAGTCATTAACAGATGAATGCCAATACTACAAACTAACATTCTAATTCCGCTCCGAGAAAGTGCGCAAGCTGTAATAATATACCCTCCATCCCGAAAACAACAGACTTAAAAATAATACATGTAGTCTGGGACATCCGAATAAGGAAATTAAAATGTTTAATTTGGGACAGAAGGGAGTACATGAAAAACCCAAAAAGCAATAACAGTGACCCCTCAATCATCGCGACTCAAATTTTCAAAAATATCTGACACCAACACGCCTGGTAAATGTTACATATAAAATCAGTAGTTCACTCATCTAGACCAGCCAACAGTGCTCTGATCCACATTAATGAAGTAGGATTGGCAGTTCACAACAAAGTACATGATCCGCTATGATCTATAAACAACTGTGAGGAAAAATATACCTTCCCATCCAATGTTTCACTTGGGCCTTACATGTTCTGGAAAAAATAATACCTGCCACTCAACCAACCCTAATCAAATCCCATTCCTTAAAGACTTATTAAAGCTCGGGAAGGGCCTTTGCAAATTTCTGTACAACTCACACTGACACAAGGTCTCTTGTTAAGGAAGGGCATGCCTTAACTAAAAATCTGGTTTCTCTAGCTCAGTTTTGTGGTGCAGGATAAGTATCCCGTAATCGCCTAATAAGATAATTTTTTAGTGCGTCCAATAAGAATGGACTGGTTGGACCATGACCTGTCTGTCTAGAAATGATATACTTGCAACTGACATCATTTCCCAACTTACAATGGGAGATACAGCCAGAAAATAATCTATTATTCTGGCAAGCTACATACTCCCTCCGCCCCAAAAAGATAGTCATAATTGACTTATTATGGTCAACACAAGTGAATAATGACCAAACATTAATGTCATTTTAATCATCTCAATAAAATTCAAAAAAATAAATGCAACTGATAAATCACTATATGGTTTATCAATTATAATTTTTAGAATTTCACTGGGATGATTAGACTGACAATAATATTTGGCCAAAGTTCACTTATAATAATCATAAAAAGCAAAATAAGACTATCTTTTCAGATGGAGGGAGTAAATGAAAAAGACATGTACCTTGTTTTCCCACTCAAACTCTGCCCACATAGTTCTGAAAGCAGCATCACTACAAACTGCTGGAGAGATATAGTCCATGATGTCAATATGGATATCATTAAGGACCACAACAGTACGCTCAAACACGTTAGACGTCTCATAAACAATGTTCCCGAATATGACTCCAGTCTCAGTTGAGGACACCTTAATGTTTGCCTTAATCTGTTTGCTTGATTCGGGAGCAAGGGTATAGTTCTGTGGACGCTCAACAAGTTTAAGATCTCCCATTGTTGCCAATTCCAAGCAGAGATTCTGGAGAGTCTCCTTCGTTCGATTGATAACTGTTACATCAAGGACAATATCGTAGTGATGAACTGTGACATATGCCTCGGCATAAACTGGGTCACTAAATCCGGTAAGTTGAAGAATTCGGTTCAGCTTATTTGCATCGTCTCCCTCCTTAATGAATTCTCCGGTAGCACGTTTAAGGTCATCTTGAACCTCATCTTCCAGTTCCAGCTGACTCATGCCCTGGCAAATTGACATGATAGGCCAGTGAAAAAGTAAAACAATACTAAAGTAAAGATGCATCATAGGCGAAAATGTTTAAACGAAGAATGTACCAAACTACAATTATATAAGGTTCTTATGTTGTAATTGGTTTATAAATAAAAAAGGAAACTCACATGTAAGATTTGATGGTCAATTGATTTGTGCATTTTTGTCTATAACAAATTGGGGAAACAACCATTCTGTAACAACTAGAGGGGAAGGGTATCCCCATATGTGCAGTGTGTGCGTATACCATTATAGCTGCAAAGTATAGAATTCTCCCCTTTCTCGACGTAAAGAAAATAAAAGACTGTTTGTATTTGTTGGATGAACAATCGAACCTGTTCTAAAAGCAGTCAATCAATCATTCAATCACAAGCACAAATCACAATAAGAGACAGATGAAGAAAGGAACTGCACTCTACAGTAAAAAACACAAAATACTGAGATATATTAACATATTGTAGCAAAATTGAGTATAATAAACACTTTAAGATTCACAGGACATAAACTAAGTTTCAAATATTGCAACATCATCGTATAGCTTCAACCTTCTCAAGCAATCATGATTTTGCAAGATAATAGTAGTAACATTCTCACATTAAAAAAAGAGCATCCAAATCATTAAATAAGAATATATTCATGATGAAAAAAAATGATCATGCAAAGAACAAAATATAAATCAGTAATATCACGTACATAGCAAATCTGACAGAAACATAAAGGATTGCAATGGTAAAGAAAACAAAAAATCTTACCCTCCTGCTCTTCAAATGATAAAAGTCAATAAGGTCATCTGGCTGTGCATGTGACACCTGAGCTTTGGCTTTTATTTCCTCGGTCTCCCGTAGTTGTTTATCTGAAAGCATTTTAACAAAACTTTCACGGCAAGACTGCAACCAGATTTTCCTGATATCATCACCCGTATTGGCTAGCAGACGAATGCAAAGGACAATCCTCTCATGCGAGTCATTATCAATAGGGTGAGAAAGAAATGAAGATTCACCAAGCTGTAGCATTGAGACAATGATCAACAAAGCTTGAGTAGACGCTTTGTTGACTTCAGTCTTTGATGGTTGAACCTCTTCCAATCGCAGGACAAGCTTGGTCAATGTGCAGGCTACAACTGCCCCCAGGAAAAAGTCACCAGTAAGCAAAAGTGATCTCAAATTTCCAGAAGTCAACGATCCTTGAACAACAGTAGGTGGTGAAAAAGCTGTTTCAGAGGCAGCACTTTGAGTGGCATAAGTCCCATCAGCGAGAATAGCAGGCCTTTTAGATGAAACAGTGATTGAGTTGACTTGCTGAGACTTTTTGGAAGAATCCGCAGCTTCCCCTTCTTCAGAGGCCGAATAAAATGGTAGGTCTCCAAGGCACTGCTTGATGGTAGCAATTCCACTTTCAACCTCTGAGAGAGATAGACAGTACTCTCCAATAATCCAAAGCGCACAAGAACAAACTCGTGCAGCTCGTATCTGATAAAATGTGTCAAGTAGCCTTGTTATGATCGAAACTCTCAGCTTTGGGTTGGTTTCAATAATCTCACGGACAAACACCACAACATCCATTGCTGAAGCAACATTGCTGTCTCCCAAGAAATCCATCAACAGATGAACAACAGTGCTTGCCACTTCTGGAAACTTGATTGCGCAAGAATGAATTGCTTGGATGAGCATTTGTCGGTATTCCCCATTCTTCTCCAGCTCTCCGCTTTGAGTTTTTACCACCTCCTTCTTTAAAGAAAGAACAACCTCGTTGATGTTCCGTGGAGTGATCAATTCTAGAACAATATCAATTGTTTTCCTGCGAATATCAAGATTCGGGCTTGACAGTGCCCTAAGTACATCCATTATCATATCAACCATAATCTCCCGATGAGAAGATTTGAGTTCGTTCAAACGATCAAGCACAATGAGTTTGACATTGTTGTCGCTCTGAGAGAGAAGAAGCTGGCAGTAAGTAGTTGCTGCAGCCCTAATAGCTGTAGGTGCAGACGACAGAGATACAAGCGTGCCAGCACATTCATAAATAACAGCAGATGAAGGAACAGTCAGTAAGGATATAATGATTTTGATGTACTTCCCCTTTTCTCCCTTGTTTGTTCTGCATACTTTACGAATCAACTCCAACACAACCATTTGAAGTAACTCTCCCCACTCAGCTACTCTATCCACATGGATCAAGAGATAATTAACAGCCCGATCTTGAGCACACGTGAAAAGCATAAGAAAGGCATTTCTCTTAGCTGACTGATCCTGCTCTGTCGAAAGAACCTTCTCAATCATCTCCGGGGCATCAACCAAAAGCTGCTCACCTTGTGGAAGCTTGTAAATTGACATAACAGCAAGAATAGCATTCCTCCTAATGAACGGGTGCCGATGCTCCAAGTTCGCCAAGACAGAAGGAATTAGTGGTTCAATAATCTCCGCCTCGTTCAAGCGACAGAGAAATCTCAAAGTCACCCCGCGAATGTACTCATTTGGGTGCTGGAGATTGTTCCTCAAGTTCTGGCAAATCAAAATCATTTCAGGCAAGACCCTTCCTTTGTTGTCCGTCTTGTCGATTATTTCAAGATAAAGGAGCAACAGCTTCTGAACGGTATGGTCCTCTGAAGGCAAAACGTACCGAACAATTGTGATAAAAAGCTGAGGCAGAGTTTCTCCATTCAGTAACAGCATAACAGCTTTTTTCATGGCCTCAACCTTTGCGGGGACATCATTTCCTTCGAGGGCCTCTTTGATCTCATTGGCAAGGGCAGGTGTCCCTTTGTCAAAGTGGATGAGAAGAGAACACGATTTCTCCATATATATATATGGTCTGTGGAAATGAACAAAGAAACTATTAAGCAAAATAATGAAAGTTCTAACCAATCTGTAAGAGATCTATCTTCGACTAAAATTTAAATGAAACCATCTGCTTGGTCGCAATATTCATGTAACAAAACAGGTGGACTTGGGTGAGGGTTTCGAACAGCTGGAATTCAAAAGATTCGGGTATGTCTGTTACAACACTAAAAGACATACCACCAATCTATCTCAAAAGGAGTGACATTTGAAAAATTTCCCTTAAATAAGTGTCCTCTCTTTACGCTAATTTACTACTCCTCCGCCCCAAAATGAATGTTCATTTTTATTCTTAATCAATAAATAAAATGGGCATCATTTTGGGACCGAGACAGTACTAAATTCACCCCTTGCAACTATCAAATTGAATTCTACACATACAATGATATAATTTAGGGATCCCCAAGTAAAATTTCTTGAAAGTCAACTATCCCAATTTCCATGAACTAGGAAAACAAAAATCAGTTAAGTAGCAAGTGATGTAAATTAAACGAGATAACAAGCATCCTTCACCAATAACAACAACAAAAAACGTAAATCCTTCCCTACAAACCCGATTTGAGAAACCAAGCCATGTTCACATTTCCTGGAACAGCTTAAAACATAAATCTATCCATGAATGCGACGAAGATCCCTAAAAACCTAAATGCAATTCTTTCAATTCGAAAAAAAAAAAAACGGAAATCAAACATTCAATTATGATCAGAACTATTCATCATACGAAATCAATACATACAGAGTACAGATTCAAGCTTACTGATTCGCAGTCGGCTACTGAATCTGGATCCACGCCGAGAGAGCTCAGATCTGCGAACGGCGACGGAATGTTTGCAATCGATAGATCGGAATCGGAAGGGGAATTAAACCAAAACTTTCATGGATCTACATGGAAAGGAAAATGAAGAGAGATCTGAGATCTGCGAACACACGAGATCAGTTGTAGGAAGGGCGTTTATATATCGGTTTTGAGCGAGAGTCACGATTAGCTAGTGGAGTAAGCAATTTCTTTTCCTTTTTTTATTTTTTTATAAATTTAAGAGGATTACTCACTTCGTCCCCTACTAAACTAAATGGGAGGGTACGGAGATTAAAAAATATATTGGAAAAGTAATTTTTGTGAGGGTGTAGGAGAGAGAAAATAAGTTAGTAAATAGTTGTTGTGAGCAGTGTTCTATAAGACGTTCGTCAAGGCCGCCTAGGCGCTAGGCGTTTATGAAACGCCTAAGTCCCGCCTAAGATATTATCACTATTCTTGAATTCTCGATCCGCTTAAGTCCGTTTAGACCCCGCCTAGGCGCTAAGCCCTGCTGCGGCGCCTAGCGATTTTTAGAACATTGGTTGTGAGTGGATAGGAGAGAGAAAAGTGAACATTTTGGTTATGTAGCAATAAGTATGGAACGCCTAAAATGGAAATAAATAGCGATAAGTATAGGATGAATGAAGTAGTTTCCTGTACACAATACCCCCCTCACGACTAACCCAATTCTCTATAAGGATGGAAAATTTCATATATTACTCTCGGATCCACATAGAATCCTTATTTACATAAAGCCTCAAATTAGTTTAATGAAATCTCCCTTGTCGGTCTCCACCTTAACCTTAAATAAAGACATTGGTTGTGTTTGATAGCATTAAGTATTTGATGTTTTATGCTTAATACTCCCTTTGTCCCAGAAAGATAAAAAAAATTATGGTCAACAAAAATGAACTTTGACCAACCATTGGTGACGAACTAATTATTTTTGTGAAATTCTAAAATTTGTATTGATTTATCAATTACAAATTTTAGGATTTCTTTGTGATCATTAAATTGACACCAATGTTTGGTCAATGTTTATTTTTGTTGACCATAAAAAGTCAAAATATGACTATTTTTCTGGGATAGAGTGAGTATATTGTAGATTGATTTGTAAGTAGTGTGTTTGGTTTGGTTCCTCCATTGAGCTTGAATATGTCCAACATGCTCTGAATGATTGAGCATCAAAATCGTTGCTTAACCAGTAACAGTCTCACTTAACATTCAACATCTAACGCTCAATGTTATCTAGTGCACTCATCAAGTGCACTCTACTGCCAAATCACCTTACAATGTATTAAGCATCAAGTGCTTAACGCTACCAAACACAATAGTCTCTCCCTCTCTCATTTTCAACTTCCCTATCCCCCTTTTATCTCACGACTCACCTAACGTTGACAACTCCCACGCCCCTCCCAACCTTAAGCCCTTCCTCAAGTCGTTGGCACCCATTCAATCACAGTCAAATATGAGAAACTATACAAATTCTATGATATTCATATGTCAATCTTTTCTCCTTTTAAGTTCAATTCGTATTTCATACCGTGGACAAGACAATGAACAATTTTATGTCACTTAATACAATATTGGGACAAGTTTAGTTTGTATATTTGTTTGTTTTATAGGATATGAATGTACAATAGCTTTATTTTACTTTTTTAGTTTTTTTGCTTCATAATTAATTGGGCTTAAGTCGTTTTCAGATAATTTAATCATAGTTGCCTTTTTTTTTTTTTTTTTGGTGGGGGGGGGGGTCGTTTTGAGCTATAAAACTAAATATGAGAGTTACGTATCATAGCTAAATTTGGTATGAGACATAACATTCAAATGTTTTTTTGAATTTTCCCTCCAAGTCACTCATCTTGTTTGCTGTGAGATACAACTATGAAGATTTTTTGTACTATGAGAATTGATATATAGAGTTTGTTTACTACATAGTGTGAGTTTGCTCTTGGAGTTTTCATGGCTCTCGAGGTTTTCATGGCTATGAAACATGGCTCTTAGAGTGGGCTGGAAATATGGCCTGGAGCGCAAAACAAGTAGAGCATGTGGATGTGGTACATCAAGGGGATATTTCTGTTGAGATAATGACGAGATCTTGAGGATCTCGGCATATCTCTTAGTGGTTATATGTATCCTTATTTAGCTAGTTTCCTTCTTGATAAAGATGTAAATAGGTAGGAAATATCTCTAAGCTATTTTGTAGGGATTTAGACTTAGTCTCCAAGAAAAGGTCTTGTATATATTGCATGTGTATGTATCGGCAAACTCAAGGGAAATAAACTAAAATTATTTTCTTCCATATTTACTGTTCTCGGTTTTAACTTGGCACCAGAGCCCGGTTTTGATCAAAAATTATGGCCGGCGGCGATGAGCAGAAATCCGGTGACAACTCCGACAAAGGAAAGATGATTAAGAAAGAAAAGAGATCTCCTTATTTTCTCTCTTCAAGCGATAATCCGGGGATGATTATCACCCATGTTCAATTAAAGGGTGAAAATTATGAGGAATGGGCACGTGTTTTCAAAGGATCGCTTCGAGCGAAGACGAAAACAGGATTCATTGATGGCAGAATCCCGCGTCCTGACGATGCGGATGAAGCAGATCAATGGTGGACGGTGAACTCCATGATTGTTTCATGGATCTTTAACACAATAGAGCCGACCCTCCGCTCCACTATCACTTATGTGGACGAAGCAAATGTTTTGTGGGATGATTTGAAGGAACGGTTCTCGATGGGGAATGGACCGAAGACACAACAATTGAAGGCGGACATAGCAAATTGTAGACAAGGGAAGAATGAGAGCGTAGCTTCTTACTATGGACGCATCAAGAAGCTGTGGGATGCTCTTAATGATTTTGAGACATTGCCAACATGCTCCTGCACGGGCTGCAAGTGTGATATTGGGGCGGTGTTAGTGAAAAGGCGTGAGGAGGAACGGGTTCATCAATTCGTCATGGGGTTAGAAACTCCAAAGTTTGAGAACGTGAAGACCTCTATTGTCAATACGGAGCCACTACCTTCTGTGAATAAGGCCTACTCTAATGCTATAAGAGAGGAACAGGTGCTGGGAGGCGGATCTGGAGAACTTCCAACTCCAGCAAGTTTTGTTGCTCGTACAGTTGACAGTGCAGTTGACAGACCAGTTGTGAGAACAGATGGCTCGACATGTCGCGACCCCGAACCCCGCGGGCCCGAGATCGCGAGCTGGACGTCGACTTAAACAATAAACTCTAAAATAATAGAGATAAAAATTTCCTTTTATACCAAAAGAGGATAACACAAGGTTTTGGGAAAACAATTTAACAACGACAATGTGCTAGTGTAAAACCCATAAGCCCACACTACAAAATAATAAAATATACAAATCTTAGTGACGTCAAAGTGTGGTACAACTATCCCCAAAAGAGTTACACATTTATATAATGTAAACCCACCAATATACACTTGCCCCAAAAGCTCAACCCTTGCGACGTCCTGTCTCATGATCAGCGAGTCTAATCCTTTCCACCTGGGGGGGTTAAGGAAAAACAAAGATAAAGGAAAAGGGGGTGAGATAAATCTCAATAAGTTACTAATGCAACTACATGACATGCTATGATGCAATAATCCATAATAAATCACATAACACATAGCAATTATCATATGTCAGATAGCAGCGGAAATAAACACATAACAAAGGATATAGCCAAGGTTTTCCAACTGATATAACCAAATAAAGGTCGCTGCGCAGCTTCAATAATCAACAATTCATCACCTTCATAATAGCATGAAAGCCGAAGAGAAATCCCCGGTACCGGAACCAATAACAAAGTAATGTGCCACAAAGGGCGGGAGCCATGCCACAAAGTCATGCTCCAAACGTCTCAACCAAGGCCGATCTGGAAGAGGAAAATAAGGGCAAAACAATGGTCGACACCATAATGGACTTGGCCGGTGCCATCACAATATCTCACATCGCCCGACACAACCACAAATACCAGCTGGGCTTTCAAATAAATGCTAAGTAATAAATACTAGCTTAATTAAACAACTTAGGGTTCCAAAGTAGGGAACCATACAAAGCGATCACTAACAAGATGAAATGAACCAACAACACACCAGTAAGGTGTTCCAATAAACTCAACCATGATAACACAATTCCCATATCACGTTCAATCACAAAGGATCCAGTTAACTCAAGAACACAACCAAAGTTACTCACTCATCTCGAAGAGCTCAAGGAGAGCTTTAAAACGACAATTTATACACCTAAAATGGAGTCCGGATGAGGGAGATATGGCTCTCGAAAGATTGGACAAAAAGGAAATAAATTTCACACCAGGGGAGAGGGTGCGCGCGCCTCCTATGGGATGGTGCGCGCGCCTCCTATGATCAGAAGGAAAATCAAGATTGGAGGAGGGGAGGGTGCGCGCGCCTCCTAGAAACAGAAGGTCTTGTTCAAGAAGGGCATAAGGGTGCGCGCGCCTCCTATGGGAGGGTGCGCACGCCTCCTTGCCCGGAAAGGCAAATTCCGGCCAAAAAATATGGGTTTCTACCATTAACAACCCCAAATCCAAAACCAACCCAATCTTCACCATTTCTAACACTACCAAGATGTGAACTAAGGTACCTACACCATTTTGAACCAAAAGGACTCCAACAACATCATCTAAGGAACCTCAATCAATGGTGATTCAAATACCAAAATTTCACAAAATGAACAAAAATGTAAATCATCACAAAATCAACCAAAGAAGCAATAAATGGAAATCATAGTATCATCTAAGCATAGAATGAACATTTTTAGCATCAATGGGGGGAAAAGTAACTTACCCGGGTTTCCTCAAAGTTGATGGATTTCAAATATTTTTGGCCTCCTACGATCCTATCGACGATCTAAACAAGATTCATGTTATGAGAAATGAGAGATTACGAGAGGAAGATGAAGAAAATGAAGAGAGAAGGTAGAGAAGAAAACTTACCCAAATTCCATGGAAAGAGAGAGAGATAAGCTGGGAGAGAGAGATGGAGTGAAAGAGTGAGGGAGGTGAGGGAGGAGAGTAGGGAGGGAATAGGGAGAAATGATTTCAAAATGTTACACTTAGGCCCCTCCCCCTAATACTACCCTTTCAAATAAACTCCCCACTAACAAATAAGACTCAACACTTCTACACTAGCATAAATGACCCAAATAAAATGCTAGGCATAATTATTATGAAACATAAAATGCACACATAAATATTTAAATAAATAATAATTTAAATAAATAAATAAGCAAATAAACAAATAATAATTATTTATTACCAATAAAATAGAGCCTAGTTTTCGGGTCGTGACATTCACTCCCCCTTAAAGAAAATTCGACCCGAATTTTAACGAGACTTACCCGAATTAAAAAGCCACGGATATTTCCTCTCGATCTCATCTCGGAGCTCCCACGTCGATTCCTCAACATTGTGATTCCTCCAAAGAACTCGAACCAACGCAATGCTTTTGTTTCTCAATTCTTGGACTTTGGCATCTAAAATCCGAACCGGTCGTTCCTCATAAGTCATATCGGGCTCAATATCCTCCGGTATCCTCGGTAACACGTGAGATGGATCATGAACATACTTCTGAAGCATAGAAACGTGGAACACGTTGTGCAACCGGTCTAAAGATGGCGGCAACGCAAGTCGATACGCTAGAAGCCCAACCTTTCCCAAAATCTCAAACGGGCCAATAAACCTCGGAGCCAATTTGCCTTTCTTCCCAAACCTACGAATACCCACCTTCGGAGATACTTTCAAGAACACAAAGTCACCGGTCTGAAAACTAAGATCTCGCCTTCGGTTATCTGCATAGCTCTTATGTCGACTCTGGGCTGTTTTCAATCGATCCCGGATAACTCTAACCTTTTCAACTGAATCCTGAAGCAAATCAATACCCACGATCTTCGCTTCACCGACCTCATCCCAATAAATAGGCGATCTACACTTTCTTCCATACAAGGCCTCATACGGTGCCATCTCGATACTAGCCTGATAACTGTTGTTGTAAGAGAACTCCACTAACGGTAAATGTCTATCCCAAGAATCGGAAAAGACTATCGAACAAGCTCGCAACATATCCTCCAAAATCTGAATGGTCTTCTCGGATTGACCGTCGGTCTGAGGATGAAAAGCTGTACTGAATCGCAATTCTGCACCCAAAGCTTCCTGAAACGCCTTCCAGAAGCTAGAAGTAAACCTCGGGTCTCGATCTGACACAATACTACCCGGAACACCATGTAATCTGACAACCTCATCAATGTAAAGGGTCGCAAGCTTCTCCATCGAATATCTGTTGTCAATAGGCAAGAAATGGGCACTCTTGGTCAGTCTATCCACTATTACCCAAACACTGTCATACTTCCTACGGGTACGAGGTAGTCCCGTAACGAAATCCATAGTCACATGCTCCCATTTCCACTCGGGAATCTCTAACGGCTGAAGTAGTCCCGCTGGTCTCTGATGCTCGGCTTTGACCTGCTGACAAGTTAAACATTTCGAAACATACTCAGCTATTTCCCTTTTCATATTATTCCACCAAAAATGTTACTTCAGATTTTGATACATATTCGTACTACCCGGATGAATAGTATATCTCGATTTGTGACCCTCATCTAAAACTTGTCTCTTTATCCCACCAACATCGGGTACACACAAACGATCACGGAAAGTCAAAACTCCACTCGAACTCAAAGAAAAATCCTCGAAGTTCTTTTCCTTCAATTTACCCATTATCTTCACCAACTCGGGATCTTCTTTCTGAGCTTCCTTTATCCTCTGAATTAGGGTTGGAGATACCCTAATATTCGCAAAAATAGCCCCATGTCTCGATTCACGAGGAGACCAATCTCGAACATCCTCAAGCATTTTCCACTCTCGAACCATCATCGAAGCCACATAAGACTTTCTACTAATCGCATCGGCTACCACATTCGCCTTCCCCGGATGATAAGAAATCGTACAATCATAGTCCTTCAAAACTTCCATCCATCGGCATTGCCTATTGTTCAACTCTTTCTGGGAGAAAATGTATTTCAAACTCTTGTGATCGGTAAAAATTTCAAACTTCGCCCCATAAAGGTAGTGCTTCCACTTATGCAGCGCAAATACAATAGCCGCTAACTCCATGTCATGAGTCGGGTAATTCTGTTCACTAGGGGTCAACTTCCTCGAAGCATAGGCAATCACCTTCCTGTTCTGCATCAAAACACAACCCAAACCCTCTTTCGAAGCATCACTATAAATTACTAAATCATCATTCCCATTAGGCAAGGTCAAGATCGGTGCAGTAGTCAACCTCTTATTCAATTCCTCGAAACTCTTGTCACATTTCTCGGTCCACGCAAACGGGACATTCTTCCGGGTCAACTGAGTCATCGGAGTAGCAATCCTCAAAAACCCTTCTATAAATCTTCGGTAATACCCGGCCAAACCCAGAAAGCTACGAATCTCGGTCACTGACTCGGGTCTCTTCCAATCCACTATGGCTTCAATCTTTGAAGGATCTACAGAAATCCCGTCTTTAGAAATCACATGGCCCAGAAATGACACTTTCTCGAGCCAAAATTCGCAATTACTAAACTTAGCAAACAACTGCTCCCTCGCAAGAACGGATAACACTGTTCTCAAATGTTGCTCGTGCTCCTCTCTAGATTTAGAGTAGACGAGTATATCATCAATAAAGACCACCACGAACGAATCAAGATAAGGATGGAAAATCCGATTCATTAAATCCATAAACACTGCAGGCGCATTGGTCAACCCAAACGGCATAACCAAGAACTCATAATGACCATAACGGGTTCGAAAGGCAATCTTCTGAATATCCTCAGATCGAATCTTCAACTGATGGTACCCACTCCTCAAATCAAGTTTAGAAAACACCACGGACCCTTGAAGTTGGTCAAATAAATCATCAATGTGAGGTAGAGGATACTTGTTCTTCACTGTAACCTGATTCAACTTCCGGTAATCGATACACAATCTCAAAGAACCATCTTTCTTCCGCACAAACAAAACCGGTGCTCCCCACGGGGAAACACTAGGGCGGATAAACCCTCGATCAAGCAACTCTTGCAACTGAACCTTTAATTCCTTCAATTCTGCGGGAGCCAACCTATACGGTGTCTTCGAAATCGGAGCCGTACCCGGTAAAAGATCTATACAAAATTCTATTTCACGGTCTGGAGGCATATCATATTCAGAAGAGAAAACATCGGGAAATTCCCTAACTACCCGAACACTCTCCAAACTAGGGGATTCTTTCCTAGTATCAAGCACACTAGCCAAGTACCCCTCACAACCACGGTGCAATAATTTTCTCGCTTTCACATAAGAAATGATACGAAAATTTCTACCCAAAGGCATAGCCTCAAAAACAAATTTAGGCACATTAGGAATAGCAAAAGTAACAACTTTCCTACGACAATCAACAGAGGCATGAAACTTGCTCAACCAATCCATACCCAAAATAACATCAAAGTCCTGAATAGGAAGGACTACCAAGTCCGCACGCAAGACATGACCACATATAAGCACGTCACAAGCACGGAAGACTCTATCGGTCACCAAACATTCTCCTATAGGGGTCGACACCTCTAGCACATAGGGCAAAGACTCAGATGCAGCATTTAGTAAAGAAGCAAATTGCACAGAAATGTATGAATGAGATGATCCTGGATCTACTAACGCTCGTGCGCTCACACTAGATATAGAAATAATACCTCCAATAACTGTGGGATCATCTGTGGCTTTTTGTTGATTCATTGCAAACACTTTCCCTTGGACCTTGGGCTTTCCCGTAGCGTCCCTTTTTTGACCCTGAGGAGCCCCAGATCCTACCCCAGTTGGTTGAGTTCTAATCCTCGGACAATCCACATAATGCCCCATGTGACCACAATTGGTGCACTTGCCCTGTTTCTTCCAACAACGGTCCTCTGAATGACCTTCCCTTTGACAATACGAACAAAGTCTCCTGTTTTGGTTCCCTTGGCTCCCGGAAGTAGTACCCGGGTTCCTTGGGATCGGTTGCCCTCGGAACTGAGATTGTCCCCCAAAGTTACCTCGGTTATCAGAACGGGATTGTGGCTTGCTTTGCCCTCCCGGCTTGCTCGGGTTAGCTACCTCAGTCTTCCTCTTATGTTCCCCAATATCTTGCTCTATAAGATAGGCACGGTCTACCGCATCCTGGAACGTCACAATCCTCTGGGCTATGAGCTGAGTACGGATAGAAGTCTTCAAACACCGGATGAATCTCATAGCTTTCTGTTCTTCGGTCCTCACAAGATAGTCACAATACCGGGCTAATTCTGTGAACTTAGCCAAGTACTGAGCTATAGACAACGAACCTTACTCCAAGTTGAGTAGCTCGATCTCCTTTCGGTTCTGGTCCACTACCAGGATGAAATGCTCTTTGAACTTCCGCACAAACAATTCCCAAGCATACACTGTATGAGTGTCGTCCCAACTTGCTTTAACCCCTTTCCACCAATGCTCGGCGGCACCCACAAGTTTATAAGCCGCGAACCGGACTCTATCCTCGTCCGTGCACCCAAACACATCATAAATTTTCTCTATTGACTCGATCCATAGCTCGGCCTTTTTCACATCGGGCTCACCATCAAACTCTCTTGGTTTCAATTTCAGAAATTGCTCCAGCCCATATCTCAGTGGTGCCACATGCTCTTCTCGTGGCCCTTGATCATGAATGGCCTTCATAGCGGCCTCAAACAATCCTTGGAACATTGCCCGGTTCTCTTCCCTTAAGTCATTCTGATTCTGTGCTCCACTAGAGCCTTCGCCTGCTCTCCTTCTAGCCATTTCAAACAATTACCTGCATAAGACATCAACTGTTACTCACTCCGAACACAACTACCCACCTAGGTCATACTAGTCCACCTAGACTTATACTTAGAGCCAAACCATAGCTCTGATACCAACTGTCGCGACCCCGAACCCCACGGGCCCGAGATCGCGAGCTGGACGTCGACTTAAACAATAAACTCTAAAATAATTGAGATAAAAATTTCCTTTTATACCAAAAGAGGATAACACAAGGTTTTGGGAAAACAATTTAACAACGACAATGTACTAGTGTAAGACCCATAAGCTCACACTACAAAATAATAAAATATACAAATCTTAGTGACGTCAAAGTGTGGTACAACTATCCCCAAAAGAGTTACACATTTATATAATGTAAACCCACCAATATACACTTGCCCCAAAAGCTCAACCCTCGCGACGTCCTGTTTCGTGATCAGCAAGTCTAATCCTTTCCACCTGGGGGGGTAAGGAAAAACAAAGATAAAGGAAAAGGGGGTGAGATAAAACTCAATAAGTTACTAATGCAACTACATGACATGCTATGATGCAATAATCCATAATAAATCACATAACACATAGCAATTATCATATGTCAGATAGCAGCGGAAATAAACACATAACAAAGGATATAGCCAAGGTTTTCCAACTGATAGAACCAAATAAAGGCCGTTGCGCAGCTTCAATAATCAACAATTCATCACCTTCATAATAGCATGAAAGCCGAAGAGAAATCCCCGGTACC
Source organism: Campanula takesimana (assembly GCA_026119855.1). Lineage (NCBI taxonomy): Eukaryota > Viridiplantae > Streptophyta > Magnoliopsida > Asterales > Campanulaceae > Campanula > Campanula takesimana. The sequence goes on from JAOWBW010000058.1 coordinate 845,728, forward strand.
GGAACCAATAACAAAGTAATGTGCCACAAAGGGCGGGAGCCATGCCACAAAGTCATGCTCCAAACGTCTCAACCAAGGCCGATCTGAAAGAGGAAAATAAGGGCAAAACAATGGTCGACACCATAATGGACTTGGCCGGTGCCATCACAATATCTCACATCGCCCGACACAACCACAAATACCAGCTGGGCTTTCAAATAAATGCTAAGTAATAAATACTAGCTTAATTAAACAACTTAGGGTTCCAAAGTAGGGAACCATACAAAGCGATCACTAACAAGATGAAATGAACCAACAACACACCAGTAAGGTGTTCCAATAAACTCAACCATGATAACACAATTCCCATATCACGTTCAATCACAAAGGATCCAGTTAACTCAAGAACACAACCAAATCTACTCACTCATCTCGAAGAGCTCAAGGAGAGCTTTAAAACGACAATTTATACACCTAAAATGGAGTCCGGATGAGGGAGATATGGCTCTCGAAAGATTGGACAAAAAGGAAATAAATTTCACACCAGGGGAGAGGGTGCGCGCGCCTCCTATGGGAGGGTGCGCGCGCCTCCTATGATCAGAAGGAAAATCAAGATTGGAGGAGGGGAGGGTGCGCGCGCCTCCTAGAAACAGAAGGTCTTGTTCAAGAAGGGCATAAGGGTGCGCGCGCCTCCTATGGGAGGGTGCGCACGCCTCCTTGCCCGGAAAGGCAAATTCCGGACAAAAAAATCTGGGTTTCTACCATTAACAACCCAAAATCCAAAACCAACCCAATCTTCACCATTTCTAACACTACCAAGATGTGAACTAAGGTACCTACACCATTTTGAACCAAAAGGACTCCAACAACATCATCTAAGGAACCTCAATCAAGGGTGATTCAAATACCAAAATTTCACAAAATGAACAAAAATGTAAATCATCACAAAATCAACCAAAGAAGCAATAAATGGAAATCATAGTATCATCTAAGCATAGGATGAATATTTTTAGCATCAATGGGGGGAAAAGTAACTTACCCGGGTTTCCTCAAAGTTGATGGATTTCAAATATTTTTGGCCTCCTACGATCCTATCGACGATCTAAACAAGATTCATGTTATGAGAAATGAGAGATTATGAGAGGAAGATGAAGAAAATGAAGAGAGAAGGTAGAGAAGAAAACTTACCCAAATTCCATGGAAAGAGAAAGAGATAAGCTGGGAGAGAGATGGAGTGAAAGAGTGAGGGAGGAGAGTAGGGAGGGAATAGGGAGAAATGATTTCAAAATGTTACACTTAGGCCCCTCCCCCTAATACTACCCTTTCAAATAAACTCCCCACTAACAAATAAGACTCAACACTTCTACACCAGCACAAATGACCCAAATAAAATGCTAGGCATAATTATTATGAAACATAAAATGCACACATAAATATTTAAATAAATAATAATTTAAATAAATAAATAAGCAAATAAACAAATAATAATTATTTATTACCAATAAAATAGAGCCTAGTTTTCGGGTCGTGACACGACAGGTGGCTTGACAGAGAAGAAGGATATGAGCAATGTCACTTGATCTCAAAACCATAAGAAAGGACATAGTGCAGATTCGTGCTTCAGGCTGATAGGATACCCAGAATGGTGGGAAGACCAGCGTGGGAAGCCAGCAAAAGGAAGAGGTGGAAGCCAATATTCTTCGGGAGGAAAGATCAAGGGAAGCCGAGCACAAGGTCCAACAATGCAGAGGTCAGTATCGAAGGAGTTCCAGATCAGGCTAGAGCACTGGGATTCACAGCAGATCAATGGAACAACTTCAAGAATTTTATGCAGACACAGGTGCCGACAACTGTCGGCACAACTGGCAGCACAATTGGTAAGGCAACTGGTAAAATGAATAAACGTTGGCTTGTCGATAGTGGAGCCAACCGACACATAACAGGGAACATCTCTTTGCTCAGTAATGTTCATGATATTGAGGCGGATCATATTGGTTTGCCTAATGGGAGATACATGAAATCCACGAAAGAAGGCAACGTTGAGATTGCCCCGAATCTTGTTTTGAAAAATGTTCTATATGCCCCAACTTTTAACTGCAATCTCTTATCCGTCTCTCAATTGCTTCGAGATTCTAATTATTTGGTGCACTTTTATGACAAACAATGTGTTGTACAGGACCGGGTCTCGAAGATTTTGATTGGAGCGGGTGAACTGGACGGGGGTTGTACTACTTGAGAAGGTCACCGACAACGCAAGTGTGCAACATTAGAGAATCTGGCAGTTTTCAGTTGTGGCATCAGTGACTCGGGCATCCTTCAAGCAAAGTAGTGGGTTTGTTACCTTTTATTAATCGCAATAGTATTAGTAAAGACGTTTGTGAAATTTGTTGCATGGCTAAACAAAGTAGGGACAAATTTTCACTTAGTGAAAGCAATTCTAATGAGATTTTTGATTTAATTCATTGTGATATTTGGGGTGATTATCGGACACCTGCTTTGTGTGGTGCTGTTTATTTTTTTAACTATTGTGGATGATTGTTCCCGTGCGGTGTGGGTTTATTTGGTCAAGTCCAAGGGTGATGTTTCCCAAATTTTGAAAAAAATTCTTGCCATGGTAGAGCGGCAATTTAATAAACGGTTAAGAAAATTCGAAGTGACAATGGGACGGAATTTACTTGTTTGGAAAAATATTTTCTTGAAAATGGGATTGAACATCACACTACTTGTGTTCGTACATCCCAACAAAATGGTAGGGTGGAAAGAAAGCATAGACATATTTTAAATGTGTCTCGTGGTTTAATGTTTCAAGCCAAATTACCTATCAAGTTTTGGGGGGAGTGTGTGTTGGCGGCTGGGCATTTAATTAATCGAACCCCCTCAAAGTTGTTAAACGGGAAAACCCCGTATGAAATTATTTTTGGGAAACCTCCTTCTTACTCTCATATTCGGGTGTTTGGGTCTCTATGTCATGTCCATTATTCCCGGCGTGATAATGATAAGTTTGCAAGTCGCAGTCGGCGTTGTGTGTTCTTGGGATATCCTCTTGGTAAGAAAAGATGGTATGTATATGATCTTGATGAAAATAAGTTACTCGTTTCTCGGGATGTTATTTTTGTGGAAAAGGAGTTCCCTTTTGCTCGCGGTCAGGCTGATCAAGATGGAGCATATACGGATTCTGATATTTTTCTTTGTCCTTCGAATAATATGGAGGATTGTGAAGAAGATGTGCATGTGACTGGGGAGTTGACGGCACAGGTGACCGAACAAGTGGCAGAGCAGATACCTGCCGATGATGCAGTTCCTGATACAGTTTCCGACCAACTGACTGACCATGTGACTGAGCAGTTGACGGATCAGGTTCCAGCACAGATGGCTGAACAGCCGGCCGAATTGATTGAGCCAGAAAATTTGGGACGTGGTCAGAGAGTTAGGGTTCCTTCTACCAGATATCTAGCCTCTGAATATGAGTTGGAACAATCACAGGCGCATCTTACTCAAGCTACACCCCCGTCCCGTCCATCTCATCAATCCAAATCGTCAGGTACTCGATATCCCTTATCACACTTTGTCAATTGCACTAAATTCTCGTCTGCACATCGTTGTTTTTTGGCTGCTATTGACTCAGGTGTTGAGCCCAAACATTTTAGTGAAGCGGTTAAGCTTCCTCAATGGCGAGAGGCTATGACTAAATAACTTAATGCTCTTGAACAGAATGGAACATGGGAGTTAGTAGATGCTCCTCTTGATAAGAAGGTGATTGGTAACAAATGGGTTTATAAAATCAAGTACAATGCTGATGGGATAATTGAGCGTTGTAAAGCTCGGTTGGTGATCTTGGGCAATAAACAAGTTGAATGTGTTGACTTCAAGGAAACATTTGCACCCACCATCAAAATGGTTACGGTACGAGTGTTTCTTAGCATTGCTGCGGTTAAAGGATGGGAACTTCATCAAATGGATGTTCACAATGCCTTTCTACATGGTGATCTTAGTGAAGATGTGTATATGAAGGTACCCTTGGGACATGCGGACTCGTCTTATGGGAAGGTTTGTAAACTTAAAAAATCATTATACGGCCTTAGGCAAGCTCCTCGTTGTTGGTTTGCCAAGCTTTCTATGGCATTGAAGAAATATGGATTTGTCCAATCATGTTCCGACTATTCTTTGTTCTCTTTCAAGACTTCCGCTGCTGAGTTACATGTTCTTGTTTATGTTGATGACTTAGTCATTGGTGGGAATTATCCGGTTGCCATTAGTCGCTTCAAGGGCTATTTGAGTAGTTGCTTTCATATGAAAGATCTTGGGCGTCTTAAATATTTTTTGGGGCTTGAGGTGGCGACACATCCGGATGGTATTTTTCTGTCTCAGCGCAAGTATGCGCTTGATATACTTTCCGAGTCCGGTCTTCTTGGAGCACGTCCAGCCATCACTCCTATTGAACAGAATCACCGTTTAGCTTTGACTGAAGATGATGATTTACGAGATCCTGAGGCTTATAGGCGACTTGTGGGTCGGCTTATCTATCTTACTATTACTCGCCTCGAGCTATCCTATAGTGTGCATACTCTTGCACAGTTCATGACTCGGCCTAAGAGGGCTCATTGGACGGCTGCCCTACGTGTTGTTCGGTATCTCAAAACTCGTCCAGGACAAGGACTTTTGTTACGATCCGATTCTGCTTTACATCTTCGGGCTTACTGCGACTCTGATTGGGCGAGTTGTCCTCTTACTCGGCGATCACTTACAGCTTATTTTGTTTTCTTGGGACACTCTCCGATCTCTTGGAAAACCAAAAAGCAGACTACCATTTCGCGATCATCGCCCGAAGCATAATATCGTTCTATGGCAAGTGCTACGTGTGAATTGAAATGGCTTCGTAGTTTACTTGCTTCTTTTGGCATTACACATTCGGCTCCTATGACTGTTCTAAGTGATAGTCAATCTGCGTTACATATGGCTCAAAATCCTGTCCATCATGAGCGGACCAAGCATATTGAAGTTGACTTTCATCTTGTTCGCGATGCTGTTCAGTCAAGTGTGATCACAACTGTCTATGTTCATACGTCCTCACAGTTGGCTGATCTTCTTACTAAGGCATTGGGCAGTCGGCAATTTTTACATCTTCTAGGCAAGTTGGGCGTTTGTGATTTACACGCTCCAACTTGAGGGGGGGTGTTGAGATAATGACGAGATCTTGAGGATCTCGGCATATCTCTTAGTGGTTGTATGTATCCTTATTTAGCTAGTTTCCTTCTTGGTAAAGATGTAAATAGGTAGGAAATACCTCTAAGCTATTTTGTAGGGATTTAGACTTATTCTCCAAGAAAAGGCCTTGTATATATTGTATGTGTATGTATCGGCAAACTCAAGAGAAATAAACTAAAATTATTTTCTTCCATATTTACTGTTCTCGGTTTTAACTATTTCCCCCGAAAATTCTCTAAGAATTAATGTCAAGACATGGGGTATATGAGGTACCATCTCAATTCTGTAAGCAGCTAACAATGGCACACTTTAACACGTGCACCGACACTCTTTAAACACACAATAACACATTCATTAGCACTAACAAAAGGCTTGCACTAGCACTCGATACTAGGGATGGCAATTTGACCGAATCCGATCCGTACCGAAGGCGATCCGATCCGAAAAAATAGGGTTTGGTTTGCAATTTTTAAAACCCGAGCGGGTTCGGATCGGATTCGGATCATGCTGACGATCCGATCCGAACCCGACCCGATCCGATCCGAACCATAATGATCCGAACCCGATCCGATCCGACCCGAACCCTTAATAAAAGGTGAATTTTAAATATTTTAAATATTATTTTAAATTTTATTTTTTCTAATTTGTGTTTGTAAGTGAGATTTTGATGATTTTAGACTATTTTCCATACAACATTCACCATTGTGCTTAAAAATATATTTTAATTAATTAATTTTGAGCTAAAAAAATAAACTTTTAATAAGATTGGTGTCGGATCGGGTCGGATCGGGTCGGTCACGATTTCTTGAATTTTCGGATCGGGTCGGGTTCGAATCGGTGTGTTTGAGGTTCGGATCGGGTTCGGGTCGGCCATGATCCGATCCGAACCCGACCCGTTGCCATCCCTACTCGATACCACATGCACTGTCACTCTTTAATGCTCACACTCAGACTGACAGCATCAGTGTTAGTATTATTCTAGTGCAGTGATATAATGTTTCGAGTACTAGTGGTTGTATTTGTTGAATGCCAGTTCATTACATATGCATAAATAATCGCTATATATATGTGTATATATATTCACTAACATTGATGAAACATAAAATTAAGTGTAATATTTATTATAAATTATAGGACAAAACATTCACCCAATCTTCTTGTTTTACGCCTCTCAAACCAATTATTCACCAATTTTAACAACTCATTACCCATATCATACTACCAGCAAAATGAAAAGAGAAGTGGACTCGGACGTGTGTGCAAATTGGTGTAATGTTCAGTACGCGCCTGTGTTTTTTTCTTCTTCTTTTTGTGCTATGATCTACTATATACTCCCTCTGTCCCTAAATGAGTGTCCATTTTCAAGAAATCTTTGTCCCAAAATGAGTGTATTTTTTGAACATAACTTTGTCCCTAAATGTTTTTTTTCGAATTTTTTTTCACCGGTTTCTTTATACGTGCAAAACTAAATGTTTGGAAAGGAGATTACAAGATTATATATGAATCTTTGCTACCAAATTGTATTCAAAGTTGAGATTTTCAATGTCCCTTAAAATAAAATTTGTACACTCATTTAGGGACAGAGGTAGTAGAATTTTTGGATGCTAAAGATAAGGAGGGAAGGTGGATTAATTTTGGTCAAATAATAATAATTTTCAAGAGAGTCAGTGAAAGGTTAATGAAATCCAGTATGTTTTAATGTCAGTGATAATGTTAAAAAATGTAATTTTGTGTGTTAAAAAGTGCTAATAATAAATGCTAAAGAGTGTTAGTGATAGTGTTAATAAATTCCAATGTGTTTTTATAAAGATGTCAGCGATAATATTAATGAGTACTACCGCGTGTTCGAACAAATTCAATTTTTTTTTTTTACTCTCACTTCACATTTTGAAAAGGGCGAATTGCATTTTGGGCCGCAAAATTTAGGAGTGTTCCCAAGTCAAACCCCATTCAATCACAATTTACATTTTAGGCCTCAAAGTTGTCATTCTGTTAGTATGTTAGGTCTTTTAGCCAGTTTTTTTAGGAAAGTTCGTTAAATGATCACGTGCGACTCACATGTCACCTAACGGGGGATTTTTTTGAACAATAATTCATTCATTGTAATTTTAAAGCAACTTGAGGGATCTTTTTTACTCCCTCTGTCCCAGTTTAAGGTTCTTACTTTCCTTTTTGGTGGGTCTTAGTTTAACATTCTTAGTTGTTTTATTCCTAAAATGGCAAAACATGAATAGTGGTTTGAAGAATCTTACCCTCAAAAAGTTCATTTAATTATAAAAAAAACTATTACTTACATACCTTACTTTTCACCAATTTGCTTTATAAATAGTGTTTGGACAATTATATCCTCATCTCCCTACTTTTGTTGACCCATTTTTATTTGTTTTTCACTTGATTTCTTAATAAGCGTGGAAAGTCAAATTAAGAACCTTAAACCGGGATGGAGGGAGTATTATTTCCCCAAACCCCATCATCACCGCCGACCAATAACCACCACCACCATTTTTTCCGATTGCCACCGCCACCCAAATCAAACTGTCTCCTTCACCAATCAGCCCTAAGACCATCTCCAACGGTACTCTAAAACTCCAAAAATGGAGTATTGTTTTACTCCAACGGAACTCTAAACATTTCTCTATTAATAGAGCAACTTTATCACTTGCTTCAAATTTGGTGCAAGGGATAGTGTTACGCTATCACTTTTTTCTTCTTCTTTTTCTCTTTAAATATCCGTTTTTTGTTTTTCTTTTTGATATATAAGAAAATATTTTATAATATAAAATTATATAACCTACTATTATTTATATATGTGAAACAATAATGAATATTTTTATCATATTCTTATTTAGTATAAGATTTGAAGCAAACTGTTGGAAATATTTAGTGTAAAAATCGCACTATTATAAAGAATAGTGCAATTTTTACACTAAACTGTTGGAGATGGTCTAACAACCCTAATAAAACCATACACCCCTTTCTCACTTACTGGAATAGAATTCCCTTCCAAACATTCAAATTTTACACCAAACACACTGAAATTCGAATTCAAAATTACACCCACAACTTTAAATATGAAAAAAAATAATTAGAAAATCGCATGTAACTCTTTCCGAGATTGGTGAAATTCGCTAAAAGCTTAGAGTTTTTTTTTCATAGAATTGCTAAAGAAATGGAAGATTTTTAACTTAATTCCATTCAAGTTGACTTAGAATTGCTACGTCTTTGTCGAATGAAAAAGGTTATGAAGATGAAGAAAGGGTTAGTTGTGGGGGAGATGGGATAGGGGGATGCATCTGAACATATCTTGTGGGTTTTCTTTTTCTTTTTCTTTTTTGGTTAGTTTAGATATTACTTTGTTTATTTATTATGTAAATCAATTTTGTATATGAGATTATTTGTTTTAATTTATTATTATAAATAAATTTATTGTTTATACAATGATTACAATTTTGTTCTTCTTATTATTAATAGTGATATATTTTATATATAATAAAATATATTATTTCAAAGAATGATAAATCCAGTTTGATTATTTATTTTTATTCAATTTGCTTTTAAATAACAATGAATGAATTATTGTTCAAAAACATCCTCCATTAAGTGACATGTGACTAGCACGTGATCATTTAACGATTTTTTCTAACAAAACTGGTTAAAAGACCTAACATCTTTGGGGCCTAAAATGTAAATAGTAATTGAATGTGGTCTGACTTGGGAACACCCCCTAAACTTTGGAGCCCAAAATGCAATTCGCCCTTTTGAAATTACAGTTTTTCAAATGTTTTTAAGAAAAATCATATTTCATCAAAATATTAGACCTGGGCATATTTTTTTCGGGGTTTTGCCCCTAGGCCCTCCACACACGAGTGTTATTCCGTTTTAAGGAGAGATCTTTTCTAAAGTACAAAAAAGGAGTTCTCCTAAGATGCTAATTCCACATACACCCTTCACCACCATTGACCGGTCAAATATATCACCTAAATACAGAAAACTACCCCACCCTCAAATAAAACCCTCCCCTCCCCTCCCCTCCCCTCATTCATGATCAAACACACACAGCGCACACACGTTCTCTCTCTTTCCCTTCCGGGACCTCACGTCTCCGGTATCCCCACGCCGCCGACGATCCTACTCCTTCTCCCTCCAGTGACCTCGGCTCCTCGTTCACACATGCTCTCTCCCTCTCTTTCTCTCCAGATCTCTCACCATCATGATCCGTCTATCTCTCAGATCTGTAACCACCGGCTCCCTCTTTTTTAGATTTGATCTCAGATCGCCGCCTATCTTCCTTTGCTCCGGTTACAGATCTTGTTCCGCCGCCAAATTACTCAAATCTGCCAAGTTCAGACCACAAACAACATAAATCAAGTGAGATATGTTCACCAGGCCATCCTTCTCGTTCTCCGGTGACTTTCGTTGTTCCGATCCCCCCAATCTGGCCGGAATGCTTTAGATTCGGCCATATCCTCGCCGACCAAGGTTCGCAGATCTTGGTGATTTTTTTGATACTAGTGAAAAATTTGTTTATTTGTTGCATTTTCTTATATGGAATTGTTGTAGATCCTGCCAAAAAAAGTGGTGAATATTTGTAGTCCTTCGTCTTCTCCGCCAAGCACCAAGCACCGTCTTCAATTTGGTCTCCGGTCTGGTAGTTGTTGCCTTAGTAAAATATGTATCTGTAGTTATTCAAAAATATTTGTTCATGAGTGAGTTTCAAAATAAAATTGGTTCAAGACACTGAATTTTCTGTTTGTCAATCTCTTATTTACATTCGCAAAGTTCGTTGGGACCATCAAGGGTATTCATCTACAAAAAGCCTTTGAACTTTCAGACTCTTCACTATGATCAAGTGTGTAGTTGGAGTAGTATATGTGATATTGCTGGTTGGAGTAGTGTATAGTATGTGATATTGCTGCAGCTAGGGATGGCAATTCTACCGAACCCGACCGAACTCGACATAGTTCCGACCCGAAACGCGGGTTTGCTAGGCAGTTTTTAAAACTCGGCGGGTTCGGGTCCGGGTTCGGTAAGACAGGAAAACCCGCCTAACCCGACCCGACCAGGGATAATACTCCATTTATATGTTTTTGCTATGATGCCCTAATGACATTAATCTTTTTTCCTTAGGGCGCAATCGCACAACAGATCAGCAGATCAGCGGCGCTCAATTCCTCTCCGCACTCCATCCTTTTTCCTTTCCGCTTCGCTTCGTCTTTTACCGAAAAATCTTGGTGCTTGATTTGGATGTTTTCACTCGATCACCTCTCTCTTTCTTCTCTCTCTACTCTGTTATCAATCTTTCTCAATTTGAAAGAGGGTAAAAAAAAAAAAAAACTCAAATCTCAATTGGGTTTATCATATCCCCATAGAAATTGTGTTCTAACTCATGGCCTCAAACCGTGTGGAAGTAATGGCAGCAGTAGATTGTTTGAATTTCTTCAACCTGCAGTAAAGAAAAACAATTTTCCCATGTTTCAAATCTAAAGATTGTCTGCAGGTTAGTTCATATGGAGTACATGTGTAGTTCTAAGGTCTACTACGAAAGCAAAATTACACTGAAAAAGCACATTAATCCATCTTTGTCGGCTTATTTCTCAAATCTCTGGCTTTTCATATCACGATTGTCTTGTTTGAGAATTAGGATTCACGCAAGTGCGGGCCGGGTCGGAATGGGTTTGCCTCCTTGCGGGTCGGGCCGGGTTCGGAACACAACATTGCATACGCGGGTCGGGTTCGGTAAATGCTAAACCCGGCCCGAACCCGACCTGTTGCCATCCCTAGCTGCAGCTTTTAGTATTAGATTTTCTTCTTGAAGATGAAAAAAATAAATTAAAAATGACTTATAATTTAATTGAAAAAGGCGAACTAGAAACTAGAAACGAACTAGTCTTATATATCAGGTATAAGAATTGACTGCAGTTTGATCGAATATGAAAGTCAATATTAATACAATATTAAATTTTTTGTTTTAGTTTTGTGTAAAACTATGGAAAAATGACTCTTATACAACAAATGTAAGAGGAGAATTGGTCTTATACTCCAAGTATAGGAGTTTGAACGAATAATATGATATTTTTTTCTTAAAAGTTGAAAAAAGTGAAAAAAATCGACTCTTATATGTTAATTATTTGTCTTATATGTCAGATTTAAGAGTTTGACTGGGATTCGACAGAATAATATTATATTTTTTTCTTAAAAGTTGAAAAAAATGACTTTTTTTTACTTTTATATGTTAATTGTTGGTCTTATATGTCAGTTATAAGAGTTTGACCAGGATTTGACCAAATAATATTATATTTTTTGAAAAAAATGATTTTTTTTTACTCTTATATGTTAATTATTGGTCTTATATGTAAGTTATAAGAGTTTGACCGTGATTTGATCGAATAATATTATATTTTTTTCTTAAAGTTGAAAAAAAATGATTTTTTTTACTCTTATATGTTAATTATTGGTCTTATATGTCAGTTATAAGAGTTTGACTGGATTTGACCGAATAATATTATATATTTTTTCTTAAAAGTTGAAAAAAGTGAAGAAAAAAATTTGACCCTTACTCCATCCGTTTCATGTGAATTAAGACCAAAGAAAAGGGCACAATAATTAAGAGAAAGTAGTGAATGTATGGTGGAAAATGAAGAGAAATAATGAGTGGGGTAAATAGTAGTGTTGGTTGGATAAAATGAGTGGTGGAAAATGAAGAGAGAGAATTAGTTGGGTTAAATGGGTGGGGTTGGGTGAATATAAAATATTAAAAAGTTTGCCATTTTGGGCCGTCTCAATTGAGGTGAAACGGACGAAAAGGGAAATAAGTCTCAATTCACATGAAACGGAGGGAGTATATGTTAATTATTGGTCTTATATGTCAGTTATAAGAGTTTGACCGGGATTTGACCGAATAATATTATATATTTTTTTTAAAGTTGAAAAAAGTGAAAAAATTGACTCTTATATGTTAATTATTGGTCTTATATGTCAGTTATAAAAGTTTGACCGGGATTTGACTGAATAATATTATATTTTTTTTCTTAAAAGTTGAAAAAAAAGGAAAAAAATTGACTAATATATGTTAATTATTGGTTTTATATGTCAGTTATAAGACTTTGACCGGGATTTGACCGAATAATATTAAAAAAAAATCTTAAAAGTTGAAAAAAGTGGAAAATTGACTCATATATGTCAGTTATTAGAGGGCAGTTCAGTCTTTTTGCAAGCGAGGGGTGTCTCTGGTATTAGTAATCTGATGGGTCCTTATTTAGAATAAAAGTTGGTACTAGAGGGCCCTAGAGTCCAAGCCCTATATTTTTTCTTTACTAAGACTACCCACAATGCCCCCCCCCTCCCCATTTCATACAACCATTTAACACTTTATCCTATCCACCTCATCTTTCATACACCCCTTTCATACAACCCCCTACAATGGTAAAGTTGAAATTAAATTTCATCTTCCTCCCACTCATCATTCTATACCCCACTACTTTTATATCATTTTTATTTTTTATATATTCTCTATTTTTATGATTAGTAAAATTATTATTATTATTATTATTATTATTATTTATAATTAAAATAATATTTTACACTAATTTTTTTTTCAATTAAATAATTAGATAAATGACGATAATTATTATTCAAAATAAGAAAAGTTACAATACACTTAGCTCGCGACACAATTAATGAGGGACAATAAAATTATTAAATCACACATGGTTTCCGAACTTTCCGACACACAAAAAAAAAACGCGTCTGCGCTGTACCACACGCGCCCTGTCGGGCCGTGTGGTACACGCGCCTGACGCCCGCCCAATCCCGCTCCGCCACGTGTCTTTGCGCTAGCTTTTTGTCCAACTTTCAACCGGTTTGAAATTTTTTAAACCCCAAATTGCACCCACCCACCCCCACCCCCCTCCATTTCATACACCAAATTCCACTCCCATTGTAGGTAGTCTAAGAGTAGGACCACCTCCCCTCCCTCTCTCCTCAGTGCGGTTAAATGAATGAAATCATAAATTCATAATTACATGCATCATTCCCAACTCAAATTGAGTTAAGTGGAGAGAGAGAGTTTTTGTATCACTCTTATGTACCACAAATCATGAACCTTAACCTGCCCGTGTTCATCCCGGTTCTGGTTCCGATTCCGTTTATTAACCTCCGGTTCCGATTACGATTCCGAACGGTTCACGGTTTTATTTTTTATTTTTATTTTATTTTTTTGCATAGAAAAACACAATCTAAAATTATTTTGTAACTAAAATCTTGTAAAAAAAACGGCTATAATCTGTCAATTTCCCGTTACCTCTCGTTAGTAACGAGTATTTCTGACGAAAATGTAAGAAATTTGACGAATCTAACAGTTTCTTGCGGTTTCTGCCACGGCGGTTCGAGGTTCCAGTTCATGGTTTGGCCTTGGCGGTTCGGAACCGCCGGTTCACAGTTTTTGGGGGTATGAACCTTAACCAGCCCTTATCGAAAAGGGTTCCGGTTTTCCTAGCTGTTCATGGCGGTTACAAGCTTTCCGGTTTCGGTTTCAGTCCCGGGCCGATTTGGCCATCCCTAATTAGAAATGACGTCAATGACAATATCATTAACACGAAACTACTGGATCACCAGTGGTATACAAAAGTGGTACAAGTGATTTCCTCTGTACACAAAAGTGGCACCGGTGATTTCGTGTGTCCGTTACCATAATCCAAAATAAAACACCGGCAATCTATCTATCCGAAATAGTACTGCAATTGCACAATATTATCATTCAGTCCACAAGTACAAGAGACTAACAAACGAGAATGTAAAAGTCCCACCACAAAGCTAGATGGATTGCCTGGGGGGTTATTCACAGTTTGCTAAAAATAAAAAAGAGGGGGACGGAGCCATATGTACAAATTAACAAAAGCAAGCAATCTGAGAAGAACTGAAATGCATGATTTGTACAGGCCGGACCGGACCGACCACATCTGACTTTACATCACGATTGTACTTCCACCTCAACTTCAGCCTTGCAAATCGGACACCATTTCTTGAGGCGTAACCAATGGTTTATACATAAAGCATGAAAACCGTGCTCACATCCCAATCTTCCTGTTTCCTCTCCAATACTATACTCTTCCTACAAAAACAAACATGTAAAATTACACAAACAGTTAACTGAGGCTCCGTTTATGATGATACTCCAAAGTCCCATTAAGATCTAACTAGTCAACTCAAGTCAACTTTGACAAAAAAAATAATACTACCAATAACAGTTTTTAGAATTTCATGAGGATAATCAAAATTTTATAAATTTTGGTCAGAGTTTACTTGAGTTAACCACTTAAATCTGAATGGGACTCTTATCTTTTTGGGACAGAGAGAGTACTAAACATGGTTCTCGCCAAACTTTATTTCATCAAGTTCGCTTTGATAAGATGCAGAAAATTCAGTGATTCAAATTCAGCAGAACTCATAAAATATATATTTGAGAATCTACCCATGAGGCTCCTCCTCGTATCATTGGTAGATATCCCAACCATCCAAAAACAAAAAAGAGAGTCACATTTGACAAGTCAAACTTTTAAAAAGTGTTATTATACTTGCTTGTACCTTCATGAAATCCGAATAAGATATTTTTTTTTAACTGAGATTGAACAAATGATAAATTTGATATTGACATGCATTATGTGGGCACAGAATCCAACACCCAACCAGTATAGTGATACTAAGTCCCATCAAAGGAGGCAAATTCGTATCTTAACATCTTAAAAAATAAACTTGTCTAACACTTGATCAGTTTTCGCATTCAACATCATACTCCCTCCGTCCCTAAAGGGTGTCCATTTTTATTTTTTTTAAAAAGTAGTTCTAAATGAGGGTCCATTTTTCAAGAAAATACTGAATTCCCCTTTAAAAAACACGCATTTCAATATACACTTTCAAATTCTACAATAAAAGGATAGTAAGCGTACTTAATGTCTGTTTACCACCAAAAATTGCCTAAAAAATAAACTCCATTAAATTTCCCTGAAAGTCGAGAATGGACACTCATTTAGGGTCACCGGGAGTCATACATTTCAAACCTTTGTGCTTGGGTTTCACTAGAACATTCAATGTTAACTTATACAGATCAAAATCACCAAGGATTATTTTAAATCTTAAATTAGCACCTTACTTTATATTTTAGAAAACTAAAAAATTCAGTTCTGGAAAAATGCTACAAGCAAATGGAAAGTTATCAAACCATACGAGAAAACCTATGGTAATTATTCATCTAATAACTGAACAAATGGAAATATTTTAAATTGGAAAAATTAAGGCAGTAATTCATTAATGCATGTTGATATTGTAGATATTCCCATCATATTTTCATTGACCGTTTAGTCTTCCTGGAAAAGTATGTTGGCTCTTTCCTTCAATCTTCAAGTAATTTATACTTTAATATCATTACTATTGTTACTCCTATAGCAACATTATTATTGTAAGGATAAAGGGATTTCTTATCCCACATGTGCTTAAACCAGTTCCCACCAAGTGCAACCTTCATACTCCCTCCGCCCCGGAAAAATAGTCCCATTTGACTTTTCATGGTCAATACAAGTAAACTTTTGACCAAACGTAATGTCAATTCTATTATCTCAATGAAATTCTAAAATTTATAATTGATAAATCAAAAAATGATTTATCAATAACAATATCTAGAATATTGTTGGTATGATTAGAATGACATTAATGTTTGGTCAAAATTCACTTGTGCCTACATTTTGATTCAAAGAGTAATTTGGAAATATTTTGAACTTCCATTTCGGGACGGGGGTAGTATATCTTTTGCACATATTCTCCGAATAATTTAGGACTTATTGCAGTCAAGCAAACAAAAGGAGAGGCAGCTAGCAATTAAATAAAAATTATGTTCAAAAGTTAGATCACCTGACAGATACTGCATTTGATGTCATCTCCGTCCCCACTATCTACCACGCAACTATCTTTTGAAAAAGAAGGTTGATATATGCCTAGTTTAAGACATTTTGACAATGCATCTTCAGAAAGGGCTGTGCTCACAGTACCCATTTCCTCTTCAAGAGCCAACAATTCCTGTTTTGAAGCTTAAAAAAGTTAACATTCAAGGTCAATACAAACGACAAGCATGTTAAGAGGACCAAACGACAAACCTCATATGACATGTTATCTATATCCAATCTCATGTCCCTGTGCTGATCATAGAAGCTCAGTCCACCGAGGAATAAATTTGTCTCTAGAGAAAGTAATTGCTGCAGACATAAAAAAAGAGGTTGAATGAAAATATACAATTGTATATATTCAAATTTCTTTCTGCTTTTTATATTTTTTCAACGTCAGTGTCCAATGAGAGGTACTGAAGAAACCCAAAATTCTGACTACCTCATAAGTCAACCCCTCATCTTGTTCAATCCTTTCAAGTGCTAATAATACCTGCAAATTTATCAGGGCGATAGCCAATAAATCCCGTGTCCCCGCTCTGTAAACCAATACTCCCTCTATGCCGGAAATATAATCCCATTTGACTTTTGATGTCAACACAAGTGAACTTTGACCAAATATTCATGTCAATCGCAGTGAAATTCTAAAAATTGTAACTGATATTAATGTTTGGTCAAATTTTACTTTTGTTGACCATAAAAGTCAAATGGGACTATCTTTCCGGGACGGAGGGAGTATGAAAAAAGAATCATGTGATATGATTTAAAGGTTATACCTCCGCAATCCCATCAGCGGTATATCGCCGCGAGCCATCACGATTAACTAAACGAGTAATGCCTCGGTCTGCAGATGTAACTGGAATGGTACTATCAGACAGAGCATCACTACTAGTGGAGCGAGAATTAGAGCTTGATGAACTTGATGAAGTATCGGCAGAAAATCGGTACATTTCAGGTTGACGCAAACGTGGGGTCAACATAAAGGACTCAGCTGAACCACTTGATGAATTGTTTCCGTGTAGCTGACTGAAGCGGCCCACCCTAATGTTATCACCAACTGACCTACGAGGTCTTACTGATGAAACACCAACTTCCCTCGCACCAGGGGAGCTTTTCACTTGTCTACTATCAGAGATGGAAACAACACCTGTAGAAAGGGGTGTCCGTCCCTTAAATGATAATGGCTCACCCACCTTCTTCCCTCTAATGGACGAGCTGCTTTCTCCTTCAGTACTTCTTTTGTTTTTCAAATCCCCCCTTCTACCACTATTCGCTTCAGAGTTTGAATTGGATCTTAAATTTCTTAATCCATACGTGCTTGTTTTATGATTCTCCCTTGGCCCCCGGTTACTACTTTCAGATGCAGAAGAACTCGTAGAACCAAATTCACTATCTTGGTTGGTCACAGTAGATTTTTTTTTACTATATACCTTCCGAGTACTAGTATTTGATGATGTACCCGATCGACCTACTTCCATCAATGTGGCTTTACTAGACTTAGCATCTCTTGATGAGGATAAAAGCTCATGAACATCTGACGCATCCCGAAGACTACTGGATTCTGACGAGTCCGTTTCTGATTTAGAGGACAGCTTTTTTTGTGATGCCCCGAAAGATTTTCTGACACTACTTATCATATTGGAAGAAGTCTTTGTTGAAGAAATTCCAATAACTTCCTTCCCACTTGAAGAACGAAAACAAGGTTTCCATAGTTTTGGCCTATCTGAAGATCCAGTTTGAGCACCTTTCGTATGGTTCAGTCTTCCACTGCATCCAATTCGGTTGCAGAACTGAGAATTTCTATCCTTACATTCAGATGCATCTCTCAAAATAAGGCCTGGTCCTTTTCTAGGAACAGCAATCCCACCAAGTGGTCTTTTACCAGAGCGTTCGTCCATGTGTCTGGTATACCCGTTTAATCCTGCAAGACGAGCTCTTAGTTTCTATTAAGCCATCCATTGGGTTTATATCAAAGAAATTAAGATAACAATCTTTCGCGTGACAAATAAATTACCCTCTCCGTCCCAGAAAGATAGTCTCATTTGGATTTCGATGGTGAGCACAAGTGAACTTTTACCGTACATTAACGTCAATCTAATCATTTCAATGAAATTCCAAAAATTGTTATTGATAAATCACTTAATAATTTATCAATAACAATATTAAGATTTTCACTAGGATGATTAGATGAACATAATGTATGGTCAAAGTTCAATTGTGTAAATCATCAAAATTCAAATGAGGCTATCTTTCTGGGACAGAGGGAGTATGCAAGGAAAAAACATCAAAGAAACCGGAAAAACTAAAGACAAAAGTCATACTGTATTTATTACTGTCCACGTCACAATAGAAGAGTGACAATTGACCAAAAACACAAATATAGAAAAATGGTTTGAAAGTTGATTACTTCTAACTGCCACTCAAAACATATGAATTCAATAATAAGGGGGAAAATAGTTTAACTCCAACTACGCGCGAAATGAAGGTTATTACAGACAATTTACTGTAAAAGGTTTAGAAGATTCGTTGTAAAAAGTTTCCTTAAACAGAATGTTACTCTACTACGACACGGTCCAAAAAGGAATAGACACCTCTTCCGTTGGGACAAGAGCTGTATAAGAATTGCATAGCAGGTTTTCTTGTACCAAATGCAAAGGAAATTGAGAATTTCAAAAAGGCAAACAACATTAGCCCTCTGAAAGGAAATCCCCTGATTTATTTTTTAATTACAAGGCATTAGAGCTCGAAAAAGAAATTGAATTTTTTTAATTAAAAGGCATTAGAGCTCGAAAAAGGAATTGAGTGGACAAACATAGTATATAACGAAAGCTGGATGAAAAAGACCTAACAAGGCTAGACACTCAATTGTGAGATCATCGAAATATTTGTCCTCAAAACGGACTAAAAAAGAAAACTATATCACAAAGATGGAAAGAGAGGGAGAGAGAATACATATTACATACTCGACCTCATTAAAATTTATCTCTTGACGTAGAAACTCAATGAGAAAGCAGAGAGAGAGAAACACGCCTGGCCGCGCACACATACACACACATATATGTGTGACAACAACAGCAAACACTTAATTCCGAAATTAATTGGGGTAGGCTAAAATACATATATACATGTATACATATGTGTGTGTGTGTGTATAGCAATCAAGGGAAATCGATAATCAAGCTAAATACACTAAATTGAAAAAATCAGGGGAAATCAATAATCAAGCTGAATTCAGTTTATTGAAGTTCGAGCTTGAGAACAAAACTTGATTCCGAAAGGAATTAGGGTCGGCTAACATATATATATATATATATACATGTATATATATACATGTATATACATATACATCCACACACACACACACATATATATATATATATATATATAATTCAAGGGGAATCAATAATCAAGCTAAATACACGAAATTCAAAAATCAGGGGAAATCAATAATCAAGCTAAAATTCATTCAAATGAAAATCGAGCTTGAGAATAAATGAAAACTGGGAATTCACTCATGAAACCCAAAATATAAGCAAACACTGAAAAGGTGACAAACACACACATATATATATATATATAATCAACCCAGAATAGATAAAAGCTGAAATACAAACCCCTAAACCAGAAACCAAATTGAATTAACCACCTGACATAAATTTATATTTTCCACACACATAAACAGATAAAGTGATAACAAAATATATTCAAAATCAAGAAAAATCAATAATCATGGCAAATTTCATCGATGAGAATATGATTAAACAAATAACCGAATACCCATAACTCAAAAAATAAATAAATCATGATATCGATTAAAATAACTGGAAAAAAAATAGAATTAAATTTTTGACCCAAAACCCATAACTCAAAAATAGAATTAAACATGGAATCAATAGAATTTAAGTTTCTTTTTTGACTTTACCTTTTGATTCTTCTTTCTTGTTCGTCCTGAAAAAAAAAGCGTAAAAATGGAGAAAGAGAAAAAGAGAGTGGATTGAACAAGAAAAAAAAGAGGGGTTTCTTGCTTCTTATTCTTTTTGTTCAGTTTTGAGAGAGAGAGAGAGAGAGACGTGTTGTGCTATGTAAGATCCGAGGCTGATGGGAGAGAGAGAGAGAGAGAGAGAGAGATTAAATTAAATAATAATCTGAGTAGTATTTTTCAATTCAATAGATATAGATAATGGAAGAGGTGAGAGAGAGAGAGAGAGAGAGAGAGAGAGAGAGAGAGAGAGTCCAAGAAGGAAATTGCTTTCAACAAAAACAAAGGCTGAAATGCCGTCCTACCATTTGACTCGTTTGATTCAATCGCAGCCGTTGGATTGGTTTTGTTTGTTTTGGTTTGGATGGAGATGGTCAAACATCGCCAGCCGTGTGTTTGTTAACTCCTAAACATTATGTTTTCACCAATAACCCTAAGCTATCATCATGAGTAATTAATTAATAAATTAATAAGTTTGATTTGATTTGATGTAATTTAATTTAATTTTTTTGTTGAAGCGTTTTAATTTAATTTATAATAGTAAATCACTACCTAATTTTATCTCAGGGCTTTACTTGATTTTCTATTTGCCACGTGTTGGAGTCACCATTTTTACCAAAATAATTAGTTTTTTATTTCTTTCTTTTTCGTATATATTTGAAGTAAGAGGGAATACTTAGTTTAGTTTAGGGGGAAGAAAACTTTTTTTTTAGAGTAATTATTTTTACTATAAAGGTCAAATATATTGATTTTAAAAATAAAAAGAACATTTTATTAAAATTGTCTAATATTTTTTATTTTCAACAGGTAAAATTGTTTAACGTTAAATTTGTATAAAATCTTAGGGAGTGGCTATTTCCACTACAATAAGTGCTTATCCACTATATTTTTGATAAATTGATCATTTAGTTGACACAATCTATATATAAATAATGGCTGAAGCTATTGAATCCCGATTCTAAATAAGTTTTCCACACAAACGCACCCCTCTATATTTAGAAACCTTGATTAGGTTGTTTCTTGGTCATTGTAGAATTATACGCGTAATTTACATGTAATTACCATACAAAGTATCGATGTCTCCTTATAAGGAGTGAGGATTGGTTTATTCAAATATGCAGGGTGTTATGCAAAGAGGTAAATTGTGGTATTTAAATTCAGATTTGTTTTTCAATTACCTATTGTGCTCTCTTATTAAAAGTAAGTAATTACTAAAATTAAATAAATGTTTTCCAAATTTCAACACAAATGAAAATTTGAATTTTTTAAGTGATGAAAGTCCAATCTGATTAATCAATATAATTAACTTGAATTTAGGAGATAATTTATCAAATAATATATTTCAAAATTTGAGCTATCTTAAAATTTACCAATACCATTGTACAGACTTTAGAGTCAGTTTATGATAATCTATCCTCACTTTTTCTTTAAAAAAATAATAATTTGAAAAGTAACTTAAATATTAACTTCAATTTGGATTTGCAACATGATCAAATCTCGTTATTACCGCTATGCATCATTAATTAGTAATTAATTGATTGACTTGAATTTAGAAGCTAAATTTAAATCAGTCGAAAAATATACAACCTAATATTAAACTAAATGATACTATCATTAATCAAAAATGAATTATAAATCAGAATATTAGTAAAAATAAAAATGTCAACTACCTTGATTAGCTTCAATCATATCTCAATTTCGAATCTGTAATCATATCTCAAAACCGAAATCAGCATTTTTCGGAATAATATAGTCTATTGTAAATAGGCTATTATAAATATAACCCCTTTCTCCATTAGTAGACTCACCATTTTCCTTCTTCAAAACATACATCAGATAGAAAAAATATATGACAGTAGTTGTATCACTTTTTCAATGAACTTCAACATGGGAGATCAGATTGGAGAATCAAGGGTAGAGTTGCTTGTAAATGGAGTGTTCCTCTCGAGAACAAAATTCATATGCCCCCTATGTTGAAATGGTTCTTGTGGATGAAGAGGTAAAAAACAATTTCAGTACGACTAATGTTGTTTACAAAGATTTTTTTTTGAATTCATAACCATTGTGACTAATACCAATATAAATGTTCTCATTTAATGTCTCTTATAGTATTTTATTTATTTATTTGTTTAATTTTTTTATTTATCAAAGTGTTTTAGCCGTGCATTTAACGCACGAGTGTTACACTAGTTGTCCTTAATGAGGGATTGTTTATACTACAAAAGTTACTTATTCACTACATTCATTAATGTCATTGAATTATATACATATTTTTAAGATAATTCATTTTAATCATGTTAAGCTAGAAGATGCTTTATATGCAATAAATTGCAAAAAAAATAATATAAATATTAAATTGCTAATATGAAAGAAATTCATATGTTTTAACTGTCACCTAGTTCCTTTATATGCAAGAGCTAAAATTTATTTCTTTATGTATATCAATTATTATTTTTCCTTTTTTTTGGTTGAAATAAAGATAAGAAAAAAATGAGAAATATAAAATAATTATACAAAGTGCTTAAAATTATATTTTAAACAATGAATTTTGTAATAGAAATAGAAATTTTGAATGATGAATCTATCATAGTTTACCATTTGTTAACAAAATTATGTGGAATTATGTTGGAAATTTTACAATATTTATCTGTATTTATTATTTTCAAGTAGTAAAATAAGTGGTGAATTTAATATATTTCGTTATAGCAGATTAAAATTTAAATAATATGATGCCATGCTCATAATACCAATTATTATTTCAATGTTACTTTAATTATTTCCAAGATTCTTCCTTATTATATATATAAAAGTATTAATATCACATGCAATTGGATTGTTTTGTTGTGACCAATGAAAAACTAAAAAGACAAATATTTTAGCTTAAAAGAAGACTAAAACATTAAATAAAATCAAATCATTACTAAATATGATAAGTATTTTGAAGGCAGCATGACTAATTAATATATATTTTTAAATATGGAGGGAGTATATGCTAAGGAATTAAGAATTTATCTTAAAACACATATCTGAACTAGAGTTAATCAGAGTTGCTACACAGATCTCTTGCACAGTAGCAGATGTACACCCTTGGGCTTATAGGTATGACAACAAACAGCCAATCTCTACTTAGTTATAATTTTGCTAGCAGTTTTTAGTGCCAATTCCTTTGGGATAAGATTATCAGCACCTAATCTATCTATACAATATATAAAAGCAGAAACAATTACAAGCTCCACAGCGCGCCACGTGGCTTTATGACGTGGAATTCCACTTGGCGGCATTTTATTGGCCTAGGGCAATGCAAATATCACAATTTAAAATTCAAAATTTATAAAATTTCAAATGTTAATTATGGCATATTACAACCGGATTAATTGATATTTTAATCAAAGAACAAAATCTTCTCCTTAATTGAGTATTCAAGAATGAAAGAATTCTATTTAAATTTTATAATTTTCTTCCCGCAACCTAACTCACGAACCTCTCTTCTTCTCCATCAAAATATTCTTCCACGCTCCACGCTTCTTCTCCATCTAGATATTCTTTTGAAGTAATTATGAATTCTTCATTTTCTTTCTATTCCTATTCTTATATTTGTTCAAGTACATTTTGTATTGCATATCCATTATGTCTTATGTTCTACCCAAAATAACCACAAATTTCACCCCTACTTTGTGCAGGAATCTTTGGTTAATAAAGTGAAGAAGAAATTTCATTAAATTGATACTAAAGTAAAGACATCGGTAAGTTTCTTTAGTTTCTATTGAATCATCAAATTAGCTCATCATATTTATAGAGCAAAAGTGCAATACTACCTTTTATTCTACAAATTTCATTGTTCCGCTTAAAAGACTATACTTCCTCGGTCCCAAATTTATGATTGGTTTTTAGTTAAATTTAATTAAAGTTTAATTAATATTTTATGGTAAATTATTACTCTTAATATAAATTTAAAAATAGTTATTAAATCACCAATAGAAACATCATCAATAAATATTTTTTGATTTTTTTATGAAATTAATACTTTAATATAGGAGTAAAAGTTAGTTACACATAGGATTGATCAAAAGTAATCATAAATATAGAACAGAGAGAGAGGGAGTATTATTTATATTGTTTTATTTATTTTTCTTTTTTAGGGATGGCCATTCAAATAGTCTCATTAAAGGATGTATCAAGATTAGAAGTTGTGTTGTTTATGAAGAAAAAGTATGCATTTGTGTTGTACACAATAAGCTGAGAAGAGTGCTTTTGGTCAACTTAATGGGTGACAGCTTTGCTCCATGCATGATGAATCGGATGGGGATACAAATTTTTATATTTATTAATATAAAAATGACTTGAGCATTCTAATATAACCAAACACCTAACAGTACTTAAATTAAATAAAGCAAAGTTTCACGAGAAGGATTCTGAATTATGAAGACTTATTGAAAATAAGGATAGCTTACGTAAATATTCCCTAAGTATAACAATTCATAAATTAAGAATGTTTTAAAATTCATATATTAAGAATGTTTTAAAATTCAAAATTACCATAAATGTAGCAACACCTTTAAAATCTTTTAATCTAAGCTGGAGATTTTTTAATCAATATATTCAATTTTGTAGAATCCGATTATATGCATGTGGCTTCCCATTATGAATAAATTGTATTTTATTTGGTACAAAAGACACAAATTCAAATTTCAAATTCTTGCATCGCTTGATTCAGGCGAAATTTTTGCATTGCTTGATTCAAACTTATAAATAGAAGATATGGAGATTCCTTTTTACAAAATTTGAAAACGTTAGCAAATATAACAAATTTTGTAATTGCAATATATAGAATCTGTTGTAGAAATGTTGTGCTTTACATGGTAAGAAAATCATATGAAAATTAAAATAATTATGCAAATTTAACTTTTGCAAATAATTTTTCACTATCAATAAAACTGTCTTTTGCATTTCCCCATAACCAGTTACGAGCTAAAAATTTACACTTTGTTGTTTTGTTTTCAGGTAATGCATGAGTAGCCACATGGACTATTTAAAATCTTTTACAATGTGCTCCCTCCCGCTTGAAATAAATTTTATGTTCACTTTGTTTGTAACGACCCCAAAATCCGTTTTATTTATTTTATAATTATTTTATATTTTTGAGAATTTTAATTTAAAATTATGTGTGCATTTTATGTGTTGCTTAATATTTCATAATTTGCACATCTTGATTGATTATTTGTGTAAGTTACTAATCCCCCCTTTAAATGTTAAAATGGTCATAAGTATGCTATATATGCTTTATATGTTATAAAATAATGTTTTGGGTATACTTTTATATACTTGTAATTTTGGGACGGAGGGAGTAGTAATAACTTTTATATACTTGTAATTTTGGGACGGAGGGAGTAGTAATAATTTTTATATACTTGTAATTTTGAGACAAAGGGAGTAGTAAAACTGGTTATAGACTTGTTATTTGTGGGAAGTGAGTATATGGGTATAGTAGTTTTGGCTTTGGGGAATTATGAGAGGATGCAACATTATATATGCTTTATATATTATACTCCTACTCGTGGGACGGTAAAATAATATCTTTAGTTAAAGGTTAAATAAATGTATTATAAAATTATACTGTTACTTATGGGACGGGGAAAGAAATGAAAGTATTCTAAATTGGGTATATTAGTATATTAAAAATTATAATGATATTTGTGAAACGGAGGGAGTAGTAATAAATTGTTGCATGTGGGAAATGTTAATACAAATGGGTGTTGTAGTATTGGGAAAGTATGGTAATGTTGTTGTACCTAATAAAATGGATATAAACATGTTATATATGCCTAGTAGGTTGTGAAATAATGTTTTGGGTATATTTTATTTATACTTGTAATTTTGGGACAGAAGGAGTAGTATGAAAATGGTTCTTGTTGGGTGTTAGTATTGTTCGTAGGCTGAGTTTTAGCCTTTGTGTAAGTTGCAAATGTTATGTTGCAAGTAAATTTGGGTGTGAAACAAAAGGAGTGAACTTTGGTTAAGTTTTGGGTCTGCTAGGTGATGTGAGCGGCCGCCCAAAATTGGGCGTGCGGCCGCACATCTATCTGAAAGGTTTTACTCTTGGGACAGAGTATTTTGGGCGGCCGCACAGCCCTGTTTGGGCGACCGCCCAGTCATCTGAAAAGTTTAGAGTTTTCAAACCAAGGGATTTAGAGGTCAACCTTGGTCTAGTTTTTGGGTAGTGTCCTAAAGTAGTTAGATGATTGTTGTGGATCACTAAAGTGGTAGAATTGGTTCCTTTGTGAAAACAAGTGTTGTGAAATGTGAGTAATTGATTAAGTAAGCATTGTTGAACATTTTGTAATGTGTTGAATGGTTCATCTTCTTGATGTGTTTGGCATGGTTCCCTACATTGGTATCATTGTCCCTGATTGTTGTTTAAGCAAGTATTTCTATTTGGTGCTTGCGTGTAAAGTCCAGCTGGTACTTTTGTGTGTGTTGGGCAGTGATAGGGATTATAATGGTCTCACGAGCCAAGTACATTATAAGGCTCCTATCATTGGTTTCCCATTTTTAACCCCCTTCCTTAGGCCAAAGGTTGGGCACTTTGGGTTATGACTTTGTGTCATTTTCCCCCCGTTGTTGTTGTTGTTGTTGTTGTTTGGTTCCGGAACCCGTCTCAGCTCTTCGATGCTGCTCAGTTGATGCCTCTCAGATGGCTATTGTTTGGTTTGAGAACCTTGGCTCAGTATCCACGTATGAGTGTTTATTTCCGCTTTATGTGTTGCATGATGAGTTGGTCGTTATTTCCAACCGGTATGGGACGGTTGGCGATAGGGAGCCTCTCATGTTATGTGCTATGTGTTATACACTTATTTGTTAATATTGTTTCTTTATGATCATCATATTAGCATGTAATGTAGTTGCATTTTAGTAACTTACTGAGATTTATTCTCACCCCTTATTTGTTTACCGTTTTAGATAAGAAGGAGTCCAGGGAATAGGTCACCGCACAGGGAGGACGTTGGTAAAGAGATATTTGGTAAGACTTTTGGGAAGTGATGTGTATAAAGGATACATTATGTAAATGTAATACCTTTAGGGTAGTGTACCCGTGACTCAGTTATTTGTATCATCTCTTTTAGTAGGTGTTCGTGTTTGTAAATTTTATAAGTAAAGTTTGTTATAGCCAAGTGGCTAAGTACTCATTTGAGAAAGTTTGTTTTATGACTTAAAGTCATGTTTTGGTAATGTGTTGGTTGTGTGAACCTTTTTATGAAAATATATTTCGAAAAATTTTCTTAGAGTTGCTTTACGACGTCTTCCTCGCGTGTCCCGGGCGTGGGGCCAAGTAGGACCACGGGTCGGGGCGCGACATTGTTAAATTTTGACCTATAATTTCAATGAAAGATTATTATTTTAACAAAAAGTTTAAAACTATTACTGAGAGTATTATGAATCCTTATACAATAAAAGACTATACAAAGAGAGCGAGAGAGAAACCCCCCATAAAAATAGTGATATTAAACTAAATCCAACAATCAAAAAAGCATACTCATTCTTTTTAATTATTACTCCCTCAGTCTCGGTTTAAGGTTCTTAGTTTGACTTTACACGCTTATTAAGAAATTAAGACAAATTTGAGTCAAAAAAATAGTGTGTAGAGGATATAATCATCCATTCATAAAGCAAGTGGGTGAAAAATAGATGGCTAAGTGATGGTCTCTTTGTAATATATGAACTTTATGAGGATAAGGATGTCCAAAACACTATTCATCATTTGCCATTTAAAGAATGAAGCAACTAAGAACCTTAAACTGGGACATACCAAAAAGGAAAGTAAGAACCTTAAACTGGGACGGATAGAGTACTTTTCTTTCAATACTACAAGATAAATATCGACTAAGATTTGATATTATATACCAATAATGTTTAGCAAATAAATGAAACAAACATCCGTCCATAAAATTAGGACTCTCAATTTACAATTCATTTGTTACAGTGGCCAAGAGTCACAGTTGGAGATGGGTACAAGGGCTACCCGATCCGACCTTTTTTAATCAAACACGCGGGTAAAAGGATTTGAGTCCGTTCGCGTTGTGTGAGTCCGCGGGTTGGACCGGGTCCAGCCCACGTGAAAGTCTCAAGTCCAGCTCGCCCATAAACCCTTAGGTTTTACTCATCGGGGGTTTTTTTTTCAGAAAAATTAACATAAAAATCAGGGAACATAGAGAAAAATACGAAAAAAATATTTAAAATATAAAAGAACTTACAACTCAATTTATAATTTAGTAAAAATATAAATGGCTTAATAATAATAGTATATTATTAAATAAAATTAAAATAGTGAAATAAGTTTAGAATTTAATTAATAAAAATTGTTAAAATATTAAATATACTACATTTAAAAAATTATACTCCCTCCATCCCGGAGTAAGAGTCCTACCTCTCATTTGCACGGAGATTAAGAAATGGTGGAAGTGATGTAAGTGTTGTGAGTGTAACAGTAAAGTAGGAGAGATAATTAGTGGGTGTGAATAGTAAGTTGATTGCTGTTGTGACTATAAACGTAAGTAGGAGAGAGAATGAGTTGGATGAATAGTAAAGATTATTTACCATTTTGGGAAAGAGACTCTTACTCTGGGATGTACCAAAATAAAAAATAGGACTTTTACTTTGGGACATAAGGAGTAACTGTAGATACCCCAGGGGCGGGACCACGGCTTAGGCTCGAGCGCGCGAATCACCCTAGGGATGTCTAATTGATGTTTTAGAGTCGCCACCCACGTTTTTAGAGGAACGTAAGAAAACCTAATGTTTATGAGCCTAAGTTTGATTTACGAAAACAGAGATTCTTTGGGATGAGGGGTTCGGGGGTTAGGTTACGAAATGGGAAGTACTTAAACACCCATTTCGCCCGAGCAAAGTCGGTCTTGTTTGTTCATAATTCACTTTTTAAGATAAATGTGTTCTTCCTATTAAAATGATGATAAAAAGGGGTTTTAGAGTTTGAAATGTAGGGAGATGACTCCTAGGCCAATTCAATGTAATGAAAGGACCGTTGGTGTCATGTCCCAAATGGTTTTGGGTGATTGCACATTTGATCGAAGAAGAAGGAGAAGAAGAAGAAGGAGGGGAGAAATGTTTAAGACCTTTACCTATAGTATCCTTCAAAAAGAACCTCTTGTAAAGCCTTGAAGAAGAGGTTGAATACTTTGTTGAAGAAGTCCCAAGAAGAGTTTATGAAAGAAGTGAGTAAAAAGGTTTGAAAGTAATGATGTCCAAGGTCCTCCTCCAATGATGGGTTGGAGGGGTTTTTATAGTTAAAAAGTGACTGTTTTTGGAGCCAAACGGAGTCTCCAAGAAATATTTCCCGGGCAAAATCATGTATAATGAGCAAGGGAGAGATTCTTGGGCAGAATCTGTAACTGACACGCCCCAGAAGCGCGCGCATCCCACCTAGGCGGCGGAAGGCGCGTGCGTCTGGCCTCAAGGGGCGGAGTCGCGTGACTCTGAGAATCAATTTTTGACAGAATGGACTAGAAAGTTAGAACTGTTATTCAGTTTAGTCCCGGGACTTAACGGAGTCCGTCTGGAACTTAACCAAAGTAACAAAAACTAACCGGAAACACTTAAAAGAGGGAGAAACACAAAATCAAGTGTGCAATCGGGGTGAGAGGTCCAAGGCGGGGTGTCTACAGAGCCCCTCGGCGGCGTGGATTGCGAAGCAAACGCTCCGACGAAAGACAGACATCCGCCTAGGACATCACCAAGGAAAGGAGAAGACTCGATAAAAGCAGGAATTTGAAATTGCGGAGGATAGAGGTGCGCTCCCTGTGTGAGCGGCTTTGAGAGATAAGGGTGCGCTCCCTGTGTGAGCGGCTTTGCCAATAGCGGGATCCGTTTGCTGGAAGCGGGATCTGTTTGCTGGAGGCGGGATCTGTTTGCTGATAGCGAGATCCGTTTGCTGGAAGCGGGATCTGTTTGCTGAGAGCGATATCCATTTGCTGGAAGCGGGGTCTGTTTGCTGATAGCGAGATCTGTTTGCTGAGAGCGAGATCCGTTTGCTGGAAGCGAGATCTGTTTGCTAAGAGCGAGATCCGTTTGCTGGAAGCGGGATATGTTTGCTGATAGCGAGATCCGTTTGCTGGAATGCGGGATCTGTTTGCTGATAGCGAGATCCATTTGCTGGAAGCGGGATCTGTTTGCTGAGAGCGAGATCCGTTTGCTGGAAGCGGGACCTGTTTGCTGATAGCGAGATCCGTTTGCTGGAATACGGGACCCGGAGGACCATCTGCTGAAGTGCGGGACCCGGAGGACCGTCTGCTGAAGTGTGGGACCCAGAGGACCGTCTGCTGAAGTGCGGGACCCGGAGGACCGTTTGCTGAAGTGCGGGACCCGGGGGACCGTTTGCTGAAGTGCGGGACCCGGGGGACCGTTTGCTTTGAATGGATGTATATCTTGTTGTCGTGAGTCATACTTTGATGTTGACTGTTTGACTTTGACTTTTGATGGGGTGCGGGCACAGTTGACTGCGGAATGCTTTGTGTTGGGGATGAATTGTAAAAACTGATCTTTTGAGAAAAATGAAAGACACCCTACTTTGAGTGGGAGTTTCTATCCTATTTCAGTTTTAGAACTGCCTTAAGGGCGGACCAAATTAACGTGTGCCCTTCCGAGTGCTTGCTGTCGTCGTTTTGAGCTTCTCTTGTTGGTGGGATTGATCTTTTCTGTAGATAGAAGGCGTTTGAACGTGCCTGGGCTTCCTTCTTGAACTGACAAGGGCTATTTCTGGAGCCTTCTTATGCCTGGGATGCGGGCGCTTCCCCTCTTGGATAGGGGCGCGCGCGCCTTGTAGACCGGTGTCGGGAGGCGCGCGCCTCTGGGAGGCGAAATTCAGGGCCTGATATTTGTTGGCCAAAAGATCCTCCAACAGCTATAATATCAGCTTCTGGTCGACAATTCGATTCCAACAGCCCTTTTCTGTGCTTTTTTGAACACCATTCTATTACCCAATCTTGCTTATAACCTTCTTTCCCATGGCCTCCAACCTTTTTAGCCTTGATGCCGAGGTTGTCAAGAGTTACGAGAAGGATTTGTCGACCTTCGTGTATTCTTTTAAGACCCATCCCAAAAATGCCTTCATCAACGATTTCGGGCTTCGAATTCTCTTCACTTTGCGGACATTGAAGCCGGATTGGGACTTGTTGAAGGCTGCTGCAGCCTTTTGGGATTGTGATAGCCATACATCCAACTTTTCGGCTAATGAAATGGTGCCGACCGTTGATGATTTTTGGGCCATTTTGGGTATGCCTTTGGCCGGTCGGATTGCCGTCCCCAAGTATCACCGCAGTGTTTTTGATTCTTGGGTTGACATTCTGAATCTCCCTGTTGGAGAAGTGAAGAAGATGATGCACGGGACCGTTGTTGACATTACTGAGCTTCCGATGTTTTTCAGTTTGCATTCGGAAGATGTCGCGGTTCAGTCCTTTAAGAGAAATGCCATGGTTGTCTGCCTTTTCAGCGAGGTTTTGTTTGTCACTCCCCTGGGTACTGCGGATGCGCAGTTGGCTGAAATTGTGTTGCAGGCGAAAGGACAGCGATTTAGCATAATCCCGCTCATTGTAGGAGAGACCTTGCATGGTTTGGACGAACTGCACCGTACGGGCGAGATGCGACGGGGGAGCCCTTTGCTTTTGACCATATGGCTTCGGGAGTATTTCAGACTTTATGCGTTGGATGGCGACCTTTCTCCTTTTGCTGTTCATAGGCGACGGTTGCTGATTAGAGATTTGACCGAAGAGGGTTGGAGGAGATTTTTTGCTTCTCGTCTTACAGCTGACATTGAATGGTGTCCTTGGGGTCTTCGCCCTTTTATGGAGTGGACCTGCAGTTTTCAGCATGTGGTTTTACCCGGATTGAGGGACTCTTCGTTTTATCAGCCAGAACGGGTTTTGAGACAGTTTGGTCGTCAGCAAATAATTCGTTTTCCGAGGAATGGGGTACTTCGTCCAGTTTCTTATATGGGTCCAGACTTCTCGAATGAGCTCCAGGCGGCTTGGGGAGATGATCGTGACCGTTGGGCTTCCGCTCCATTGCACCGGGGCAGTATTTTTCTTCCGGAGAGTTACTTGGATCATTTGCTTGGTACCGTCTACCGCGGCATTACTTGGGTAGACGCTCTTCGGGCTGTGTTGCTAGGAAGGGACTTTGAGCCCAGTAGTGCTTTGAGGTACAAGGAAGCTGCTGCTGATGTGAACAACATTTTGACCGACCCTTTCGGTACCCCGTTGGATGACTTTTATGCTCGGAGGCGCTCGGTTGCGCAGAAGATATCAGTCCGCATCAGTGTCCCTAGGCCTCCCAGGAAGAGTGGGATTGATGGTCGTTCGGGTGGTCCTTCAAAGGCCAAGAGAAAATTAGATTTTTCCTAGTACCCCCAAGAGATTGCAATTACAATAGACCACTTGTTAGGATTTAATGTTTTAAGTCTTTTAATAGCTCAACATTTCCATTGTAATGATGAAGATGATTTAGTGAATGAATAAAAATTGCATCTCGTTAATTTTGAAATGATTTGGGTATTTGTTTATGTTTTAGACCGCACCCGAAGGTTGCCTACGTTCCTCCAGTGTAGAGGCTCAGGTCTCCGTAGTTCAAACAAACGAAGACCATTTTTTTTTTTTTGTGTGTGCACCCTGTTTTTTGCCTAGACCGCCCTTTCGGGTTTTCAATCTAGCGGGCTTCTTTTTTTGCACGTGCTCTAATTTTTGCCTAGGCCGCCCTTGCGGGTTTTCAACCTAGCGAGCTTTTTTTTTTTTTTATGGTCTTCGTTTATTAGACGTAAAACCTCTTCAATTTATCAAGGTTGACTTCCTTTGGCAGCTGATCTCCGTCTAAATCCACGAGTCGGACTGCACCGCCACTTAGTATCTTCTTGACTACGTATGGACCAGTCCATCGGGGTCCCCATTTTCCAAGGGGGTTCATGGCATTAGGAGGGTGTTGTCTTAGGACCAAATCTCCCACACTGATGTTTCGGGGCTTCACCTTTTTGTTGAAAGCCCTAGCCATTCTTTGTTGTAGGCCCTCGTACGTTCGATTGCCCTTAGCCTTTTCTCGTCGAGTAGGGCTAGCTGTTCATATCGACTTTGCATCCAATCGACTTCATTGACTTGGTTCTCGAGGAGGACCCGTAGGGATGGAACTTCGAGTTCTATTGGTAGTACAGCTTCGGAACGATATACCAGTGCATAAGGAGTTTCTCCGGTCGCTGTCCGTATTGACGTGCGGTAGCCCCATAACGCTAAAGGTAGCTTTTCGGGCCAATCCCTTCCAGTGGAGGCCATTTTCTTCACAATGGTCTCGATTGTCTTATTAGCTGCCTCGACCGTGCCGTTTGCTTGAGGGCGGTATGGAGATGACTTGTGCTTAGTAATCTTGTATTCTACCAGGAGTGCATCCATCTATTTCTCAAAGTGAGACCCGTTGTCTGAGATGATCTCATGAGGAACGCCGTATCGACACATAATATGGGTTTTCACGAATTCGGCCACTTTCTTGGCGTTGAGAACTAGGTAAGCCTGTGCTTCGACCCATTTTGT
Organism: Campanula takesimana; assembly: GCA_026119855.1. NCBI lineage: Eukaryota > Viridiplantae > Streptophyta > Magnoliopsida > Asterales > Campanulaceae > Campanula > Campanula takesimana. The sequence goes on from JAOWBW010000058.1 coordinate 879,402, forward strand.
AAAGTAGTCCACAGCTACTAGGACGAAAGATTGTCCGTTGCTTCCAGTAGGGTGAACTTTGCCGATGATGTCTATGCCCCAACAAGAGAAAGGCCAAGGCGTGGTCATATTGTAAAGCTGTGAGGGGGGAGCGTGCTGTAGATTGGCATGGAATTGGCATTTGGTGCACCTCTTGACCTTTTCGATGCAGTCCTTTTCCATGGTACTCCAATAATAACCCATGCGGAGTATCTTCTTGGTCAACATAAACCCGTTCATGTGAGGCCCACATTCACCTTCGTGGATCTCATGCATTATTTCTTGAGCTTCGGTTTCATTTACACATAGGAGATTGACCCCCTCGTGGTGTCTTTTGTAGACTCGGTCCCCAATCAGTACATATCGGGAGGCTAATCTTTGCAATGCCATTTGAGATTTCTTATTGATGTTCTCGGGATAAGCACCATCCTTGAGGAAATTCATGATATTTGTATACCATGGGGAGTTTGCTTGGACCTCGTTGATCTCGATACTCATGCAGTATGCCGGACTGTTTCGTCGGGAAATTTTGAAGGGTTTCACCATTTTACCCTCAGGTATTTCGACCAGTGAAGCGATGGTGGCTAGTGCATCAGAAAAACGGTTCTTGTCCCTTGGCAGGTAGTTGAAGGTGATTTCTTGAAATTGTTCAACCAATTCCTCGAGATGTTGACCATACAGTTGCAGAGTCGAGTCTTGAATCTTCCATTTTCCAGATGTCTGATTGATGAGGAGCAAGGAATCACCGAATACTTCTAAACCTATGACATTTCTCTCGAGGGCTGCTTCAATCCCCGCTATGCATGCTTCGTACTCAGCAGTGTTGTTAGTGGCTTCAAATTCGAGGCAGATAGCGATTGGAGTATACATGTCTTTTGGATCAATAAGTAACATCCCTATGCCATATCCATGCTTATTGGCTGCGCCATCGAAAAAAAGTTGCCACTTATTTTCCTCTGTTGTAGCGCAAATTAAATGCTCGTCGGGGAACTGTACATCTTCCCCCTTCACTTCGTCACACGGAAATTCAGCAAGCTGATCACTGAACACTTTCCCCCTGATGGATTTGAGTGTGACGTAAGTGATATCGTAGCCGGCGAGCATGAAATACCATTTGGCTATTCTTGTTGACATGAAAGGCTTCTCAAAGATGTAGCGGAGCGGGTCCACTTTTGCTACCAACTTAATTGGGAAGGCCTCCATATAATGTTTGAGCTTTTGAGTAACCCAGACCAATGCAGCACAAGACTTTTCTAAGACAGAGTAGTTCTTTTCAGCTCCTTGAAACCGGCGGCTGACAAAGTAGATAACGTTTTCTTTTGTGGAGTCTCGCTGTTCTTGTGCTAACATAACCCCTAGGGCTTCATCATTGACAATGAGATAGAACAAGAGAGGCTTCTCCTTGTGTGGTGGAACCAAAACTGGAGGGCATGTCAAGTAATGCTTCACTTGGTCGTAGGCTTCTTGGCACGCACCGGTCCATTCTAGAGCCACATTCTTTTTGAGTAGCTTGAAGATCGGCTCGCACATGGAAGTGAGTTGGTGCACAAACCGACTGATGTATTGGAGTCTGCCCATGAAACCTTTGATTTCTTTCTGCGTCTTTGGGGGAGGCATGTCAATGATTGCCTTGATCTTGGAGGGATCGGCTTTAATTCCTCTTTCAGTGACCATGTAACCTAAAACCTTTCCTCTGATGACCCCAAAAGTGCACTTTGCGGGATTGAGTCTCATGTTGTGTTGTCGAAGCCTATCAAAGAACTTGCGAAGGTCGATCAAATGTTGACCGTTGGTTCCCTTTGAATGGATGATCATGTCGTCCACATAGACCTCAATCTCCTTATGAATCATGTCGTGGAATAGATCCGTAACAGCCCTCTGGTAGGTAGCCCCAGCGTTCCTTAGTCCGAACGGCATGACTGTGTAGCAGAAGGTCCCCCACGGAGTTGTGAAAGCTATCTTGTGTTGATCCTCTTCAGACATGAGAATCTGATTGTAACCGGCAAAACCGTCCATAAATGAGCGGACTTCATAGTTGGTAGTTGAATCGACGAGCATGTCGATGTTTGGTAGTGGAAAATCATCTTTTAGGGAAGCTTTGTTCAAATCCCGGAAGTCCACACAAACTCGAACCTTGCCGTTTGCCTTTCTGACTGTCACAATGTTGGCTAGCCAAGTCGGATACTCAATGACTTTGATGAAACCCACACTGAGGAGCTTTTCAATCTCTTCTTTGACTTGTAGAGACCATTCTGGCTTGATCTTTCTGAGCTTCTGCTTTACTGGGTTGGCGTCCTCTCTGATCGGAATTCTGTGCTCCGCGACCTTTCTGTCCAAACCTGGCATGTCTTTGTATGACCATGCGAATACATCCACAAATTCTCTGAGCAGTGCAGTCAATCTGTCCTTGTCTTCCCCCTTGAAGAAGCTGCCAATCTTCGTTTCTTTCGGCTCTTCGTCGGTACCCAGATTAACAACATGCAATTCCTCATCAGCCCCTGGACCATTTTTACCACGACAACGAACCTGTTGAGCTAGTTCATTTAGGTATGTTATGTTTTCGTGGTCTATTTCATCATAATTTGAATCGCTATTAAATTGTTCATTAGGTTTGTTATTAGTTAATTCATCATTTATGATGTTTGCAATCTCGGGGTACTCAGAAATATCGAATTTTTCATTAGCAAATAAAGGAAACACACCCTCGGCTATGGCCTCCATATCCTCTTGGGTGAGGGTATTAGAAACATTCTCGGATTCGAAAGTAAGTGTGAGCCGCTCTTCCTTTGTTGATGTGCGGGGTATGCAACCCATTTCTCGGATCAAGAAATCCTCGATACTATGGGCCCCTTCGTTGAGTACCAGTTGTTGATTGGCTCGGAGCTTGGTGGGATCTCACTGATGGTTTCCTTTCTGACGACGGTGTCGTAGATGGCGTTGACTTGACAATCATCCATGATGGCAAATTCTTCGAACATAGAGGCTAGGTCGGATAGTTCTTCCCCCACGGTAACCTATACCTCGGACTCTATAGTCACTTTCTTGCCCCACCACTCTCGGGTTGACGTTGGAGTAGGCTCCTTTTCTTGCGTCGGGAGTTCACAATCAGTGAAGATCTCAAGACCGGGTTTTCTGATGCCCTTGTTGTTAACCCATGGTTCGGGGAATATCATGTACGGAACATCTTCCCCTTGGCGAACAAAGTAACCGTTTAGTGTGTTGCGGTAAGGTCTCAGGTCAGGGATTTCATATTGTCGACCTTCTTTGCGAGCTTGGGTCTTTTGATTCTTGACTGCTTGCTCGTACTTCAAGTCATCCTTGGTAGGCTCGTATCCCAGACCAAACTTGTTCTTGACAAAAGGAACTACCACGGGGTGCAATATCCCTTGTTGATGCTTCCCTAGGCCTAAACCGGGAAAGTGATTCATGTTCCTCATCATGCGGAGGACTTTAGGATTGCCGGGGGCCCATTGTCTGTTTCCCCCTTCTTTGTCAATGGTGTTGACGCCGGAGAGAGTGGCATCTTCTATCCCGTGTTGGACTTGGTGAACGGGTTGTCCCCCATTTCTGTGGATGGTGACATTCTCGGCCATGATAGTGATTATCTCGTCCCCATTTCTGATCTTGACACACTGATGGAGAGTGGAAGGTACCGCATTGGAACTGTGGATCCAAGGTCGGCCCAGAAGTAAGTTGAATGAAGCGGGGACATCAAGTACTTGGAATGGGACGGACATGATCATGCTTCCAAATTCGATATCAACTTCTAGCATTCCCATGACTGTACGGGCAGTGCTGCCGTACCCTCTATTGACTTGGGCGGAGGGTCGTAAATCGGAGCTTTTGAGCCCCAGTATGCACATGACTCGGCTTGGCATTAAGTTGAGTGCAGAACCACCGTCTACTAGAACTCTTGAGATGGGTCTCCCTCTTGCCCTTACTTTGAGGTAGATGGCTTCATTGTGTTCGGACCCAAATGGCGGGAGGTCCATGTCGGCGTAAGTGATGACATTGCCGAAGTGAATGTGACCTATCATTGCTGTGAGGTCCTCGGGAGTCGTGTCGGGAGAGACTGATGTGTCATCCAAGTTCTTGATGACGAGGTCTCGGTGTTTCTTTGATGATGCAATAAGGTCCCAGATGGATATGTTGGCTTGCGTCTTCTTGAGCTGTGTTAACAAAGGATCTTCGGGTATGTCGCGTGCTTGCGATCTTTGAGAAGAGGTGCTGGTTGCTGCAGTATTGGGAGGGATTGTGCTCGTTGTTACTCGGCCACTACGAGTGAGCACGTTCACGGTCCCTTGTAGCTTCTTCTTCCTATTCTCTAAGACTTCCCTCATAATCTCATCATAAGTCACAACATAACAAGAATTATCAAGTTTATTAATATCATCGGAGCCCTCATTCACAATTGGGATTGAATGAGTGGTTCCTTCAAACTCTCCTACCTCTATTACATTGACACCACCCTTATTAGGGATTATGAATTCCTTCTTGTCTATGAGGTCTTAGATGGTGTTGCGGATGGAGAACCAATCCTCGGTGAGGTGGCCGGTGCATTGATGGTAGTCGCACCATTTGTGGTGGGCATGATTGGGACGGAGCGGTTGTGGTTGCTTGTACCCTTGAAGAGGGGTGATTTGTCCCTTGGCCTTTAGAGCTTCATAGGCTTCGGTGATGGTCATGCCATTGAGAGGAGTGTAGACGCAGTCATTTTGGAACCGCTCGCCTTGTGGTGGAGGAACCTTCTTGTAGTTCCCCTTGTCGGTGGTAACGGCATTGACAGAAGCCTCTATGTTTGAACTAGAGGCGGCCTTGTATCGGTAGGTAGGAGTGGCCTTCTTAATCTCCTTGAGCAAGTTATCCATGCGTACCCCCGCCTCATACATTTGGGAGAAGTCGGAGTAGCAATGTCACGCCCCGGAAATTCTAAAAATCCATAAATATAAAATTTACATAATTAACATCTCCAAAAATGCTAAATACCAAACCGGGCGCGTGAATTCTACTATAAACCAATACCAACAAACAATACCTCAACGAGATTATAACTCAGAGACTAGAAACAAACGCGGAAGCAAGAACAACTATTAATAATATAAATTCCCAAAGGACCACAGTAAATACATAACCCTGAACGACCACAACCTTTCAACCATATACAAAGAGGCTCTGAAGAGTAACTACCCCAAAGGCAATCAACCTGCTCAGAAGACTCCCGATACAACGGACCTCAAACAATACCACTTGCTTTCCTGGGGGGGTTAAGGAAAAACAATTTGAAACAAGAAACGGGGTGAGATAAAATCTCAGTAAGTTACTAAATGCATCTACATGGCATAATATCATTCAAATCAATTATATAACTGAGCAAGTAAATCATATAACAACAAATGAGAAAGCTCCCTATCGCCAACCGTCCCATACCAGTTGGAAATAACGACTAACTCATCATGCATCACATAAGACTGAAATAAACACGTTACAAAGGATACTGAGCCAAGGTTTCACCAAACCAATAGAACAATCGCTGCGCAGCTTCAACCGATAAACCAGTCAACAATAGCAGCATAACAGCTGAAGAGAGCCCCGGTCAGAACCGACCCATCAATCTATCAACCAATCGAACCATCTTCGTAGTAGCATAATAGCTGAAGAGAAAACCCCCGGTACCGGAACCAATAACAAAGTAACGTGCCACAAAGGGCGGGAGCCATGCCACAAAGTCATGCTCCAAAACGTCTCAACCAAGGCCAATCTGGAAGAGGAAAATAAGGGCAAAACAATGGTCGACACCATAATGGACTTGGCCGGTGCCATCACAATATCTCGCATCGCCCGACACAACCACAGATACCAGCTGGACTTTCAAATAAATGCTAAGTAATAAAATACTAGCACGATAAACAACTAATGATTCCAAAGTAGGGAACCATACCAATTAATCACCATAAAAGATGCAAACGATTACTCAAGAAGAGTTCAACAACAATAAACACAAGGAGTTTCTCATAAAAGAGTCCAACAACATTGACCATTAAAACATAATGATTCCAAGATAAGGCACGTACCAAATACCTCCTAAATATGATACCCACAAGTTAATCATAAAGAGCTCAACCCAAACGGTCGCTCACAAATGGCACAATGACTATTACCAAAATGACCCTAAACATTTATTCATAAAGATATACTAGGACTAAGAACTCAACCATCTCATCACACCTGGAATTCCCAAGTAGGAAATCAGAATGAATACACCTTAAGGTTAATCAAACCGTAAGTACCCAATTGCCAATTCACGCTTTACCTCCGTCCATAACGAACCAATTCTAAACACCCCAAACGAATCCAATGGGTTACTCTTATTAGAACATGATCACGACCGGACTAAACCCTACACTTTGGTGTTCAATAACAACCCTCTAGGTACTATAGGACATCGCCTAAAACCTAGACCAAGTCTTACTCGAAAATCAATTCGATTGGAACAATCACGAACACATCATAAGATGCCCAAACATTTCCAAACAATACTTGATCAAATTACATAACACCATTGTTCACAAATGAACCAATTTTAATTACTAAAGTGTTCCACGGTGCCCAACTAAGTCAACTAGAATAGTACTACGGAACCTAGACCGAGACTACACCTTGATCTTAAACCTCAACAATAAGACAACCATTCTGATCTGGAACCATGCGGCCAATAGAACCATTGGGTGGTACTCGAAAATATCTTTCTAACGATAGTTTACACGTCCAAAACGGAGTCCGGACGAAGAAGTTATGGTCTCCGGAAGATTGAACGTAAAACAGACAATTTTTATAAAGTGTTCGGCCGGACATTATGAAAAATCCCTGTTTTAGCTCCGAATTTCACTCCTTTCGTTCTAAATCTTAGGAGTACCTATATATACTTCTATCCTAACATTTAAAGACAAGAAAACTCAATTCATGTGTCTCTAAAACCCAAACTAAAAATACAACCTAGTCTTAAACAAACACAAATATGATTTCCAGAAAAAGGGGGCGGGCGGGCGCTTGGCAGGGGGCGGGCGGGCGCTCATTTCATCAGAAACTAAGGGTCAGGAAAAGGGTAAGTGGGCGGGCGCCTGGCTCGAACCGGGCGGGCGCTTGGTCGACGGCTGGGAGGGATTCTCAGCTGGGTTCTTCCATTTTCTTACCCAAAATCTTGCTAATTCATATACACCCAAAATCAACACTTCCAATACCCTTAACAATGTACTAAAACAACATATGAACTTCTAGGAGACCTAGATAACAACATTTAACCACACAAATCAAGATTAAATCTCAACATTCATATTATCACAACTTTTAACAAAAAACCCAAATAAATTCCAAATAATTTCTAAACTCAACCAAGAAGCCATGGATATCAACAAGAACATCAATAGAGTTAAAGATGAGCATTTTTAACATAAATGGGGGAAAAGTAACTTACCCGGATTTTCTCAAAGTTGACGGAATTCGAATATTCTTAGCCCTCTACGATCCTATCGACGATCTAAATAATTTTCATTTTATGAGAAATGAGAAACAATGAGAGGAAGAGGACTAAAAAGAAGAGAGAAGGAGAAGAGAAACTTACCTCAACAATGGAGAAAAAGAGGGAGGAAGATGCTGGGAGAAAATGAGGGAGGAGAGGGGTGATGGAGGGAGGTGAGGGAAAAAGAGGGAGTAAGTAGGATGATTAATCAGAATTTACACATAGACCCCCTCCCCTACACACTAACACAATAATCTTATACTCCCCACTAACAACTAAGACCCAACACTCCACACTAGCACAAATAACCAATTAAATGCTAGGCATAAAATATTAGGAAACACAAAATGCACACATAATTATTTAAATAAATAAATAATTTAAATAAATAAATAAGAAATAATAAATAATTAAATATTTATTACCACGAAAATAGAGGCGGGTTTTCGGGTCGTTACAATCTACCCTCCTTAAAAAGAATTCGCCCGCGAATTCACTCATCAAACTTCACAACACGCGGTCACAATGAGGCGACAAAATATCGATTCTCATATAGCACTCATAATCCCAATCAAGTACCTATTAAAGGTTTCAGACATCGATTCCACTACTAAAATCACCTTCCCCATGTGAATAAACATATTATAATTATGACCCCTTTATTCCTCAACCCACTTGTATTAACCAATTTTTATCTTTTCGAAGAACACATAACCATTCAACATTGATAACTCATAAACATCATTTCTAAACTTGATCCCACAAAACAAACTATAATTTGCTAAGGCAATATCGCTAAAATCACAACCATTCCCTAGTCACAAATAGCTCTTTTCATTAACCCGAACTTTAGAAACACTTTCCCGAATGATCAAGTAGCCACGGATACTTTAGTTCCGTCCCTTCCCGAATTTCCCATTATCCATTCTAAACCATCATATAGAAACTGTAAATAAGGCTTACAACATAATAATCTCTCGCACAGAACCTTCTTCAATCACTATCTTCACTACTAACAAAAACCCATACTCAAGTCAAAAATCGAAGAATCCGAACTTCTCTTAAACATAATTCTCGAGATACTACAAACTTGTCTTACTTACAACTTTAATTATACCGCAGAGATACTTCCATTAGAAAATCGCATACTTAATATTACATCCTAGAAATTCAAACATTAAACAATTTCGAGCTTACACGACTCATTAAACTATGAAAAGCTAAAGGAATTTCTCATCCTCCGAATGTTCACCGAGTGACTATATCTCCAAGGATTACCATTAAAGTGGCAACTGTAACGATCCGAAATTTTCACAATCTTTATTTTCATAAATATCAATATATTACAACTTACAACTCTAAAAGATAGTACAATGATCGCTAATAATCCGAAATATTCAATAAACTGCTCCGTCCCAATACAGAATCATAGTATCCTTTAATATGCCAAAGTATCTATACTCAACTTCCTTTACGAATCCTTAATCCAAACGAGAACGCCACTAAGAAAAGATTCAGAACCAAGTGACAACTGTTTAACTAAGACCCAAAATGCCTTTAATATTGCCCGAGAATTTCTTACCTTCTCAAATTATGTTTGGTCCTTTAAACTTAACGCGCTTACCATTATTAATGATTATAACTTCCACAATATACTCATAACTCATTTTGCTTTAACTCAACTCCAGTCATGTACTAAAATGATTCCAAAAGTATCATAACTCAACTTCTTAATATCACTCATAATAAACTATGTATTTCTTCATACTAAACAATTCCGATGCACTCACGTGGATGTACTAAAAGTAAAGAAAAATCTCCTATCCAGAAATTCTCAAATTGAATCTTTAACTCTTTTAACCCAACCAATACTATATGTTCACTGATTCACCTATCAGTATCGTAGCTTACATCAACTCATCATATAACCCAAGTTCCCTATCGATCGAACGACATATCGCACCCAGTATAAATTATACCCAAGATTTCAAAATTAATATTGCCAACAGAGTAAGCTAAATCCCCAGCACAACCTTATAATAAAGATTTTCTGATTTTCAATATAGAACCTGAACATTATATATACTTAGTATGCTCCTAAACAAGTCAAACACACTAATATAGAATTATTCCCCACCTGTCGATGGCACCCAAGAAATTCGAGACACCTTGAAAGCTGGGCCATACTACTTAACTCGCCAATATCCTGTATAGGTGACATAACCAATTCACCTTACCTCAATCAGTAGAAATCACGAAATTTCGTACTCGAGAATACACCTCAACATAAATCACTTAATAAGAACAAACATACGAACATAGCACAAGACATTTCCACTTTACGAGATAGGTACGTCCGAGCCTTCAAAACTCGCACTCTCGATTCCCAAGCCAACTAACCCCAATGGAACCAACGCTATTGACACCAATCCTATACTTGATATACCACAAGAGAAGAAACACTCGACGTCAATACCACGACTCATAACTCAACCAACTTCTACCTTAACCTCATACTTTCAAGAAAACTTAGTTTCTAAACCACTCAAAATCATAACACCCAAGTGTTGAAACCTATTCAATATCAGAGTTCTTATTCTCCTTCAAGATCTAAAACCATTGCTCTGATACCAACTGTCACACCCCGGAAATTCTAAAAATCCATAAATATAAAATTTACGTAATTAACATCTCCAAAAATGCTAAATACCAAACCGGGCGCGTGAATTCTACTATAAACCAATACCAACAAACAATACCTCAATGAGATTATAACTCGGAGACTAGAAACAAACGCGGAAGCAAGAACAACTATTAATAATATAAATTCCCAAAGGACCACAGTAAATACATAACCCTGAACGACCACAACCTTTCAACCATATACAAAGAGGCTCTGAAGAGTAACTACCCCAAAGGCGATCAACCTGCTCAGAAGACTCCCGATACAACGGACCTCAAACAATACCACTTGCTTTCCTGGGGGGGTTAAGGAAAAACAATTTGAAACAAGAAACGGGGTGAGATAAAATCTCAGTAAGTTACTAAATGCATCTACATGGCATAATATCATTCAAATCAATTATATAACTGAGCAAGTAAATCATATAACAACAAATGAGAAAGCTCCCTATCGCCAACCGTCCCATACCAGTTGGAAATAACGACTAACTCATCATGCATCACATAAGACTGAAATAAACACGTTACAAAGGATACTGAGCCAAGGTTTCACCAAACCAATAGAACAATCGCTGCGCAGCTTCAACCGATAAACCAGTCAACAATAGCAGCATAACAGCTGAAGAGAGCCCCGGTCAGAACCGACCCATCAATCTATCAACCAATCGAACCATCTTCGTAGTAGCATAATAGCTGAAGAGAAAACCCCCGGTACCGGAACCAATAACAAAGTAACGTGCCACAAAGGGCGGGAACCATGCCACAAAGTCATGCTCCAAAACGTCTCAACCAAGGCCAATCTGGAAGAGGAAAATAAGGGCAAAACAATGGTCGACACCATAATGGACTTGGCCGGTGCCATCACAATATCTCGCATCGCCCGACACAACCACAGATATCAGCTGGACTTTCAAATAAATGCTAAGTAATAAAATACTAGCACGATAAACAACTAATGATTCCAAAGTAGGGAACCATACCAATTAATCACCATAAAAGATGCAAACGATTACTCAAGAAGAGTTTAACAACAATAAACACAAGGAGTTTCTCATAAAAGAGTCCAACAACATTGACCATTAAAACATAATGATTCCAAGATAAGGCACGTACCAAATACCTCCTAAATATGATACCCACAAGTTAATCATAAAGAGCTCAACCCAAACGGTCGCTCACAAATGGCACAATGACTATTACCAAAATGACCCTAAACATTTATTCATAAAGATATACTAGGACTAAGAACTCAACCATCTCATCACACCTGGAATTCCCAAGTAGGAAATCAGAATGAATACACCTTAAGGTTAATCAAACCGTAAGTACCCAATTGCCAATTCACGCTTTACCTCCGTCCATAACGAACCAATTCTAAACACCCCAAACGAATCCAAAGGGTTACTCTTATTAGAACATGATCACGACCGGACTAAACCCTACACTTTGGTGTTCAATAACAACCCTCTAGGTACTATAGGACATCGCCTAAAACCTAGACCAAGTCTTACTCGAAAATCAATTCGATTGGAACAATCACGAACACATCATAAGATGCCCAAACATTTCCAAACAATACTTGATCAAATTACATAACACCATTGTTCACAAAGGAACCAATTTTAATTACTAAAGTGTTCCACGGTGCCCAACTAAGTCAACTAGAATAGTACTACGGAACCTAGACCGAGACTACACCTTGATCTTAAACCTCAACAATAAGACAACCATTATGATCTGGAACCATGCGGACAATAGAACCATTGGGTAGTACTCGAAAATATCTTTCCAACGATAGTTTACACGTCCAAAACGGAGTCCGGACGAAGAAGTTATGGTCTCCGGAAGATTGAACGTAAAACGGACAATTTTTATAAAGTGTTCGGCCGGACATTATGAAAAATCCCTGTTTTAGCTCCGAATTTCACTCCTTTCGTTCTAAATCTTAGGAGTACCTATATATACTTCTATCCTAACATTTAAATACAAGAAAACTCAATTCATGTGTCTCTAAAACCCAAACTAAAAATACAACCTAGTCTTAAACAAACACAAATATGATTTCCAGAAAAAGGGGGCGGGCGGGCGCTTGGCAGGGGGCGGGCGGGCGCTCATTTCATCAGAAACTAAGGGTCAGGAAAAGGGTAAGTGGGCGGGCGCCTGGCTCGAACCGGGCGGGCGCCTGGTCGACGGCTGGGAGGGATTCTCAGCTGGGTTCTTCCATTTTCTTACCCAAACTCAAACCCAAAATCTTGCTAATTCATATACACCCAAAATCAACACTTCCAATACCCTTAACAATGTACTAAAACAACATATGAACTTCTAGGAGACCTAGATAACAACATTTAACCACACAAATCAAGATTAAATCTCAACATTCATATTATCACAACTTTTAACAAAAAACCCAAATAAATTCCAAATAATTTCTAAACTCAACCAAGAAGCCATGGATATCAACAAGCACATCAATAGAGTTAAAGATGGGCATTTTTAACATAAATGGGGGAAAAGTAACTTACCTGAATTTTCTCAAAGTTGACGGAATTCGAATATTCTTAGCCCTCTACGATCCTATCGACGATCTAAACAAGTTTTATTTTATGAGAAATGAGAAACAATGAGAGGAAGAGGACTAAAAAGAAGAGAGAAGGAGAAGAGAAACTTACCTCAACAATGGAGAAAAAGAGGGAGGAAGATGCTGGGAGAAAATGAGGGAGGAGAGGGGTGATGGAGGGAGGTGAGGGGAAAAGAGGGAGTAAGTAGGATGATTAATCAGAATTTACACATAGACCCCCTCCCCTACACACTAACACAATAATCTTATACTCCCCACTAACAACTAAGACCCAACACTCCACACTAGCACAAATAACCAATTAAATGCTAGGCATAAAATATTATGAAACACAAAATGCACACATAATTATTTAAATAAATAAATAATTTAAATAAATAAATAAGAAATAAATAAATAATTAAATATTTTTTGTGTAAAAAATATAGAATATTGATCTTTTATTTATAGTTAGGATTTTAGAAAAAAATTAAAATAAAATTTAAAAATTGATGTCACGAGCTTCTTGACGGGCCCACGGGTCTAAACTCGCGGGTTTAACCCGGTCCGTGCTCAAATTATAGGGTCCGGTCCGCCTGTAATATCCAATGGCCGAGGGTCGGGTTTGGTATGCGGGCTCACGGGTTACGGGCTTGCGGGCCAACAGGTTACCCGCGGGCTTGGGCTCGAAATGCCCATCTTCAGTTACAGTGCTTACGTTTTATTTTATTTTTGAGACGGTGTTTATGAGTTAAATTTTTAGTTTGATGTAATTAGATGTTGTTTAGACATAAAAATATATATAATTTATTCCGATAAGATCTAACTAAAATATTTGATTTAAGACAAAATGAAGCATTCCTTAATATTTTGTTGACAAAATGTTCACATTTCTTCTCAAAATAAATGTTTCTATTTTAATTAAAGGATTTATGAGTATATTAATTTTATAATTTCATATGTCAAATATCAATAAATTCACCTTCTAAATTCACATGTCAAATATCCATAAACTCATTTGTCAAATATATTTAAATTCACTTTTCCAAATGTATATTTTTTTCAATTTAAAAAGTTAATGAATTGTGAAGAATACGTACTTAGTAAACAAAAACTTATACTTAGTAAACAAAAACGTAGGAACAAAGTTTATTAGAAAGTAGACACACATACACACATACATACATACATACATACATACATACATACATACATACATACATACATACATACATACATACATACATATTGGATTTTTTTGTTGAGAAAATAGATATTTAAATTGTGATTGATTGAGTATAAAATATACATGAATAAGTATTTATGTTTACATTAAGATAATACTTCATTAATAGAAGGTTTGATTTGTTCAAAAAGATGAATGATCCTAACAAGTGTGTTTATATTTTAGGCTTCCCTGAGAATAATTTATGAATTAAATTTCAGTTTTGTTCTAATTATTTTTCATTTAATGCATATTTTTGTGAAGATGGTAAATGAGTTGGAAAATGATTTGAAATATAGTAAGATTTCATCTTAAAAAATTGCTAATGAGATTAATTTTTATGATACACCAATTATATTTTCTTCTTAAGATTTAATGGGGATAAATATTTTTTTAAAAAAATATTGGTTAAATTTCAAAGGAATTGATCAAAAATATATGACACTTGGAATATCTTTTATTGGTTTCCTCGCAACAATATTGTAGGATTTTAATTCTTTACACCAGAGTAGACAGGGCTGTTGGAACAATCTTAACCCTGAATGCCATACTCATTTCTAGAAAGTGATTGAGGAAGGAGATGAAGGCGGAAGCGATAATTACCTGTTGAATCCATAGTTGATGTTGAAGGGAGAAAATAAGAACAAGGTGAAGATATTAGGAGAATGGATCTTCTAAATGATAGTGTCTCTTAATCACTCAATATTCTTCTAACAATATGAAGATTACTTAGATGAGAGAAAATAAGAATCAAGTAGTTTCTAGGCTTGATGAAAGGGCCTTTATATATGAAACAAAGTGACACTTCAAATAGGGACCATACCTATTCATTTCTTAAGCAATGTTGATTTACCATTTTGCCCATCATAAATAGATAAATAACATTTCAGGGATTCTACACATTTTATTATTGACTACACTTTATATTAACATTATACTTATGATTTTATGTATGGAATTCACTAAATGACTTGTGTTGCAAGCCATGATCTTACAATCTCCCACTTGGGTTGCAAAACAAGTCTTTCCTTTAAAACATAAATATAATACAAATGACAACCCAAATATGCGCACGTTATTGTCATTTATAACAATCTCGTCCATTAGTCATCCAAGTATAAGGACTAAAGGGGCAGTCGTTGTAATTGATTCGCAACTAAACCCACAGTAATCATGCATACAAATCCAACTAAATGACATAGATCAAAAGTGTAGATGTGTAGCATGGAATCATAATGAATAAATCCATATTCTTCCAACTAGTCCAACTTAACCAAATGAGATCAAAACTTTAAATAATAGAACAATTAATGAAAGAACAACACAAACTCCCACTATACTAAATGTTATCAAAAGTTGTTACACCTATATGAGCAATATGCTCGTGAAACACTGAAGATGATAACGCTTTCTTAAATGGATCCTCTAAATAGAGCTTATTTCTATAAGTTGTATTTCTTTCGTTTATTTTCCTTCACAACAAGAAACTTAATGTCTATATGCTTAGACTTTCTTTAACTCTTATTGTTATAAGACCACCGTCCGATTGTCACCTTAAAACTTAAGCGGTCTTTCGACACTTGTTGACAATTCGTAGTCCATTAATAAACATATGCAGCCACATAATTTAACTAATATCGGAATACCTAATGATCTCAAAATGATCTGACTTTAAATATAGGCAAGTAGTTCTTTAGTGTTTTGTAAATATTTTTATCATCTTTTGGCTGCTACTTAATGTTCTTTTTCGGATTGCTTTGGTATTGACTAAGCATCCCAACAATAAATATAAGACTTACTCATACATTAAGCTTCTTTACTGCTGATGCAAAAGGATATTTTCCATATACTTAGATTCAAAATTACCTTTAGGACACTGTTCGAGACTTTTAAACTTATCTCCTTTAAAATTAGGGGTGTCATGTGGTTTATAGTTTTGTATGCTTAATCTTTGTAATACCTTTTCCATATAGGTCTTTGTGATAATCCTAAAACACCTCGTGAGCGATCACGGTGAATTTGGATTCATAATACAAAGATGCCTTACCAAGATCTTTCATTTCAAATAAGAAATTTCTTAGTTTCCTTAAAAGGTTTATATCATTACTTAGTAAGCAAAATATCATCCACATATTAGACCAAAATTATAAATTTACTCTCACTGAACTTATGATATACACAATCTTAATCAAGATTCGTTTCAAAACTAAATGAATGAATAACTTGATTAAGTACCATTGACGAGAAGCTTTGCTTGAGCCTACCAATGGATTTCTTAAGTTCACAAACTAATTGCTTAGTTTGATCCAAACCAGCCATAGATTCCTCAATGTCTCTATTAAGGAAAGTTATCTTTATATCCATTTGATAAAACTCAAGACCATAATATGCCATATGTGCCATAATGATCTAAAAGAGTTTTTAGAAGATACCGGAAAAGGTGTTTTCTTTATAATTAATGTCTCCCTTTTGAGTAAAATATTTAACAACTAGATGGGCTTTATATCTTTCCATATTACCTTGTGAATCATTTTGGTCTTAAAGACCCATAATAGGTTTCACATCTTTATGTAATGGGACAAGATCCCAAACGTTGTTATCTTTATAGATTTTAACTCTTTATTTATGACATTAATTCACTATATGAGAATTAGGACTATTAATGGTTTCATGAGAGGCCCATCTCCCACTAAACCTAAGTGTCCTTTATTATCGGCAATATACACTTTATAATCATCCGGATTTGCACTTTCTTCTTACTCTATTGGATCTTCTAAAGGGCACCAGCTCTACCTCATTTTGAGGTTGTTGAATTTCATCCTTATGATCAATTTTCATGTTGTTCAATATTTATAGGAAAATCTTTATTTTGAATTGTATGTTCTTCTTGAATATCAAGTACAAAACATGATATCCAATTGGAACTTAAGGGAGAGGTATAAAATGGATGCCTCTTCCTTTTCAAATTCAAAATATTACTTCTAATCTCCCACTAAATTCAACATCCTCAAAGATCCTAGCAATTCTCACTTTTTAATAAATGTTCTAGTTTTCGGGTTGTAAAATTTATAGCCCCTAGATCTCTTGGCATACCTCACAAAAATAGCTACTAAAAGTCTTAGTGTCCAGTTTGCCCTTATTAGGCCTATAAGGCCTAGCTTTTGCTGGACAACCCCATGAATAAAGATGAATTAAGGATAGTTTCTAAATTATCCATAATTTCATAAGGGTTTTTATTAGTAACTTTAGAGGAAGCTCTAATGAGAATTAAATTTGCGGTTTTTTAATGTATCGCCCATAATGAGTGAGATAAAGAAATCATATTTCTTACCATATCCTTAAGGATTTTACTACGTCTCTCATCTACACTATTCATGTAAGCCGTATCCGGCATAGTGTGGTGAGTGACAATCCCACACTCTTCTAGATAGCGAGCAAAAAGGACCCGAACGTTGTTCTCCAAAATCGTTATTTCAATCATAGTATTCACCACTATGATCGGACTTAACGTTCTTAATAGTCTTTCTAAGTTGACTTCAACTTAGGTTTTATAAGACTTGAAAAACGTCCAAAATTGAGACTTTTCCTGAAGTAAATAAATGTATCCATAATGAGAGTAATTCTCTATGAACGTAATAAGTTATTGTTAACCATTCTATGAAGGGGTAGTGAATGGTCCACAACTATCCATATATATTAGTTCTAGAATACTTGATGCTCTCGATAATACTTTTCCTTTAATGTTTGTACATTTTCTTTAAGGCATTTAATGCAAAAGTTTCTTTCGGAATATCAAGTATGGTCAAGATCCCTTTAGACACAAGCTTATCAATTCTCCTCTCGGAAATATGATCCAAACGCTTATGCCATAAGGAATAAAATTTTCACTTGATAACTTTTGCTTTTTACTTTTGGTTTCAATATTATAGGACTTATTTATTGTTTGAATGATGTCAAGTAAAAGAAAAATACTTGACAAAGTACTAGTACCAACAACTTTGGAATTAAAATAAAGATCACACTTTATTAAATGAACAAAATATCCTTCTTTGTTTAATGTTGTGATAGATATCAAATTTTGTCTTAATGACGGTACAACAAAGTATTATTTAATACAAAATAATAATCAGTACTTTAACAATAACCTAAAAGTCCCTATGCCTATAACTTCAACCAGATTCCTAGCTCCCATATAGATGAATCTCTCATCTTCACTGGTTCTTCGGTAACTCAGGCAATCCTACATAGACACACTTATGTGAGTTGAAGCACCAAAATCCAACCACAATGTATATGTAGAAATTGAAACCAAATTCAGCCTCAATACAAACAAGACCAAATGACATACCTTTCTTAGCACACCAAGCGTGATATTTAGGGCAGCCAAACTTCATGTGTGTAAGGTCCTTGCAAAAGAAGCATTTATTTTCTTTATGATCATTTGATGATCTCTTAGGATTCTTTTTATTTGCAACCGCAATTTCCTTCCCTCTTCTCTTTGTCCCATGAGAAGAGGTAGATGCCAAACGTTCCTCAAGAAAATCAAGGAATGTTTTAGCATCAACATTCTTGGAGACACCTTTCAAAATGGTCTCCGGGACAATAATGTTCATGATCATTAGGCTCACGCGGTTGGAGCGTTCCCACTTCTCAACATTTAAGCAATGTTCTTGAGTGCTTATATTAGAGAGAGGAAGAGGAAACGATTCCCTTAATGTGTGATCTATGTCCATATAGCCTAAGATCATAATTATTTTATTTTTTCAAGTTTTAAAATTAGTCCCATTAAGCATCGGTAAGGTACTTATAGCAGTAATCACGGATGAAGCAATAAGTAAATCTGTTGGAATTTAGAGAACAAGAATGAAAACAAAACATAATAAGAAACTACAATATGAATAAATGATTAATTATATCAATGAAATCCATCAACAATGTAATTAACATGACATCAAAACTAATCTTTGGATTGCGAATTGACTCATAAATAATTGCCTTAGATGACAAGTAATTTGAACAATATTTGATTAAATGCTCAATCTTCCTTTGGGTAGTCTTAAGCATTTAATAAAATAACTTAATGTTCATTTTATTTGTCATCACATGAATGCCCAAGTTTAGTCAAATGTCAAGATCTTCTTTGGAAAATTCATGTCATTCACATATTAACTTACACATTCAACACTTTAACAATTTTGGGTTTAAATAACGTTAATCACTTAGGCGATAATATTATTTAAACAATGAATAAAATTGTTTAAGCATATAATTAATCAAGACTTTTTAAGGTTTGAAAAAATGTATGTTTTTGTTCAAAGGGGAAACAAAATGGTGCAGAAAACTTAAAAAATTCCAAATCCTGTGAATAGTGTCTGCTCGGCCGAGCATAGAGAAGTGCATGGCCGAGCACACATTATAGAAACATTTGGCCTTTCGACATATAGAGCACGGCCGTGCCAAAAAGAAGGACTCGACCGTGCAAAACATGGAGGTCCGCCCGAGCAATAACAGAGACCCGCCCGGATCAAAGCAAGGGGTCCGACCGGACTGGGCTTAATATCCGGCCGGACCAAGCCATAAATCCGACCGGATCACCACTCAACCCCGCCCGGATAAAAAAACCCTTTCAAAGCATCGGTTCAAATATTCAAGAGGTCCGACCGGACCTCACAAAGGATCCGGCCGGACCACCTGTCCAGGTATCACCGTTTCAAGGATATGAAGGTGCACGGTTGAGCAGTTCCAAATACTCGGCCGTGCAAAACCATTTTCTGCATTCTGAATTTTGTTTAATTTATTCCCAAAAGCCATGAATGGCAAGTAGATCCACATGGTATGTACTTAAAACATAAAACGACGTTATAAAGGATAATCTTGCTTTTAAAATTAATGGAATCAAGTGAGTAGATCCACATGGTATGCACTAGACATAAAACCATGTTATGAAGGGATAGTCACACTTGAACCATTGATTTTTAATGAACAAAACATTCAAACCATTTTTTAAATTTTTAGAGATGAAGATTATCAGTGCTCTATGAATGAATTAGAGTCCCTAATCAACATCAAAATTGATGATTCAACAGGAAAAATGAATCAAAATTTAAAGCGTTTTAAGGCTTTCCAAAATTAAAAGCGTTTTAAGGCTTTCAAAAGAACTCAAATCCAAACCAGAAAAGAGTGGACTCTGATACCAATTGTTGGAACAATCTTAACCCTGAATGCCATACTCATTTCTAGAAAGTGATTGAGGAAGGAGATGAAGGCGGAAGCGATAATTACCTGTTGAATCCATAGTTGATGTTGAAGGAAGAAAATAAGAAGAAGAAGAAGATATTAGGAGAATGGATCTTCTAAATGATAGTGTCTCTTAATCACTCAATATTCTTCTAACAATATGAAGATTACTTAGATGAGAGAAAATAAGAATCAAGTAGTTTCTAGGCTTGATGGAAGGGTCTTTATATATGAAACAAAGTGACACTTCAAATAGGGACCATACCTATTCATTTCTTAAGCAATGTTGATTTACCATTTTGCCCATCATAAATAGATAAATAACATTTCAGGGATTCTACACATTTTATTATTGACTACACTTTATATTAACATTATACTTATGATTTTATGTATGAAATTCACTAAATGACTTGTGTTGCAAGCCATGATCTTACAAGGGCCAAACACGGTTGCGGGTACTGGTGGCATGGGTACGGGTAAGGGTTCCATTTCATAGGAACCGTAACCTAACCATGTACAACACAGGTGCGGCTACGAGTGGTTAAAATTTTAACTGTTAAATTATTAATATATTTTGTTAAAAACTAATTGAATATGTTTAGAAATTAACTGTTTTTTTTTTGTTTTTTCCTTTTTGATATAAAGAAATATTAACAAAATATGTTAGAATATTAGAATATGTTTAAAATCAATATAAAGTAACATAATACATTTAAAATCTAATAATTTTAACAGATTATGTTAAAAAAATTACAAATAATGTTAGAAAACTAATAAAATATGTTACGGATAAAGCGGTTAACTGTTATGGGCGAACCGGTTAATGGCTACGGGTATTTGGGATGAACAACCCGAAACCGAACTACCATATCCACGGTTACGGGTAAACCGGATAACGGTTCTTCCATGTGTATGGGTACGGTTACTACAGTTCAAATGCGTATGCGATTCGATGGGTCGTTACGAGTGCGGATCCGGGTTGACCACGTCTATACTAAAGTAACTATATTTAAGTTTTTGTTGTATTAGATAGTTACATACATATAACCTTATACATATAACCTTATACATATAACCTTAAGACCATGATAGTGATACGAGTTAGTGAAGAAAAAAAACCGAGCATCCACAGCGGTGGATATACAAACATATTTTTAAATTATAGTAGTTTAAATACTAACTTAAACTATATTTTGTTATTAATTAGTTTTATTACCCGTCGAGTATCGACGGGTTACTAACTAGTAAGAACAATAAAATGCCAACATCAGGACATGAACCGGCTTAAGAAACAAAAAATTCTACTCCCTCAGTCCCAGTTTAATGTTCTTAGTTTGGCTATGCACGCCTATTAAGAAACCAAGGCAAAAACAAAGGAAATAAGTCAACCAAAAGTAGAGAGTGAAGGATATAAATGTCCAAAAACACTATTCATGAAGCAAGTGGGTGAAAGTAAGTTAGGTAAGTAATGATTTTTTTTTTAATTAAATGTACTTTTTGAGGGTAAGATTCTCCAAAGGGACTACATTAGGACATGAACATGCCTAAAATAAGACATTGAAAATAGACAAACATATACTCCCTCCGTCTCAACCGAATTAGGGTTTTTGTGTTGTGCACGGGGATTAAGGAAAAATGTTAGTGGAGTAAGTGTTGTGAGCATGGAAAGTAAAGTAAGAGAGAGAAAGTGGGGTAGAGAATAATGAGTGGAAAGTTGTAAGTGTGAATGTGAGTCCTATTAAATAAAACACTTCCATTTTTAGGTTGTCCTAATTCGAATGGGACACCCAAAATAAAAATTTGTCCTAATTCGAGTGAGACTGGGGGAGTAAACTATAAAAAACACACATGAAAAGAGAAACTTACAAAAGAAATATGAATTCAAAACACAAATTAACATGAGTCTACATAGTTCAACCATTTTTAATAGATTTTTTATGTACTTTTGAGTAGGCAGTGATAGAACCTGACACAATCTCCATTTTCACCCTATTCAACTAAAGAATCGCGTGAATTAATGTGATTATCAAGTATTAATAGGAGTTTTTTCTGGGTAAAATGATTTTGTGTTAATTTATTTTTTTTCAAAATTTGGATTTTTTTCAAAGAGTAAATGTAAATTCAACTTACAACACTAATAACAATAATAGTTATTATCATTACACTCAACAGAATTTTATATTATCATTAAAAAAGTCAAAGCAAACAAATGAATTCACAGATCTGAGAAGATTAAACTTATTTATTCGTAAAAAAATAGTTAATTACACACATCAACTAAGATATTAATACAAAAAATCGAGAAAATGGCCATTTTTTGTTAAAAAAATGAACAAAAACGTATAAATAAAAAAGTTAATCACGGATCTGAAGATATTTGACCTTATTTATTCGTATAGGGGAACGAAACAAGGTGAAATTTTGGAAATTAGATGCATCAAATATGAACAAGAAAATTAATTATACAGTTAGATATTAGTAGTAAGTACAATAATTCATAGAAATACGCTAAATGTTAAAAATGAACAAAAACAATAATGATGTCGAAAATTACCGAAATCAAGGTCTGCAAATTAATGTCCGCTTGGAAATGCTGTTGTTTTGGTACGCTCCATCGATCGTTTCGAAAAGGCTACACTTACACTTGGTGTATGTATACACCATAAATAAAATAGGAATTTTTCCCCAAAGGCCCCCAGTGTGAGATTTTATTACACATAAATTCCAGCCTAAACCAAATACTTGGTAAGGAGTTGAGCTGAGATCCAAATTCCCCATACACGAGTAAACTGCTTTTCTGCCCCTCATACTATGGCCCCAACATCAATTTGACACTCGTACTATTGAAACACAAAATGTATGATGCGTACTATTGTTTTAGATACAAAATTAACCAACATTTTATTCAGTCGTTAACTTTTTCTAACACACGTTATTTTTTCTAACAAGCATTAAACGTAGCTAAATCAAAAATCGCCACAAACCCAGTCGGTCCAAAAAAATCAAATTCCCAATTCGTTAACCGTTGGATCGACTTCAAATATCCGGGGTATGTTCGCAACACCTAGGCGCTCATTCTGACCGGAGCGATCTGAAAGCTATTCACCGGATAGGGAGATCGATTCATCGAAAAAAACTAGCGAACAAACCCAGTTGGACCAGAAAAAATCAAATTTCGGATTCATTAACCGTTGGATCGACTTCAAATTTCTGGGTTATGTTCGAAACACCTAGGCGCTCAATCTGACCGGAGGTGATCTGACACATATTCAGCATAGAAAGAGATCTGGGCATCGGAAGAAAACTGGCGAAAATTTCTCGGGATGAAAATGGTGGAGTTGGTTGGGTGGAGTAGTGATTGGTTGTGATGGTTTGTGGCGGTGGTGATGGGGGCGGTGGTGGGCTGCGAAGGGTGGGGTGGATGTTGGGTTTGGGAAGATGATGAAGATAACAAAAATTAATTTTGTTAACATAAATTATTAACATCCGTTAAAATAAATTAATGTTCGTTAGAAAAAATAACGTGTGTTAGATTTGATTGGGTTTGACCATATTTGACCAAGTAATATTATTATATTTTTCTAAAAAATGAAAAAAGTAAAAATGTTCGACTCTTATATGTTGATTATGTGTTAGTTATACGAGTTTGACCGAATTTGACCAAATAATATTGTTCATTTTTTCTAAAAAAAATGAAAAAAGTGAATTTTTTTTTACACTTATTTGTTAATTATGTTTTAGTTATAATAAGAGTTTGACCGAATTTGATCAAATAATATTTTTATTTTTTTCTAAAAAATTGGAAAAAGTGAAAGTTTTCGACTCTTATCTATTAACTATGTGTAAGTTATAAGAGTTTGACTGCTGGTTGACCGAGTTTGACCAAAATTGACCAAATAATATTAATTTTCTTTTCTGAAAAAATGAAAAAAGTGAAAATTTTCAACTCTTAAATGTTAATTATGTGTGAGTTATAAGAGTTTGACTGCTGTCAAACATTATTTTTTTGTAAAAAAATGAAAAAAAATATTTTTTGTAACTCGTATATGATAATTATGTGTAAGTAATAAGAGTTTGACTGTTGTTTGACCAAATTTGACAAAAAAAAAGTTATTCTTTTTGTAAAAAAATGGAAAATGTGATTTTATTTTTTATTTTTTTACTCTTATGTGTTAGTTATAAGAGTTTGACTGTTGTTTGACCAAGTTTGACCAAAAAAATTTATTATTTTTTTGTAAAAAAATTAAAAAAAGTAATTTTTGTAACTTTTATATGATAATTACGTGTTAGTTTTAAGAGTTTGACTGCTGTTTGACAAAAAAAAAATTATTATTTTTTTGTAAAAAAAATAGAAAAAGTGAGAGGAGAGGGGAGGGGCAGTGTTTTATTTATAGCAGTGTAGTTTAGGGATTTAATAATTTTAATGGACTAGGTGGTAAATAAGAATATTAGCTTGGACTAGGATGGTAGATGAAAATGTTAGGTTGGACTAGGTGGTAATTAGTCTTAGGATGGGGGACCCTATGGTAATTTTCTGTTTAAGAATCTACATGTGTCACACATATATTGGTGGTGTATAGAATCTTTCTATACACCAAGTGTAAATGTATCATCTTTGCTCTGTTTTTTTCTTGGAAATCACAAATTTCGAATTGAATTTTGTGGCCTTTTTTTTCTTGGAAATACAGTTAGATTTTTTTTTTTTTTTTTTTTTTTTTTTTTAACAAGTTACTCCTTCCGTTTCGCAAAACATGTCGTTGTAGGTGTTCAATTTTGTTCCAAAATATTTGACACTTTTCAATTATCTAGGAACTTTTACCATTACTTACCAATTATACCCTTATTTAATAATTGACACACCCTTTGTAAATGCATTTAATTACCTAGGTAAATGAATTGTTATAGGGGTGTTTGAGTCTTTCTTACATGTAATAATTGTTTTTCTTAATCTAAGTGAAGAAAGTTAAAACGTCAAGTATTACGAAACGGAGGGAGTATATGGCCTTTTTAATGAGTCCATATTGTGATGAAATATAGGAGTATTAATCATCCTATTAATAAAAAATTATGTGAACGATGTATTTGGCAAACTGTAAATAAATTATGTGAACAATGTATTTGAAGCACTCGATAGAACTTTGCGAGACATAGTGCGGTTGGAAAATCCTAACAGCTTTAATCAATCGTTTGGGGGAAAGACTATAGTTCTCGGTGGATATTTTCATCAGATACTTCCGGTGATTCCCAAAGGTACGAGACAAGATATTGTGATGGCGACAATCAATTCATCCCATATATGGTCCCATTGTAAGGTTTTGAGGCTGACTAAAAATATGCGTCTTAAATCAATGGAGAATGATCTGAGTGGATTGGAGCTAAAAAAAATCTCAGAATGGATTATGAGTACTGGAGATGGTACTTGTGGTGAAGACAATGATGGTGTCGCCACTATAAAAGTTCCCGACGATCTATTTGTGCACTCAGATGGGGATTTGATTAAGGCTATTGTTGATGCAACATATCCTTCGTTCATAGATCATTTTGATTATGTCGAGTATTTACAGGGAAGAGCCATACTCGCACCAACACTTGATGTATGGTTTCTCAAATCTATCGAATATCAGGAGTTATTTGAGTTCGGACTCAATTTGCAGGGCTGAGAATAATTCTAACTTTTTTGCTGAGATCCATTCGGTTGAGCATTTGAATACGATTAAGTCTTCTGGATTACCAAACCATCATTTGAGCCTTAAAGTTGGTGTGCCTGTGATGTTATTAAGAAACATTGATCATAGCGCGGGGTTGTGCAACGGAACTAGACTGGTTATCACAAGGCTCGGTGAATATGTGCTAAAAGGAAAAATTATAAACGGTAGTAACGCTAGAGATAAAGTTTTTATACCCAGGATGTCGTTAACTCCTTCGAATCTGGATTTGCCGTTCAAGTTTCAGAGAAGGCAGTTTCCGTTAATTGTATCATATGCAATGACAATTAACAAGAGTCAGAGTCAATCATTGACTAATGTTGGTTTGTTTCTAAAAAGGCATGTGTTTAGTCATGGTCAACTATATGTTGCTTTTTCAAGGGTAACAAATCGTGTTGGGCTGAAGATATTGATCTGTGATGAAGAAGGAAAAGCTGTCGATTAATTAAACAACAAATGTTGTTTATAAAGAAATTTTTCAAAATTTGTAATTATACTTTTAATTTAATGTTTACAAATTTTTAATCACATTTATAGCTATTCACTTTTCCTTTATTTCTCAAAGTCAGTTGCCCGTGCCTTTAAGGCACGGGTGTAACACTAGTTGTCCTTAATGAGGGATTGTTTGTACTACAAAAGTTACTTATTCACTACATTCATTAATGTCATTGAATTATATACATATTTTTAAGATAATTCATTTTAATCATGTTAAGCTAGAAGATGCTTTATATGCAATAAATTGCAAAAAAAAAATATAAATATTAAATTGCTAATATGAAAGAAATTCATATGTTTTAACTGTCACCTAGTTCCTTTATATGCAAGAGCTAAAATTTATTTATTTATGTATATCAATTATTATTTTTCCTTTTTTTGGTTGAAATAATGATAAGCAAAAATGAGAAAGATCAAATAATTATACAAAGTGCTTAAAATTATATTTTAAACAATGAATTTTGTAATAGAAATAGAAATTTTGAATGATGAATCTATCATAATTTACCATTTGTTAACAAAATTGTGTGGAATTATGTTGGCAATTTTACAATATTTATCTGTATTTATTATTTTCAAGTAGTAAATTAAGTGGTGAATTTAATATATTTCGTTATAGCAGATTAAAATTTAAATAATATGATGCCATGCTCATAATACCAATTATTATTTCTATGTTACTTTAATTATTTCAAAGATTCTTCCTTATTATATATATAAAAAGTATTAATATCACATGCAATTGGATTATTTTGTTGTGACCAATGAAAAACTAAAAAGAAAAATATTTCAGTTTAAAAGAAGACTAAAACATTAAATAAAATCAAATCATTACTAAATATGATAAGTATTTTGAAGGCAACAATGTCATCGTCATAACTAATTAATATATATTTTTAAATATGGTTGTAATGAATAAGAGGGTAGTATTTATAGTATTTACCTTAAATATTTCATTCATTCTTTAAATGTCAACGGGCATTTGTGTCAATTTCTAAATAATGGTGTGGATATGTAGAAAATGTAATATATATATATATATATATATATATATATATATATATAGTCGCGCTCCTGTGAGAACCATTTTATATGAGAACTGTGAGAACCAATCATAACCATTAGATTAGAAAAAAAAAAAATCAAGGGTCCAAATGTTAGATACATTGGATACACTTGGATACATTAGTTAATTTTCAAAAACAATTAAATACATTAGTTTTTAACATAGTGTATCCAAGTGCAACACTTAGATACAATACTTATTAACCTATTGTATCCAAGTGTAATATCGAATTTTTTGTAATGTATCTAAGTGTATCAATTGTATCTAACATATGGACTCTTGATTTTTTTCTAATCTAATGGTTATGATTGGTTCTCACGGTTCTCACGATATTTAGATACAATACAATGTTGACACATTGCTGTTAGATACTATAGCTAAATGGCTATTTGTATCAAATACAATTTTCATAACAATTCAGTTAGATACAATAGGCAAACACCTATTGTATCCAACAGCAATGTTGACACATTGCTGTTAGATACAATAGCTAGATAGCTATTTGTATCCAACAACAATGTTCATAACAATTCAGTTAGATACAATAGGCAAACACCTATTGTATCCAACAGCAATGTTGACACATTGCTGTTAGATACAATAGCTAAATAGCCATTTGTATCCAATACAATGTTCATAACAATGCAGTTAGATACAATAGGCAAACACATATTGTATCTAATCGTATTTTAAAAATTAGACGTTGTTCAATATTATTTTTTCAAAACCCTATCTTCAGGGATGTAGTTTAATTCGTCTCGTCGAGACAAAAAAATTAGTGTTCTCGGATTATTTTTTCGATTTGTAGTTAATGAGATATTTAATTTTGAAAATTTAGGGAAATTTAGGGTGATGACGTGGCAAATTCTGGAACACACATGGTATTTTGCCCTTCCTTTTGTCTGTCAACCTAATTACAAGAATGCCACCGATTTTTTAAACTAAAAAGGTAATCTAAACCCTTGACTTGTGTCTAATCCAATGGCTATCCTTGGTTCTCATGGTTCTCATGATATTTAGGTTCTCATTTGAGCACCTACCTATATACTCCCTCCGTCCCGCCGAAAATTGCAAAAAAAAATCATGGCACAAGAATTAAGGGAAAAGTGAAAAAGGCGATGTGTTGTGAGTGTTGATAGTTGAGTGAGAGAGAGAAAGTGGGGTAGAGAATAGTTAGTGGGTTAGTGGATGTGAGTATGAGAAGTGGGACCCACTAATTAAAAAGTATTAAAAACTTTTCATTTATGGAATGTGCAATTTCTATGGGATGCCCATTTTGGTAAGTTTTGCAATTTTCGGTGGGACGGATGGAGTATATATATATATGAGGTGGTCTCCCATGAGAACAAGGGGATCCGTCTCATGTATGAGACGGGTCGCCCCATAACCCATGGGCATGACCCGCCACGTGGCAGCCTCCCAGAGGTCAATTTTATTTTATTTTTTTGGTTTTTTATTGGTTTTTTTTAGTTTTTATATTATTTTTTCAGCTTTTCCGTCGTTGACCAAAAGTAATAGTTACCATAACTTAATGTAATGACTGAATACTTATAAAGTAATATTGTTCATAAGTAAACGTAACACCTGTTTTACAAAAACAAAAACTCATTTTACCCATTTTTTTCAAATGTAATACTAACTATAATTACATGTAACCCAAACAATATCTAAATATAATTATCATTTATACTAAAATGTAATAATACTTTTGCAAAAATGTAAAATATTGTGTATTTGATTTAATTTTTTGAAAGAAAGTAACATTTGAAAAGTAACAACTCATATATATGAATGTAATTGTTTGTACAAGTAAATGTAACACTTTAATAAAATAAATTATAACATATTTCTATAGATAATGTAATGCTTTTACATCTAACACTAATCAAGTGTTTTTAGCTCTAAAAATGTAAATGGTTGAATTATTACTTTTTCTATACATATGTGTTACAATTATGTATAAACATTATTACATATAAGTAACACGTTCGTTACATTTTAGTTGTAATAAATATTACTTTTGACAAACGAAGAAAACATAAAAAAAACACTGTTACTTTTCTATATATATGTATTACTTTTATGTATACAAACTGTTACTTTATATGTATACAGTCATTACATTATGTTATAGTAACTATTACTTTTGACAAACCGAAAAAAAAACCAAATTTTTTTTAAAAAAAAAAGCAAAAAAAAAAATAAAATAAAAATTATGGCCTATGAGAGACTGCCACATGGCAGGTTCGACCCCTGGGTCCTGGAGCCGGTTCAGTGGGTCGGGCGGGTGGGTCAAAAAACCGACCCGTCTCATGGATGAGACGGGTATGGAAGATCTCATGGAAGTGTTTGTCTATATATATATATATATATATATATAGGTCGCGCTCCTGTGAGAACCATTTTATATGAGAACCGTGAGAACCAATCATAACCATTAGATTAGAAAAAAAATCAAGGGTCCAGATGTTATATACATTGGATACACTTGGATACATTAGTTAATTTTCAAAAAATAATTGGATACATTAGTTTTTAACATAGTGTATCCATGTGCAACACTTAGATACAATACTTATTAACCTATTGTATCCAAGTGTAATATCGAATTTTTTGTAATGTATCTAAGTGTATCAATTGTATCTAACATATGGACCCTTGATTTTTTTTCTAATCTAATGGTTATGATTGGTTCTCACGGTTCTCACGATATTTAGGTTCTCATTTGAGCACCTACCTATATATATATATATATATATATTAAAGTTGGTGAAGATGGTCATGGTGTTGCCATGTGGACAAGTTATGGGGGAATGATTTATTTGGTGATGCCACATCAATTTCTACCAAAATAAATAAGTGACTTTTCATATTATTTTTTATTAGCTAATAGTATTAAGTAATATTAGTAATTATATATGGTAAGTATTATAGTTAACTATTATAACAAATAATACTTATCATAGTAATAGTTATTACAATAGTTAACTATTACTTATATTAGTAATAGTTAACTATAATAGTTACTATTATAGTTAACTCATACTTATAATAGTAATAGTTACTATAATAGTTACTAATATAGTTAACTATTGTAGTTACTATGGTAGTTAATTATTATTAGTTAGCTATTATAGCTAACTATTAAGAATTAAATATTTATTTCCAAATTATATTTAATTATTAATAATTAATTATTATATCTACCTATTATAATTAAAAATTATACAAATATTATGATTTAAGACTAATTAATACTATTAAATAAAATATCAAAAAAATATATATACTAAAACTGGTAAGTTGGTTTCTCGTGCAAAGAACGGGTTACTCACTAGTTACATATAAGAGCGAGTAGCCTTGGCCCCCTTAGTACTTCGTACTTGCTCTACCCATATTTAGGATAATAATCGGCGGGTTTTGGACAGTCCCACTATTTTTCAAACCTGCGCTGGATCTCATTTGGACTATGTTTATCAGCAACCCAATTCAACACAATCTAACTCAACTTATTAATAAATATTCTTTCTTTCTTTCTTTCTTTCTTTCTTTCTTTTCTTTTTTCTTTTTCCTTTTTCTTTCTCTTTACTCAACTTACACCTCCAACCAAACCCCTTTATTTTTTTATCTCCCATCAACAACCCAATTCAACTCAACCCAACTCATAATATCTTTTATTATTTTTCATTTAATTTATCATATATTTTAATACTCAACTGCCATTCTCTTTTATTATTTTTATTTATTCTTGTCATATATCATACAAAATTAAAATTAAACATGAAATTAAATTATTATTTTAAAACTACATGATAAAAATAATATTAAAAAAACATGAACTGAAATTACATACATTTTTTATAATAAAAAAGAGAGTATTTGAGTTTGTGTTTTAAAACATATCAAGATTAAATTCTATTTATAGAAAATTAAAAAATTAAAAATTTTGGTAATTATTGTTTTTTATATAAAATATATAAATACACTTATCTTTGTTTTAATACTATAGCTAAAAGATTTATGAAGAAAAAATATTAGGCCAATGGAAACTCGCCACTTGGCTGAATAGATTAGAAAATTAGGTTGGGTTGAAGTTCTGTCAGCTGAACGGTTCGCTCCTTTTCACCGACCAACAATTTTTTTATTTGTTTTCAAAAGTTTGTTTTTTTACCACCCAACCCAACCCCTAACATATGATGGTTAGTCTTATAAAACCCATCTTGTCCCATCTTTAGTAAGACATGAGCCCCACCCATTTACCGCAATATTTGCAGCCGATACAATTACTACTGACCAACCCAATCGGGAGAATACATATTTTTTTGCCTTAAACTTTGGGATAGATACACATGCCCTTAACATCGAAAATTAACATGCTTGTCCCTATACTAAAAACAACAAAATATATTTGGCCATTGTTAATAATTTTTCAAAACATTAACAAAATGTTGACTAAGATGTTGGTTTGGATATTTCGGTAAAATACGTGAAATAGTAAACTCTAAGAGCGCGTTTGGATGGCAGGATCTATACGGGATTAGGTTGAGTGGGATAATTAAGCCGCTTAATTAGGTGTTTGGTTGGAAATATGGCATCCATATAATTAAGCCGATTTATCAGGATTAGCTCCTAATACCAGTATTAATTATACCAATCAAGAGGCGTTATTATTAATCACCTCCATAATAGACAGAAGGATTAGCTTATATATTATAATTCTACCCCAGCTTTGCGTTATATCTATCGACGTAAATTTTCCCTCCTTTCTCGTATTGTTATTTCGTCTTCCTCCACTGCTCATCCTCTGCCCAGATCAGACGAAGACTGATAAGGTGAGTTCTTCATTATTTTTTTGGATCTCTTCATCTATTTTTCCCTTATGCTATCCATTTTCCTGATACATGATTTAGATATGGATTTTACAACTTAATTATATCCTTGATTGATGTGTGTACTCTTGGTCTGCTTATATATACCCAGCGTAGTAAGAAATTGTTTGGTTTCAATACTGCCTCCGTCTCAAAATAAATAGAGATTTGTGAAAACACACGCTAAAAAATGATTTGCCCAATCCTTATAGCCTTTTTTGTTACCAAATTCCTTTGCAACCTTGGTGATTAGCATTTGGTTTATTGAAACTATATATTTACATGTGTTATGTAAATATTTCATACACGGTGTTTGATGAATTATTTGTGTGATCTTTTGCTCTATAACTGAACTATATACTTATTTGACATCCTTTTGCAAATTGATTTTGGTGTAATCTCAGTGCTAAACACAACCATGTAGCCAAACATGTTCTTACTCTCAATTATTGTTTATGAACTAAATCATTTCCAGATTTATATACCTTTTTCTAATTTCGCAAAGAATGGTTTGGTTTATATTATTGTAGTTATGGAAGGATCCAATAAGCGAATGCTCAAGTGTAGTGAAGAAATGGAGATGACACCTTTTAATGCTCTGCTAGAAAGGTTAAACGTCGACCGGACTCCTAATGGTCAGTTTAGACCAAGCATTGCTCATTCTATAGTGCCTATATTGAATGGAGAATTGGGATCAACAAGTGATAATACCGAACATGATATCGAGAGCAAGACAGAGAATTGGAAAATGGAAAATTTCCACATCTATCATATTCTCTCACATGACGGATTTGAGTGGGATTCAACTATGTCACAGATTGTTGCAAGATCCAATGAGTTGTGGAATAATATTCTACCAATTCATAGAAGATTTAGGGGTATTTCGCTTCCAA
Organism: Campanula takesimana; assembly: GCA_026119855.1. Taxonomy (NCBI): domain Eukaryota; kingdom Viridiplantae; phylum Streptophyta; class Magnoliopsida; order Asterales; family Campanulaceae; genus Campanula; species Campanula takesimana. The sequence goes on from JAOWBW010000058.1 coordinate 912,673, forward strand.
ATTATGAGGTATTGATAAAAATATTTCATTGGAGTTAATTAGTTTAGTTAGTTGTTTACCCATGAATTTTTAGGTGTTATATCATAAAACCATTACGGTATGCTTTTGAATTATGTTGGTATTTTTGGATGATACTTATGAATGTTTAGTTGTATATGAATTGGTAATGGATTATTTTGATTTTTTATTTTATTAGTATATTTTTGTTACTGTAGGTATTGGTAATTATAATGACATAGTAAGTATGATGTTTAGTTTTGATCTGTTAGTTGATTGGTGAAGATCATCACGTTCAGTGTTCCAGTTTCTCATGGGTTATGTTAGTTGCATGGTAGCAAAGTGCACTACATGATTAAATTTACGCCATTGTTACTTGAAGTTGTAACTCCCATAGTGTGGTACATAATTCTTTACGTCAGTTGGTTAGTGCAGTTTTTTAATTTACGGCATTGTTAGTAAATATAAGGTTGAATTTTTCATTCGCTACTACTTCCGTCTCAAAATGAATGTTCAAAATATAATGTATATTTGTTGTTTAATCAATCAAGAGCGAAGTTGATTTTTTTTTTTTAACATTCATTTTAAGAAGGAGGAAGTATTTAAATGTATGAATTGTGTGAAGTTTAGGAAAAAAAATAATTTCAAATATAGTTGAGGAGCAAAATGACTTACTTTAATATCATAATATGATTATGATAGGCAAAGGGTAATATTGGAAAATTAATTATAATACAACATTAAATCATTTCTAACCAAACACCAAATTAAGTAAAGAAGGGATTAAAGCTTTATTATCCTGATCATACCAAACACAAAATTACAACTACATCAAGGATAATTAGTACCAATGATAATAAGGAGGAGATTAATTATCTCCTTACTAATAATACCCTTTATCCTTATCCAACAACCAACTGAGCCTTAAATGGAATTGATGACGTAGAAAGTTGTTGAATATGCATAAAACTACGTCGTTTTGATCATTAGCTTATGTTATATCGTTAATTTCTTTTAATAATTTAGTAGATAATTTGAGTTCGTTTCATCATTTTGATAAATAATTCTTACTTAGATCTCAACAAACAAGATATCCTAAACCTACTATCTCACCACCGTCTACCACATCCACCGGCACATTACCACCAAAAACACAACATGAATAATGACTAATTAAAAAATAGTTTTTAAACAAAGTTATTCTACGTATTTGTTTATCGTTATCCCAACATCGCCACAGCTACAATTATAGATGGCCGCCACCGCCATTTTCATCACCACCGAGAACCAATAACCAAATCCTTGTAAGATTTGAAAAATCAAACTGAACAAATCGATATATTAAGATAAATAAAAAAACTAACACAAATTTGAAAACTTCACGTCTTAAATCTACCTGAAAATTATCATCCAAACATTTAGTATTTGAAATAGATATGATAAGAATAATACTAACGGGTGGGGTTTGGGAGGGCAAGGGATGGATAAAGTGGGCATGATGGTTTGTGTGACTAATTGAAATTGTTGAGGGTTTGAAAGGAGCGTTGATCGAGATGATAGTGTCGGTACCAAAATGGAGTAGATCTTTGAAAGGGAGTGACGACAAATCACATGTGTAGAAGATTGCGGGATGGAGAGGGTTGGGAAAGGAAAGAGATGGTGTCATGCGCTGTGTCTAACTAAAGTCAAGCTATGAAAAATATAATTTTTAAGCTTGATTGTGGTTTAGGTACGGTGTATGAGTTGAAAAACTCTGAGTTTAAACAACATATATCTACTTAATTACCGAGTCACCACCAATGTTAATTAAAGGAAAACACAAGAAAAATCGAAAGAAATATAAGGTTTTGGTAACAAAAATGTCAAACGTATTAAAAACTGGTTGAAATATAATTCACAATAATTTTGAAAGTGTCGTTTAGAGGCGTAAAAGATCTAAGTTTGGGGTCTTCAATCAGTAGCGGTATTGTGAGAGGGTAAGAGATACATTGTCTTCTAATATATGGTGGTTGTAGGTGTAATAGTATGGATTCCACCACCATAAAAGTGGGTGGGGCATTTCAACTTATGAAACAAGATTAATTTTCGTAAATGATTGAAACACCAAAAGGAAGTGGTTCTGGGGTTTTATAACTTAATAACGACCATAAGACCTCACACAATAGGATTTATAAATAGATTGTAATGCAATGACCGGATACACATGGAGAAGGGTAAAAAGAGATGTTTTTGAATATAGAAGAATCGTGGGTTCCTGATCATCAACAAAAACCACACAATTATTGTACTACTCATAATGAAAAAACCACACCGTTGTAAGCTCCATTAAGTGCAAAGTCCACTAATTGACCAAGAACATTAACAATACTTGTCAAAACTCTACGAAATGTTAGTGAAAACATATAACGAAATGAAAGTAGTTAAAAGAAAAACCATCACCCGATCACATGCTTGCATCGGGATCGATATCTACGTATAAAACTGAGTGTTAAATATTTAACATATGTTAGTCATGTGGCACGATCCCTCCTACACTATCTCCTCCCTCACCATCTCTCATGCCTCCCACATCCCTCACACTTCACTTGCTCCCTCACTGCCTGTTCCATTCCTCCCCTTTTTGCGGTTTATCCTCTCCACTCCTTGTAACCTCCTCTCATCTACCCTACACATAGTTCAAACGTAATTTTTTTTTATTTTTTGTTTTGTCTTCAATCTCATAACTTTCACTCCAAACCCAACACCTTATGCTCTGGTCACCTTAATAATGGTGGAATTCTTAACCATGCTCGCCGTTATTACTTTTGAGGTCGAACCCGAATTAAACCCTACCTTCCATAACATGCCCCTCATAACTAGATATGGAAGGTAGGTATTCACCCTCTTTATATAATTGTCAACACATGTGAGGGTAAAACAGCAATTGCACGTACAAATAGATATGTACACGACACATGGTCAATATCCTCAATATTCGTTAGGGAAAGTGTGCTATGTGAGATAACCTAAATATTGAGTACCAAACAGATCTACTATTCAAATTGGCCTATCTATAATGTTATGGTAATCTTCTATTTTTCCATTTTCGTAAACATAGGCTTTATTTGGATGTTTGGTTGTGACGGTGGAGTGGTGGTGGTAGTGATGGTAAACAACTTTGATAAGTTTTTGATATGTTTGAGATGTTGCGCAACTATTGTTGTGAATATGGATTTTATTCATCTTGATCTTAGTGGGGACATTGGTGATGATTGCGACAATGAAGGTGATGGGCGTGGTGAAGATGTGAATTAGTTGAACGGTGGGAGTGTACATTACAATTTTCAAAAGAACCTCAATAAATCTTCCATCAAATGTTTGTTAAAATTCCAACATCCTTTTGTTTTTTATACTGAATTGCAATGAAATGGTAATGACGAGGACTAAATTGCAAACTCTTAAATATTGGGTTACCAATTTGTAACTTACAGATTTTTTTTTTACAACAAGAAAGACGCTAGAGAAAAGGAGAAGCAGCGTGCTTGCCCTTAAATTCACAAACAAAATTCAATCATTTGTGAATGAAATAACCATAATCCTCAATCAATTTCGAATTTACAATCCCAATTAATTCCAGATTTGTGTTTATAACATGTGATTTTGATAAATGAAAACCCTAATTTTACACAATCTTGAAATCAAGCGGAGTTGTCGATGCATGTCAGTGGTCTTACTGTGGATCTCAATTGGTTTCTACAGTTCATCGTCACAGCCTTCATTGTTGCAGTTGGATTACTCTACGTGGTGAAGAATACTGCGTCCAAGTACTTTGCCGTCGACGCCAATTTTGATTCGTCCGACCACCCTGCCGCCGCCGCCGCCGCAGCATCAATGCCGGGAATTATTGCGACTGCCGATACCTGCGTTGTCTGCGGCAAATTGACATCAAAACACTGTGCTGGTTGCAAAATTGCTCGTTACTGGTATCTTTCTTCCTCTAAATTAGTTATAATTTAGTATATCTCACTTTTGCTTCTCTAGACCCTCTCCGTCCCCGATAGATAGTCCCACATTTTTAGTTGCTTTAGTGGTTGATTCGATTGAACTTTGACTAATAATTTACGTTAATGAAAGTCTAAAAATTGTTATTGATAGTAGTATTGATAATGATAGTGTATCAATAACAATTTTTAAATTTTCATTAGGATAATTTTTTCTCCTAAATCTTTTGTTAAAGATCAATCAAATCAACCATTAAAAAGTGGAACAATCATTCCTGAATGGAGGGAGTATTTTCGCAATGTTGCATTCAGGTCATAGATTTCCTGTATGTATGTATCATCTTTTGGAAAAAGCAAAAATCATTCCAAGAAAATTGGCGGTTCACTAGTTATAACTTTGGTTAGTGGGTGGGTTGTACAGTTTGGTAAATTATTGAAGCATATAGGAATTACAATCAAAATTGCAAATTTGTATACAAGTTTATCACACTCAAAAATATAAAAATAAATTAGATTTGTAGCGTACCTTGAGACTAGAAGGAATGAGAGTGGTGCTTCTCGTTGATTTATAGTTCTACCCATACCAGACTTAAGGATGCCTTTCGAGAAGAGTTGAACAACCTAGTGGGTCTTATACAGTTCTACGAACCTAGAAGATTGTTTATTCTGCAAACTTTTCAGCCCTCTCTTTCCATTCACCTATTCTGATCAACCTTTTGTTTTCCCATTCTATATCCTTCTCCAACTTTAAGCAACCTACTTCTCATAGCTCTAACGACTTTTACAGTACAATACCACCACCCACCTGCACCCTGTTAGCATCCATCGGCCTACATGTGCTTCAGGTGCCCACTTGCCTCCATCATGGCAAAATCTTTAGTAGTGCAAGTGTATTTTCCCTATTCTGAAGCATTGAAGTATCATGGCTTTAATGTGTGTCTCGTTTGTGCTTGAATATAACTACTGGTTAATTTAGAATAATCCCTAAGCATTGTGCATTCACGTGATTTTTCATGGGATATGATCACTGCAACAGCTTCATATTTCACAGTAGCTTCATATTCAAAATGTTAACCGTGAACCGGCGGTTCACGGTTAACTATGGGTTACCCTCTGAAAACCGGCGGTTCATAAACCGGCGGTTCATAAACCGGAGGTCAACCGGCGGTTCATGAACCGGCGGGTTATCTGGATATTTACTCTCTTTTTTTTTTTTTTTTTTTTTCTATAAACCGGCTGGAGTTCTGTCTATCTCTGTGGCTTGAATTTAAAAAGGCAACGGTATTATTACCGTTGGGCCTTCACGTTCAGCCAGCCAATCACCCTTGCGCCTGCGACCTTGCCCATTACCCAATGCCCAGTGACTGACTGCCCACTCCTGACTCCACTTCATTTTTTTTTTCAAAAACACTCTCTCTACACTATTAAATGTCTTCCATTAATTATAAAAGGGTAAGGTTGGTTGTCCCCCTCTATGTAATTAAAAAAAAATGAACTAGCCAGCTTCTCCAGCGCCCAGCGGCCCAGTCCAACGGTCCAAGTCTGGGAATTAAAAAAAATTAAAAATGAACGAACCGGATGAACCGTGAACCGCCGGATGAACCGGCGGTTCATGAACCGGAACCGTGAACCGTCTATATACGGTTTATAGCGGGTTATGATTTTTACGAACCGGCGAACCGCCGGTTCATGAACCGGCAAACCGGCGGTTCAATGACCCGGGCATGTCTAGTTGAACATATATAATGAAAATAGAAACAGAAGCATTAAAAATAAAGTGCATACACACACACAAAACAAACAAAGAGGCCTTTATTAATACTCCCTCTGTCATGATAAGATTTTCTCACTTTATTTTTTGATTTGTCCCCAAAAGATTGTCTCGTTGTTAAAAGAGCAGTACTCTTTTGTGCGACAATGGTGTTATAGGTGGAAGCCCGAACAACTAACTGCAAATGTCATAGATTTCGCACGTAATTAAATGGATTCTGTAGTTTCATATCCACCCCTAATAACCTGTGAATCTTAGATTTCGTATTTAGTTAATTTAAATGTCAATCGCAATCACTTGTCCTGTTACTTTGTTATTTTTTAATTTCACTGTTTTTTGAGGTTGGTGCCATTGTTTTATTGATTTTGTTGGATATGCTCTGAGATTTTACCTAAGTTTGGGAGGTTAGAATTATATGCAATTGGTTCAATTAGCAAAAATAAAGGACTAAAATGCAACTGCTAAAATTCCAGTAGTCACTTGACCCCTTTTGCCTATTGTAGTGTCCCTGTGGCTAATACCCCAGATGAGTTGTGTATGTGTGTGGGGGTGATGGAGGCCGTAATGTTTGTTGTGTTGTTTTTGGTTTATGGTTCCTGGTGGTCAGATTAGCTTAAATCTCCTTAACCATCCATTCCACTTTCTATTTTCTAGCTCGGAAGCCTGCCAAAGATCCCACTGGTTTTCCGGACACAAGACAAAGTGTAAGAGTAAGGCGAATTTGCAACAAAACAGAGGCCGAAATTCAGTCGCACTCATTGCTTCCCGTGGGACCTCTAAGATTCTGAATCAGCCAGAAAAGGTGATGGCTCTTTTTCCAATTCCTTTATGGGTGTGCGTGTTTGTGCAAACTTCTGTGCATGTGCATGTGTATTTACTCTGTATCTATTGATGTTCTTTAACCTTCTATGCACTGTTTTCGGCACTTCTATTTCAGATTCTTTTCCCATATAATGAATTCCTGGAACTTTTCAACTGGGAGAAACCAGGCTTCCCTCCTTGTGGGCTTTTGAACTGTGGAAACAGGTTTGTGTTCACAGTTTTTTTTTTTTTTTTTAATTTAAATTTTGGTTGCAATATTGCTCCACTCAGAAATTATTTATTGTTCTTTACAGCTGCTTTGCCAATGTGGTTTTACAATGTCTTGCATACACTAGGCCACTTGTTGCCTACTTGCTGGAGAAAGGCCATCAGAGAGGATGTAAGTGCTCTTCATGTTTATGTTCTGTTTGGGGGGGGGGGGGAGGTATATGTTAATTTCGAGTCACTCAGTCCTATTTTCATGTTTCTTGTTCCTCAGGTAGGAGAGATGATTGGTGCTTCCTATGTGAACTTCAAAACCATGTGGAAAGAGCCAGCCAAAGTAGGCATGCATTTTCTCCAATCAAAATACTGTCGCGGTTACCTAATATTGGTGGAAATCTTGGCTATGGAAAACAGGAGGATGCCCACGAGTTCATGAGGTTGCTATATCTGTATAATTATTTATATGGTGTACTTTCCCTGTTGAATTTGTTTGTGAAATCTTCACTGTTTATTGTTTCTTAAGTGGCTATAACTGATTCAATTTGCTTTCTGTTGATATTCCACAGGTTTGCTATTGATACTATGCAATCTATTTGCCTCGATGAATTTGGTGGAGAGAAAGCCGTTCATCCTAGTGCGCAAGAGACAACTCTTATTCAACATATATTTGGCGGTCAACTCCAATCTCAGGTTTACCATTTTTTGAAGTTTGGTACTAACTCCGTCCCATAATGAGAGTCCCATTTGACTATTCAAACATTTTAACATCCTATTTTCATTTCCATCTCTAACCTTAACTAGGTTTAATTACTACTCCATTACTCTCTCTTCTTCATTGGTTGACTCTCATCCTCTCCTCTCTCGCTCTCCCTCTCCATCCTTGGTAGGCAATTTCGGAAGTTCAACGATTATAACCTAACAATTTCCGAAATGAGGTCTTTCTGGGACAAACAAAAATGGGCAAATGGGAACATCTTTATGGGACAGAGGGAGTATTAGTATATGTGTATCAAAACCAATTTGTGACAACTTGGTTCCGTCCTGAACTTTTTAGGGTTACTTCTCTCGGTTTTGAAAGCAACCTTCTCTATGTTAATGAAAGCTAAACCTGAAGGCTGCGTTTACCTAAACCCTCTGGATATATTTATATTTAATCTTTATTCAACCTATTTCCATATATTCTAGAACAACATATCTGGGATTCTCATTGAGATGTACTTTGACACTCGTTTGATTTTAACATATAAGTTTTAGGACTCATTATAAATGTCTTAACAACTCTTGGTTAGTACTTAGATTTGTCCATCAGTACCCTTTTCTAGATTTTCTTTGTTACATAGAAAGAGTTTATTTATGGACAATGAACAGGAAAATCAATAAATCCTAGTCAACTTTGTTAGGGTATAGTGTTAAACTCGATAATTAATATGCATCGGGTATCCAAGCGGACAAAAAAATTGAGACAGCTGAAAGAGAGAAGTTGGACAATAGCAATACCGTGCAGGTCCTGGAAGTTCAGTACGAGAACGGGTGTTATAGCTCTTTACAACGGTAAACGGCAACTTGGAGCCACAAGAGTTGCTGTTTAGGGTTCAGATGTCTCAAATTATAGTTAATCAGGGACTCTCTGCGGTTTTGTAAGTATGCTTTACTACATTCATTAAATCCCATCATCAAGACCTGTGTTTCCACTCCCCTCAAAATAGTTCCTCACCAATTAAGGCCTAACTCACACTCACCCACATACCCAACCACTTGAACACAAGCATAGGTGCACATCCGACAAAGGTTGGCTCAAACTTGTCTCAGAAAACAGCGCTTAAAGGATTTTTAGAAGGCTGTATTGGAGATTTTATTGGCGAAAATCAGGTTACTCAACTTGGCTTCGAGGGATTAGATTATTTCAGGAGAGGTTCTGGAGTTTATTGGTACTCAAGCTGTGTTAAGAGCACAATTAGGGTTTATGAGTTGTGATTGTTATAGCTTTGAGACACAAATAACAAATTCAGATTATTGTAAGATATGTGGAAATAATCAGAGAAGGTGAGAAATAAAGGATAAACCATGGTATTCCACCTATACTTTGCTGCACATCTAGGGTTCCTCAGTATCACCCTCAATGGAATTGGATCACAGAACTTAGAAAGGAATATGTGTCACCCAATTCACATAATTCAAAGTTTTTATCTGCTGGAATATCTTCTTAGTGATCTCTGAATGAACTGAAAGGATAACAAGCATATATGCCAATCTCGACCTTAAAGTTCAGATTCCTAAACAAAAACTCATTAAAGACAATAAGTCCTAAATTAGACTCAACTAATAACATGAGGTTTATGTAAGACTGGATTACTAAAACATTCTTGATTCAATAAAGTTTTTGAAAATTAATATACTTCTTCCGTCCCAGTCAAAATTACATAAACTTCCTCTTTGGATGTCCCATCTGAAATTGCACTAACCAAAAATGGTGATTTTATGATACTTCTTTCTTCAATGGGCCCACTTGTCATACTCCCAACTACCCCACCTACAATCCATATCCCACTTTTCATACTCACAACACCTACCCCACTACAAATAATATACACTTAACTCCTGTGCTTGGTCCAGATTGTGTAATTTTGAGTTGGATGGAGGGTGTGTGTGTATATATATACTCCCTCCGTCCCACCTCACTTGACACCCATGAGGTGGGCACAATAATTAAGGAGAATGAATAAAATAAGGAAAATGTGTGGTAGAAAATGAAGAGAGAGATTGAGTGGGGTAAATAGTAGTGTTGGTTGAATAAATTGAGTGGTGGAAAATGAATAGAGTGGAATGAGTGGTAGGGTAGAGTGAATATAAAACTATAAAAAATATGCTATTTTGGGAAGTGTCAAGTGAGCTGGGACAACCCAAAATGGAAATAAGTGTCAAGTGAGCTGGGACGGAGGGAGTATATATATATATATATATATATATATTTCACTTTTCATACTCACAACACCTTCCCCACTACCAATATTATACACTCTTAATTACCTTGCTGGTCCAAACTGTGTAATTTTCAGTGGGACGGAGGGAGTATAATATATAAATATATATAGAACTGACCGATCAATTGAATATCTCGACTTATAGAGGTCTACAATAGGCTCAGTCTTGAACTTGAAACTTATGAAGGTTGTTGTACAATTGAATTTACTTTTCCTTGAACCCATTAAGGGACTGCATTACCACTCATCTACATGAAACAGCTAACTAAATGAATGAAGACGTTGTTGAAACTTGAAACACATCTTTCCTTTTCCCTGGGAGTGCCCAGTTTCCTTGAGTTACTCGTCTTTAGGAAAAACATTATTAGAGGTTGATGCCAGCTTATTGAACCTAGTGGAAAGTCGAAGACCTGTGTTTTCAAAGATTTTGGATGACCAAGTGAGCAAATAGGTCACGGATCATTTGGATTTATCCATGTAATGTGGCCCCTGGTAAACAACATGTTTTTCTAATTCCTATTCCTGTTGAGAACATGTCTTGGATTCTTAGAGCTAATGTTGTTTCCATTAATAGTCTTTTGGTAAGAAAACGAGAAAGTTGTTATTGAAGGGTCTGATACATCTTAGGAAGACGATATAGTTCTGTACCGAAGGGAGTTTGTCCGGTTAAGTCTAATGGTGAAGGACTTCTGGTCTTGTTTGTATACATTCTGCTTCTCTGAACCTGGCTATGTGATTCAGTTCTAGTAGAATGATTTTATTTGTTTATGTCGCTCCTTTTTAGTGTGATTTGCTGTCCTTTTGTGTAATTTACACATTACCTGTATATTATCCTCTATTAAAGATGGTCAAACGGAATAGTAACATTTCATTCTAATATTTCATTAAAAAAAATCTTCATTATTCCATTTTAAGCTTTTTCTGATATTGTCTTTCAGGTTATATGCACAGAATGTAATAACGTGTCAGACCAATTTGAAAATATGATGGATTTGACAGTTGAAATTCAAGGGGATGCCTCGTCTCTGGAGGAATGTTTAGATCAATTCACGGATAAAGAGCGGCTTCATGGAGATAATAAGTACAAATGCGATGGGTAATTGCCTTCTTGTCTATTTGAATACCTCATGCGCTGTGCCTATTATACTCCCTCCGTCCCAGAAAGATAGTCCCACTTGATTTCAAATTGTCAACATAAGAGAACTTTGATTAAACATTAATGTCGATAATCATCCTAGTTAAATTCTAACAATTGTTATTGACAAATCACTTATCCTAGCATTGGAATGATTAGATTGCATTAATGTTTGGTCAAAGTTCACTTGTGTTGACCATCAAAAGTCAAATGAGACTATCTTTTTAGGACGTATGTAGTAGTATTTATTATTTCCATGATTAAGATGTTTTCATGTAATTGTTAATCGTTTCTTGTTTTACGATTTTCTGCTTTTTGCCTTCTTCTTTGCACGTACCATGTGCAACTGTGTTTTCCAATGTGAACAATTTGTTCTTATGTCCTGGCTCCTCCATTCCTGTTCTCCTTAGGTCATTTTTTACCTAGTTATCTCAGAGAATCTTACATACTAATGTTTGTATGACGCGAATAAGGATTGAACCCCTGCAACATCCTGCAGCGAGAAGCAGGTCTGTTTGACACTTGTGTTTGAGAAGAACTCCAAGAAGAGTAGAAACTTTCTCTCCACATTATTATTACTTTCCCAAGAAAGCAGAAATAGGGGTGTAATGGACCTTGCCAACCAACACATTATCCAAGAATCAATAAGAACCCTTAGTACCATCTCGAACGTAGTTACTGGCAAGACGCGATTAATAGTAAAATCAGCATCCTTCCCATGCTAATGCAAGTCAGACATTTGTTTGATCTTTTTATGCCATGTCGATAGAGTCTTCACCTACCAAACGCTGTTCCTGTAGACCAGGTTCCAAAGACTAACCCATCATTTTCCATAGGCTTATAAGATACATTATAAGCATTTTTTATCCTTTTTGTTTTTGCTGTTATGACTGCGAGTATCTCCCATAACTCCTTACCTGCCAACTTCAACCTTTTTGAGAGGGCAAAACTGTGGCATTTACTGTCATATGGAAATGTGTCACTTAGCTGTTACAAGTTAACTACCTTTTGTTCTTTGTGTGCCAGTTTCAAAGTCGTATAAACTCGCCTTAATACTGAACTGGCCTACTTGCTGCAGATGCAATGATTATGTGCTGGCATGGAAGCGCCTTACCATCCAACAGGCTCCAAATATTCTTACGATTGCATTAAAAAGGTTTCAGGTTTGTGATACTTTCTTTCATAATTAATATTTTTCTAGGTTCTTCATTTAGCTTTGTTTGTTAATTATAACTTTTCGTCTCAATCATTTCTACTAGGGGTTTTTAGTAGTCAATGTATTTGAGTTGAAGCTGTATATCTTGCATTGTTAACTCATCACCAACGAATGAACACCTCCGAACCCCTACTAAAGCATCGGAGTTGTTTACCTTACCTTTAGCAAATATTTCCTACCTTTGATTCTTAACAAGTGCCCTTAGGGTGCTCATTAGCACGATCATTAATAACTCCTAGTGCTCGTAGAATTAGAGTTATGGTTTGTATTACATATATGCAGCTCAAACAGTATCAGTTTTGAGGCTTTTTGCCGTTGTTTCCTCTGGGCGTGGCTGACTCCTTGTATCAATAGGCGGCTTCTTCCATTAAATTTTTGATCGAATATTTACTCCTCTAAGTTACTCATTTACCATTGTTAGATATTAGAGTAATACAACAGAAGTCACCAGTATCAACTGTTATTCTAATACCATGAGGGATATTATTGAGACTCTGCTCCCCTGGTATTGTTAAAACAGCGCTCATTTAAGGATTATTGTATATGGTTTCTGTGCTACATAGTGCCCCCATGCTTCATTTGCAGTGGGCTTGTGCAAACCCTCGTGTTTGAAGATTTTATAATTAATATGATCATTGGTCATAAGCTGTTTTTTTCCCAATAGATTTGTAAATGGATTTTGGCTTGTTGGTCTATATTGTCGTTCACTTTTCTGGTTTATATCTGCAGACTGGAAGATTTGGCAAACTTAATAAGAGAGTGACTTTTCCGGAGACTTTAGATCTTAGTCCTTACATGAGCGGAGCTGGAGATGGTAATGATGTGTACAAGCTGTATGCAGTTGTTGTCCATGTGGATATGTTAAATGCATCATTCTTTGGCCACTACATCTGCTATACCAAGGACTTCTCTGGAAATTGGTACAGAATTGATGACTGCAAGGTAATATCATTTTTATCTTTGTGTACATATATTCTATATTATATGCATGTGTTCCGTTATATATTAGGTATGCGTGGTATCCTTTCTGTACATAATACTGTTGCATTTGACAAGTCAATGTTTTAATGGACCAAGCTTTACTTGATTGTACCTTATAGAAGTCACTCCATAACTGTTTTTTGGGACAAAGAAAAAGGAAAGGGGAACAGTATGTTTTTTTCCCGTTCGGGGGGGGGGGGGGGGGGGGGGGCAGAGAGTATATATTTCTTGTTCATATGGCGTCAGTTAGTGATTAGGAAAAACTCCCGGTTTCCAACTTCTCATGAATAGTATCTTAAACCTTCTGCTATAAAATTTTGAACTTTGGACTTATAAGTCAATTTGGAGAGCCAATTTCTGATTATGCATGATTGTATTAATGAGGAAGGTCATCATGAGTCTGACAAGTTTGCTGTTTGTACTTGACCCACTCTCACTAATAAACTAAGGCAACCTCACTAATAAACACATATTGGAAATTGGATTCCTTATTATCACAATTTCTCTTGTACTAAATTGATGACAATTTCTCTCAGGTTTGCCCTGTTGAATTGGACGAAGTTCTCTCCCAAGGAGCTTATATGCTTCTGTACAGCAGGTATAAGTTTCTTCTATTTCATTATACTTAGTAAGGGATAATATTAGCACTTAATATTCTTCATTATTCTTGTTTCGATCTGGTATCCATTTTTATTCATCTGGAGTGACAGATTTTTAGCCTCTTGTACTATAAAAGAGCATAAGAAGATCATGATTTGGTTGAAATGAAGCAATGATGAATTATAATAATGAAAGGGGTTTATTTGAAGTTTAGGTTTATACATTTAGTTATCTAAGGTCAGTGGAATATTTGAATGATGATGTCAGGGCAGTGGCGAGGCCAGTTTTTTTTTTTTTTTAAAGCGCGCTTTGCTTAGCAAATAACAATTTTACTTTTCATATAGAAATTTAGAACAAAGGGGGTCAAAATCATATCATAGTACAAATTTTACGTCAAGCAAATGGGATTGATTTTGACTAAATAGTATTTTATTTAATACTCCCTCCGTCCCAGCTCACTTGACACTTATTTCCATTTTGGTCCGTCCCAGCTCACTTGACACTTCCCAAAATAGCCTTCTTTTTATTATTTTATATTCACTCTACCCCACCACTCATTCTCTCTCTTCATTTTCCACCACTCAATTTATTCAACCAACACTACTATTTACCCCCCTCATTCTCTCTCTTCATTTTCTACCACACTTTTTCCTTATTTTATTCTTTTTCCTTGGTTATTGTGCCCACCTCTTGGGTGTCAAGTGAGGTGGGACGGAGGGAGTATACATTTTAAAATTTTAGAGGTAGTGTATGACTTTTTCCAAAAATTGAGGGGGTCAAGTGACCCCCTTCTCCTTCACGTGGCTTTGCAACCGTGTCAGGGTCATGTACATTATAAATTTATGTTTATTTGGAAATGGTTCCTATTTGTGGGAATGCACCGTTCTCGAGATGCGTCGCAATTTTATTTATTATTATTATTATTTTTTTTTTTTTATATGTTCACAAGTAGTATGATCTTGTGTAGTAATATTCATCAATGCCTGTCCCTGCAAGCAACTAAGCTTACAACTCTGTCATGACAGAAATAGATTCAGGCTTCATGTCTAATAGATTTTGTTAGTATTATTTTTGTTATTCTCATTCAATTTGATGTTTTCTCAATGATATACTCCCTCCGTCCCGGAAGAAAGTCACATTTGACTTTTAGTGGTCAAGACAAGTGAACTTTGACCAAACATTAATGTCAATCTAATCATCCCAATGAAATTCTAAAACTGTTATTGATGAATCACTTAAATGTTTTTTGTTCAGGGTTTGTGCCAGACGGTCATGCCTAAATTTCATGGAAGAGCCTCTAAGCAAAGGGCAAAAATTGATGGAAGTATCTCAGGAAGTCTTGCCTATCAAACAAGAAACAGAATTTCAATCTGAAGATGAGTTGTCTTCTGTTTCTGTAGATGTAAGAGAAGTAGATACAGATGCAAGTGCATCAGTTTCAATGGATATAGAGGGCGTTTCAGTAAATTCACCGTCTACTGGTTTCCATTCCGAAAACGGTGTTGCTGAGGGCATTTCTGTAAACTCACTAACTGAGACCAATAACCACACCAGACAGCAAGTGGAAAACAGTAATGGTATTATTCCTGTTTCTACTTCATCACGCGTAAATGATCAAGTAGGCGAAGTTGTTATGACAAATTCTACTAGCAACCAGGAAAACCATGTGGGCCCAAGAGCAAGTTCTTCCGGTGGAGCTAAATTGAAGCCAATTTTTGCACCTGGATTTCTCGGGAAACGCCCACGAAACAGATATGCCACGTCAGATGTGAACGGGTCCTACCAGTCTGGTTTCTCGAGTAATCAAAATGGGGGACGGATTCTTAAAGGTGAGCAAAAACCTAATCTCAAGTACATTTCTTCTTCAAATTCAACAGTGCCAAATGGAAAACAAGAGTCTTGCGGTATGACTGAAATGGTATCTACTCTGGGTAATGCCGTTCCGGATGATGAGATGATTACTGACAATATTATTATTAAGGAGGATTAGAGATTTTTACGGGTAGAAGAAGAAGAAGAAGAAGAAGAAGAAGCTTCAACTCTTGGCGGTCAGCAAATTGGCTAAAAGGATGGGTGCCCGTAAAACATAAGTATATAGGAAAATCTGGGCAGTTGCAAGAAGAAGCTGTTGAAGATAATTTACTCTTCTTGTCCAGGGACTTTATCTACCACCAATGTAAGTAATTAGGCAAGTGTCCTGGAACCATCAAATCTCATTTCCTTATTGAAAAGTCAACACATGAGCATATCAAATTTACTATTACTATTCTTCATACGATTTATTATGATTAACTTCATCTTAAATTTTGATTATTGTAAGAATATTAAGTGAATTGTTAATAACAACCTTTTATTAGTTTACGAGTGCACGTAACTTTTGTAGGGGTGTGGTTAAATTTAGAGGCTTTGACCAATAAGTCCCTAGGCCAAATAAAAACTACCAATAAGGACTGACATTTTGAAAACCTACCAAAAAGTCCTTGAAATTTTTCATGTACCAAAATGCCATTCTTCCTTCCTAGGTCATGCGCGCCCGGGCATAATGAAAGTTTGTTCTTTTTCTCCCACTTTCTCTCTTCCTGTTTCTTTCCTGTTTTTTTTTTCCACCTAAAATTTTAATATGACATATCTCAAAATCTATAAACTGAAAAAATGATCCGAAACCATTGTTTTAATCGTGTCGCCAATATGAATCAAACAAGTACACTCAACACATAATTCAAATTTTATAAATAAAAAAATCATTTTTCACTTGTAAAAATTTGAAAAAAAAATCATTTTTAATTTCACAATTTAAAAAAATAAACTTTCCACTTTTCACATGTAAAATCATTTTTCAACTGATTTCTCAGTTGTGTGATTTCACAGTTGTGTCATTTTTTCATTTTTCATTTTTAAAAACTGATAAATTCATCTCTCAATTTTTCACAATCATTATAATAACTGAGACATGCATTTCACAGTTGTTCACACATGAATTTGAATATAATAACTGAGACATTCATTTAACAGTTATTCATAATTGAATAAAAACTGACAAAATCACATCTCATTTTTCCCAATTGATGACTCAATTTATCAGTTTAATTGTATAATAAATGAGACATTCATTTCTCAGTTATTCACATATGAATTTGAGTACAAGAACTGGTACATTCATTTCTCAGTTATGAATTTTTCTCTGTTGGTGATGTAATAATAAATGAGATATTCATTTTTCAGTTATTCACACACGAGTTTAATATAAGAATTGGTAAATTTATTTCTCAGTTGTTAACGCATGAGTTGAGTGTAACAACTAAGAAATTCATCGCACAGTTTTTACAAATGATACTCATTTTCAGAACTATGTGTTGTCAGATGCTCTTTAAACAATTGTGAAATAAATTTATCTCATTTTTTTTATTAAAAATGGGTAATTGTCCAATTGTGAAGAATTAATACTCCTAACAAAAAAAAAAAAAAAAAAAGAACAGATGTGAGGTTGTAGTGTTAAATATATAATAGTCTAATAATAGAACAAGTAAGAAGCTAGACATAGTGGTTAGGAGTCTTGAGCAAGACTAAGAAGTCTTGGGTTCAAACTCTCCCAAGAGCAAATAATTTTTATTTAAAATACTTGGGGTTGCAGATAGTTGTGGGTGAGGTCCGGCGGCAGGGGTCGGAGGTCCGGTGGTGGTGGTGGCGGCCGGCAGTGGTCACCGGCGGTGGTGGTGGTGCCCTGCAATTGTCACCGGCGGTCGGGGCGGCGGCGGCGGTTCCCGGCGGTTGTCACCGTCGGTGGTGGTGGTTGGCGGCGGTCAGCGGCGGCGGGCGGTGGTGGTCAAATGTAAATGTGGCAGTCAAAATGGTCAAAGGTTAGAGGTGTAGGATGATTTAATTTGGGCTGGGGGTATTTTTGCCATTTAAAAGGTACGAGAGATTTATTGGTAAAATTGATTTGAACCTAAGGACCCTAAGGTAGAATTTGAAATGTTGTGTTTTTATTGGTAAATACCACATTCCCCCAGGGACTTATTGGTAAAAATCCCTTAAATGTACATCAGTTTGATCACAAAAATTGAAGTACGATGGCATCACATAGTTGGTTGTGGTGGTGAAAATATTGGCGAGGTGGGAGCGGTAACAGTGGTGTGGTGGAAGTGTAGGTGGTAGCGATTAGCGAGGTGGGAGTGGTAGCAGTGGTGGTGGGAGTGTAGATGGTAGCAGTGGTAGTGATGGGGGGAGGGTGGTGGTGGTGGTAGGTGTTGCCGCGACATTGACTTGATTTTAGGTCTTTGAGTTGAGGAGGATCCACAACATATAAATTAATTTTAGGTCAACCGATTGATGATTTTTTAGTTGAGTGGATATATAAATTAATCTCAGTCACAAAGAAAAAGAAAGTGACGTAAATAGTTCTCAAGCTCATGTATGTTTATATTAGAACTATCAACTTAAATTGAAGTTATTGAATTATTCTTTTTGGTCTTCAAAATAGTGGTTTATTGGTAAAATTAAGTCTCATATTCGTCGGTGAGTGTTAGAGTTCGATCTCTATCATCGCCTCCTCACGTGGACATTGCCAAAAATAAAAATAAAATGTCATTTTCTCTTTTCAGCCATCTCATGCTTTTTATATGTGAATTTATTTGTCATTAGTGGTAGATAAAAACACAAATTCGGAGCTCAATCTTCTTGACCCCCCAAATCAGGGCGTCATCAAACATGAGCATTTTAAATAAAAATTGCAATGAATTATAACTACACGTTTTACTATTGAAATCGCTAGTATACGTGCTAAAATTGAAAAGTTTACCATATACTCCATCCGTCCCACTAGAAGTGAGATTTCTTTCCTTTTTGGGCCGTCCCACTTAAAGTGAGACTACCTAAAATGGAAATGTTTTAATATACTTATATTCATCATTCCCCACTATTTAACCCCACTCATTCTCTCTCTTCATTTTCCACCACTCATTTTATTCAACCAACACCACTATTTACCCCACTCATTCTCTCTCTTCATTTTCTACCACATATATATCACTTTATCTTAAATATCGTGCCCACTCCTCTAGTCTCACTCTCAATGGGACGGAGGGAGTATTAATCTACGGTTATTATATTAAAATTAATTCAATCCCTAAAAATACTTTTTTTTCCTGATGTAAAAAAAAACCATTTTTTTTATAAAATTTACTCAACTTTTTTATAATTTACATAAATTATGGATGGTTTAAGGAAAAAAACAATTCACGGCATCCGGTGCTCGGCACGAGGCTACGTGCCTAATACTTACAGTTATAGCAAGTCAATTATTCAGCAAATTGCAATTTA
The DNA here is from genome assembly GCA_026119855.1 of Campanula takesimana. Classification (NCBI taxonomy): domain Eukaryota; kingdom Viridiplantae; phylum Streptophyta; class Magnoliopsida; order Asterales; family Campanulaceae; genus Campanula; species Campanula takesimana. The sequence goes on from JAOWBW010000058.1 coordinate 931,679, forward strand.
GCTACCTGAGTTTCCCATCATGTTTCAATTGATTATTCAATTTGTGTTTGTTACAATTTGGTTACTGAATGTGTCTTTTTGTTGCAATTAGGTGTAATTTTGGATGAACCGTTCAAAAACTAACGAAAATTGATGAAAAACATAACAAGCTTCTTATAAAATTGCAATGAATCAACCCTATAGTTTAAATTATCCCATTACACCCCCTAGCTATTAACGAATGTTAAAAACCACTAAAATAATTTGGCATTAATCTAATCCACACTAGTTTTCTTCCTCATCCAAAATATTTCGGACTAACTTCATCAAATTTCCCAGTTTAAATAATGATAGTATTTAAGTTTGAAAAACAAATCCTAAATTAAAATCCAAAAGGGTTTAAAATTAAAACTTTAATTGATAATCATCCCATGGAAAAAAAAAAGAAAGGAAAAACCCAGCATACAACCAGCAATACCAGCACCAACCACCAGACCTACCACCAGCAGCTACCACCATCACCATCAATCTCCTTGTACACCAGTCTCACTACCACCATTAACTTTCATCTCTGCAAGTCTCAACACCACTATTAACCTCCATCTATGTCAAATAGTCTCAACACAACATCAACCTCCAACTCCAAAATCTTCAAACCCCAATCAAACACAAATATCACTTAAATTTTCAAATATCAGAATCAGACTCACACACCCGCCATGCTTAAAAAATCCATATTTGAAACCGATATATGACTTTAAAACAAGATTAAAACCAAGGCACGTTCACAATCATACTTACGCACGCATCAAGAAATTAAACACAAAAATCTCATCAGACCTGAAATTTAAAATAAAATAAAATTTGGTTACAGATTCAAAAGCGACGGTTCACCGTAAGGTTGAAGAAGGAGAAGAGAAAAATCTGAAAATTTTCAAATCAAAACATGAACGTCGTCGGAGAATAAGGTACGACGGTGGTTTCAATAGGGAAAGGGGAACGGAAAATGAGCAGTGGGTGGGAGATGGGGCTTGGCCGGTGGAAGCCATGCTTGCATTTCACCGAACACGCCTTTCCGAAGGACAAGATTGCTGTTGCAGAAGAGTGTAGGACGGTACCGGAGAGGAAGCACGTGAGGCTGACCGGTGAGTGATGATTGGGCGGGGTTAGGGGAAGGGGTGACGGCGCCGGAGGGGAAGGGGATAGGGAGGGCTCCATTCTGGAACGAGGGAGGCGCTAATGCGTGTGAGGAGGTGGGGGGCGCTGCTAAGGCGTTGGAAGAAGGATATGATAGTTAGGAATTAATTTGACATTTCAAGTCCTTCTTATTCATTAAAAATAATTTTAAACATTTAAATTTATATGTTTTCATTTTATCCCCTAAACTTTTAAATTTCCTATTTATGGTTTTATATAAAATGTTAAAAAAGCTTAAGGATGAAATAGGTACTTAACTCGATATAATTTTTATCTCAAAGATCTAGCTCGGGGGTGAATGTAGTGGGATAATTTAAACTGTAGGGGTGATTATTGCAATTTTGAAAGTGGCTTGTTACGATTTTCATCCATTGTCGTTAGTTTTTTTAACGATTCGTTCAAAATTACACCTTTATTTTTACAAAAAAACTTTGAAACGTGACGACAAACTCAGGTAACTAAATTGCAATTTACCCGTCAATTATTTGAGTCAAATTTCTACAATTTGAAATCAACTCTCTCTCTTACTCAGCCTCGCTTCAAAGAGTCGGCATTTTTAGGGTTTTTCAACTTTTCTGCTCTTCCGTCCTTCGTTCGGCCTCTTCGTCTGTATGCATATTCTATACTCCTATTTTCCACTTTCTTTTTCTATGCCAGATCTGTTCCCCCCCCCGTATTCCTATGTTTAATCATTTTTCCTCATCGTTGTTAGGGTTTTGTTTCTTAAGTTTTTTTTTTTTTTTTAAATTGTCATTATGATGTTGATTTAGAGCTTCGTTCCGTACATGATTACTTGCTAACACTATAATAGCGTATTTAGCTTGATTTGTTTTTTTTTTTTCTGGGCAAATTTTTCTAATTTTGTATCGTATGCTCTATTAATTAGAAGAATATCATATACCAACTTTGTTCAAAATGAATATCTATTTTCAAAAAATTGTAACAAAAAATTGTCCCATTTTTTTTTTTTTTGAAATATTCATTACTCCCTCCGTCGTACACCAATGGGCACTTTTGGTCAATCATACTTAAACATTGACTAACATTTTATGCTAAATAATTTATCTCCATAAAAAAGTAAAATAGTTATTGATAATGTTTCTATTACTAATTTAGTAACCTTTTTAAATTTTTTATGGAGATTAATAATTTAGTATAAAATGTTAGTCAAAGTTCAAGTTGGTCTGACCAAAAGTGCCTCTTGGTATGAGACAGAGGGAGTATATATTTGCAAGGCAATGGATAGCAAGAATATTTATGTAAGTTTTATAACATTAAACATTTTCTGGATGTCCCTTAAATGAAAAATAGACATTATTTTGGGTCGGAGGTTAATTCATACATAAAATTGTCAACGAACTTGATTGCTTGACCAGTTATTGCATTATTGCTGTCTAGCAAGCTCCACATAACTTTTGTAGTTTCTGATGTGCTGATGATAGGTGATTGTGATATATTCAAGATGTCTCGTGTTTATGTGGGAAATTTGGACCCACGAGTCAGTGAGAGAGAACTCGAAGACGAATTCCGTACATTTGGCGTAATCCGAAGGTAAATGGCTAAGCTAATGTATGGATATTTTTTGTGCATAGTTAACTTTAAGGGTAATTCAGAGGTAAATGAATAGTTTATTCAATTGATTACTTATGTGCACAAATTTTGATGTTTGACTTGCAGCACTGTAAGGATTTTTAAATTGAGTTGGACTCTGTTTTCATTAAAAAAAAAATTCCATCAATAATACTCCCTCTGTCTCAAAATGATCTTCACATGACTATTCAAACTTTTTAAGGGTATGAACACTTGCTTCACTAGCCATGTTTTGCTTATGCGCATGTAAACCTAAATTGTAGAAACGAGAAGAAATTTTTGGGACCATGAAAAATGGCAAACGAGAAGATAATTTTGGGACATGGGGAGTAGTAGATAATACTCAGGAAGCACCGCTTTCCTTGTGCTGGAACTATCGCTGACTGAAAGTCTGCAAAAGTTCAAGCTTTAGATTTCTTTGTACACTTTCCCTCTTTACGTTGTGTGAAGATTTTAATCATCTTATTAAATATATAGATTTTAATGTCAGTACAGTATTCATGGACAGGCATGAGGCAACCCTTCCCTGCCCTGCTTGTGCAACTTGTCTTCTTACAATTTTCTCATTCATCACAGAAAAAAGCATTGAAAGAAGTAAAAGGACAATCCTATCCCTTATTGTATTGCTTCGAAATGTCATGGCTTTCTTCTCGTCCATAAACACCCGAAAACAAGAAAAACAAAATTCGAAGCGAGAGAAATTTGCTGCATGCTTTGCCTCTTTTGAAGATTCTAAGGGTAAACCTAGCCTTTCCACTAAGTATGAAGAGCATGCACCCAAGGTTGCAAGTGACTGGTTAATGTAGAAAATGGTATACATTATAGTTTCTTTGGGCTTACACATGGGTAAGACCACATTTTTAAGACAAACTTATGAGCCTGTGACATGTATTTAGAACTTCTAGCTCTTGTAGGTGGTAAGTTATAAACTTTCTTTGCTGCGACTGTGAAGTTTGATGTATGTGATGAGAACACTTCATGTGGTTGCTTTTGGTTGATTAGTTTTCTTTAGTTTGACTTTTGGTTAAAATTTTCTGTTGGGGACCCTTCAGTACTCTTCCTCACCTCAATCATGTCAAAAGACCAAGTGTGTCAAAACTCTTTTGCTATTGATTCTGGCATTGGTCCTCTGCTAGTCAATATATGAAGAACAAGAGGATGCATGTATCATTAGAAAAATTGCTCAAATTGTCAGTTTTAAGAGGGTATATTATCAAAATATGAAGGTGGTACTGAAATTGTAAAAATGAAGTTGGGATTGTGGACCTTAAAAGGGCAATCTGGTGCTACAAGAGCTCTATCCGAGGGATAAAAGGAAGGATTGGTCCCACATAAATGTAAACATCCATCACTTCCGTTTAAATGCAAAAGGCTGCTACAAGGGCAATCTGATTTATGATTATTGAGAGCCACTGATGTCGGTAATCTCTCTAAAAACTTTTTGTAGATACATAATATGCTGTTTAAGTAAGGATTCACAGTAATTTTTGCCAGAAAGAGATTTTGAAGCTTAAATGTCGATGCATTATTCATCATGGTTGAGAGGACATGTAATGAATTATTTTTTACTATATTTGTGGCTTACTGTGAGAAGGATCATCGATTTTTATCTTTAATTTTCAAGAGTCTCGTTTATAAAGTGTAGTTCTATTTACAGAACATTCTGGCCAGTATTCCTTATTTTTTTGTAGAGTAGAAACCGTCACTGAATGCTAGCTTGCTATACATTCAACGACTTGGTGCAATTTACATATAAATTTTCTGATTTTGCGCAGTGTTTGGGTTGCAAGAAGACCTCCTGGCTATGCTTTTGTTGATTTTGATGACCAGAGAGATGCAAAGGACGCAATCCGTGAACTGGATGGTATGCATATAAATTCTTTCCCTCATGATGTATAATTTTGTTTCTAATACACGTTTCCGTATATTGTTTATACAAGTTTCTTGAATTTCTTGAACTACTTTACTCTTTGCTTAATTCAATTCGTGAACTGGATGGTATGCCGCTAAATTTAAGATTCACGATCCTCTTCTTAACCAAGAATCTGATGTTTTTACTTATTTCCTCTTTGTGATGCAAACATTTTTTATTTACTTATTCCATCACACCTTCTTACCTACATTTTAGTTTAACAAAAGTCATATAGGAGAGGGTAAAGATTGTATGGATTTCGTTCAGAGCTATGTTTTTGGTCAACAGTTATTCATGAATACTGTCCTTAAATATGGTCCCATATTCCTTTCTTGATATTGTGGTAGTACCTATTACTGTTTTGAGTAATTAGCTCTACTCCCTCCGTCGTTGAATAAATGTCCAAATTTCATTTTAAGGGACATTCTGAAAATCTCTACTTTTTATACAATTTAATGGCAAAAAATCATAAATATTCTTGTAATCCACTTTCCAAACATTTAGGTTTGCAAGTATAAAGAGACTAGTGAAAACAAATTGGTAAAAAAACATTTAGGGACATTTTCCCAAAAAAGTCGTTCATTCTGGGACAAAAATTTCTTGAAAATGACATATCTTTTAGGGACAGAGGTAGCATTTATTTACTTATTTGGTCATGACGTGTTATGTGTTTGTTTGTAATAAAGGTAAAGGTTGCAGTCTTATAGGAACTGTTAGGGATAAGATGGGTTTCATTTATAGCTTGATTCTGTCTATATGATTATTCTTGGAACAGGTAAAAATGGGTGGAGAGTTGAGCTCTCTCATAATTCTAGAGGAGGAGCAGGAGGAGAAAGAGGAGGTGGGCGGGGAGGAGGAGGTCGTGGGCGCTCTGGTGGCTCAGATTTGAAGTGCTACGAGTGCGGGGAGTCTGGCCATTTTGCTCGTGAGTGCCGGAATCGTGGTGCTAATACTGGAAGACGTCGCAGTCGCAGCCCCCCTAGATACCGTAGGAGTCCAAGCTATGGTCGAAGGTTAGTTTTCTCAAGTACAAGAAGTAATTTTCTGCTTGCATATGTTCTTTTTTATCCGTAATCCTCCTTTATATTGGAGGGGGAGGGGTGTTTCTCTGTATTTCAATTTTGTCCCCAATTAAGGACTATATGATAGCTTCTAGTTGCTAATTGAGGAGGGAATAGTAGGGGATAATTGTTGAGTATGAAAGTGAGGTGTGAGAGAGATAGTTGGGTAGGGAATAGTAGTCGAGAGTTATTGTGAGTATGATAAGTCGGTCCCCTCGAATAAAGAAATATACTCCCTTCATCCCACCTCACTTGAGACCCAAGAAGTGGGCACAAGAATTAAGGAAAAGTAATTTATGTGGTAGAAAATGATGAGAGAGAATGAGTGGGGTAAATATTAGTGTTGGTTGAATACATTGAGTTGTGGAAAAGGAAGAGAGAGAATGAGTGGTGGGGTAGATTGAATATAAAATTATAAAAAGATGGCTGGGGGAGTCTTAAGTGATCTGGGACGGATCAAAGTGGAAATAAGACTCAAGTGAGGTGGGAAGGAGGGAGTATATACTCCCTCCGTCCCATTTTAAGAGTCAAAATTGGGAGGGTTCAAGAATTAAGGAAAAGGTGATGTGTTGTGAGTGTTGATAGTTGGGTAGGAGAGAGAAAGTGGGGTAGATAATTGTTGTGAGTATGACATGTAGGACCCACTTTCCATTTTAGGATTTGACTCTTAAAATTGGACGCCCTTTAAGGAAATTTTTGACTCTTAAAATGGGACAGAGGGAGTATATATATAAAGTTTCTATTTTGGGAAACTGGGTCTTACCAACGGGACGCCCAAAACGGACGTATTTGCACGTTGTTATGGGATGGATGGAGTATTAAGAAGCTGTAGGGTTATTTACTAAATAGAAAACCAAGGAGGGAACGTGAATACCACTTAGCTCCTGTGTGTGTGTATCGTGCATTTATCTTATTTTATGAACTATTTATGTGTATATATCAGCTGTCATTTTTTTTTTCATGTTTGAGAAATATTAAGCACGTCATCACAATGCTTCATTACCTTCCTGTTTTTGAAGCAGGAGTTACAGCCCTCGTGGCCGTTCCCCAAAGCGTACCAGTTTGTCACCACGTGGTCGCAGCTATAGTAGATCACCTCCGTATCGTGGACGCGAGGAGGTTCCTTATGCAAATGGGTAAACACTTTTCAGGGAGTTTGTTCGGAATGCATTCTTCATCTTTATTAAATTGACCATCAATAATATTGCATGCTTATACGTAATTCAACTGTGCCTAGATGATTCTTGTTTGCATTAAAGCCTTTAATCCTGGGTAGTTGAAATTTTAGTTTTATGATATCAGTGAATTTACCATGTGTCTTTATCCTTCTATTTGTAGGTTTATTACTCCGTGTCCCATAAGAACATAGGTACATTAGGTTTTGGTCCGTCTCAAGAAAAGGTTTTATTAGTTAAGCCATACATTCTCATTCTTTTCTGAGTAGTTTAGGCCATCTTATAAGCATTACATGTCGGCGTAGTTGTTAAGGCGCAATGTGAGAGGAGGGTGAGAGCCGAGAGATACTTGAGGTGACCGAAAGAGAGGGCAAGAAAAATGGCACTACAAGGAAAAAAAGAAGATATATAATGTTAGTTCACACTAATATACACCCCCGTCCCGAAATCAATGTTTTATTTCTTATTTAATAGACATTCTGGAAAAATAAAGTGACTGTAGTAGCAAGATGCATTAATATAATCTCTGCCTCCCAAAATGGATGTCGCATTTGACTTACCAATGATTTTAAGGAATGTGCTTTACTTGTTTGTATATGGCTTGTACCGTAGTAAAATTCACTAAGATTGTTTATTTGTTAGAAACGCGACATTTATTTTAGGTTGTAAGATATTTTGTTTCCAATATCAAATTTCAAGGTCCTAAAATTTTAAACTAGAAATAAATAGTCCTGCAATAAGAAACAGATAGAAAACCAAATGTACAAGTGACAACAAAGTCATGTTAAGTAAAATCAAAAGTGTACAAAGTTTTAGACAAGTGGCATTTTAAGCTATGGCCTAAAATACAAGAAAATGGGGCATACTTGCAAAAAAAAAAAGAAGGTGAAATTGCAAGATTATAGCAACAACGTAGAGGAGTTGTGTAGAAATGGGGCCCGGGTCTTGCCTCCAGCAATGGCGCAGTCCTCTCTCTCCCCCTCTCTCCTCTGGTGTCAGTGAAGTGCATATTTTGACAGAAACAAAGTCGAGTGATACTGATATAAATACTGGATATCACTACTTTTATTTAACTATCGAAGCAGCCCAGTCTCTCAGTTAAGTCATTAGGCTATAAAATTTGGAAGAGACCATGGGCATACACCTAAAGAGACGCTAAAGACAACTTTTTTCCACACAAGATGGTTTGGTAATTGATGATTTTAAAAGATTCTTACGTTCCTCTCCATCCAAATGCACCAACAAACTGCAAACACCCCACAAGCCCACAAACATCTCGCATCTTCTCCTTTACCAAATCATGTGAATCTAATCTCAAGAAGAGAAGATATAGAATATGGGCATACCTACACTTCTCCCATCCACCATAAACAAACGGTCCCTTAGATACCGAGTTAAGCCACATTGAAGAACGAGATGACCACGTGTCTCATTCTTCCTACAATTCACACACCAATTTGGCGAAACACATTTAGTAGGCCTGAAACACATTTAGTAGGCCTGCGAATGTGCAATTTATCATTTGTATCGTGTTTATTAAGCACTAAAATCCACATAAATGCCCGATTTTTAAAAGGAGCTTTAGACTTCTACACGTACCATGAAAGAGGAAAAAAAGACGGATTAGGGCTTCGAAACGCATTGTGTGTGTGTGTCACATTAAGCATTTGATTAATTTGAAGTTGGTACTATAAAAAGTTAACATTAAGGTGGTGGTTTATAATGAGATAAAGGAAGAGGGAAGGGTAGCTAATACACACACACACACACGCACACATGCATGTGTGTGTTCATTATGGGATATCAATGCTCAAGTGAATGCAAAAGTTAATAAAGGGGACGTGTGGGCTTTTTGTGTGATATTTTTAGGCTTTTTTAGGTTTCATGAGCCAAGTTAAAAAAGGGTTTTATATACTGGTTTTAGGGGGGTTCAATGAACTGATTTAGATCTGATGATTGAGGTTGGAAGATGAGAGGATTTCCTGTCTAATTTCAGATTTAATTACTGGCTAATCTTCCAAATTGTTAGAATCCAACTAATTTGCCACGGGGTTCCTTTTATTTTGGATTTCTACGCATAAATCAGCCTTGGTGGTTAAAGGAAAGAGTTAGATATGTACGGATGAGTCGGTGGATGTTCAATTCGAGGCTAAACCGAGTTACTCGCGAGCTAACTCGGTTCAACTCGGTTAAGAAAGCGAGTATGTAAATACAGCCGAGCTCGACTCGTTCCTGAGTTACGGTCCGAGTCGAGTCACAATATCCGAGTCAAAGCCGAGCCGAGCCGAGTTGCGGGCAACTCACTCGAGATTACAACTCTACACACAGCTAATGAACAAACTTTGGGATTACTGATTGGACCTAAAAGATAAACAATTAAGACACCAAGGAAAGATATACTAAAACTACAAAATTTTGAAACTGCGCATTTAAAAAAATACAACAAACATGAGTTTGCTTTCATCACCACGTTTTGGGCTTCTTTTATCTGCTTTATATTTTTCCAAGTAGGCTCCTATCGCTGAGCAAGATTTGGTTTTTAAACTAATTTTGTTTGTGAAAAAAATAAGATGAGGCCATTGCATGTGATACAACTAGATACAACAGGTTTCCTCGGTAAGAGTAAGACCACTTGCGCTTTCACAACAATGCATCCCATCACAAAATGTACCATGAGACTTGCTTTCTTTACAACTTCTGAACTTCAGATCACTTGTCTCCTACTCTCTCCGTCCCAAAAAGATAGTCTGATTTGATTTTTGATGGTCAACATAAATGAAATATGAGATTTACTTTCTTAACTTCTGAACTACAGATCACTTATCTCCTACCCTCTACGTCCCAAAAAGATAGTCTGATTTTGTTTTTGATGGTTAACATAAGTGAAATATGAACAATATTAATGCCTAAGTTTATAGTTATACTAACTTTTTGTTTGCTGACCCTTGTGTAGAAATGGTCTTAGGGACCGCCGCCGTAGCCGGAGCTGAGTACTGGAGAAGTTGACCATTGAATCGCTCGATTTGACTTTATGTTCACTGTGCTCCGACTACTTCATTTCAACTTATTGTTTATGTAAGCTGACGCCTGAGAGCTATATCACTCATGAATTCGGTTAAGTTTCTTATCTTTCTCGAGAGATATATTTGTTTTATTTTCTATTTTTTTTTTAAATTTCCGCTTTCTACTTAAAAAACAGATTTTCAGGTATAATAGTATAATTAATTAGAACAATGCTAAATATTTATGCTTTTGTTTTTTTGTGTCGAGGTTTCTTCATGGTTCCTCCGCCTCATTGGTTTTCTGCTTCTACATTCTCGCCCCACCTTACTCTGGGACTTCAATTTGAATGATTGTGGGTCCCAACTGGGTCGTGGTTGAATCTCCTTGGCTGTGATGCGCTCTCGCCCAAAATAAATTTAAGTGGCATTTCATTTTATTAACTTGTATCGATTGAGAAGCCGCTTCAATCACTTCTGCAGGTACTAATCTGTTGTTTTCAGAAGCCGCAAAGGTATTTATGTTTTCAAACTAATGAGGAATCTTTTGGTCGGGGTCAATTTTCATCAGTACATTTGTATGCAATTAGAAAATCATTTTTTGGAAAAATTGAGAAAAAGAAAAAAAAAAAAAAAAAGAGACTTATACGTAGGAGGGTATTATGGATTTAGTTAAATCAGTTAATTATATTTGCATCCAACACATCCAACTATCATTTTGTTACGTTTATCATCACTTTCAGTACGCATTAAATTTTTTTTTCTCGTTAAAATGTCATGTGATTGAATTTGTTATCTTAGGGCTTGCAATTTGAAAATCTTCCTCTGTATCATCCAAAAAATTGGATACATTTCTAAATTGTTAAAATGTCATGTGATTTTCCTTTTACATACTCCATCCGTCCCAGCACAAGTAGGACTAGAGGAATGGGCACAATAATTAAGAGAGAATAGTGAATGTGGTAGAAAATGAAGAGAGAGAATGGGTGGGGTTGGTTGAATATAAATATATTAAAACATTTCTATTTTGGGCAGTCTCAATTGTTATGGGACGGCCTAAAAGGGAAAAAAAGAAGTCCTACTTGTGCTGGGAGGGAGTATTTTCTATTTATTTTTTTCCATATTCTTTTTGGAGTGTTTGGAGCTCCTTGGGGTTCATTACAAAAGGGGACTCATTGTAAATGTGTAATCACTGTAACATTGCTGGACAATTGTAGTTTGGGATCCTATTTTAGGGGTGAGTTTGACCTAGCCATGGTTATTTGAAGTGGTTTTTCAAAAGTGATGCTAATAAAAGTGATTATATATATATATATATATATATATATATATATATATATATTAGTCAATATGTTTTCTTAAGCCTTTCTCACTCCCACATCATCGTACCACTTTTAAACTTTTTTCCACTTTTTACCTTCAGTACATTACTTAGGTCTCCGTCTCACATATCCAATCCCGGTGGTTCTTTTCATGATACTTCCTCAGTCCTATTTTAAGAGTCGAGAAAACTTTTTGAGTTCAAAAATTAAAAAAAAATGTTTTTATCGTAGAATATAAAAAGTGGGGGCAGAGTGTTGTGAGTATAGAAAGTGAGTAATGGAGAGAGGTGGGGGGTAGGAAGTAGTTAGTGGATAGTTGTTGTGTTGTATGACATGTAGGGCTCACTTAATAAATAAAGAATTGTATAAAAACTTTCAGTTTTGGATTTTGACTCTTAAGTTGAGACGCTTATATTTTTTTTTTTTTTTTTAACTCTTAATGAGACGGAGGGAGTATATTATTCCCTTTCATCTATGGATGCATCATCTTTTATCTCAAAGTTCAAATATTTTAGTCAATAGTACTATGGATAATGATATGTATAGTGAAAACTCAAAGGGAAAACTCATAGTGAAACACTTTAAACCGTTAGATGAGTTTTTATTAGTGGGGCTCACAAACACTGTAATCCGTTGGATTGTAATAAATGTTTGTGAGCCCCACTAATAAAAACTCATCCAACGGTTTAAAGTGTTTCACTATGAGTTTTCCCTTTGAGTTTTTCCTATGTGTATCATTGTCCTAGTACTATTAACTTATTGGCAGTTTTAGGATTCAAAACGAGAAATCAAAGAACTTGAGAGAGAAATCAATAGAACTTCGAGGCGACATAAATTAATAAACTACCACACTATGGCCTTAACAAATTCATGACCATTTTAGGGAAAGCAAATAAAATCACTAAGTTCCTTAACAAATAAACAAATTAGAACTTAGCGATGGGCCAATCAAGTTTATGGATAATACCGTTTCAAATGATCAACGCTACATGCGTTTTTGACCTCTTTGCCGTCCTTTTCCTTGAGTCGGTAGGTACCTTCCCGCACTATTCGGTCCACTTGAAACGGTCCCTCCCATTTGGGGTCTAACTTCGAGTATCCTGGCTTTGGGATGCCGCCAAAAATTAAAGACTTATTTATTTAAATGCCCATCGTATCGAGCTTGGCCCATAAGTATTTATGAGTTTGATAAATCAGGCCCGTTAATAAATAATATGGCGAGAAAGCTCTACAACTAGCCCAATATGAGGCCCACTTGAGGTATTCTCCGGCATAGAAAATATGAGCGGCTTGGTAACGGCTTGTATGTCGCACATAATCAGTATGATATTTTTATTTACGTAACACCTTGTGTGAAGTGGTCCCCACAATATCCGATCAATAATAACAGAATGTGTCAGAAATTAACGTCCCTGCATGGAAAAGCGTGAGAACCAATAAGAGAAAGACAGGTGGAAATATTCACAAGCGTCACATGGGAAGGTCATGCGCAAGGCACGTGACGGGAAGCACGCGTGGTGCACCTGACATCAATGCATATAAGGGAGCCTTCGCTCATTTTGACAGGTATGTTGGAGTACGCACACAGAGTACACTTTTCTATTCTGTACATAGAGATTGTTTCGTGAACTGATTCTCACGCCGGAGGGGCTTCTGCCGGATAGCCCCCGGCGCAGTTTACGTTTGTCTCTTGTGTGCAGGTCCCAATCAAAGAAAAGACCGATTTCCTTCAGCTAGACTCAAATTCCGTTGCTATTCGGATATCTCCATTTTTTCCGGTAGCATCAGTGGACACGACAATCTTCGATGATATCTTTTAATGATGTTCTTTAAGATTTCAATCAACTCCCGTCCACAGTTTAACGTTCCATCCTCATGGAGAAATCCAAACGGGATGTTATATTGGCGACCAAATTGCGAAAAATGAAGCGGGATGTTATGTTGTCGACCAAATTGCTAAAAATGAAACGTAACTTTTCAAAATTGTGGAAAAGCATTGGACTAAACCGTTTTTTTTTTTTTTTTTTTTTTTTTTAAAACTAAAACTCCTTTTAAATATTAGTTTTAAAATGGAGTTCAAATAAAAAGTCGTTTCGAATGAATTACTCGTAACATAAATGTTATATTCCCTTCCACACTAACCCAAGACTCAAATGTTCCAAATTCGCCGCCAAATGCCACCAACGCTCGACAAGCCCAAACAACGTCCTCTTTGGCCCTCTCTTCCAATCAACCTACCCCATTCGACCATCGCAATATTTAACTATTCGTATGTAGTTAGTTTTTGGCAACTACTTGTTAGTTTGTTAAGTTTTATTAACGAATATCAACTTTTTTGGATGTCGTTAGAGGGTAAGGTGAAATTGAATGCATATACTCCCTCCGTCCCATTTCAAATTGCAAAACTTGCCAAAAAGGGTGTCCCAACTAAAATTGCAAAATTCAAAAATGGCAAGTTTTAACCCACTTGCACACTCACATCTATTAACCCACTAACTATTTTCTACCCCACTTTCTCTCTCCCACTCAACTATCAACACTCACAACACATCACCTTTTTCACTTTTTCCCTTAATCCCCGTGCCAACCTAGTATTTGCAATTTGAAATGGGACGGAGGGAGTATATATTAAGATGGTTAAAACTTCTAAAAGTATCATTGCTACTTCACTGTCTCAAAATTACTATTATAGTTCCTGTTTTTATTATTTGGGTCAATTTAATTAATTAAAATGTGTATAGAATCCCATATTAACAAAAATAATAATTAGTACCAATACTACCCATAAAGCAATAATTGACAATAAAAGTATCATATATAACATGTATGGACATTACTATAATTAAAAAGGGAGTAGTAACATACTAGCTGACAGAAATTTATCGATTAAACTTTTAAATTTTGATGCTATAATGATCCTCAACGCGAACTTTACACTTCTACGGATTCGAATTTTAGAACGGAAGGATAATCAAAGAAGGAAATTGAAAACTTGGGTCGAAGCCCTCGTTCTCGGTCAAAGGAACGGAGAACGCGAAAATTGACTCCTTATGAACAGAATTATCCTACCCATGACTTGGAGTTGGCTGCGATTATGTTTGCATTACACAAGTGGAGGCACTATTTGTATGGAGCTAAGTTTGAAGTGTTCACAGACCACAAAAGCTTGAAGTATTTGTTTTCACAGAAAGAGCTAAATATGAGACAGCGCAGATAGATGGAGAAACTAAAAGATCATGATTGTACTATTTTATATCACCCAGGAAAAGCCAATGTAATAGCAGATGCAAGTACCCCAATCTGAATTAAAACCAGCTTAGAGGTGTTCCTAGTACTATTCTAGGATAAACCTGATAGGCTAGGACCTTGCTAGGATAAACAAAAAACCTTAAGACTGTTCTGGAATAAAATTTGGAAAAATCCAGAAGCTCGCCAAAGAGAACCGTACGGATGGTTTAGCCACGTGAGAGCTCCAGCCGTACAGATGGTTTGGGAGTCATCAGTCCCTATAAATTGAGCCCTTGCTGATCATTTTAGGGGGAGAAAGATAGTTTTACACACTGAAACTCTGCTGGAATCACAACAGAAACACAAACACTTGAGTGAAAGAGAGGAAGATAGGCTAGAAACCCAAAATTGGTGAGACCTCATTCTCCCCATCTCCTCTTCATCTCTTCTATTTATCTTGTTTATACCATTATCTACTTGCATTATTAATTATTTCATTCCAAATCTTTACATTCATGTAATATTATCAATTGGAACCAAATCATGAGATGATTCCATGGTGCCTTCGTGCTTTATGTGTGATTAAGGGTTACGAACCAAAGGATGATCATGGCTTGTTATGTTTATGCCATTTACTTTATGTCATTTACATTTATGTCTTTACTTTTGGCTTGGTGATCAATTGTACATATGGAAAGAGCCCTTGTACATTTATATTATGTTTGTTCATTTATTGCCATAATGATCATGTTTGGGTGGTAAAATCTCAATCTTTATGTAGACACCCCATTTTGAACTCAAATTTATGATTACACTACTCTTGTGATTCGCCTTTGTGTTTGGATGAAAACTCGTTAGTTTCATCATGTTTTGTTAAATTTCTAACTGACTCCGTTAGTCAGGGGCTAAACTAAACAAAAGAACTATAGACAAAGGACAAAACAATACTTTTGTACTGGATGCCTCGTACGAGACATCAATGTCTTGTACGAGACATCTCCTCTGTCTGCGAGTCTGATCCACTTTCCTTCTCCGTCCCGATCTCTTTCTTGGCCAACACTCTCCTAATCTGGGGAATATCTAATAGGAGACTTCCTAGACGATTTCTTACTGATTTCAGTACCTAATTAAACCTCTCCACCTCCAGACTTGGTCCCTAAGCAATCTAAACCTATAAATAAAGAGTCTTTCAACCCTAGACTCTCATAATGGTAGTTAATGGTTCCTAGTCATCCTAATAGAGGTTAACAACTCTCTAATCAGTCTCTCTCACACTAATCCCGTTTTCCCTCTCCCCTCACACCAAAACACCATCAAAAACTCATCTTTTCAAGCCAAAATCATCACAAAACTTTTGGATCATCAAGGCCTTAGTCAAGGCCATCAATTGGAATCTCAAGAACGCTTTAGGTAAACTCCTACGCTTTTAATCTCTACTTCTCATCTCATTCTTTGTTTTAGAGTAGTGTAATCTCATCAAAATGATCAGCCTAGAACCTCTCCAATCCATGGAGATGGTCTCGAAGCACATGATCCGACATTCTAATAATTAAGAAATTAATTATTGGCTTTATTTATTTTAATTGTTTATTTGCTATTTGATTAAAAACACCCAAGCAAGACCAATCCTAGATTGGGTGGATTGGGTGCTCCTTTACCTTCCCTTCATAACTTAACCCCGAACTCAAGAATCTCATGGTCCGTGTTCCGTTCAACAACATGGTGGCGACTCTTAAATAAAAAAGGTAAAGCGAGGATCCTACTCTTCTCGGACGCAAACAGTGGCGACTCTGTTGGGGAATAAATTTAAGTGGGTTAGACTTGCATACAAATTAGGCGTTTTTGATCTTTTAATTTTTCTGTAAAAATCTGCTTTAATCTGAAGTTTTTTGCAAATTTCGGAACTGTTCTGAACTGGTTCTGATCTGAATCCGGATTCCAAAAGGGATATCTCGTACGAGACATCTAATATCTCGTACGAGGTATCCCCCCATAAGCCGCCAAACACAAAAAAAAAATTGCAGATTGGTCCCGGCTCTTTAGAACTGCAGAATGGTCCCTTAGTTCCAGAATATTACGGAACAGTCCCTACACTTCTGAAACTGCAGATTAGTCCCTGGACTTCAAGAAAAAAAAACTTTCTTTGTTTGTATTTACTCCGTCCCCATATGTGCAATAAATAATTTATGTCATATACATGTATTGTTTTTGCGCTAACATCTCTTGTAGGGGCTATGAAAAAAATTAAAGGATGAGTATTTACTCATTCTTTAGTTTATTTTGCACCCTCTAATGGGTAATACAAACATTGTGAGTAATTCTATCCCTCTTCTTTATGTGGTGGCCTTACTTGCTATGTGCTCCATATTCTCTTCTAAAAAATATTTTCAAACTCGAACTACGTTGACCTGAGTCTTTCTTTCTTTTTCTGAAGATTGAGGGAAGCGTAGGCAACCACTTTGGTCCGGTCAATCTTTTACTGGCTTTAAAAAAAATCTCTATTTTTCCCTTGATATCTAGAACTTGACTCTCACACACGTGCACACATGTAGATTAATTGCACTACATACCCTATAAACTCGGTTCCTAATCGGAGGACGGATGTCGGTCAGCACTTCCTTGCCGGTCTTTCCAAAGATGGTGTACCACTCCGTGACACACTCCTCGACTGTGTTCATGGGGAGCCTTAGCCGTAAGCCCTGCATCAACCTTATGCATACATAATAGTCATTAGGACACTCCTTGTGACCGGTCGGTTTGATTCTTAGGATTGTTTTAATCTTTGCCCAAGATAACGCTTTTCATACAATCTATAATCCTCCCTTCATGAATTCTTGACGAATGTCCCTTCGGTAAAAATTGTTGAACAAAGGATTGCGATGGTGAAATGAGAATTTTTCTACGAGGATTCGAGTCTAGTCTCTTTTACCGTCAAGATCCTGCGTTTGACAAAGTCCCTTTCGGTTGTCCCTTACAAGAATTCATAAGGTTTGATTGGATAAACGGTGTTTTTTAACAAAGTGCAAAACAATTACGGAATCGCTTAGGTTTGGCTAAATTGAATGGTGGATTCCGATGAGAATATGAGACCTTTGCCCAAATTGTCCGTTTGGGAGAGTGCAATACAGGTGAAAAACAAGGGGCTCATATTCTAGGGTGACGGAATCCACTATTCTAGGATATTAGATAGAAACCCCCTAAACGGATTAAGTTCCGTCCGACCAAAATTAGGATTAAAAACTGAAATTCTGTGTTCTGTGCTAGATGCCTCGTATGAGGCATCCTTGTCTCGTACGAGACATCTCCTTCTGTCCGTATCAGTTTCTGTGCTGTGCCCGTTTGGTCAATCTACACTCACTCCTAAGCCTATAAACCTCATAAAGCCGACTTGTTGGGACCTTAATCTGGGTTTAACGCAATCTCTATACCGTTAGGTCCGTCCGAATAGCAACTAGATCGTTCCAAACTCTCCCAATACCATGTCCGACACCAAGTCTATGCAAGAGGCCCATGATCTCCAGACTCGACTAGAAAGGGAAGCAAGTCAAATATCGAAGTAGGCGCCACTGCCCTATACACCGACTTCAAGCGGAAAATGGAGGGAGAATTCATGACTCGCTTATGAATCCAAAGGGAGTACTATGAGAAAGAAATCACAATCCTTCACGGTCATCTCCAATCTCAAAGTGATTATTACGAAAGTAAGATTTGTACACTTCAAGCATGTCTTCAAACCCCAAAAGAATGCTACAACAAAGTAACCTCAGTTAATGCTTTCAAAAACCAAGGAAAAAGCAAGTTCTATACTGTTCCCCTTCCTAAAAGAGGAAAAAGAGAGAAAAAAAAGGCACTATGACAAGCTTGAAGGTACCAATCAAGAGGGTCTCCTTGACATCCTCCTGAAGGAAGGAAAGATCAAACCAAGAAGTCCTCCTACTACACCAAGGGAACTCCCTCCTAATCATGCTCATCATCTCTTCTGCAAGTTTCATAGACATTGACAAGAAGGAAATAGAGATACCCGCTATCATCGCCAACTCTCTCCCTTAGAAGCACGAATAAGACAAAGCCTCAAGAAGAAATCAAGATCAACCACTTTGGGGCTAAAACTATCCTCTCCCTTTCTCCCTACAAATAGAATAGGTTTTAATTTCCTAGTATGAACTCGAAGAGTCGTTCTGTCATTCTAGTCCATCCCCCCCCTTCTCTAGTCTGTGTCAACTAAACTATCGAATCTGTTTTGAATTCTAGTTATTAATAAAAGTCATTCTTTTTCCTATACACTACTCTAAGGTTGTTATAACTTTTTAATATATCTCTAATTCATGAAATGGATCCGCAAACAATAATTGTCATTAATCTAAAACCTTGCAATTGATAATAGAAATGTCTAAACAAGTGAGAAGGCCTAGGGGATACACATTACTATCACCACGCTCATGTCAAAAGTCGAAGGACCACAATGGAAGAAATTCAAAGGCATTGTCATTCCCAAACAAAAGTGGGGCTACTCAATTCAATCTTTGAGAGTTAAAAAAAAAAAAACTCTCAAGCTTTCACAACCTTACAAAGGAGTTTCAACCACACACAATGAAGTCAAAAAGGAGGCCTCTCATCTCCTCCTGCAACGAAGATCAAATCCAAATGAAGAAAAAATGAGACTCCTAACTTGAAGACCGTCTCCATCATCCGTAGATATCACTCATGAAGAAATCCGAAGAGCACACTAATGATTAGGCCTTCTCCTCGAAACTTGTTAAGACATTTCTAAATGATTCATTTGCAAAAATGAATTGGACAAACACTTAAGACATCAAAAATAAATACTAGGGTCCATTAAAGGTAGAACTACTTTTCTAGTATTTAAGCCACGTAGCATGTTGGTCCCAGAGGGCAATAAGGGTATAGAACCGTTAGAGGGGGGGGGGAGTGAATAGCAGTCCAAACTTTTTCGAAAATACCCTTGAAAATCAACCGAGTACTTATCAGTTTGGCTAACTGCGGTTCAAAGCACTTAAACCGAAATGATAAAATGCACAGCGGAGTTTTAGCGGTTTGGCCAAAAGGATAGTTAAAGAGTTTGGCGGTTTGACTCGGGTTGAAAACACTATGATGCAACCGATAATCTCAACTTGAAGATAAAAAAAAAACACAATTCACTTTTCAAGTCATTTCGTAAATGGATTCAAGTTATAGACCACAAACAGAAAATTAAATAACAAGACAAAAAAGTAAAGATCAAACACACAATTTGAAGAGGTTCGTTCTTGAATGAACTACCTCCTCTACCTAGATGGTTAGTCTAGGATTTTCTAATATCTACTAAACTTGTATTAAATAGAGGAGGTTTTACAAGAATGAATCTAAACTCTAAATAATAAATCTAACCTATAAAGCTATTATAACAACCGGTGTTTTCGAAGTATATAATCTATGTGATCATATAAATCGGGTGTGTGTGTGGAAAGGAATCAAGTGCTCGAATGATCCATGTGATGAATGAGCAAATGAAAAGTTTCTGTGTAAAGGCTGAGTATGGAATGGTTGTTAGGCTTGAAGCTTGATGAAGAAATCTGGGTTTGCTAAGGAGATAGTTGAAGGTTTGAATTTTTGGGTTTCAATCTTCAAAGCAAACTTGAATAATTGGGAATATTTCTCTTGAAGCTCAGCAACCTTCATTGTTGAATAATGAAGGCTATTTATAGGCAATGTACCCTTGTGACCGTTGGACAAAGATTTGAATTAAATCTGAGGGTACAATTGCTGTCGAATTCCCATTGGTTGAGCTGTCATTTTCGTCCTTGGTTTTTTCTTGTAGTCCTAGGTAGTTGTGGCACCACTACCTGACAACTGTCCTTTGTTGCAGAGAAAGGACTAACGGTAAACAATTTGAACTGATAGACAAACCGACATTCCTTGCAGAAACTCCAAGTTAACTTAGCGTTATTTTGACAAGACATAAAACATTCCTTTACGGTTGAAAGGGAATATTTGTCTAAGGAATAAATGACTTAGCGAATTTCTTCATTTACTGCTCTGCGGTTCCACCAGGCATAGGAGCGGTTCCAAGGATGAACTTGATGTGCAGTTTCATAAGAAACTGAAGCACGCGGTTTGCGGTTTCATCAAGTTTGCATCTGAGGTTCCAAATAAGATTTGAAGAACGGTTTCATCAAAGCCACAAAATGCGGTTTGATGAAAGACTTGTGGCTCCATGCTAGCGGTCTTGAAGATAGCACAAATGCGGTTTTAATAACTAAACCACTAAGGGTAAACCGAACTACTCAGCCTAGACAAACGAAAATCTAGAAATTGACTTATCTAAAAATTGAAGTATAACTTCATTACATGTGGTCCTAAAGTCCATAAAAAGACACGTGGCATGAATCAATCAAATTTAGTGGGTGTGCTAACAATGAATCCTAACATAGCGTTCATTGTTGAGTTTAGGGGATTCCTCTCCCTCAGCCTCATATGCCTTCTTCAAATCCGATCATCAAGGCTAGAAACTTTTGATCCTTTCCTTCCCCAGTCCATTCATTCTCGAAACGCGAGAACTCCTCATAGTAAAACCACACTAGGGGCTATCCACTATGCCTCTTACTTTCACTACATAGTGTGGTATTCCCAAAGAGTCGATGCTTGTAACACACTTCCCAAAAATCTCAAAAAGTCGATGCTTGGAACACACTTCCCAAAAATCCAAGTCGATTTCCAAAATGCCTAACTCCTTCACACCCAACATCTTGCATGTCTCTTCCCCAATAAGAGATCTTCCCCAATAAGAGATCTTCCCCAATAAGAGACAAACTACTCTCCTCCCTGAGTCATCTTCGAGTACATACTCTGTCAATTTTTTTTTTGAAAAGAGACGCAAAAGAGATGCCCGCTAGATTGAAACCCCGAAAGGGCGGTCTAGGCAAAAATCAGGGTGCGTCACAAAAAAAGAGAGAAAATAATATAGGTAGAACATTCTTCAAATCATTTCTTCATCAACCGTCTTCAAATTCCACAAGCGGGAGAGCACTCTTCTTCAAATCAAACAGTCTCATAAGCCTGTTCATGGGGTCATCTACGACATGACTAAAGGAACGATCTGAACAGATCATCACGAGACAACCATCAAAGAAACTCCATAGAACATCATCTATGTAGAAAACCTGATTAGGTCCCAACTTGTCAAACACAAGTCCTCCCCCACACACACAAATCAACACATACAGTTCATCACCAATAAACATCCGATCATGAATCCATGCTATTCACACTACTTACACCAAGGTTGACCGACCGGGCATGCACATAAATTTGCCACCGCTACATGAGTCCAATTACAAACTAAAATTAAAGCTAAATTGCTTGCTAGAATAGGTTGGTTCTACTTGTTGTATTAACAGGTACACAAAAAGCCAATCCATGCTCAAAAAAAAAAAATCAACAGCGATCAGATCATCCCCACAGAATTCAGAGTTTCAGCATCCAGTACTTTCAATGCAAGGAGCATTGATCGAGGATAATATTCAGTACTTTCAATCAGCTCCATGAACTGATTGATCGAGGATATTCTGAACACTCAAACATCAACTTCAGCAAAGTCCGAAACCGGCATCTACAAGAAATCAAGATATTCTGCATCCAGTACTTTCAATGTAGGTGCATTGATCGAGTATAATATTCAGTACTTTCAATCAGCTCCATGAACTGATCTGATTGATCGAAGATATTCAGAAGTCTACAACAACACCAAATCAAGATATTCTGCATCCAGTACTTTCAATGTAGGTGCATTGATCGAGGATAATATTCAGTACTTTCAATCAGCTCCACGAACTGATCTGATTGATCGAGGATATTCAGAAGTCTACAACAACACCAAATCAAGATATTCTGCATCCAGTACTTTCAATGTAGGTGCATTGATCGAGGATAATATTCCGTACTTTCAATCGGCTCCATGAACTGATCTGATTGATCGAGGATATTCAGAAGTCTACAAATCAACACCAAATCAAGATATTCTGCATCCAGTACTTTCAATGTAGGTGCATTGATCGAGGATAATATTCAGTACTTTCAATCAGCTCCATGAACTGATCTGATTGATCGAGGATATTCAAAAATCTACATCAAACCGTCCAGTACTTTCAATGATGAATTGATCAAGGACATGTTCAGTACTTTCAATCAGCTCCTTGAACTGATCTGATTGATCGAGGACATTTAGGGATCCAGTACTTTCAATATAGGTGCATTGATCGAGGATAATATTCAGTACTTTCAATCAGATCTATGAACTGATTTGGTTGATCGAGGATATTCCCCCAACAACTTCAACACCGTCAACCGCGACGCTCTAGCCAGAGGGTATATTCAGAATTGGGTCAAGGACATTGATTCCTCAGTATGAGTTACTCTCTAAGCTCTAAACTTTACTTACCGTAGTATTGCTTTCAAAATAATTTTCAAAATACCTCAAACAACCGTTTTTGCGTGTTTTTGGAGTCGAACTACGCTCGGTCTGATTTCCTTCCAAGGAATACGTAGGAAACTTTCTAGCACGACCATACACAAAGTTCTAAATGGTGTCTTTTCTATCGACGACGTTACTTCTTCCATAAGTATCGACGCTGAGGGGCTCTGTAGACACCCCATTTTGAACTCAAATTTATGATTACACTACTCTTGTGTCTCGCCTTTGTGTTTGGATAAAAACTCGTTAGTTCATCATGTTCTGCTAAGTTTCTAATTGACTCTGTTAGTCAGGGGCTAAACTGAACAAATGAACTATAGATAAGGACAAAACAGTACTTTTGTACTGGATGCCTCGTACGAGACATCAATGTCTCTTACGAGACATCTCCTCTGTCTGCGAGTCTGGTCCACTTTCCTTTTTCGTCCCGATCTCTTTCTTGGCCAACACTCTCCTAATCCGGGGAATATCTAATAGGAGACTTCCTAGACGATTTCCTACTGATTTCCTTATCTAATTAAACATCTCCACCTCCAGACTTGGTCCCTAAGCAATCTAAACCTATAAATAAAGAGTCTTTCAACCCTAGACTCTCCTAATGGTAGTTAATGGTTCCTAGTTATCCTAATAGAGGTTAACAACTCTCTAATCAGTCTCTCTCACACTAATCCCATTTTTCCTCTCCCCTCACACCAAAACACCATCAAAAACTCATCTTTTCAAGCCAAAATCATCACAAAACTTTTGGATCATCAAGGCCTTAGTCAAGGCCATCAATTGGAATCTAAAGAACGCTTTAGGTAAACTCCTACGCTTTTAATCTCTACTTCTCATCTCATTCTTTGTTTTAGAGTAGTGTAATCCCATCAAAAGGATCAGCCTAGAGCCTCTCCAATCCATGAAGATGGTCTCGAAGCACATGATCCGACATTCCAGTGATTAAGAAATTAATTATTGGCTTTATTTGTTTTAATTGTTTATTTGCTATTTGATTAAAAACACCTAAGCAAGACAAATCCTAGATTGGATGGATTGGGTGCTCCTTAACCTTCCTAATTCATAACTTAACCCCCTAACTCAAGAATCTCACGGTCCGTGTTCCGTTCAACACCATGGTGGCGACTCTCAAATCAAAAAGTTAAAGCGAGGATCCTACTCTTCACGGACGCAAACACTTTACCATCCAAACTTTGATTTAACCTTAATAATGTCACATTTGGATAATAAAGACTCAATCTTTATCCATCCAAAGGTTGATTTTTGTTGTCCCAAAGGTTTATTTTTGGATGAATCATCCATTTGGAGGTTAAAGTCTCAATCTTTAACCCTCTAAATGGTTGTTTTTTCTCAAAGCCATGTTCATCACCTTTTGCATTTCTGTCCCCAATGATTGCCTTGATCATACCCAAATCCTTGGTTTTGGTGTCTAATCTAATGATCAAAAGCATAGGGATGTTGTTATGCATTTTCTTGTACAATGCAAATAAACTGGAAAAGTCACACTCTATCCAGTTTCAGCAGAATTCTCTGTTTCTGCCTGAAACTGGACTGTTTATGATAAATCTGTAAATTCTCAGGACATCTATGACCATCCGTACGGATGGTTTAGCCGAAGGGAAGTTTTTTCTATTTAAACCTCATTCTGTCAAAATCTTTGCAAATAAACCCTTTCTGTTAACTTTCTAACTGTTTTCTGTTAAAATTCAGTTTCTCCCATTTTAAAACACACACACACACACACACACACACTTGCAAATTTTGCTCAACAAACTTAGGGAGACTCGGTTTTCCGAGGCGGATTGGGTGAACCGTCAAACGTTCTTCCCAATACGTAACCTGACCTCCGAACTCATTTTCTCTAACCATTTTCATTGAATTGGGTTTAAAATTAATTTAACGTGGCGACTCCGTTTTTCTTTGAACATAAAGTTCCGTGTTTGATTCTCGAGGGGGTTTTTTCCGTTTTCCCGCGGGTATCTTACAGCAGAAAGACTTATGTTTCGTGTTTGATGGTACGCGAATGGATAATGTTGGAGGATCTGAGAGACTGGAGTTCTTGTGAGTAGAGATATGGCATAAATTTTGCGAATATAAAAGCTATACCAGTTCTCTTTCAGCAAATAAAGGATGCTCAAGCGAATGACTCTGAACTGCAAAAGATCACTAGTGGAATGCAAGATGGTAGACAACCTGATTTTGCCTTGAATAATGATGGAATCCTAACATTTCGTGGTAGAGTATGCATTCCAGCAGGAAATGAGATTAAGCGAATGGTACTTGAAGAGGCTCATAAGACAAAGTACACTATACATCCAGAAAGCACAAAAATGTATCAAGATATGAAGAAACATTTCTGGTGGAACAATATGAAAAAGGAAATTGCTGAATATGTGTCTAGATGCTTGACTTGCCAGCAAGTGAAAGCAGAACATCAACATCCAGCAGGTTTGTTGCAACCTTTGGAGATTCCAGAATGGAAGTGGGATCATATTAAGATGGATTTTGTGTCTGGTTTACCACGTACTCGACGAAGCTATGATGTTGTTTGGGTTATAGTGGATCGATTAACCAAGTCAGCTAATCCCAAGAAGGTCATTTGTAACGACCCGACCCCGCAGGCCCGACCAGTTACACAAGTACGATGCACTGGCCCAATGAATACAAATATCTTGGGTCCAATTGGGTTACCACAGGCCCACCCAAACCAAAAATCCATGAACGTATTGGTATTCATGGTACTTGTATGGCCCTTTAAGTACCACTTGAGATTCTTATATCCCACCAATGTGGGATACTACAATCTCCCCCACTTGGATCCTTGCCGTCCCCGACAAGATGTACTTGGATCAGAACCCCGGGTAGTGTGGACTCAAGAGGTCGCTCGTACGGATTCAAGAGGTGACTCCCACTGTCTCTGCGGTGTGCACTTTGTTCCGCACATCACTTTTCTCCACACTTCCAGCCGGGACCCGCTCTGATACCATTTGTAACGACCCGAGCCCGCATGCCCGACCCGTTACACAAGTACCACGCACTGGCCCAATGAATACAAATCTCTTTGGTCCACTTGGCTTACCACAGGCCCACCCAAAAATCCATGAACGTATTGGTATTCATGGTAGTTGTATGGCCCTTTAAGTACCACTTGAGATTCTTGTATCCCACCAATGTGGGATACTACACAACTGAAAATGAAAGTATATCCAAAATAGATAGTATAGAGCGAGATATCATCAAATGCTGAGAGAAAATTATTAGGTGTACCTTCTGTGAGCCCTCTCCAAATTGATGAATGTTTTCGGATTTCTTGGCCCCTTCTTGCCTGAGCTACAAAACTATACAGAAGTATGTACCAACTTGTTACTCTGCAGTGGACTTAAAACTCATTAGTTAAATGCATATGAAAATTTTTAACATTTAAATATTTAATAGAATGAAGATATGAGCTTGAGACGTAACAGAAAAAAGAGAAGAAAAGGTTCGAATCACAGCAATAGCAGAATAAATGGCCATACAACATCATTGGAAATAACTTCATGGAGTGAACTGGATTGCTGGCATTAGCATTAAAAAGCATCACTCTTTTAAACTTATGCATCGATTGATTTATTGCAGTTAAAGTTTGTGGCTAATAAATGAATTATTGCAAGTATGGATGTTTATAAATTTAGGATTACCTCATAATTTGTGAAAAACGTTTTTATAGACCACATTAGTCGCATATTGCTCGTTTGACCATCTTTTTCACAAAAAAGAACTTTGAGCCCCTTATTGCTTGTAACTCTCGAGATTGCCACATACAACTGTCCACGACTGAATACATGTCGAGGAATGTAAAGCCCAACATGAGAAAATGATTGCCCCTGACTATTATTTATAGTCATTGCGAAGTAGACGACCAATGGGGACTACCTACGTTGGAATTTAACAGTGAATTTTGTTAAATCTGTTGAGCTGAAGATCATTCTAGGCACAAACACCTTCATTCTGGTATTCTTTCCAGAAAGCATTCTTGCTTCAACTACTTGTTTTCCTATATTTTTTATGATCATTCTCATTCCATTGCATAACTCTGAAGCTTGATCAATGTTTCTGAGTAGCATGACTATACACCCAACCTTCAGACGTATGGAATGGTTCTGCAATCCTGAGCATTTTATCGTATTAAGAAACTCAACAGAAAATACATCCCCATAGCCAACTGTTGGGTTTTGCACAATCAAACGCAGCGGAATAAACCCAAAAGCCTAGATCCGATCAAAATGATTAAATTAATACAAGGTTGAATTTAGAATACTAACCGTGATGGAGCTTTAAAATTTTCTTGATCTTCAATCTTGGTTCTTCGCGCTTCTTCGAATCACGAACAGAAAGATGATTACGCGATCACCCTCTATGGATATCCACACGCGAACTAATATTAAGAACTCTTTCTTAATCTTGACTGCTAGATCAAAAGGGGCTATATGAATTTATGAATTATTGATCTTGATTCTCAATCTTAATCAATAAAATTGTTTCTCCAAAAAACTAGATTAATTCACATCAATGGCTGGTGAAAAGATATTTATATAGGTCTAAGTCCTTAACCCTTAAGGACTTAGGAAACTTAAATCCCGTCATTTCATTATACCGTAAGATTCCTGGCCAGACAGCACTGGCACAGTCGTGCCCTAAAACCGGCACGGTCGTGCCAATCCGTGCGAGCCTGCCTTCCCGACTGATCAATATTGGCACGGTCGTGCTTTGTATTTGGCACGGCCGTGCCTAGCACGGTCGAGCCAAATGGTGCGCCAGTCACTTGCCTTTTGCCGATTTATGGCACGGTCGTGCCCTATAAATGGCACGGTTGTGCCAGACCAAAAATCTGCCATTTGCCCTTTTAACAATTCGTTCTCTTGTGTGTGACCCCATAGGATTATATCAAGTTGGCAATGAGTCCAAACACAATTTGTCTCATAAATCATGAGCGGACCCTAGCAGGCCATCATGATTACCCAATTAATATAACTTGTCAAAGTTCGTGAATCCTTTATAGAACATATCATAATCCTTTTGTGCACGATGTCATTGAACGTAAGCCATGGTCAATGGTCAACTTACAATGCTCAATACTTTCTAGATTCCGAATGTATTGATAATACAAATCTTATTTAAGCACGGCCATGCATTTCATCGAGTGGCCAAAGCTTGACATCTCTCTTGACGAGGAACAAATTCCATCTTGACTTATTACTCTTCCCTACATGATTCCGATTACGCCAATTATATTCTTTATAGCTACCCGTTTAAGGGTAACGTTTGAATATGTCAAACGTAATGTTCATTATGTGGAAGACTGTAATAATCTCAGGTCTAGGGATTCAATGAAATAACTATTAGAGGTTTAATTATGACATTGTGACCATGACATAAACCTCATGATTGGTTCATGTCCAGTATATGTTCACCAATATATACCCATAAGTTTAACTTGTATCTCATACACATAATCATCATATGATTCTCTAATTAAACTTATACTAGTTCTTCAAAAGTACTAGGGACGGGGATTATTATAATCAACATGCAAACGATATAATAATCAACATTCAATATCTTTATTAAGACTTAATCAATAGATAATATTAATTGTTCAAATAACGTGCCTAGAGCATACAACACCAACACCAACTATCTCCTTCCTCCTAACTGATGCTATCTGAACTTATATACTCCAGTCTTCACCGGGCAACAATGACATCACATAATCATTGATAGCATCTACTATCTCATTAGTTGGTGCCAAATTTGCTCTATAAAAAAACCCATCAATACACATTGATAGAGAAAAACTCCACTTGTAATAAAATACCTAGCAAGCGCACTAGTTACCGTAGTAGTAACGCGCGAAAGCGTGGGTCGATCACACAGAGACTTGTGAAAGATAGTAATTTAAATAGTAGTAAAATAAATTAACATAAAATAAAATATTTTGGTTTTTAATTATTAAACTAATTAACTAAAAGTAAAATATACTTATAAAACAAATATAAATAAATAGATAGAGATATGGAAGAAATTTTCTATGGATTGGATTCACATGTATATCATCAATATGCCAAGCAAATAATATTATCAATCAATGTTGAGGATTCATTCACGCAAGTAAAATTGGGCGTTCACACGTCCTACAATTTAGTATTCTCCAAATATTACGATTTCTGCAAAGTCCGCGTAATATTCGAAGAACCCATTAAAATCCTAGGAATATTGAATCTACAATTTCGGTAAGAAATCACTTTGCAAACCTAGATTATATTCTTTCAAAAGTCGGACTTTGTATATCTCAATCGATCACTCGAAATCCTTATACACAAATTAGTTAAAAAGCCAATCTAATCTTAGCATTAGGTTGTAGCAAGAAAACTTTTATAAAAACACTTTTGAAGAACCCAACAAAAAGATCAAAAATAAATTAACTAAAGCATAAAGATTCAATACATGTTATCTCCAATCCATAGATTATGAAATTAAGTCTTCATAGACAAATAAACAATCTCTATAATTAACATGGAGGAATAGTAGAATTATGGATGCCTATTACAATTAATGTAGGCTAGTATTTATAGGAAAAACAAACTTAAACTTAAAAGGAGTTGTAAAATAATAAGGAAAAGAAAAGGATTAGGAAACAAGAGTAAAATCCTAACCAAACAAGTCTAGATATTCATTTTCCTCCAAGATTTGGACATCTTTTTAGGCTATTCAAGGCTGAATTATGAATTTCCTATATGTTCCCTGAAATTATTGATATTTCTAGCAAAGCCCTCCAATATTTACTAAATTCCAGAAAAGCCCCTCAAATTTTGGAAATTCTAGAAAAGCCCTCTAAATTTCGGTAATACCCATAAAGCCACTCATACTTAGGAAAATTCTTATAAGGTCCCTGAGATTTTCCTTTATGGTCCCTGGGTGAGTGTGCGTATGGAGGCTCTGATCTGGTGTGCGGCCGCCCATGGTGTTATGGTGCGGTCGCCCCCTTGTGCTGTACCTTTTCTTCACTGATTTGTACTTTTTGCGCGCAAACTTCCGAAACCTATAACTTCTTCATACGAATTTCGATTTGGACTTGCCAACTATCGTTGGAAAGCTCTTTTCAAGTACTATCCAATGGACTTGGTTTCACAATGGTCACATCTTTTTATTTTTATTTTCTGGTCCGTTCTTTCTGTTCCTTTAAAGTCCATTAATCCGACAATCTTTCTCCTTTTCTCTATACTCATAAACACTCCAAAAAACTGTTAAATCACCTAAGGTTGAGCATCAAATAAGTCATAGAAGCATATCATTTAGATGGGTAAAATCATATCCATCACACATATTGTGTGATATGTCTGGATACGTGTTTTATATGATAGTTGCTATAGGATCAGTTGTATCTTTTATCAAAATATCATTTGGCAACTTAATATCAAATTATCCATCATTTTCTTCACCTTCATCCCTATCTCCTACCTGTAATATCCAATTGGCAAAATTTTTAATCTCCATAGCATTAGAAGTAGAGGAACCGACCGACATTTAGACAATAAATGAGATGAAATATTTAAGTATTGAAATATGAAAATGTCAAATATTAAGAGTTTGATATTAGATGATTTACCTGCAATCGCTTGTTTTTTGTCAATTTTAGCACCTCACACGAATTCCAAAGTTTAGATGAACTTTAGGGACAACATGCAACATTTGCTTGAAATCTCCTCCAAACACAACAACTAATCCACCGAAGGGCTTATCAGAGCATCGACCATCAAACGTACGCATAATGTCCCTTAATCTCTTGTCAAGCGCCTCGAAGCAGTGCTTGTGGGTTATTGGAGCCTCATCCCAAATTATGAGCTTTGTTTTCTTTAGGAGACTACACACTTCAAAACCAGGCTTGATCTTGTTGCAAGTTGAGCTTTCATCGACCTGGATGGGTGTACCGAATATGGTGTGAGTAGTCCTACCATTTAGAAGAAGCAATAAAGAAATATTGCTAGAAGCAACCAAAAGAACTATATTCCTCCTACTTTGTAAGGACGAGCACAATGTCTTCCATATGAAAGTCTTCCCCGTGCCACCATACTTGTACAAAAAGTACACTCCACCATTGCCTCTATCAACTGCTGTCATAATCTTTCCGTAAACTATCCTTTGTTTCAGTTAAACATTTATGTAGTCTAGAGTACTCAGCCTTCATCTTGTCAACATCATATGACATTTCATCTAATATTAACATATTCTCCGCATAAAAAATGACAGAAGTGCTTGATTTAGGCATATCTTTAAAATTTTGGAGACCGCTGCAATTTACTGCCAATAACTTATCAATTTCAGCCAATGCAAAATTTTTAACTTGCTCGTCACAGAGTGTCAGGTGTATATAAGAAATAGATTCCCATTAAAAAGAAAATGCTCGAAAAATGATATGATTAAATTGAGTTAAAATTAATATAAGCAACCTGGCACATTAAATAAACTTCAAGATATTTCATAAAAAAATAAAATCTAACATATTAAAACATTTACCGGGATTGTTAAAAATCTTTTTTTGCTTATAGATGGTATCATCTGAAAGAAGTTTCCAAGTTGTATTCCTTACGTCTTGTGGCCTCGACATACTATTAGATAGTAGTAGCATCGCGAATAGTATTCTTAAGTAATCTAGAAATCCCCATTTACTTGCTTCTTTTATTCCATCGACATATTCTTTGTCATCATCTAGCAATCCTGGAGCATAGCATGCTGCATTGTAATCACCGTGCATAAATCTATTTACAGTTTTCAAATTATTATGACATGTAGCTCTAGAAATATGATTCAACATTATCCTCATATATTATATCTCGCCAGAATTCATGGGGACATGGTGAATTCGTCGTATTGCTGTGTGTTTCTTTTTAGGATGCCATTCTCGATTCAGCTTATCTGTAAGTACCCCAATCTGAAACTTAAACCAACTTAGGGGAATTCTTAGCACCATTAAGGGATAAACTGATAGGCTAGGACCTGACTAGAATAAACCAAAACTCTAGGACTATCCTGAAAATTAAAACTTAGAAAAATCCAGAAGCTCGCCAGGCTGAGCCGTACGGATGGATTGGGTACTAGAAGGGCCCAGCCGTACGGCTGGTTTGGGCACCTTCAGTCCCTATAAATTAAGGCCCTTGCTGATCATTTCAGGGGGGGGGGAATTGTTTGTGAGGTGAAACTCCGCATAATTGAGAGTAGAACATAATCACAAACACATTTGAGTGAAAGAGAGAAGAAGATAGGTTAGAACCAAATATTGGTGAGGCCTCCTTCTCCCCCATCTTCTCTTCATCTCTTATTCTATTTTTATTTTGCTCATTTACTTGTCCATGCCTTTACATTTCTTGCAATGATATAAATTGGAACCAAGCCTTGACTTGATTCATGGTGCCCTCATGTTTTATGCATGATCAAGGGTTACAAACCAAGGATGATCAAGTCTTGTTATGATTTAATTCACATTTACTTTGTCTTTACATTTATGCAAATTTACTTTACGTCTTTACATTTATGCAATTTAGTTTCATGTCTTTACATTTATGTCTTGTATATTTATGTTGATTTGTGTTGAAATAATCAAGTTTAATGGTAAAGTTTCAATCTTTACCATTTAACTTTGATCCAAACACAATAATGTCCCTTTGGATGGTAAAGACTCAATCGTTATCCATCCAAAGGTTGATTTTTGATATCCCAAGTTTTTCCTTGGATGAATCATCCATTTGGATGTCAAAGTCCTCATCTTTGATCATTCAAATGGTGATTTTGACTCAAATGCCATGTTCATCAACTTTGCTCATTTCCCCCCCCCCCCAATTATTTCCTTGATCATGCCCAAAACCATTTGTTTTGGTGTCTAATTAGTGATCAATGTCATAGGGATGATTTAATCCATGTCTTGTGCAAAGGAATAAACTAAAAAGATTCAAAACATTCCTGTTTCAGCAGAATACTTTGTTTCTGCCTGAAACTGGACTGATTTTTGATAAACTGTCAAAATTCCCAGGACAACCCCCTATATCCGAACGTCTGGTTTGTCCAGAGAGCGGTTTTCTCAATTTTACCCTTTTCTGTTAAACTGTTTGCAAAATAAACCCCCTTTCTGTTAGGTTTTTAACTGATTTTGTTAAAAGTCAGTTTCTTCCATTTTTTGAAAACACACACACACACACACTTGCACATTTTTTTGGTCAACAAACTTAGGGAGACTCGGTTTTTCGTAGGTGTCTTAGGTGAACCGCGATAAAGTTCTTCCTAAGACGTAACGTGACCTCCGAATCCACTTTCTCTAACCTTTTCCATTAAATTTGGGTTTAAAATTAAATTAACGTGGCGACTCCATTTTGTTTGAACATAAAGTGCCGTGTTTGGCATTCTCGAGGGAACCTTTCCATTTCCCGCGGGGATCCTTAAAGTGGAGACTCCGCTGGGGAATAAAGTGTTTGCAAACTTCTTTTTAGAAGCTTTGGGGACACTTTTGTGTGGGTCAAACTTCCGTCCCCGTTTATTGACTTTGTGCATATTTTTGTGTGTTTTATGTTTTTGTTTTGTTTTCTGGGAGTGAAACTGTTCTGGAAATGCAATAAACTGGGGCTTGATGATCAGAAGCTGAAAATTTACAAAAAATAATGGAACTACTCCTCTAGCCGTACAGCTGGTTTGGCTGGGCCCACAGAATGATTCGAATTAACAATTTTGTGTAGGGCAGAAACATTCTGATGGTCCATTTGCTTCTCCTTGTCCAGGTTCCAATTTACAGCCTCTACTTGTGCATATTTGCTTTCATTTTCTTAACCAAAAACTTGATTTTCAAAACCTTGATTATGTACAAAATTTTGGACATAAAATTTTGGGTTTTCAAGGCCTCATTATGCATAACCCTTTTTGTGAAAGTTTGGTTTTTAAAACCTTTTGTTGTGCATAATCTTTTGTACAAATTGATTTTCAAAGGGCCTTGCTCCTCTTGCAAAAGTTTTCGATTTTCAAAACCTTTGATTGTGCACAACTCTTTTTTCCATGTACAAAATTTGATTGCTAAGATTCTTACTTGTTCATATCTTTGCTTGTTACTTGTGCAAATTACTTGTTCAATTACTTGCCCATATCTTGGTTCTTCTTGCTCATGATATTAAAACGCATTGAAAATTCCTATTTTAACTCAAAAGAGAACATGGAAGACTTCATACAACGCGCACTCGACCTTGTGCATGTTTCAAAAACCCTCAAAACCCGGGATGGATGCCACGATGCAGCTTGATTGGCGCTTTTGTGCCCTTCTCGCGCGCACAGGTCCATTCCACCTCCCCTTCCGAGCCGAGTTAACCACACATTGTCCGTGACACACAAATACCCTGACCATGGTTGGTTTTTGGTCTAGCTCACGTCATCACGTCCCTATTACGTGTCCAAACGTTAATTATGGCCAAGTTAACGCCCAAGTTCATGACTCCTTATGAAAGCAAGTGTGACCAAGGTTATCTTTGACCTGGTCCTTGAACTATGCGTTAATGCCAACCATAATTAACCAAAGTCATGTATTAACGATAGGGTGACACCGTGTCGTTAAGTCCTAATGTTTGGCCCGTCTTAATCATCCTTAAGCCCAAGGTTAAGGTCTGAGATCCCTCATTTAAAATGAGGTCATGCCGGAATTTCGTTGAAGCGTTAAGTCAATCTTAACCTTAACCGGGGCTTAATCATGATGAGAATGGCCCACTTGTTGGAACTTTGTGACACACTAGACCTTAGGAATGGTTCTTTTGGTCAGTGGAAGCCACGTGCCCTATAGGACCCTCGCTCGGGATAGTCTGTCCTGGGAGCATGCAATACAGGTGAAAAACGAGGGGTCTATAGGCGTAGTGATGGCCTCCACTGATCCAGGGTTTAGAGTAGTTGCGAAAAAGAAGAGAAATCTTTTCCAACCATTTAGGAATAAAAATGCGTTTTGAGTAAACTTGAACGGATAACTAATTGCACGTTGCTTGAATTTGCTCCATTTTTGCTTTTTGTCTTTGACACATTGCGTTCTTCCGCTAACAAGCGTCTCTTTGTTAAATCTTTGGATGAATCCCCGTTATCCTCCAAGACCTCCGTTAAATACCTAGGAATGGTCCCATAGGAAGGCCAATCAAGTCCTTGGATGGATCCCCGTTATCCTCCAAGAAGTCAGTCAAGTTCTTGGATGGATCCCCGTTATCCTCCAAGACCTCCGTTAAATCCTAGGCATGGTCCCCTAGGTCACCGTTAATAAATCCCTAGGAATATTCCCCTAGTAAGTCAGTCAATTCTTTGGATGGATCCCCGTTATCCTCCAAGAAGCCAGTCAAATCCTTGGATGGATCCCCGTTATCCTCCAAGAAGTCAGTCAAGTTCTTGGATGGATCCCCGTTATCCTCCAAGAAGCCAGTCAAGTTCTTGGATGGATCCCCGTTATCCTCCAAGAAGCCAGTCGAATCCTTGGATGGATCCCTGTTATCCTCAAGATTTCGTTAAGCCTTAGGATTAGTTTCTTAAGCTCTCGTTAAGTCCTTAGGAATAGTTCCCTAAGAGTCCGTCAAGTGCTTGGAAGATCTCCAAAATACCCGTCAATCTCCGGATGGATTCTGAAGACGCCATTAAACCCTTAGGAGTAGTCGATTAACCACCCATTGAGCCATTAGGATTAGTCTCCTAAGCGTCCGTTACAACCTTGTAAATAGGTCCCCGCTAGAATCTCGGATGGATTCGAGATCCCATCAAATCCCGTCCACCTTCCACTCCATAGGTCTAAGCATAGTGGTCCTGTCCCATTAGTCGCATGAGCCTAAGCCTTTTACCCAAACACTAGCCCAAGTTAATGCCTGAGCCTGAATGAACCCCCTTCTCCTCCGCATCTCGCAAGAAGTGCGTAAGAGTTTTGGGTTGTTGGTCCCATAGGGTAACAAGGGTATAGAACCGCTAGGGGGGGTGAATAGCGGTCCAAACTTTTTCGTAAAATACCCTTAAAAATCAACCGAGTACTTATCAATTTGGTCAACTGCGTTTTAAAGCACTTAAACCGAACTGATAAAATGTACAGCGGAGTTTTGCGGTTTTGGCCAAACTGATAGTTAAAGAGTTGGGCGATTTGACTCGGGTTGAAAACACTATGATGCAACTGATAAGTTCAACTTGAGGTTCAAAGAAAAACACAACTCACTTTTCAAGTCATTTCTTATATGGATTCAAGTTATAGACCACAAACAGAAAAGTAAATGACAAGACAGAAAAGTAAAGATCAAACACACAATTTGAAGAGGTTCGTTCTTAAATGAACTACGTCCTCTACCTAGATGGTTAGTCTAGGATTTTCTAATAGCTACTAGACTTGTATTAATTAGAGGAGGTTTTACAAGATGAATCTAAACTCTAAGCAATAATTCTAACCTATGCTATAAAAATAATAACCGGTGTTTTCGAAATATATAATCTATATGATCATATAAATCGGGTGTGTGTGTGTGAAAAGAAATCAAATGCTCTAAGTATCTAAATGATGGTTGAGCAAATGGAAATCTTTCGGTGCAAAGGCTGAGTATGAATGGTTGATAGGCTTGAAGCTTGATGAAGGAATTCTGGGTTTGCAAAGGAGATGGTTGAAGGTTTGAATATCTGGGTAACAATCTTCAAAGCAAACTTGAATACTTGGGAAATTTCTCTTGAAGCTCAGCAACCTTCATTGTTGAATAATGAAGGTTATTTATAGGCAATGCACCCTTGTGACCGTTGGACAAGGATTTGAATCCGATCGGTTGGTACAATTGCTGTCGAAATCCCATTGGTTGAGCTGTCATTTTCGTCCTTAGTTTTGTCTTATAGTCCTAGGTAGTTGTAGCACAACTACCTGACAATTGTCCTTTGTTGTAGAAAGGACTAACGATAAAAAATTCAAACTAATAGACAAACCGACATTCCTTGCAGTAACTCCAAGTTAACTTAGAGTTATTTTGACAAGACATAACACATTCCTTTTATGGTTGTAAGGGGAATGTTTGTCTAAGGAATAAATGACTCTGCGAATTCTTCATTTACTGCGCGGTTCCACCAAGCATAAGAGCGGTTTCAAGGTTGATCTTGATATGCGCTTTCATAAGAAACTGAAGCTCCATGCTGGCGGTGCATGGCACAAGTGCGGCTTGAACACCTAAACCGCTAAGGAGTAAACCGAACTACTCAGCCTAGACAAACAAAAATCTAGAAATGGACTTGTCTACAAATTTAAGTGTAACTTCATTACATGCGGTCCTAAAGCCCATAAAAATACACGTGGCATGGATCAATCAAATTAAGTGGGTGTACTAACAATTAATCCTAACAATCTCCCCCTATTTTATTGATGCCATTACCACACTATGATAATAGCAAAACATTGTACTTGGTAAAAACATGTCTGAAATAAATTTTATGAAATTGCATGTCCCAAGTCAATGCACACACTATGCTAGATCATAGATTTCTAATCTATCACAAAATGAAGAAAATGAAGAATAGATAGAAAAGAAATACATTCAGATGCATATAGAATGATATGATTTTGAAAATCAGATATGCATGTTTAAACTGAATGTTTAAAACAAAATGCACAAAAAAATATTTTCATGATGAGTATAGTGCACGAGGTTTTTAAAAATGCAAGCATTGTTCCACAAACAAGCAGTTTGAATAAACAAAGTTTTAAAAACAGAATGCTATGCAATCATTCTCATTATATTTCAATCATAAGGTTTTTAAACTTACAAGGTAGAAAGGAAATATAATGAAAGCAAAAAGACTAAGAAATGAAATCTAGTCTACTTCATCAGCGGCGGCAGGAGCTCTTTCTTCAGCGGCATCATCTGCAATATTGTCCTGCGCGACTTGAGCATCACCAGAAGCTTGATCTTGAGTGGCTTGATCATCCATGGCAGCATCATCAGTTGGAGCAAGATTTCTTGAACCGGAGGGAAGGGAGGTTTCAAACACAAAGTCTGCTGCACGAAGCCGAACCTCAGAATGTTCATTAATCCTTTTTTCAATAGCAGCAGTTTGTTTGACTAACTTGCCGGTTCTAAACATGATGTGCTCAGAAGAATCAAAGGCATGTTTGGCCAGGATGTCAAGCTTTCCTTTAATTGTATCCATTCTGACATCAACGGCTTGCTGCTTTAAAGAATAAATCTTATGGTTGGTTCTGACTAGATCTTGCAGAGCCAGTTGATTGTCCAAGATCATGTTGAGTTTTTCATTTAACTGCTGCTGGTTTGATCTATCACCGACCCTATCTGATACTCTCTCCCCCTTAATGGCATCAAGGTCTGATTGAATAGTTAGGAGGTGAGAGTTGAACCGAGCAGTTGAGGTTTACTGATGAAACTGAATGTTCCTAACCGCATCTCAAATCAGTGGTTGAGGCATGAAGAGGTAAGATGGGATAGGAAGGAATTGAAGAAGAAGGTTCATCAGAAGGAGTATAATCTGGCATAGATTCATCATCATCATCAGAAGAAAGAGAGATGGCATCATCAGATTGATGGGAAGGGGAGGAATGCATCTTTGCCTTGCCTTTCAAAAGAATATGTGCCTCATCTAATGATTGACCCATAGACATCCTAATTACGGTTTCAAATTCTATGGGGTCAAATGGTAAAGAAAAAGCATAAGGAACAATTTTGGTTTGAGAAGGAGTAGGAGCTGAATATCTCATAAAATCATCATAGAGGAAAATAGAAGGAGAAGGAACAATGAATAGGCGGTATAGGTTTGGAATGCAATGACAGTTAAAGAATATAATGAATTGCGAAGCAAGAGTAGGATCATTCATGACCTGATAGAGAATTTCTCCCAAAATCTGTTCCACAGCGGCCAGAATGGTTTGCTCAACAACTGCTTCCATGTCATCTTTAGGAAAAATGTCATAAGGATTGGGGCGACCAGACTTGAGAAACCTCTCTTCGGCTCTAGCGGCGGTGCGGGCACGAGCTCCAGCCCTTCTTTCCTTAGAACTTTCAGTTTTGAACCTCTTCAGATAAGATGCCAGATCTGCAGCACTCTTCCTTTTCATTGGCCTCGGTTTAATTATTGAAACCGATGGAGGAGCATATGGAGAAACTGAAGACTGAACCGTCGGTTGAATCGAAGTTGAAGCAAATGGTAGAACCGGAGAAGGAGATGGACTTGACCTTGGTTGAACCGCATAAGGTAAAATTGGAGATGGAGTTCTTTCTGGAGAGTCAAAGTCCAGTTTCCTCTGAATTGAAGGAGGAGCGGTTTCAACCATCATCGGTTCTACCTCAGATAAAATGGCAGCGGCCTGATCACGCAATTGCCTTGAAAAATTACCTTCAACAGGTGAATGATCTTTCTTTCCAAAGGCATTGCTGAAGTCGGTTTCGCCTGCACGCCTTGTCTGCCAGTGGATCTCATAATCACTCTTTTTTATCAATGTTCTCCTCTTCCTTGGTTGAACCTCAAGAATTTCAACATCTTGCTCAGGTTCTTCTAGAAATGCCTCAGACATGTCAGTTTGCTCAGGCACAACTGCAGCCTCAAACACCGCGGTGTGCTCAGGCTGAACCGCAGCCTCAGACACGTCGGTCTGCTCAGGCTCGGTTTGAGAGGAGGGTTTAAGGTTTGGGAAGGCATTGTAAATTGCAGCCAACTGTTCATCAGTAAACTGAACAGAGGCCGGTTTTGAAGTTGGAGGTTTAGGAGGAGAGGAGGTAGGAAGGAAGAGATGAGGTGAAGGAATAAGTTCAGGAATAGATTTGGCTTTGGCTGCTTTTGAGAGTGGAGGTATCCATTGCAAACTTAAGTAATTTCTCCACATTTTGATGTAATGGAGAGAGAGGTTTGATTTGAGGTTTTGGGATGGAAGGTTTTGAAGTGATATGTTTAGATAGAGTAGGTGAGATTCTGATAGGGGGAAATGAAGTTGAAGTAGATGGGGGTTTGGAGGTCGGTTTGGATGAGGGTTTAGAGGGCGGTTTGGCTAGGTCAGTCTTGGTGATAACAGAGGGAATTTGTGTGGTTCCCTTTCTCTTCCTTGAAGCAGCGGTTTCCTTGGGGCGAGCCGCAGGTCTAGACCGAACTGCAGGCTCCCCCTCAGCCGCAGGCCCCCCCTCAGCCTGTACCGCGGTTTGAGCTAGGTAAATCAATCCCATACGATTCAAAGTTGCAGTCTGACCTTCATTCCTTAACATAGTAGCATGGTCCTGATCAGCAATGGCACCAGCGTACGGTTTTCCAGACTTGTTGAGCCGAGCCTCAGGAAAAGGGCCACGTTCGGCTTCAGGCAATGGGTCAGCATTCCAAACTTCCTGTGCAAACCGCCATCCATGAGAGGTTCTGAAAGTATCAAACTTTGATAACCCAAAAATTGACTTCTCCACTGGATCTAACCAATACTCCTTGTTTTCAGTGGAGAATTTGAAGATGTCAATATCTTGGTGCAAGAACTTGGTCAACAGCCTGCAATGGGTTCTTATCTTTGACTTCCCAGCAGCTCTAGCAGAAGAGTAGCAGTTTAACGCGTTGATCATCTTCTTCATCACAACCTTGGGCCAGTGCAATTTCTTCCCTTTGAGAATAACCACACAATAGGCATATTGTTCACTGGTAAAATTGTTGTGGTTCCCATTTTTGCACATTACTCCAGTGTCAACTAGGTCACACAAATGCGCCATCACTTCACCAAAATCCTTCTTGGCAGAATTCTTAGTAGAAAATGAAGTAACTCCAATTAACTCCATAGAAGTACTACTCAGAAGCTCCGGTTTTATCCCCAAAACTCCAGAATTCTCAAGACCAGCTAGAACTGCAATCTTTGAGGCGGTTAAGACAACTTCCTTTCCACAAACTGTTGATTTTATAGCATCCTCAAACTTCACTTCTCCAGTTTCTAGATCTCTGATTGGTTCACCTCTAAAATCCAACAGAGCAGCAGTTGAAGGAATCCCATTCTCGAAAAATTATGCACAAATGAATGTCACGAGCTGGGGTTCGTCCATAAGAAATAAAGGAAGAAGTTTAGCATCTTCAAGCAATTTGAGTAGCTTTCTCCCAACTGTATCTTGCTTAAAGTCCTCTTCTATGATCCTAGAACCAGGGACAAAGTTTGAGGGATCCTGAAAAAATATTCAAAGTTAGAAATAATTTGAAGAATATCAGTTTGAAACCTTAAGCAAACCGAGGTTCACAACACTTAGTCAAACCGAGCGGTTCAAAGAAATGGATAAACATAGTGGTTTGAATGAGACTTGCAAACTGTAACAAGGAAACCTAACAATGATAACAGGCGGTTCAAGGAAAGTAAGGGTAAAAAAATAAAAACAGAAAATGAAAGAACAGTAATAGAAAACGGATTAAAGAGGGAAAATTTTGAAAAAGAGTTTGAATGCACGAAGAACACGAAGAACATAGTATGAACATGCAAAACAAAATCTTAACCAAAATATGGAAAAATTATATCAAAACGACCACAAAGGGCAGATTCTAACAAAGTTCTAAATAAGCTAAGGCAAATAACAACATTAGAGCCCAGAATCTGAAAATATGCGCAAGAACACCAAATAACCCAAAAATCGATTTTGCTCAAAATTGAACACAAATCACGAAATAAAGTGAACAATCAGTATGAATAAACAAATGTGAGTTCAACCCAACCAAAAATATGAAGAAAAAGCATAAAATGACTAAGGAAGATGAACAAGCTTTTTTAAGCAACAATGGCGGATGAATGAAATATACTGAGTTAGGGTTCAGAAATTCATACCATATTGGGCTTCGATGGTTTGGAAGATGTAGAAGTAGAAGCAAGATCGATTGTTTTCTTTGGTGCCATTTCGAAAATCGTTTAAGTAAGAAATTGTTAGAATGAGTACAGTGAGTTCACAGAGAGAACAGAGGAGAGAGAAGGAAATTTTGCCAAATAGAGAAAGAAGGTAAAAAGTTAAATTGAAAAATGATTTGTCTTTTATACTCAATTAACCACCTCGGGTAGTGGAGTGGGCATGACGACTGAGGGAAACTTAACCGTCAGAGTACCTGTCGATTCGCATTTAATGCGGCAGATATAATTGCATAAAGGTCCTTAAAGAATGAAGTGAGATAAAGTAGGGACTAAATTGCAATTAACCATACCTGAGCGGTTTGAGTAAACTGACTTACCTTTTCCTCATTATCAGTTTTGATTGAACCGATATCTCTCAGATCTGTCTTCGGTTTCAGTAGATCAAACCGAGTCTTTACTATCACACTCCAGTTTGGATCAAACTGAGGGCACTCTTCCTGACTCTTTTGGCTGGAATCTTTATGGATGCGGTTTCAATGTTGATAGAACCGCAAGCTATTTTTGCATTTTCTAACAGGGGCCAAAATACTTAACAAAATTTATTAGAACAAGAAATCAAGACATGAAATACTTTAAGTTAGTTCCAGCATACCCATTTCTCCTCGTAAATGAAAGAACCTTGAATTTTCGAGCGGTTTGGTGAGGATGTCAGCAATTTGATCATCAGTTCCCACCTTTGCTAAGAATATGTTCTTCTTTTCAACATGATCTTTGAGGAAATGATATCTTATGTCAATGTGCTTTGTCTTTGAATGTTGAACTGGATTGTTGGAGATAGAAATTATTGCAGTACTATCACAGTAGATAGGGCAGTTCTTTTCAAATACTTCATAGTCTTCCAACTGCTGTTTCATCCAGAGAATTTGAGAGCAACAGCTTCCAGCCGCAATATATTCAGCTTTAGCGATTGAGACTGAAACCGATGCTTGTTTCTTGCTAGACCATGATACAAGCCGAGATCCAAGTAACTGACATGTACCACTAGTGCTCTTTCTATCAATCTTACATGCTGCAAAGTCAGCATCTGAATAACCTAACAAATCAAATGAAGATTCTTTGGAGTACCAAATTCCAAGGTTAACAGAGCCACATAAATATCTAATAATACGTTTAACAGCAATAAGATGATATTCTCTAGGGTCAGCTTGAAATCTAGCACAAACACACACACTGAACATTATATCTGGCCTACTTGCAGTTAAGTAAAGAAGAGAGCCAATCATACCTCGGTAGAGTATCTGATTCACTTTCTTACCTTGTTCATCTCGATCCAAACTGCAAGCCTTTTGCATTGGGGTATCTACTAGTCTAGCGGTTTCAAGCCCAAATTTCTTGATCAAATCCTTGGTGTATTTGGCTTGATTTATAAAGATTCCATCATGACATTGCTTTATTTGGAGTCCAAGAAAGAATGTCAACTCTCCCATCATACTCATCTCAAATTTACCTTTCATTAGCTTCTCAAACTTAACACACATAGTTTCATTAGTAGAACCGAAAATAATATCATCAACATATATTTGAACTAATAATGAATGACCTTTGTGTTTAGAAATAAATAAAGTTGTATCAATTTTACCTCGAGAGAAGCCTTGTTCAATAAGAAACTTAGATAGAGTGTCATACCATGCCCTTGGTGCTTGTTTGAGTCCATACAAGGCCTTCTTGAGCTTGAAGACATGATTAGGTCATTTGTTATCTTCAAATCCTGGCGGTTGGGCTACATAGACTTCTTCTTGTAGTTCACCATTCAGAAATGCACTCTTCACATCCATTTGATATAACTTGAATTTCTTGAAGGAGGCATATGCCAGGAACAATCTAATGGCTTCAAGTCTGGCTACAGGGGCAAAGGTTTCATCATAATCAATCCCTTCTTCTTGCCTATAACCTTGAGCAACCAACCTTGCTTTGTTTCTTGTTATAGTACCATTTTCATCCATCTTGTTTCTGTATACCCATTTTGTTCCAATAACAGTGTGATCTCTGGGCCTTGGAACTAGAGTCCAAACTCTGCATCTTTCAAACTGATTAAGCTCTTCTTGCATTGCAGCTACCCAACTTGGATCACATAGATCTTCATCTACCTTCTTTGGTTCTATCTGAGATAACAGTGCAGTTAAGAACAAACTGTGGTTATTTCTATGAGTTAAGCTTCCTCTTGTTTAAACTCCAGAACTGATAGGACCTATAACATTGGTTGTTGGATGGTCTTTATACTCATTGATTTCTGGAGGGAGGTCTTCATGAACCACTATTTCTTGAAGATTTTCTAGAGGAGGCTCTTCTTGATAATCATTGAAATCTTTATTGAAGGTGATGTTTGGAACATGATCAACGGTTTGAATGGGGACAGAAGATAGCGATTCAGCAGCAACACCACTTTCGGTTTGATTGTGAGTGGCTGGAGAACCTGATGGAGCGGTTTGATTAGGTTGGTCATTTGCAGCTGAATTATTAGGGTAAGATGTACCTGTCTCAAAACCACTAAAATCATCAGCAATATTTGGATCCATATGTAGCTCAAGAAGATCATGTTCATCAAATGTAACATGGACAGACTCTACAATTTTTAGTGATGTCTTATTGAAACAACGAAAAGCTTTGGAATGTTTAGAATAACC
Organism: Campanula takesimana; assembly: GCA_026119855.1. Lineage (NCBI taxonomy): Eukaryota > Viridiplantae > Streptophyta > Magnoliopsida > Asterales > Campanulaceae > Campanula > Campanula takesimana. The sequence goes on from JAOWBW010000058.1 coordinate 976,137, forward strand.
AACAAAGATACCTTCATCGGCTTTAGCATCAAATTTACCTTGATGCTCTCTGCTATTGTACAAGATGTAACACTTGCATCCAAATATTTTAAAGAAGGAAATGTTGGGTGATCTGCCTCTCCACAATTCATAAGGAGTCTTATTGTGAACTTTGATAATGAGGGAACGGTTCTGGGTAAAACATACGGTATTGACAGCTTCGGCCCAGAAGTACTTGGGAAGCTTGCCTTCTGCAATCATGGTCTTCCTGGCTTCAATAAAAGTCCTGTTTTTTCTTTCTACAACTCCATTCTGTTGTGGAACTCCAGCGGCAGAGAAATTATGATCAATTCCATGATCATCACAATATTTGGCAACACCATTGTTTGTGAACTCTGTTCCATTATCTGAACGTACAGCAACGATGTCATCCAATTTCTGAGTTTGGAGCTGTCTAAAGAGAGCAGTTATGATGCCATAAGTATCATATTTAGAGGCCATCATTTCCACCCATGTATATCTTGAAAAGTCATCAACAACCACCAAAGTATAGCGGTTTCCTCCTATACTGGCGGTTGGGACAGGTCCAAATAAATCCATGTGAAGCAGTTGTAAGCAGCGATTCATTGAAGGCGCGGTTTTGCTTGGAAATGACTGTTTGGGTTGCTTACCAAGCTGGCATGCTTTACATTTCTTATCATGGTGATAAGCCACTTTGGGTAGTCCTTTGACAAGACCGTCCCTTTGCAGTTTTGCTAGATACTTGAAGTTTAAGTGACTGAGCCGCTTATGCCATAACCAGCTGCTTTCACTTATATTTTTGGCTACAAAACAGAGGTCAGCAATATAAACAATATTACTCAAATCTATCATATATACATCACCTGTTCTGTTGCCAGTCAGTAGTGTAACTTCGGAAGTTGAATCTTTGATGCAACAATTAGTTGAGGTAAAGTTGCAGTTCATTCCTTTGTCACAAAACTGAGATATGGAGAGAAGGTTGTGCTTGAGTCCTTCTACTAGTGACACGTTTTCAATAGTCACATTTCCACGTTTAATTGCTCCATATCCTATGGTTTCTCCTTTCTTATTGTTACCAAACACTACTGGGGGGCCTCTCATACTGATGAAATCACAAAGAAGTTCATTATCTCCGGTCATGTGTCGTGAGAAACCACTATCCAAGTACCAAAGATCCTTATTCTTCTTTGTGGTTCCAGCCATAAAGCATAAGATCTGAAAAATAAACATTAAAGATTTTGGTCCCCCTTATTATTTTGGGTCTTAGGGTTAGCATCTTTTTGGGACTCACACCTGTTTGACCTTAGGATTTTTACGTCCCTTGGCATTGGGTGTGAACCTTAAAAGACAATGACCAGCACTATGACCATAATCAGTACAAATGACACAATGAATTAAACCGGTTAAAGATTGCGGTTTTACAAACCCTTTACTGACCTTCGGTTTCTCATGTTTTACTGGGTCAGCGGTTTTGGCTTTAACAAAGATTACCTTCTTGAGCTCTACCTTTCTCTTAGGTGCGGCTTTAGGAAAAATGATAGGGATTTCCTTAAACCGACTAGGAGCGGTTTCATCACTCAATACTTCTTTGGTTGCCTCAGCCGCTGTGGATTTCTCTTTCCACTTTGAATCTCTCCCAGTCTGGTTTTTAGGATACTCAAAGAAATAATTATGCTTTTTAATTTATTGTTTTGAGCCCTTTCTACCAGCATGATTAACCTTAGGAATTTCTTTGGTTTGTTCAGTTGGTTTCACACCACCTTCGGCACAAAGACAAGGACACTTACACCCATCATCGGTTTTAAACCCCAATCCACTTTTATCCGAAGTAGGAATTTGTGAATTTAGTATTTGTTCCATGGTGACACCAGACTTAGTCCATACATTGGTCACTTTTTGAAGGTCATCCCTTTGTACAGTAAGCTCATGAATTTGGGTGAGAAGTGCCTTGGCTCTATCCTTCAGATAACGGTTTTCTTCCTCAATTAATGATATCCCAACAATTCGGAACTTGAGTTTCTCAATTTCCTCCTTGTGGGACTTGCATTCTATTTGGGAATCTTCAAGTTCCGCAGTCATTAGTTTATATGCCTTTTTAAGCACAGTATGTGGTTGACAAATGATATTAGCACGTTCTAATACCTGGTCATCATGGCTTTGGTCTGCTTGAACCTCTGGAATGCAGTTTGGTGTTGTAGGAGCTTTGCTTGATCTAGCCTCAGGAGTCCTTGGAGAAACTGACTTCATTTGTTGATTTGGCAGTGGAAGACTTTCATCAATTTCAATTCTTTCTTCAAATCCCATGAGGCAAAGATTAGCAACTTCATCTTTATATCGCAGTTTGGGACAACTTGAAGCAAAGTGACCTGGCTGTCTGCAGTTATAACAGACCAGGTCATCCTTTTTCTTAGGATCTGTGGTTTTGTTGAATCTGGTTGGAGGGACAAACTTTGCAGGTCCTTTGGGGGATGAAAATTGAGATCTATTGTTCTTCCTGAACTTGGTGTATTTCTTCACATACAACGCAAATTCTTCATCATCCATGTCATCAAAATCAACTTGACTAGAGCATGAAGATTGAGATGCTACACTCTGAGAATAGGAACTTTGAGGAGGAGTGTAGGATTGATGAGATTGATGATAAGATTGATGAGGTTGAGGATATGGTTGATGTGATTGAGAATAGGATTGATGAGACTGCTGGTAATAATCAGGAGGTGCGGTTTGAGGATTGTATCTAGGAACATTTTGGTCAGGAGGAGCGGTTTGCAAGTGGAGGTGAGGAGCGGCTTGATGATGGTCTGGATTGTAGACATGAGATGAGGTATTGTTGAATGCAGCTAGAGAGAGGGTCTTAAATCTGCTTTCGGTTTCATGGACCTCTTCAAGCTTGAATTCAAAAACCTTCAGCATGGCATACAAGTGTCGAAGATCAAGAGCTTCCAAGTCCTTGTTGTCTTCAATGTTAGTAGTTTTGATCAGCCATTTGCTACCAAGTGCTTGCATGAATCTCATGTTCAAATCTGTATTAGAATAGACATGTCCAAGAGAAAAACAAACATTAACAATATCAATAAACCTCTCATAGCATTGTTTAAGAGATTCCTTAAGATCTTTAACAAAATAGTCAAAGAGCCTTCTCTGTTGATAGAGGCGGTTCTTCTTGGTGTCTGAATCTCCTTCCAGAAAATCAATTATAGCATCCCAGGTAGCCTTTGCGGTTGTGCAGTGAAGCACCTTAGAATGAGTCCTCAAGTCAATAGCTGACACTAGCATGGACATAGCTCTTCCATCAAAATCCATATTATTGCGATCTGCTTCAGTCCACTCACTTTCCAACTTCCTGATTTCAGCTTCTTCTCCTGCGGTTCCTGCACGTGGATTAGCTTTCATAGGGACATATGGTCCATCCTTAATCGCAGTCCACAGTCTACGATCACATGAAATCATGTGTTTCATCATCCTATCTTTCCAAAAGATAAAACTATCTTCATCCAGAATCGGTAAGTGATTCGAATTGGATGTTTGCATCATATGGGTGTTTGTGTTTGCCATTGGATCAGCACCCAAGCGGTTAAGCTTGTAAAAAAATTTTTTTTGGTGGTTATGCTCTGATACCACTTGTTGGTCCCAGAGGGCAACAAGGGTATAGAACCGCTAGAGGGGGGGGGTGAATAGCGGTCCAAACTTTTTCGTAAAATACCCTTAAAAATCAACCGAGTACTTATCAATTTGATCAACTGCGGTTTAAAGCACTTAAACCGAACTGATAAAATGCACAGCGGAGTTTTGCGGTTTTGGCCAAACTGATAGTTAAAGCGTTGGTCGGTTTGACTCGGGTTGAAAACACTATGATGCAACCGATAAGTTCAACTTGAAGTTCAAAGAAAAACACAATTCACTTTTTAAGTCATTTTGTATATGGATTCAAGTTATAGACCACAAACAGAAAAGTAAATGACAAGACAAAAAAGTAAAGATCAAACACACAATTTGAAGAGGTTCGTTCTTAAATGAACTACGCCCTCTACCTAGATGGTTAGTCTAGGATTTTCTAATAGCTACTAGACTTGTATTAATTAGAGGAGGTTTTACAAGATGAATCTAAACTCTAAGCAATAAGTCTAACCTATGCTATAAAAATAATAACCGGTGTTTTTGAAATATATAATCTATATGATCATATAAATCGGGGGTGCGTGTGAAAAGAAATCAAATGCTCTAAGTACCTAAATGATGGTTGAGCAAATGGAAATCTTTCGGTGTAAAGGCTGAGTATGAATGGTTGATAGACTTGAAGCTTGATGAAGGAATTCTGGGTTTGCAAAGGAGATGGTTGAAGGTTTGAATATCTGGGTAACAATCTTCAAAGCAAACTTGAATACTTGGGAAATTTCTCTTGAAGCTCAGCAACCTTCATTGTTGAATAATGAAGGCTATTTATAGGCAATGCACCCTTGTGACCGTTGGACAAGGATTTGAATCTGATCGGTTGGTACAATTGCTGTCGAAATCCCATTGGTTGAGCTGTCATTTTCGTCCTTGGTTTTGTCTTATAGTCCTAGGTAGTTGTAGCACCACTACCTGACAATTGTCTTTTGTTGCAGAAAGTACTAACGTTAAACAATTCAAACTAATAGACAAACCGACATTCCTTGCAGTAACTCCAAGTTAACTTAGAGTTATTTTGACAAGACATAACACATTCCTTTTATGGTTGTAAGGGGAATGTTTGTCCAAGGAATAAATGACTCTGCGAATTCTTCATTTACTGCGCGGTTCCACCAAGCATAAGAGCGGTTTCAAGGTTGATCTTGGTATGCGGTTTCATAAGAAACTGAAGCTCCATGCTGGCGGTGCATGGCACAAGTGCGGCTTGAACACCTAAACCACTAAGGAGTAAACCGAACTACTCAGCCTAGACAAACAAAAATCTAGAAATGGACTTGTCTAAAAATTGAAGTGTAACTTCATTACATGCGGTCCTAAAGCCCATAAAAATACACGTGGCATGGATCAATCAAATTAAGTGGGTGTACTAACAATGAATACTAACACAGGTCATCGTTTTATCAGTGCCGAGTCCAACAGTTCGTCGGCAGCTTTGCTTAGACTTCTCAGAATGCCTAGCCCAGCGGGAAGTAGTAGTGAGGGTGATAATGCAGTGGATCTAAATGGTCTTACCCGAGAAGAATTGGTACAAGCTTTAGAGGCCTCCAGGGCCCGGGAAGATATTGTCCATAAGCACTAAGAAGGAATGCAAAATAGGGTAGTGGAAGCCATGAGACAAAAAGGGATAGCCGTCATGTTTGAAAATGATGGGGCTTTTGTGGAAAGTACCGATGAAGAGGAGGTCGAAAATGTGCAACCTCAAAGTTACAACCGAGTTTCTCCTCCCCAAGCTTACCCTAATGTGGTGACCCCACGTCCTACATTCCAAGCCACCATCCACCAAAATGTGCTTGTCACCCAAGCTCCTTTTGCACCGCCAAACAGCTTTCCCTCATATCCTCCCACCATATATCCCTACAAGCAATCCGGGACATGGGTAAGTCTACACCCACGTACCACCTCAAAATTCTCCTCCCGTGATACCGCCCCCGACCACCAACAAAGGAAAGGAGACCTCAGGAATAGTCAACAACATCCAAGGGGAAAACCCAAGACAGGACCCTCAAAGGACGGGTAAATCGGATAAGCGCCAGTTTGTAAGGTTCAAGGACTTCGGGATGCCCATAAGCAAGGTATTTGAAGGATTGATCAAGCAGGGCCTCATGTCTCCTCTTGTAAATTTTCAACCTAAAAACCCCAAAAGGCATCTCGACAAGACCAAAAGGTGCACCTTTCACAACTACCATGGCCATGACACCAATGATTACACTGCCATAAAACACATCATCTTGAAGCTAATTGAGAGGGGGAAGCTTGAACGCTCCCATGCCCCCGCACAGCCAATAACCCGAGTGTCAACATGCTTGAATTCGTAGAATCTAATCCCGTGACCTCCCTCGAGTTCAAAACTCCGGTGATTGATGTGAAGGAAAAACGGAGTGATGTCTGCCCCAAGAAAAATGAGCTCATGATTGATGAAGTTGTTAATCCCAAAGTGGGAGAGTCTGTTTTGGAAAAGTTGACAAATTCAGTGTCCAAGATGGTGGTTCCTAAAATCAGCAAAGTTGAAGTGATGGAAGACGCTAGGGAAGGATCAGTGGCACAGAAAATGTCTGAAGGGCTAAATGCCCTGGGTTGGGAAATTGATGGTGTTGTGGTTGCCGTAACAGAGAACGAAATTTCAAAACCCTCTCCATCGGCCTCCTCCTAGGAAAAGTCAAAGTCCATTGTTAGAATGTGTGATAAGCCTTTGGGAAAGGTCAGTTAAGGTATCCGCTATGTTTTGTTAGAGTCTTGACTCCCCGGTTGATGCCATGTGGTGACCATTATGAATCCATTGTCAGTTTTCTTAATAAGATTATTATTATTGTCTTGTCAAAAGTTTGCATAAAATGTGTGCGAGTCTTTCACTCAAAATGAAAGTGTGTCTTTAAAAAAAATAAATAATAATAATAAAAAAAAATGGAGATCAAGTTTTTTCTTAAAATAAAAGATCAAGTTTTTCCTAAAAGGCTAATCCTCTAATGAAGCGTTCTTCTCAAATCCCGGTTATAATTTCACTTTGTGGCTTAATATGCTAAAGTCCTTCGCGGTTCTGTCCATTAGAAACCTCGCCCAAGGAACCCATACCCGAGATGACCACCATCCACATGAACAACAAGATCAAAAGGTTGGGACACTGTCTACAAGGAGAGGCCCATGTTTCGAAAGCCCAAAAGCGGCTACATCAAATGGAGAATTGTACCCTCTCCGGGCGCCATGCACATATGTTGCGCACCTAGAAAGCAAATCACCAAAAGGAGATGGCCAAAGCAAACTCCCAACTCATGAGTAGACGAATCCGGCAATTACAACGCCAAGCCAAATGGAGACCTCGCGACATCTTTCCCGACGATATGGAACCCGAGTTCCCCGTGGAAGACATGGAATATGCCGCCGACAACCCCTCCAACAATTGAGGAAGAAAATGGATAATCGTGCTTTATGGGAGCCCATCCCAAAAAAAAAAAACTTCCAGCCTCGTAGGATCTAGATTTTCACCAAAGTCCGTCCCGGACTATGTCTTTTTATTTTTATAAAGGTCCACACTTGGGACATGTATGTATAAAGTTATCTAAATAAAAGAGTCATTTTATTTCTCTTCTCTCTAGACTTGAGACATTATTTGCAATATACATTTACTCTTGAAATTGCCTTACTTGTTATTATCAACTGATTGCTACGTTCCAAAAATGATGAATTGACTTCTAAGCATACTAGTCAATGACGGCTCATTAAGGACGAATGGAACTAACACAAATGAAAATTGCTAAATGCAAGCAATTAATCTTGATGTGAATAAATGTTGTGATCAATTGGCATGAAGAAACCATTAATGGCAATCCTTCCTCTATACACATACCTGATACACATTTCCCGATACACAACCCGATACACCTTTCCTATACAAATTCTTGATGCACATCAAAGGCATCCCAAGACAATGAAAAGGCAAGGATGTTGTTGCTCAACCACCAAGATTCAACAGTGATCACACGCGTGCGCAACCAAGCAAAGGACTTCCCGGATCTTCAAAGTCAAAGTGAGAAGTGACAGACATTCCACCAAGGGGCTACAAATGAGCCAATGTCAAAGATAGCAAGTTGGGGCTAATGTTTCCCCTTCCTCTCCCAAAAAAAAAGAAAAAAAAAGAAAAAGATGAGAAGAGCGAAAAGAAATGAATAATGGAAAGAAGGAAAGGAAATGAATATATGCGAAGAGGAAGTCTGCCTCAAAAGCTCACCAAGTTCACTGCAAAAGTCCACCTCAAAGAACATCCCGAGGAGTTCACCGCAAAGCAAAGCAATCTACATCAGCAAAGCAACAACACTCTTTAAAAGGACACCGACTTCAACAAAAGAAGATCCATGGCCGAACTACGGCGACCTGAGCTCCTCAAATTGAGGGGAACGTAGGCAACCTTCGGGTCCGGTCATAGCATGAAACAAAACCATCGAACTGTGGTCCTCTCAAAATGGCCAATTTCTCTTCCCTCGGTCCCATCAATGACCGATTTCCCAGACACAGCTTCCTCGGTCCCATCAATGATCGATTTCCCAGACACACCTTCTTCCTCCGATCTTGCCATTGATCGAATCTTAATCTCAATTGATCACAACATTTATACATGCTAAGGCTAATTGCTTGTTATAATCCTGACTTAATAACAAACATGATCCATTCAAGCAATCATTTGATGATATTAACTAAGGCAAATTTCAAATGTCTCGACAAGTTTTCTTCTCTACATCTTAGAAAAAAGCTAAACACTTGTATTCTGTCAAACAAGGGCTTCCTTCCATTTCATGATAAATTGCTCAAATAGCTCACCAACATAAAGGGACTCTCTCCCAAATAAAATGCCCTTGCATGTTTCCTCAAAAAGATACTTTAAGTCCCCGTCCCGTCGAGTCGGCTGGATCACTCATAAAAAAAAAGGCACAAAAAAAGTAGCCCACTAGGTCGAAAACCCGCAAGGGCGGCCTAGGAAAAAAACAATGTGTGCCATAAAAAGACGCAAAAGAGATGCCCGCTAGGTTGAAAACCCGCAAGGGCGACCTAGGCAAAAGAAAAGGTGCGTCATGAAAAAGGGATGGGTTCCTAACATCATCAAAGGCCGCGAGACGACAACGGGTCCACGCCAACATCAAAGGTCGAACAAGGACATGGGGCTACCCCAACATCGATAACCACAAGGATATGGGGCTACCCCAACATCGACAACCACAAGGATATGGGGCTACCCCGACATCAACAACAACAAGGACATGGGGATACCCCGACATCAATGACAAAGATGACATTGGGGCTATCCCCGCAACAGTGACAAGCAGATTTCCTACCATCAGTTACTTCTCAACGAATGGACAAAATCCAAAGGACTTTATGTATAAAAAACCTCACGGTTAAGTTAAAATAAAAAATTTGACTAACATGCTTCGTTAAAAGATTTTCCTTTAGAAATAAGCATTTCCAAATTTGCCCATTTGGCATCATTTATAAAAAAAAAAAAAAACAATGTTTCAAGCAAAATGCTTTTGATCTCCCCTCAAAATGATTTTTCCAAAAGTCTTGTACCTTTTCGTCCACAATGTGTCATAAAGGTCGCCCCTAGGCTCTTCCCCGGTGTCAAGAAAGAGTGTCAATCATCCCGTAGAGTTGAGTTGACCAAAGTCCAAACTTTGACCAAAAGGGGTCAAGTTAAAATGTCCCCGGCAGTCCTTAGACGGACGTAAGGCCAGTTTTCCCGTCAAACTCCCCAAAGATGGAGTTGACCCAAGTCAATCCTTGACCCAGAGTGGTCATTTTAGGTTGAGACCTTTGTCCCCGGCAGTCCTTAGTTGGACGTAAGACCAGTTTCCCCGTCCAACTCCCCAAAGATGGAGTGGACCAAAGTCAAGCCTTGACCCAGAGTGGTCATTTTAGGTTGAAGCCTTTATTCCAGCAGTCCTTAGACGGACGTAAAACCAGTTTTTCCCAAAGTTGGAGTTGACCCCAGCCTTGACCCAGAGTGGTCACTTTAGGATGAAACCAAGTCCCGACGTTGGCCAAATGAGAGTCACGTCCTATTTTGACCAAATGAGAGTCACGTCCTATTTTGATCAAATGAGAGTCACGTCCTATTTTGACCAAATGAAAGTCGAATCCAAATCTCGACTGTGGCCGAATGAGAGTCAAGCCCGAATGCCCCGGCGGTCCTTAGTCGGACGTAAGACCAGTTTTCTCGTCCAACTCCCCAAAGATGGAGTTGATCCGAGCCTTGACCCAAAGTGGTTATTTTAGGTTAAAGCCTTTGCCCCCGGCAGTCCAAGCGCGACATAAGACCATCCTTTAGTCAACCCTCCCCGTAGAGTCAAGTTGACCAAGTCTTCGACCAAATGAGAGTCAAACCTATCAACCCTCCCTGTGGAGTCGAGTTAACCAAACCTTTGACCAATGAGAATCAAACCCGTTTTAGGAGAGAATGACAGATATTCCCTTACGTTTTAGGAGAGAATGATAGATATTCCCTTACGTTTTTAGGAGAGAATGACAGATATTCCCCTACATTTTAGGAGAGAATGACAGATATTCCCCTAAGTTTTTAGGAGAGAATGACATATATTCCCCTACGTTTTAGGAGAGAATGACATATATTCCCCTACGTTTTAAGAAAGGATGAGAAGATATCCACCTTAGGTTTAAGACGCCAAGTTCCTCACCCGACCTTAACGGTCACCCTTAGGTTTGAGACGCCAAGTTCCTCACCCGACCTTAACGGTCACCCTTAGGTTTGAGACGCCAAGTTCCTCACCCGACCTTAACGGTCACCCTTAGGCTTGAGACGCCAAGTTCCTCACCCGACCTTAATGGTTACCCTTAGGCTTGAGACACCAAGTTCCTCACCCGACCTTAACGGTCACCTATAGGTTTGAGTAGCCTTAAAGTTTCTCCCCCCCCCCAACTACGTTAAGGATTGATTCCCCGCAAACGGGATACGTAGGAATCTTATACCTCTAGGTCCAGCCATGCAACCAAATCGGTCAAAACTGTCCTCCCGTCATAGACAGATTGGGATGTTTTTTTATCGACAACCCCGCTTTCCTAAAGCGACGTTGTCGAGGGGCTCTGTAAGTACCCCAATCTGAAACTTAAACCAACTTAGGGGAATTATTAGCACTATTCAGAGATAAACTGATAGGCTAGGACCTCACTAGAATAAACCAAAACTCTAGGACTATCTGTAAATTAAAACTTAGAAAAATCCATAAGCTCGCCAGGCTAAGCCGTACGGATGGATTGGGTACTAGAAGGGCCCAGCCGTACGGCTGGTTTGGGCACCTTCAGTCCCTATAAATTAAAGCCCTTGCTGATCATTTCAGAGGGGGGGGGGGGATTGTTTGTGAGCTGAAACTCCGCAGAATTGAGAGTAGAACATAATCACAAACACATTTGAGTGAAAGAGAGAAAAAGATAGGTTAGAACCAAATATTGGTGATGCCTCCTTCTCCCCCATCTTCTCTTCATCTCTTATTCTATTCTTATTTTGCTCATTTACTTGTCCATGCCTTTACATTTCTTGCAATGATATAAATTGGAACCAAGCCTTGACTTGATTCATGGTGCCCTCATGTTTTATGCATGATCAAGGGTTACAAACCAAGGATGATCAAGGCTTGTTATGATTTAATGCACATTTACTTTATGTCTTTACATTTATGCAAATTTACTTTATGTCTTTACATTTATGCAATTTACTTTCATGTCTTTACATTTATGTCTTGTATTTATGTTGATTTGTGTTGAAATAATCAAGTTTGATGGTAAAGTTTCAATCTTTACCATTCAACTTTGATCCAAACACAATAATGTCCATTTGGATGGTAAAGACTCAATCTTTATCCATCCAAAGGTTGATTTTTGATATCCCAAGGTTTTTCCTTGGATGAATAATCCATTTGGATGTCAAAGTCCTCATCTTTGATCATTCAAATGTTGATTTTGGTTCAAATGACATGTTCATCAACTTTGCTCATTTCCCCCCAATTATTGCCTTAATCATGACCAAAACCATTTGTTTTGGTGTCTAATTAGTGATCAATGGCATAGGGATGATTTAATCCATGTCTTGTGCAAAGGAATAAACTGAAAAGATTCAAAACAATCATGTTTCAGCAGAATACTCTGTTTCCGCCTGAAACTGGACTGATTTTTGATAAACTGTCAAAATTCCCAGGACAACCCCCTATAGCCGTACGGCTGGTTTGTCCAGGGAGTGGTTTTCTCAATTTTACCCTTTTTTGTTAAACTGTTTGCAAAATAAACCCCCTTTCTGTTAGGTTTTTAACTGGTTTTGTTAAAAGTCAGTTTCTCCCATTTTTTGAATAACACACACACACACACTTGCACATTTTTTTGGTCAACAAACTTAGGGAGACTCGGTTTTTCTGAGGCGTCTTGGGTGAACCGCGATAAAGTTCTTCCCAAGACGTAACGTGACCTCTTAATCCACTTTCTCTAACCTTTTCTGTTAAATTTGGGTTTAAAATTAAATTAACGTGGCGACTCCATTTTGTTTGAACATAAAGTGTCGTGTTTGGCATTCTCGAGGGAACCTTTCCATTTCCCGCGGGAATCCTTACATTATCTCAAACAAAATGATGCGGAAATTCACAATACTTGTACTGTCGAGCCTCTGAATTCTCTCGGTTAGTCTTCATCCATTGTAAAAATTATGATTGGCTAACACTAGGCTTATCCACAACATCAGGAAGATAATCGCCATCTTTGAAAGGAATACTTTCGTCTCATTCTAAATGGAAAGATAAACGCTCCACAGCAGGTGTCATGTAATGGATATCAAATCCAAATATTCTCCACAATGCTTCACATGCAGAACATATCGGCAATCCACATATCTTTTTACTTCACCATCCACGCAAAACCTAACCCCTATTATTTCGCAACCCTTGCTGATATACTTGAATAATTATTTTATTGACTTGCTCTGATTACAGTATTCCACGTTGATGTGTGCTTGGTATTTCAACAACACCTCAACATTATAAGGTACCATGTACCTATTATCAAGAACAACTCTTGGACAAAGGCACCAGTGTATCTCTTCCTATAGACATGATATCCGTTCTCGTCAATGGATGTGCGTTCATTGAAGCATTTAGGGAAGTTCTTTGAACATCTATTTTTAACCATGCGGGGATTTTGGGTTAGCGGCACCACAAGGACCACGTACCATATATTTTTTTCACAACCTCGTATAGTTCGGGGTTAGTTTCTTTGTCAAGAATCTCAACACATATCTACTTGTCGACATCCTCGGCGATGCGTGCTTGGTCTTGACGGTTGAGAAAAAGAAGTATCTGAGCATGGGGAAGACCTCTCTTTTGAAACTCCGCTGTGTAAACAACTGCATGAATAAAAATGTGCATGATCAAAATTATTGTACCTCAAGAATAATATAAAATATTATTTAATATGTAAATCAATTATATTACAAAATCATATTCAAATACAACATACTCCCTCCGACCCATTTCAAATTGCAAAATTTGTCATTTTGGTTGTCCCATAGGAATTGCAAAATCCAAAAATTGACTTTTTTTTTTTACCCACTTGCATACTCACATCAATTAACTCACTAACTATTCCCTACCCCACTTTCTCTCTCTTACCAAACTATCTATACTCACAACACATTATTTTTTTTCACTTTTTCCTTAATTTTTGTGCAAAGACGGTTTTGTGCAATTTAAAATGGGACGGAAGGAGTATATAATATTGTGGAAGAATGACTTACGTTCATTAGGTTGGCTAAATTTTTTCCCATCCTTCAAAATCTTCTATCGATTCATCAAATTTCATTTTAAAAAGGGTAAATGACAAATAAGGGTCTGAAGTTTGGGGGTCATTCGTAGAAAGGGGTACGGTGTTCTAAAACTCGCAGATAAGGGTCTAAAGTTGATGAAAACTAGCAATTAAGGGCTTTTTGACGGAAAAGTTAGATTTTTCAGTTAAATCCATATGTGCACGGCACATGTGGACTAAACTGAAATTCGTTTTACAAGTAAGGGGTAAAACGTGTATTTTAAAGTTTAAGGGACTAAAACTAAAATTTTAACAAATATATGTATGATTCGCAAAATTAATATTTTTTAAATTCACTAAACTATTTTTTTTTTTGTAAAAATTGTTAATTTGACAATTTTTTTATTTTCCTTTTGAAACAATATTTCAGAAAATTAGTTTTTCCAAGAAAAAAATTCACTAAATTATTCAAAAATCTAATTTCACTAATTTAATGCAAAAAAAAAATATTTTGTAATTTTTTTCTTAAATTAGATTATTTTTTTCTGTTTTGAAATTTATATCTCCCCTCTTTCTCTAATTTCACTAATTTAATGCAATATGTTCGAAATTTTGATTTTAGAATAGAATTAATTTAGTGCAATTAGTTTTCTGAAAATATAATTTAGTGAATTTAGAGAAAGAGGGGAGAAATAAATTTCAAAACAGAAAAAATACTAATTAAAGAAAAAAATTAAAAAAATCATTAAATTAGTGAAATTAGTTTTTTGAAAATATAATTTAGTGAATTTTTTTCTTGGAAAAACTAATTTTCTGAAATATTGTTTCAAAAGAAAAATAAAAAATTGTCAAACAATTTTTACAAAAAATAATTTAGTTAATTTTAAAAATATTGATTTTGCGAATCATACATATATTTGTTAAAATTTTAGTTTTAGTCCCTTAAACTTTAAAATATTCGTTTTACCCCTTGCTTGTAAAACGAATTTCAGTTTAGTCCACATGTGCCTTGCACATGTGGATTTAACTGAAAAATCTAACTTTTCCGTCAAAAAGCCTTTAATTGCTAGTTTTCATCAACTTTAGACCCTTATCTGGGAGTTTTAAAACATCGGACCCCTTTCTACGAATGACCCCCAAACTTCTGACCCTTATTTGTCATTTACCCTTTTAAAAACCCTACGACAACTTCCGTCTTCTTCCCTCCTCTCTCTCAACTTATCTTTTCTGGTTTCGACAAGAACAAGTTCATTCCCATCAATCCAATATCTTTTTCTTCTTTGTTTTGTTAAACTTAATTTGATTTGTTTTCTTTCCTTAATTTAAACTTTAATCATTGAAGAAATTCAATGATTGAAGTTTAAATCAAGAGTGATTTTTTATTTGTTTTTCCAAAATAAATTTCTCTCCTTTTGTGAGAGCCGTTGTATTCTCTCCCTTGTGAGAGGCGTTGTTTGTTTCTTTGTGTGTGTGTTGTTTTTTTAGTTTTGCAAGTGCAATGATTCTTATATCTTCTTACAATGAAGTGGATGCCAATATTTTATCCGCACAAAGATTGTTCGTCGATTTTGAGATTGCTGGTAGACGTTTTCTCGTCAACCTGGATTTTGCATATGAAGTTCTCAGCGTAATATTTTATCCGAGAGGGAATTTCTTGAATGCCGAATTAATGCAGCGTCCAAGTTCTACTTCGAGAAGAATCCGAACATCTCAAAATTTAGATTGGATTTGTCGTTGTAATAGTTTAAGAGTTGGAACTGTTATTAAAATTTGAGATGAGCCTCCGACCTTTATGGAGTGTCATTCTTTTTTAATTGTGAATGAAATAGAATTTATCGTTTGCTAAAAAAAAAAAGAAAAAAAAAACAAAAACTCTACATATTCAAATACAACTGTCACTTTAATCATGTATGACAAAATTATAAGATTTTTCTTTCAAAATTCCTGCAAGGTACTCGCTTGGTAAGCTAATAGGATTAGCCCGTATTAATATTCGGAAGATTATTAATCGAGTGATTAATTACACCCATTTTATGAGTAGATTAATTACCAAAGTACTCCATCCACCTCAATAGTACTAAGTATCTTAATTGTGAAAAGATTTTTTTTTTTTTTTTTGGATGGGAGTAATTTTGATAATTGTTTTTTAAAATATTTATTTTGAGATGATAAGTTGCTTTCGAGAAGATATCGGCCAATATTTGGGGATTGAAGCCCATCTTCTAAACGGAGTGTGTAGTTAGCTTGAAAAGAGGTGGTCTCCCATGAGAACAAGGGGATCCGTCTCATGCATGAGACGGGTCGCCCCATGACCCATGGGCCGAACCCGCCACGTGGCAACCCACCATTGGTCGGAAAAAAAAAAAAATTGGTTTTTTTTTTGAGTTTTTATATTTTTTTTTTCGGCTTTTCAGTGGTTTAGCAAAAAATAATAGTTACCACCTCTTAAAGTAACATTGTTCATAAGTAAACGTAATACTTGTTTTAAAAAAACAAAAGCTCGTTTTTACTCATTTGAAAAGTAATAAGTTATGTATATGAATGTAATAGTAAGTTTATACAAGTAAATGTAACACTTTGATTGACGAAATTGTAACAGATTTCTATAGATAATGTAATACTTTTACATGTATCATGATAAATTTGACCCCATTGTAACTTATTGTTTGAAAACATATAGATATCTATACATATGTATTACAATTATGTACAAATACTATTACATATAAATAACACGTTTGTTACATTTTAGTTATAATAAGTATTACTTTTGGCAAACGAAGAAAACATAGGAATAACACTATTACTTTAAGAGATGATAACTATTACTTTAAGAGATGGTAACTATTACTTTTCACAAACCGAAAAAAAACCCAAAAAAAAAATAAAAAAAATAAAAAATTTGGGCCAATGAGGGGCTGCCACGTGGCAGAGTCCCCCCATGGGTCCTGGAGCAGGGTTTATGGGTCGGGTAATGGGTCAAAAAATGACCCGTCTCACCCATGAGACGGGTTGGAGTGTTCTCACACACAAGTTTTTGTCGCTTGAAAATAAATCAAAATTCTAGGTTGTTGTTCACGGGTTCAGATTTCGTATGTCGATCGTCAACTTAGCTGGCTCTCATCTTTTCTGCTTCAAATTCAATTTGTTTTGTAAAGTTTATAGCTTCTGATTCCGCATCTTCGTCCTCAAGTAAATTTTCATCTTCAATTTGCACCATTGTTAAGATTTCCATGCTTTTTCCCCAGTTTACCAAGACCTGTATCCAAAAATTACAATTATATGTTGTTGTTGAATGAATTGGGGATAATTGTGGTTTTATTAAGTGCAAGTAGTGTTTTTTTTTTTTTTTTTTTTTTTATGTTTTACTCCCTCCGTCCCACCCGAATTAAGATTTTTGTGTTGACCACGGGGATTAAGGAAAAAGTTGTTAATGGAGTAGGTGTTGTGAGTATGAAAAGTGAAGTAGGTAGAGAAAGTGGGGTAGAGAATAATGAGTGTAAAGCTGTTGTGAGTGTGAATGTGGGTCCCATTAAACAACACTTCCATTTTTGGGTTGTCCTATTCGAATGAGACACTCAAAATGGAAATTTGTCAACTGCTGCATGTAGGTTCAGCGGATTTTTGTTCATGAGACAGGATTTGTTTCTATGCTTCTCTAATTGGCATTGGGGTTTATATTTTGCATTAGGGTTTATATAAAATTCTCGATTGCATATATCATGTGTTTTAGGAGTGAATTTCTTTTTAAGCATGGAGTTCTGTGTCAGTTGAGCACTTGAGCTGTATCGAATGACTGGGTTCAAGGAATGTTTGTTTTCTGATGTGATCGTTTATCTTTTTGGTGAGTTGCTTGTTGGGGTTTTGATTAATTTCTATTTCTTATGTTTTTCAATGTCAGTTAACTACTGAAATAATGTTTGAAGATAGAGAAAAGAGGCGTTTAATTTATTCAAATTCAGTTCCAATGGTAAATAAAGTTCATTACTGTTACTAAGACATACTCCCCCTGTCCCAAAATGATGTTCCCACTTTTTTTGATGTTAGTACGAAGGAACTTTGATCAATAGTTTCAGGTTTAATTAGTGTAATGAAAAAAATATAAATTGTTATTGATAAATCATTATAATACTATCAATAACAAGTTTTATATTTTCATTAGGTTAATTGAAGTAAACTGAAGTTATTGCCCAAAGTTCCTTCGTAGCAATGTCAAAAAAAGTGGGAACATCATTTTAGGACGGAGGGAGTATATACTATACAACCATTGTAATCATTCAATTGGCTTATTGCTATTAGCTTATCATTCTCTTTTATGCAGAGGTAAATTAATGAACTCCAAGATGATCTCTTAGTGTTCATATTGTCCAAGTTGCCAATGAAAGAAGCCGCAAGAACAAGCGTCCTTTCACATAGATGGGAAAATTTGTGGGTGTATTATGCTGGGAGTTTGAATTTTGATAATGTGGATGCAACATTTAACACTCGTCGATTCTCTATTGAAAGGCCAAGGTGATGAACCCTGACTTTTTGGGTATACTGATAAGTATCCTTATACCGCTCTTATACGGTCTCTATACTCCTGCCTTGTACCAAGGGAAGGACCTCCTGAAAGGACAAGGATACCCCTCCTCCCTCATATGTATACCCTTCCTTATCTAAGGTAAGGGGAGGATTCATTCTCGACTCTCTCTCTCTATATACTCTCTTGAGTGCTCTCCTCTCCTCTCCCTCTCTCTTACACATTCACACACCCAAGGCATTCTAGGCCTTGTTCTTAGTTCCCTCGGAGTCTTACTCTCACACACGAGGGCCTAAGCCGGGGTCAAACCCGGCTTTGGTCCTAACGGTGTGCTCATCTTGCAGATCTTGTTGGTGATTTTAGTGTCATCAACGATTTTATGTAATTGTGATTTACTAGAGACCAATGCGATTTCATATTCTGCTCGGATACGAGTAAGGGAAAGTGTGGAGTACACACTCGTTTGAGTTAATATGTTTTCGACCACGATAAAGAAGCAGGGGTCAAGGGGGCTGCGCCCCCATGCGGGGTCAAGGGGCAGCGCCCCTTGTTGGGGTCCCGCTCCCAACAGAGCGGGCGGGGGTCGAGGGGGAGCCGCCCCTCGCGGGGCTCGGGGCAGCGCCCCGAAACCTAGACAGTATATTTGGTGTTCCAAATAATCTCCCGCCAGTTTCCCACCAAAACCCGAAAATTAAGAGACAGGCCAAACAGGAGTTGCTCGGCCGAGCACTTCCTTAACTCGGCCGAGCATGATTTTCACAGATTACAGAAGCCACGGAAAAAGGCCTGCTCGGCCGAGCACATTTCCTTGACTCGGCCGAGCAGACACTGAATCAGTGAAAAGGTGCCTTTTCTGTTGACAGTCATGACTGTTGTGAATGTAACCATTGTCTCTCTTCCTGCTCCAGACGAAAATCTGTTTATAAACAGATTATTTGGACTCAAACAACAAAGAAAACACACACAAATTCTCCAAGTTTTGATCTGATCTCTTTGCCTAAGAATCAGATTGCTTGATTGTCTTATCCCATACAAAGATTTCGTGTAACCTAGGCATAAAGGGTCGAAATACTTTGTTCGGAAAGTGAACATACACAATTCAATCATTATCCAAGATTATCAACAAACCCTATTTCCCTAACAGATCTTCTCAGCTAGGAGCAGGAGGCAGCAAGTCGGAGATCTATTCTCCATGACCCCAAAACCTAGGGCGTCATCAGTGGTTCCATTGCCGGGAAGCGACATCTTTTCCGGTACGTCGTCGCCGGAAATAGATTCCCGTTCATATGCAAATACTTGGGCAGCTTCTGCCATTCTCTTAACTGACTCTTCTTTAAAGCAAAAAATCGTGAGAGTTCATACTCCTTTTCCTTTCTGTAAAAAATTCGAAATGGGCAGCCCATTCTTTTCTTCCTGCCATTTCCTTCTTCTTCCTTTCTATTCTATACACTACCTCAGGTTCTATCTCTTAAAAAAAAAAATAGTCAGATTCCGGCGACTTTCCCGGCGACTCTCGCCGGTGGAAAAAGAGGGAAAAGGTTCAGTTACTGAAGGTGAGGTAGAGCTGATTTTTGGGACAGCTTTTCACACATTTCTTGTCTCTTTCCTTTTCGGAAGCCAAAAAATCAAGGAATACTTGAGCATGTTTATCTCCGGTGAAGCCTCTTAGGTTCCGGCTGAGTCGCCGGCCACGACCCCACGAAAGTGGGTAGCCCGTAACCCAGTTGGAGCAACCAAAGATGTCTTCGTCGGTCTCTTACAGTTGAAGCCACCATGGATGTTAGGGTGCATCTTGTTAAGATGGAGAAAGTAGTTTGGTCGCCGGAAAAAATGGAACAGATATGAAGTTGACTGGAATAGAAAATGAAGGCCAGCAGAGGATTCGTCTTGAGAAGACGAAAACAATGGTGAAAAAATCATAAAAAGTGGAGCAAGGAGCAGCTCCCGGCCGTTGGTCAAAACTCCGATGAATCAGTCAACTCCGGCGACTTTTACCATTTACCGGCATACTCAATAAACTGGTCATTATTTCATGGTAAAAAAGTTTGTACAACAGAGTACAAGTCCTCATCACTTTTGATTATTGTTGGGATAAGGATGGTGAGAAAAGGACAAGTCCTTCTCATTGGCGTGAATTGATGAGTGTGGGGACCACTTCAGAAATGGGTTGTCATTGTACCGTTGATACCTGACACATCCATGCGAAAAAGCACTGTCACAAGGACAAACTCACGTGGCCTGGGTAGTGGACCATTTATTTGTTCAATAATAATAAAAAATGATGGGGATCCTATGTAAAAAAAAAAAAAGAGCTGTTGACAAAAAATTAAGGCTTCCTACTTTCTCTTATCCAACAAATAATTAAAGTGACTGATAGAAGATGAAGGCTTCTAACAAATGGAGCAAGCACATGGGCCCGCAGCAAGAAGTAAGAAATATTTCTCTTATGTTCCCAAGTCTCCGTTCCGGGCAGAATCATTCCGGCCAAACATTTATTTTATCTCGGCCACACCTGCGAGCTCTGTTCTTCGGGCAAAAATCTAGCTCCGGGCAAAAATCAAGACGGGAAAGCTCGAGGTAGTTCGGGATCGGGAATTCTCAAAGCGAGCTTTAGTAAATCCGGGCAGAATCATTCTGCCTCCGCCTTCTTTCCCCTCCGGCGGACACATCCAGCTCCGGCCAGACCCGAATTCCGAACTGGCATGAATCGAAGTCCGCGCTCTATTAAACCCGTGAAACATCCGACCATCACGCTCCGACGAACCACCTCGCTCCGGGCGGACCCAGTTCTGAACGAGTGCTCCAAAGTCAAAATAGCGAGCAGCAAGATTGGGATGCTAACATTATTCCATGAGTTCCGGCCAGCGACCTCCGAATTCCGGTGTATTCTCATGAATTTCGGGCAGACCTTAAGCGAACTCCGGCGAAGACCTCTTGACTCCGGCCAGTACATGAATGACCGTCCAGCGGGCGCCGACCACATTCCGGCAAGTTCCGAGCAGATCCAGTCCGTACAAGCCTCGTCTATTTCGAGCAGCGGGCTCAATCAAGAAGCACGCTCCCCGGAAGGACGCGGAATGACAAGTCCGGTTTGGCACACCGGAACCCGAGCTCTAACACCGAATGCACCTTGCTGCCATGAATTCCGGCGAGCAAAGACTAGCTCCGTTCCGTCCCCTGCAAGCTCCGACTTCCGGTCAACAAGTTCAGGCCGTCAAAAAACGAGTTCCGGGCAGAAAGAAATAAACCAAGTCAAGATAAGCAACCTCCGAGCACCGGCAAGTCCGTGAACATCGATAGTACCTCGTTGGCTCGTCTCGGTCTAGTTAATACAGCTCGCCCACCTCGTTCCGGCATCTTATGAACTCGCTCTATTTTCTTGGAAGGATAAAAAATGAGCGTCGTCACCGATCAATTAAACGGCCAGACCAAACCTGGATTCCTCTCAACTAGACTAGCTCGCACAAAAATGGCTTCACGGAGCACAAATAAGGCTCCCGTCACCTGCTAAATTTTTGTCCTTTATCCAATCTCCGATCACTCGCTTAGCAGCCGGCGACAGCAAAAGAAGGCCCGTTCTTATTTCTACTATGTCAGTTGATGAGAAAAGCAAAAGCAAATGTCACAAATCAAAAAATGAACTTTAGTTTTTCTTCAAAATGAAAAGAGAGGACAAAATATACCCAATTTGTTTTCTTGGAGGCCAGAGAACACGTAGAGGAGGAGAAAAAGTCAAGGACCCATTTGCTTTGTTGGGAGAATAAGAGAAAATGGGGAATGCAAACAAGTCACTGTCAACTTATTTTAAAAAGTTGAAAAGTGAGAGAAAAGTCAAAGAAATTGGCTTCACAATCAAGATGGATAAGAGAGAAAGATAGTACAACAAATGGTGCAATAATATGGACCCAACAGTTTGCTACGCATATATCAGCCCGAGAAATTTATGGACTGCTACCTGCGCCATTTTTTGTGTTCGTTACAACCAAAAGAAATAAAATATTCTTCCTCTGTTTGCGTAATTCCTGTTCGTGCTATCAGCCCCATCAACCTTGGGGGCTTCATTATAATTCCGTTGATCTCAGAGAAAAATAGATCGTGCTATATGGATCGAGCGGGTTAATTCCCCAAAGATTGCTCTCCATTAAAGCCCTACTCCGAGTTGGCAAAAGCCCTACCCCGCGTAGGCAAATAAAATCCTACTCCGAGTAGGCCGTCCCTCCAAGAAACGGAAAAATTATTATTTATGGATCGAGCGGATTAAGTCCCAAAGATTGCTCTCCATTAAAGCCCTACCCCGTGTAGGCAAAAGCCCTACCCCGTGTAGGCAAATAAAATCCTACTCCGAGTAGGCCGTCCCTCCAAGAAACGGAAAAATTATTATTTATGGATCGAGCGGATTAAGTCCCAAAGATTGCTCTCCATTAAAGCCCTACCCCGTGTAGGCAAATAAAGCCCTACTCCGAGTAGGCAAGAGCTCGAGTAAAATCCTACTCTGAGTAGGCCGTCCCTCCAAGAAACGGAAAGATTATTTATGGATCGAGCGGGTTAAATCCCAAAGATTGCTCTCCATTAAAGCCCTACCCCGTGTAGGCAAATAAAGCCCTACTCCGAGTAGGCAAAAGTTCGTGCAAAGCCCTACTCTTAGTAGGCAAAAGTTCGTGCAAAACCCCACTCTGAAAGCGCGAGCTAGATCGCTTGCCCTGACACAGATGCCAGCACGTGCTCTCACGTACAATGCGCGGTCATACGCCCTCGAGCTAGACCGCATGCCCGGAGACGGATGCCGGCACGTGTTCACACGTACGATGCGCGGTCCTACGCCCTCGAGCTAGACGCTTGCCTGGAAACAGAAGAACCTGTGTTAAAGCCAAGTATAACAAAGGGCAAAGATGGAACGCATCGACAAAGTCTCGAAATCTCCGAATACTCAACAAGTCACTGGGCTTATCTTATTTATGGTGCCATCGTGCCCATCTTATTCATGAACCAGTCGTGCTTATCTCATTTATGGCGCCATCGGGTCCATCAACAGATCGTGCTTCTCTTATATATGGCGCCATCGGGCCTTTCCTATTTGCGAAGCGGTTGTGCTCAACTTATCTATCTAGCTATCAGAAGGGCACATCTTATTCGCGAGGCGATGGAGCTCATTCTATTTATAGAGCCACCGAGCTCATCTTATTTATCGCAGTTCCGAATTAGTTCGGTTGCAAAGCCTACGAGCAGTTTGATATCATGCCCGCGACCAGACGCTTCAACAAGCCTTTGGGTAAACAATTTTAATGCTCGATGCAGGTTCGTGTACCTTATGGTTCCCTGCAACTCAGGGGCTTCATGTCCTTATGACGACCTGGCCCGACCCTTCGTGTTAGTGGCGGGCATCGCTGAAAATCTTGTCCCCGACAAACCTCTCTATCTAGAGATCTATATATATTTGGAGTCCAGCACTTGTTTATCCAAGTTATTGGCGATCTATGATACTTGGGGGCTTAATCGACTGACGGCCGTTATCATATCCGTTAAATACCTAACGATATTTATCAAATCTACGCCAATCAACGTCAGGTCGTATCTCTCCGCCCTCTCAGTTTAATAAATGATTTTCATACAGCTTTATTAGTCAATGTATCGAGAGCATGATTAATAACTTGATTACATGTTACAATTACCGTGTGCGTAAACAAAAAATATTTAGCATGCATTACTACTTGCTACTTGGCGATAGCGCTTACTACTTGACTGTTCAGTATACAAAAATGCATGATCATGAGTAAAATTCCGTGCCTATTTCCACGACTTATGTGGTGAATTATTATGATCTCCAGAATATTACTATGAAAATACATGATACCTTGTTCTACATAGCAACTTGATCATAACAATAGATAAATAGCATTACATGCTTCCGTTGGTTTAAATGTTGCGGAATTATACTTCCCGAAATGCGCAAAATGACATGCCATATATGTTTACTCGCTTTCCAAAAGCATGCTATATAATCGATTCAAATGTGCTTTAAGCTGTCATATTGATTCTTTGAAAGCTACCATGAGAAAATTCACAAAGTGCATGATGCCTTAAAAACTACTTGGTGAAAGTTGCTCAATCAACATGCTGCAAATGCCATGATTTTATTATATAGTTTAATTACTATTTATTCACTCGGCTTTCAACGTGCTATTATAAAATATATGCATATTTGATCGATACAACTATAGCGCAGCGAAGACCCTAAACGCAACGACGCCTTCGGTTTCATTCCATTATGAAGCCTTTGAGCTCATATCATTATGACGCCTACGGGTTTTCTCATCATGGAAGCCCACGGGCTAATCTAATTCCGGACGCTACAGACACTTCTTATTATTGACGCCTACGGGCTCATCTTATTTATGATGCCTCCGAGCTCATCTTATATATGGCGCTTTCGCGCTCATTTGCTTATGAAGTTTACGAGATCATCTTATTACGCCCTACAGCGACCCAAAACTCGGGGGCTGCATATTTATCTCAGGGCATGAGGCCGACCTAACAAGTCCGCCACGAACTTTATTGGAAGTCTAGCCTTTATCTATCTTAGTCGCTAGCAACCTCTGAATCTGGAGGTGTATGTATCTTATGGCTCTCCACGACTCGAGGACTCACGCCTTTATCTGAGCAACTCGGGGGCTTATCCTCCCCACTTATTATTGAATCATTCATCCAGAGGCTTTATGCCACATTATTATTCTCGGAAATCTCCGAGTTATAGTTTCAAACTCCATAAGGGACTTCTGATTATTTTATGGCATTCTCTTTTCTATAGTCGGGAATCTCCGGCTATCATTGAATGCCATTTATAGGCTACGTGCCCGCTGTCCTCATCTTCGGCATCTCGGAGATATATATTCAGACTCCCTCTGGGATGTCAATCTATATTATGGTGTTTATTCATATATGGATCGAGTTCTCAACCCGAGCTTCTATTCTTTTATTATAACGCTCACATTCTCGTCATTGGATGATTCATCCATAAGCTATGCGCCCGCTTTGTTTATCCTCGAGAATCTTCGAGTTATATGTTCAGATTCACTGTCGGACCTTTGATTCTCTTATGGTGTATTCCCGTCTATATTCAGGAATCCCCGGCTCACTATTGATTATTTAAAAGCTACATGCCTGATTTAGTTATCCTCGGGAATCTCCGATGTTTATCTTCAGACTCCCTCTAGTATCTCCGCTGCCCGATGTGACCGAGTTCACGGCTCGAGATCTTATTTATATGTCATAGCGACTGTCTTGTCTTTTAAGCTCGCAGTCCGGGCTCTCATTTCTCTTATAGAGATTGCGCGCGGGCTTTATTTCTCCTCGGGAATCTCCGAGTCGACCAACCTCAGTCCGCTATCCGGTGTGTCTGAACTTGCAGTTCGAGTTTTCGCTTCCCCCTTATGGGAGCTACATTTTCTTGCCATTCTTCAAGCAACGGGCTCCAGCTTTCAGGCCAGTCTCGGCCAAGGATATATTCCTCGCCCAGACCATAAATGATCGAGCGCTCGGAATAGGGGGCTACTGATGAACCCTGACTTTTTGGGTATACTGATAAGTATCCTTATACCGCTCTTATACGGTCTCTATACTCCTGCCTTGTACCAAGGGAAGGACCTCCTGAAAGGACAAGGATACCCCTCCTCCCTCATATGTATACCCTTCCTTATCTAAGGTAAGGGGAGGATTCATTCTCGACTCTCTCTCTCTATATACTCTCTTGAGTGCTCTCCTCTCCTCTCCCTCTCTCTTACACATTCACACACCCAAGGCATTCTAGGCCTTGTTCTTAGTTCCCTCGGAGTCTTACTCTCACACCCGAGGGCCTAAGCCGGGGTCAAACCCGGCTTTGGTCCTAACGGTGTGCTCATCTTGCAGATCTTCTCAGCTAGGAGCAGGAGGCAGCAAGTCGGAGATCTATTCTCCATGACCCCAAGATGATCTCTTAGTGTTCATATTGTCCAAGTTGCCAATGAAAGAAGCCGCAAGAACAAGCGTCCTTTCACATAGATGGGAAAATTTGTGGGTGTATTATGCTGGGAGTTTGAATTTTGATAATGTGGATGCAACATTTAACACTCGTCGATTCTCTATTGAAAGGCCAAGGTTTATAAGTTGGGTGAACCGTATTCTAAATTTGCTTCGGGGGTCAACTGTTGATGGATTTAGAGTTCGTTTTGATTTGGATGCAAGTTATGGCGATGACATCGAGCGATGGATTATGTTAGCTATGGAGAAAACAGTTTCTAGGTTTGAGTTGGATTTTTCAGAGTTTCACGGTCTTAATAATAATAAGCTTTATCAGTTTCCAAATAAGCTATTAGATTCACCCAGTAGTTTATTGGGATCCTTTGGATCTTTAACTTCTCTTCGGTTGAACTGTGTCGATCTATCTGACGAAGTTCTTGTGTATCTCGTATCAAATTGTCAGTATCTGGAACATTTATCGATCAAAGGTGCAACTTCGTTAACTCATCTAAATGCGACCACCGCCTTGAAATTGAAGCATTTGGAGATTAAGCATTGCCGTAATTTGGAGAATGTTGACATTTCAAATACAAATATCGAGTCACTGAACTTCAATGGCAAGTGGAAAGTGCTTTCATCACTTGAGAATCTTTGTTTGCTAAGGGAGGTGTCACTATCTGGTCATTGGTATTTCGGTGTTGTTTGGAATAGATTTCAAAGTCTTCCTATATCTCAATTGCAAAGGCTTGAACTTGACATGTGTGTCTTTGTAAGTATTGAACTTGAATAATACTAGGGACACAAAATAGTCACAGAATCTTGCTCACAAAATCTGAGGTGTAAAGATTTTATTGGTGTTTTTAAGTAGAGCGTGGCGGGTCCACTATCGATGCAACCATTAAAATATCGCCAACTCATTTTGTAAGCAAGACTTGTGACTTTATTTTGTGCCCCTAGCATTGCTCATTGAGCCCCTTTTTTTTTTTTTTTTTCTTTCACTTGTCATGCTAATCATAGATTTTCCTTCCCTTTTTCTCATTGTATATATATATATATATATATTCTTTTAATTTCAGATCTACACTTGCGATATAAAGTTTCCAGAATCATTCCCTACTTTATGGAACCTCAAACATTTGGAGGTTTTTCTTGGGGCAAGTCATAACCAAAACATGTTCTGCCTAATTTCACTTATATGTGCATCTCCCCTCTTAAGCAGTTTCACCCTGAAGGTAATATTCAGTATTTCATTTGTTTAAAGTGCGTGAAATTGTTTGCTATCATTATCTGATAAGTATCTTCCTTCGCTAGCTTACCTTATTTGAACTGATTTAATTTAGCGTAATTAGAAGCCAACCATGCTATGACCTTGAGGTAATGGCTCTTTATACAAAAAAAAAAAAAAAAAAATTGAAAAAAATTGTGTCTATATTTTTTGGTAGTTTTTTCCTCATAATTCACAGTTCTATTTGTTGCGCAACAAGTGTCAACTGAACTGTACATGTAACGAATTGATTTAAGATTCACAACTACTGTGATGACGTATATTTGAAGGTCATTCTGAAGGTTCACCAGTTGTAGCCACAGGATTTTTTGTCAGTACATTTTACAACTCTTTTGGCCATCATTTAATATTTTGGGGAGACGACGTATCTGTAACTGAGATGACAGAATACCCACTTTTGTATGGTTTGTTTCTGGGACGGCAACTTAGATGGGTTTGACTGTATATTTCCTCTTTTTGGTGTTACTTACTCTCTCCGTCCCAAAGAATGCCCACATTTTTTTTTTTAAATTCGCTCTTCATCTGAGATGACCGAGTACCCACTCTTGTATGTTCGTTTCTGGGACAGCAAAGCATTTCTCCTCTTTTTGGTTCTACGTACCCTCTCTGCCCCAAAATGAATGTCCACAAATTTTCAAAATTTCTCTTGATCAAGAGCAAATTTGAAAATTTTGTGGACATTTACATCTTTTGGTTGAAGGAGAAAAAATAACTCATGTAGAGAAAGCAACTACCTCTAGCGTATAGGGACTATCATTGTTCTAAAAGACCCCCGTCTAGGCCCCGCCTAGGCGCTAGGCGTTCATGAAACGCCTAGGTCACGTCTAGGATATTATAGTTATTTCTGAATTCTCGGCCCCGCCTAGATCCCGCCTAGGCGCCCCTGCGGCGCCTAGCGACCGCTTAGCGTTTTTTAGAACATTGGGGGACTATGATGAAGTATATAAGGATAACAGTTTACCATTTTCTCAACTGCTGTCACATTTCTTTGTGTTTACCAAGGTTAACCCTTTATAATCCAGTGATAATTTACACAATATTACCAGTGTGCAAGACGATTATCTAGTTTATGAGAAGTAGTACGTCAAAACATATGCTCTCTCCGTCCATAATCATAGTCCCACTTTTTTAGGTATCAATTTTGATTGAACATTGACCAATACTTAAGGTTAATCTCATTATCCCAAATGAAAATCTAAATTATTATCATTAATCATTAAAAATACTATCTATAACAATTTTTAGATTTCCATTTGAGATAATTAAGCTAACCTAAATTATGGTCAAAGTTCAAAAAGAAATAACAACTAAAATAGGTATACTCGAGAGAAAGGGTTTGGAATTCGACCGAGCTATAGAATTAAGTATTCATAGGTTCGTATATACTATAATAATGGTTATTCCATATTCTAACTATTTATTCCCTCTGTCACATTGAAAATGTTGCATTTATCTAGTCAACAATTTTAAGGAATGTGATTTACTTGTTTGTACATTGCCTGCACAAGACTCTTTCCATATTTAGAAATGCGTCATTTTTAATTTTTGGATTGACTAAAAAGGAAAGTGCCATATTTATTATGGGACGGAGTAGCAATTATCGTGTTCGCTTATGCTTGTTATGTTCACACGACCATCTTTTCTTTTTGTTGCAGGTCCAATATATGGAGCCATGTCGATTCAAGGTACTAAACTGTTACCACCCTTCATACTGTGAAAATTCAATTTATTTCAGTTTCTGATGGAATTTGTTTTATATTATTGGGATTGACTAAAAAGGAAAGTGCCATATTTATGTATTATGGAATGGAGGGAGTAGCATTTATTGTTCCGGCACTTATTATGGGACGAAGAGAGAAGCAATTACTTGTGGTAAACTTCTACTATGTTAAGTTTAATTTTTATTCCTTGAGCAATCTTGACCCTTTTTGAAAAAAAAATATAATAATCTAGCTTCGGCACAATTAAAACTTGGGAAATTTTAACTTGACCTTCTACATGTGATATAATAATCATCTAATTGAAAAGGACCTTACGATTCATATTTTTGGACAAAAAGATTTTCATTTATCTTCGTGTAGATAAATTAATTGCTATTAACACACTCCTTCACCTTTTTACTTGACAGAAAATGTATGAATTGCCAAACTGTGAATGGAGGAAATCAGAAAAACGCAAATATGAATGCTTGAAGGTGGTGGAATTCATTGGGTGGTATGGATACAAATGTGACTTGGATATTGTTCAGCATCTTATTGAGAAATCAGTGGTGCTTAAGAAGGTGATTATTGATCCTAAACTGCGTTTCGGTAGCAAGAGATCAGGGGCTTCAGCTGAGGAAATAGAGAATGTTGCCAGGCAACGCGCTAAGATGTTGCAAAAATATGTACAACCTGGGACGGAGTTTGTGATACTTTAAAACTTTATTTACCCATTGAGTTCACAATAAAGAGTATTCCCTCCGTCCCGGAAATAAAACTTTATTTACCCATTGAGTTCACAATAAAGAGTATTCCCTCCGTCCCGGAAACGTTTTCCTACTTTTTTCTTTATTGCCAAGTACTTTGATCAATAATTTTAAGTTAATTTAGTTATCTTAGTGAATATCTGAAATTTGTGACTGGTAGTAGAATTATAGAGTAGAGATAGAGAGGAATATATCGTTTGGTGTGTGTTTTGAGAAGAGAATACACTTAGCACTCTATTTATAGTGCTGGGACTCTAACAAATTTTATCGCAAACTTTAAAGTGGATATTATCTCAACAAACCAAAGAGCTATAGGTCAAGCGGTATCCGGTGTTAGCTTCCGGATGTCACGAGTTCGAATCCCGTTAGGGAGATTTGTGTTAGCATATTTACATGCCTAGTTGTAACCTTCATGGCATTTGTGTTAGCCTATTATAGGCCCCGTTGTAGCCTTCATTGGCATTATCAATTAATAAAAAACCCATTTAAAAAAAAAAATGATATTATCTCAACAATATGTTAACAAACTTCAGAAAATTTTGGGAGTCAAATATTTTCAGATTTGTAAAAGAGTTGTAAAACAAAAATTAAATTTGAATTTTTTAAAATTAAAATATCCAACGATCTCCCACAAGTTTTTAAAACTTCAAACTACATATAGATAATCATTATTGGGCAACCTTATACTATGCGGGGGGGTGCAGGAGTTTTCCAGACTTGTGCCTATACTTAGGGGCCGTTTGGTAGCCCTTTATAGGGCCGGATAGGATTATTAGTCGGATAAACTGACGTTTGGTAGTCAAAACGTATCCGGAGTAATTATTCATATCCCTAGGATAAATCCTCTTATCCCTTCATAATTATCCCAAAGGTAGGGGTGGTTTAAATAATCAGATTATTAGAGAGATAGGAATTTAAAGTTGGTTGATAAAATTACCCCTCAAATAGCTACTCCCTTCGTCCCATCCGAATTAGGATTTTTGGGTTGGTAACGAGGATTAAGGAAAAAGTGTTAGTGTAGTAGGTGTTGTGAGTATGAAAATTGAAGTACGAGAAAGAAAGTGTGTTATAGAATAATGAGTGAAAAGTTGTTGTGAGTGTGAATTTGAGTCCCATTAAATAAAACACTTCCATTTTTGGGCTGTCCTAATTCGAATTGGACACCCAAAATGAAAGTTTGTCTTAATTCGAGTGGGGCGGAGGGAGTATATATTAGGCATCAATTACTCGTCTTTTTAGCAAAATCAATTCCTCCTTATTATATACCTTAACTGTTGGGAGTGGAGTCCTAAAACCGTAAGTGGACGGAGGGAGAAAAAAAGTCTTAAATCATAAAGGGTTGGTGGAGATCAAGGAAAGGGAAAAAAAGGAAAAGGAAATTGAGAAGGTGCAGAACAGTGGCTCCACGGTCGTATATGGGGAGGCACACGGCCGTGCATACCGAGGGGGAGGCTAAAGGAGGCTACTGTTTTGTGGAAAAAATAGAGCACGGCCGCTTCACCTATAGTGCATGGCCGAGCAGCACGACCGAGTAGCAGATTCTGCACATCCGTGCATGTCGGGGGACAACCCAGTTTTTCCTCAGTTTTCTATTTTGACTAAATTTCTTCCATGGATTGATTTATGACTTCTCCTACACCTATAAAAGGGAACTTTTGTCCAGAATATTATGTGTTTGATAGGAGAAAGCTAGGATACACAAGATAGCCACATAATAGTTTTTAGGAGGGGGCCGGGAGCCTATGAAATGAGAGCCATGGGGGCGATCCTACAACCCGACCATGACCGTGTTGTTTTTGTGTTATTGAGGCTGTGAGATAATATGTATGAGAGATTGTTCATGGAGAGTAGCAATGCTAGATCTGTGTGAGGACATGTGCTAAGTTGTAATAATCTTTACATATTATAGTGATATCTTGGCTTGGTGCCTCCGGATGTAGCCATGTATTGGTGAACCGGGTTAACAAATCTATGGTGTTATTTTATTCTTTCATATTTATTCATGTGTTGAATTATATTGTCCATATTGATGATTATAATATGGGCTAATGGATGTGGAGATCCCCTATATCCCCATCATTAACCACACCCACATTCACATCCTGCATTTTTCTTTTGAACAAATACCATGCAACTTTTTTTTTTTTTTTTTTTATTTGGAATAACCCATTAAGTTTTTAGGAAGCTAAATTATAAGTATGTGCATACAAAAAAAAAAAAAAAAAGAAAAGAAAAGAAACTGACAATTGCTTTGCTGCCGCCGCCTCCTTCAATAACTCCAACCTCCGTTTCCATCTACCTTGCCACATACTATTTGATACTTTTTACTTTACATAAATTAAGCTTAGTACATCAATTTTCCCAACTTCCTTCCAAAACCTCCCAACTTCCCTCCTTCCTTCCAAAACTACCGAGAGATAGCCATAGTCAGTCGGACGAGATCCGACGATATTCATCGGATTTCGTCCGATGCTTTTTAATTTTTTATAATTTATTGTTATTTCCGTTTCAATAATTTCTTATTTCAAATCAGATTTGTGGATTATGAATTTCAAGAAGATCGGTGGTTGTGAGAGAAGTGGCAACAACCAATGCTCCTCTCGTCGTCGAATTTATTGTGCAATCAATGTTTTTTCTCGTTGTTACATGCTTTCTCTCCTTCGTCGAGAGCCTTCGTCTTCTCTCCTCTGTCGAGAGCCTTTATATTCTCTCCTTTGTCGAGAGCCTTTTGCCTTCCCTCTTTTTGTTGAGAGCCTTTTTGTGCTGTTTGGATTTTTCTTTGATATATTGCTTTGGATGTTTGGTTGGACATTTATTGTCAACCCAAATGTTTTACATTTTCGAGTTTTCAGCGCCAAATATTTTCCATGTAGGGATTTTATGAAGGCCAATGTTGGACCGTTTTCAAGTTCTTGGAGAAAAATTTGTGCGTCCGAGGTCATTGTTTTTAAAGGAGATTTGGTTTGAGGTTAGGCTCCAGTATTCGATACGATTTAAGCTTTTTCAAGGAGGCAGGCAATTTATTTTTGATTGTACGTCTTGGTCTTAATCCTCTACTTCTGAATGAGCCTCCGGCTGTTGTTGTGGAACGCCATTTTTTTTTTTTTTTGAAACATTGTGGAACGCCATTTGTTTGAAATTTATTAATGAAATTTATGTTGTTTGTTTCAAAAAATAAAAATAAAAATAAAAATATTAAGCTTAGTGATATGTGTTCGAAAACACACACACACACACACCAGAAAGTTTGATGATGGGTGAAGTGAAGGCTCATTTTCAATTTGGTTTAACTAACGGCTCAACAGACTTGTACGAGGAGTGTTTCAACTGATGATGGCCTTACATTAAAATCTTCAAGCGCTAACAGTATAATAACGATCAAAACTTACTCCGTCTCATAGTGATAAAAGTTTAACTTTCCACTTTTACTCATATTAAAATTAATTTTTAACAACTTCCACCCTACCTACCCACCCACCCCTCCCCACACCCCACTCCTTCAACCCTGTTAGATTTTTTTTTTCTTTTTCATATTAACATTATTTTTTTAACAATTCTCCTACCCCACACCCACCCACCCACCCAAACCCTTATCCTACCCCACCCTCTCCCTCCCCCGTTCTATTTTCTCATATTAATTTTTCTCTCGTATGCAAAGTTTTTGTGTAAAACATTTTCTTTAAATTTACTAAACAATCAAAAATATGTAAATATCAATATGATAAAAATATTTTTATTTTAAAATAATGTTTTTCGAAAAATCATTTTCCGGGAGTCTTTATTTTAAAACGGAGCCTGTTCTCCATCTTCTAGGCCCATAATGATCCACATGAACCGTAACACCTGTCAGTAGCAATTCCTGCCATTTGTCTCTCTCTCTCTCTCTGCCTGGGTACTATTCTCTCTGCTTGAACAAACCAGACTCTCATCAGCCTCCTCTTTGCTCGTTAGCTTCTCCTCTCCGCTTGGTAGAAGACGATCATGTCTCGTTTGATCCAATCAAGATCTTATCTCTCCAGAATCTAGTAAGTTAACCCTAGTTTTCCCACCCCCATCATATTCATCAATGCCGTGCTTTCTTGACTAACAATTTACTGGAAAAACGAAGAACAGATGATAAAATTTGAAAATTAAGACTCCCCACAATTGCAATTTCGAATAATCGATTACCTGGCTTTTGGGTTTTTTCTGGATGGAATGATTGATTCGTAGTTGGTGTGTGTGTGTGTGTGTGTTTTTTTTGTGGAAATGTGGGCCGCCTAAATTGATTCCTGTTCATGTATTCGGTCTAAACAGTTTAATATCTAGAAATGGGAGATTTTTGTCTTCTGATTCTACTAAAGTAGATGAACCCTTCAAAGCTGAAGAAGCTGAAACAGTGAATGTTCCTCCACCTGCTACAGAGAAGGTATTTAAATGAATTTTTCAATTGTTTTTGTAGAATGTTGATTTGGGAATTTGGTTTAGTGATTTTGATGTTTGTTGACCCAGATACTCGTGCTGGGTGGGAACGGATTTGTTGGCTCTCATGTTTGTAAGGACGCTTTAGATCGGGGCTTGTCGGTTGCTAGTCTTAGCAGGTATTTCTGAGTACCCATGCCAATTGAGGCTGTAGTAATGCAGTTTAGTGGTGGCTATTTGGATTTTGTCATGTCATAGATGGAGAAGTTTCTACCACAATTTTCTTTTCTTTGCATGAATTTAAATTGCTCTGCTTTCACCAATTACTACGGGGTATTAAGTTATCTCAGATTCATTGAGCAACGTCCGTGATCCCATATTAGTCATTGCCATGATTATACAATAAAATGAAACTAATTAGCAAAATTGGAAGATTGCCTACCTCTAGAGTTAGTTCCGTTGCTGACAATATAGTTCTCCTTCTATGAAGATTTATTTTTCTGACAAGCTTTTATAATATAGATACTCAAGGCGATTCTAGTGGTAAAGAAAACCTCTCTAATATATGCATATGGTTATACTTTGAACTGCTATGTGACTTATCTTATCAGATTTGTAATCTTATTTATTGTTCCTAATCGTTCCTTTTAGATCTGGTAAGCCATCTAGTCAAGAATATTGGGCAAACAGCGTAGCTTGGATTCAAGGTATAGCCTCTTGTTTTGCACACTTCATTCTCGCCTCGTTTGTGAGCTGATGGAATGCTTAGAAATTCTCTCTTGTCTGCTGGCAGGTGATCTTCTTTCGAGTGATTCATTGAAGGAAGCATTAAATGGAGTGACTTCTGTTGTATGTATTTCTTAATACTTTCTTGTTTCGACTTTCGATTACAAAATCTCGAAAGAAAGTTTATTCTATGTTTGTTATTATCACTTTAAAAAGAGCGAGTAGTTTGGTAAATAGAATCGTGCAAGATGATTAGCAACTACATCCCAATAATTTGGCTATCATTGGATTACAAAACTTGTTGCAGTTTGGTTAATTAATTTCTATTAATATGTGGAAACATATAGTCTCATTACCAAGTTGTTAAATTAATATTGAGAATGTCCCTCTTTGTAAAAGTATAGAAGTGAAACTGTAACTTTCCATGAAATGGGAAAGCAAAAGAGGAGAAAGAAATTACGTCAAAACCTAGGTCTCAAATCTTGATTCCTTACTCGCCCATGCTTTAGCCTCATACCAAAGGGTTAACATCTCATATATCATAAACCGAATCATTTATTCATTTACTTCACAACTGTCTTCATCTTCTGAAATGCAAGATAATTAAACGATTGTATATGCTCTAGACACCATCTGTGACAGTTATGCTTGATTGTTTAATTGAAACTAGTGTGTTGATGCCTAAAACTGTACACATAATTTCTAGTACCAGTGAACCAATGCATGTGAACTTAACTGAACTACTTGCTGCTCTTTTCAAGTTCACCTTGATTTTCATTTGTCTACATCCATCAATACGGAAGATGATAATATGTCTGGAGCTTCATTATTTTTAATAATTTTAATATGGAGCGCATGTTAACCTGGTCGCTGTTCTTGGGTCTGTTAATAATGTTTTGAGGGTTGAACTAGGGTATTATTTTTTCTAGATGTACCATGGTCTTACTTATTCTCTAAATAAATTTGTTTATTGCCTTGACGGGCTTTCTTGTTATTGGCACTAAAAGGACTTACACTAACATTTTGTTGCCTCGATTGCATGCCTTATGCTATCTCCCTGGGCAATTGTGTTCTTTATAGTTGTACGATCACTATATTTTGCTTTGCTCTTTCGACTCAATAAGGTGTGGCTCCTAGGGTTTTGAAGGAGTCTCTTGTTCTAAGCCCCTTTATCACAACTATACTTCATAACATTTATGTCACCTTATCTTGTTGGGGATTTCCGTTTCAATTCCTGTTCTTGAGTACCTATAGGAAGCACATTTGATGTACATTGACCTGGGAAGGTGCTGTATGGGACCTTCTGTCCCCTTAACATGTACTCCCTCAGTCTCATAATGATAGTCCCCTTTGACTATTCAAACAATTTAATAACATATTGTCATTTTCATTACTACCATGAGTGAGTTTCAGTTATTACGCCTAATAAACTCTCTTGCAACAACCATTACTCCTCAATAGACTCGTCACACGGTTGAGTTTGGTAGTTCAATGATTTCTGTACACCAAATTTAGAAACAGGACTATCTTTTTGGGACAAATATAAATTGCAAAAGGGACATTCTTAAGTAGATTGTTTCCTTGCTGTACACATTTCGGGAGAGTGAGGGTTCCCTTTGTTGAGCAGTTGAGGCGAAAAAGAAAACATATGTCAATGGCGTGTGGGCTGTGGGCTATTTAGGTTCCTTGGTGTGCATGGACTGAGAGGAATACATGATTTTCAAGGACGCTCTTTTGGGGCTAAGGTATCCCGTTCCTCTCTGTGGTCTTCAGCTTTGGGTTTACAGTTATCTCAATCAAAGATTTCAGCAGGCTGGAATGTGGGACTCCATTAATTTTGTTTTATTTTGCACTTTTCCACTTCCCTTTTTTCCTTACTTATGTTACGTGCATTACTTTTCTGTCGTTTATCTTGATCTCATATTCTCTCTGTTGATATGTCAACATCTCTTTTCTAGACAGAGGTTATCAATTTATTGTTTCTTACGTAGGTAATCATTTATTCAATTTTTGCAGATCTCTTGTGTTGGTGGGTTTGGCTCCAATTCATACATGTACAAGATCAACGGGACTGCCAATATCAATGCTATCAGAGCTGCTGCAGAACACGGTAGTCACATAAATCATCTTTCTTCATGATAACTTCACTACATCTCGTATCCTTTTTTTTTTTCCTCTTGATTAAGAAGGCTGTTACAATACTGCAATCCTAAAGGTGATGTGTTGGTTTCTATAGATCTTGCATAGCTCAACCTAAATATTGATCTAGTGTTTGATTAAAGTGGTCAAACATTTTTGCATGATCTTAAAAAGGCCATACGCTTGTATAACTTGACTGATTTTGTGATGTTAATTCTCTGGAATTATTGTAGAAGGTTATGTTGGGGTAGTTGACTTGTCACAGCAGTTGTAACTTGTTTGTTGGGAGGGAACTGGTTGTAATAAATGCTATTTTGTTGCATTATCAAGTATGGTGCTGGAAGGAGAAATGTTGCCAGGGGGAGGCAATGCAGACCACTGAAGGGAAGAGAAAGGGAAAACCTAGCTTTTTGGAAGATTTTGTCGTCACTGACTTTTCATAAGAACCGTAAAATTTCTGTGAAGGACTGGCGTTTTTCATATTTGGTCAAGACGGGGAATCTCTTTAACTTTGCTGGGAGTATATGCTAGTGTTGTCGAGGATATGGAAAAGGAAGTCTAATTTTCGTGTGTCCGTGCATATACCGTGAGGAAAACTGTATTTTGACATTCACTGAAACACAAGACATTGTGAGGGGACCAGGCAAGTGTGAGCATCAATAAGCCCATAACCTTGGGAACTTCCACATTGAATGTGTCTGAAGTTTC
The DNA here is from genome assembly GCA_026119855.1 of Campanula takesimana. Lineage (NCBI taxonomy): Eukaryota > Viridiplantae > Streptophyta > Magnoliopsida > Asterales > Campanulaceae > Campanula > Campanula takesimana. The sequence goes on from JAOWBW010000058.1 coordinate 1,013,832, forward strand.
GGTGCAAGCAAAACTGCTTCTTAGACCACATTTAAAACTGAATGATTCTACAGCCCATGCTAAAAGTAAAAGAACAATATCTGATTGCACTTAAAAGATTGTCTTTGCCTCGTACGTAATAATATGGTGTGATTTGTGGCTTGCTCTCAAGCTCCTGAAATTTTCTCAAGGGGGCTACTAGGATCCTAGTAGGACCCTACGGGACATACCACATGAATCCCTGGTGCCTTGTCGACATACATCCAAGGCCTAATGTGGCTGATTGAAGCTTCCCCAGTTTAGGGACTTTTTTCAAACACTTCTTATCTTGTGGTTATGGTCAGTCAACTCCTACACTAGGGAAGAGTTTCTTGCTCGGTTAGAAGGGGCTTGCCCCTCATAAATGCCAAGGGTGCGCATGTTTCTTGTTATCATTCATTCTGGAGCAGATTCCATTATTAGTTTTATTATATTCTCTTTTTTATTTGCCTTTTCATAGTCTACACTCTTTACTGCTTAATAGTTTGAGCACTAATTATCTTCGACAGTGGCAAAGACTTTATGAAGCTTTGTCTCCGAATATGTGTGTAATGAGCTACAGTCTAGGTGACTCTCATGACCATTTTTCTTAAGCAATTCAGTTGCTTGGAGGATATGTTGTAAGCTGTTTTCTATTTTTGAGGATAGCTGGATATACCCTTCTAAGATAGAAGGTTTCCATTGAATCAGTTTTGTGGATTTTGAAAAGGACAAAGATGTTGGGCAATTGTGACAATGGGGTTTTCCCCGAAATTGTGGTATATTTTTATGGAAAGGACCTCCACAATTTTGTCTTAAAAAGGAAAAAAAAAGGGAGATGACTTTGTAGATTACTTCTTTATGGCCATGTTCGTTGGTAGGGTTTAGAGGTTTATCTGTTACAGACTTGAGTCGAGATTGGGGAGCAGCAATACATTACTCTGGTTCATACATCTTGTTAGATGTGTTTTAGGTTTTTTGCAGTTGTCTTAGACTATATTCCTTGCAGTTTCCTTTAGATAACATTATAAATATGAATCCGAATCTGCACATGCGCATGCGCATTGGGCTGGAATGACAGTGAGTCACATTTTTCTGGACTTAAGAGTAAGTGGAAAGTCAATATTAGAGATTCCAGCCAACTCAATAAGCCTAAAGAGGATGCCTGCCATGCGCATTGGGCTAGAATGATAGTGAGTCACATTTTTCTCCGCTTCGGTAACCACATGCTTGTTTTGGAATATATTATTTATAATTTTAACTGATTTTGTTTTACCCTTTTACTGTCATATAACGTTTTTAGAGATGGAAGGGTCCAGGTTTAATGTCAGATGTTATGCAATGGGGTTTGGGCCAACCAATGCGGCTATGGGCCAATAGATTTGGGCCAACCAATGCGGCTATGGGCCAATAGATCAATTGAATTTAAATTCACTTGTGAATTGGGGATACATAGTGAGTATCAGTCGTTAGTTGGTTGTTAAGCCCATTATGCTTTCTATCACATAAAGTAACGGCTGCCAAGATGGAGAAATGGAGGATGAAAGAAAGAAATGAGATTGTATCTGGTCACTGGTTTGTTCTTGTTTGCAATCTATAACCAATTTTCTCGTTGACGTCCACAAGCCACTACGTACACAGTATTGATGAATAGCAGCTATCTTCTCCTTTCATCTTCTGTTGTTTGTCAAATATAGAAGATGTGTTCAAATAAGTCTTTGATTTCTTTAACTTAAGCCTTATCAAAGATTGTTTTTCCTCTTTGTTAGTCATGACACATTAGGATAAAGTGAACTTATGCACTCTTCGAATTTATACGCTTAGGAAATTGCAAAAGATATGTTTATGTTAGTACCCGATCTGAAAATGAGTTTATTAGGGATTTCCCAAAATATACAAGGACTTTATAGGAATTAGAAACCTTGCAAAGACTTGTCCCGGATTCCCAAAATATAGCTCATTATTCTAGGAAAATCTAGATTGAATTAATTAGGTTTCCTAAACTATGACTTGGTGAAAAGGACAGTCGGCACGAAAATAGTCATAACTTTTGACTCCGGATGAATTACGGAACGCACCGCATATCAAATCGAACGCGAGAGAAAGAAGAACAAGGATAAAACAACATTGGCCACGCGGCCACATTCCACCATGGCCGGGCGGCCACATTTGACCTTGGCCACGCGGCCATCTTTGCTTCTGACTCGCTTTCCAGTTCCAAAACTTGCCAAAACTTGATTTCCACGCCAAGAAACAACCTTGGCCACGAGGCCATGTTTGCCCTACTCACAAAAACTATATATAGGGGTCCTCCCCTCCTCAAAAAAAGGAACCAAGAATCATCCTACGAGTTCCTAACTCAAAACCTCTCTAAAACTCTCCAAAAACTCTCTAAAACCTCTCCAAAAACACACAATTTCGGCCCCAAAATCCCCAATTCGTTTCTTAGAGTTCTAAGCCTCCTAAGTGACGAATTTACTCTCAAAACAAAGCATTCAAGCTCCCAAGAACATCCTCAAGGTTCCCAAGAAGATCCAAGCTTATTTCTTGCCAACATAGCTAAGTTTTCTAACTTTTTCTTCATGTTCTTACCATGTTCTTAGTTTAGATCCATAATATTCATGTTCTTAATATGTTTATTCATGTGTTCTTCATAATATTCATGTTCTTAATATGTTTATTCATGTGTTCTTCATAATATTCATGTTCTTAATATGTTTATTCATATGTTCATCATATTATTCATATGTTCATAATATGTTCTTCGCATGTTCTTCATGTTCTTAGATTAAAACCTTATTTATGCTAGATTTAGGGTTGCAATCTTCATGTTAACATGTTATTTCATAGCCGATGATGATCTAGGGTTCATCAACCCGAACACGATCTAGGAACTACTTCTAAACCCTAATCTTTAGGTAATTCCCCCATCATTATGCATGATCCCGATTCTCCTGCCTATTCTAAATTCTTCTCGAACTACGCTGACCTGAGCTTCTCACATTGAGAGGAACGTAGGCAATCTTCGGATTCGGTCCCAAACACATTACACACTACATACACCGCATCATGATAGAAAGACCGATCATTCGGGCAATAGGAGTGATAACGCTTAAATATTCTTCTCTTGTTGTAATTTGACCCCCGAACCCATTTACATGTTTTTTCTCAATGTTTTGGCTATAATTAAAATGGCGTGGCGACTCTCATATTTTAATGTTGCTATGAATATCTCAATTTTAAACACACGTATTCACAGTTTATTCTCTTCTTTTAGTCATGGATAAGCTATTTGATGCCAGAGTAGAATGGCTGTACTTCTATCTATACAGCCGCAGCAGACTTGAGAATCAGAGAGCCTATGGATGGTGTCTATGTGGTTTTGTCTGTGCTGTTATTTTATTTGCCTTTTGCATGTGCTTATGAGATTATCACTGGATGATTGAGCAGAATGTGTAGTTTTACAGTTATGCTCTTGTTGTGGCTCTCAGCTGTTATAGTCTATTTATTGGGTATTCTTCTTCACTAATGTCCATTATGTTCTTGTGTATAGGAGTAAAACGATTTGTTTACATTTCTGCTGCTGACTTTGGTGTCGCTAATTACGTGCTCAAAGGATATTACGAGGGAAAGGTACTATTATTACTGTGTTTAGATTATCTGCCCCTTATGGAAGTTTATGTTGAGTTATTATATTGGTACATTAATCTTTCAAGAGGTGAACAATATGTCTCTTTCTTCACTTGAGTACCTCAGAGATTCAGCTTTTCTATATAGTGTTTACATGCCGTTTATATTGTTACTGGGTTGCAGTGAAGTCAACTTCTGATTATACTAAAGGGTCAAACTTGAATGTGTTTGTTTAGACAAATGAGCCTGTCATTTCCTCCATTTCTTTTTTCGAAAGTTACTCTAAAATAAGATTTTGGCACCATTATTTGGGTGAAGGAGAAAAAAGTATGTGTCCAGTTGATGTGCACAGGAAACTGCATTTTACAGCCTCAAAGTTTTCATGAAGTTTGGAGTTCAAGTTTCATTTGCTGCAATTTTGGGGGTGGGGGTGGGGGGCAAAGTTACATTTTATTGCAAACCAAAAAAAAATAATATTGATGTTACAAGTATGGATGGAAATAAAAATGTGCAACTTTCAGGGAGTTTAATGCAATTATTTTAATTTTAGATACTAAATTAGTTTTTTTGCTCTATACCATTTTGAAGAACCCATCACACCTTCTCTTGTTCTCTCTCTACATCACAAGCACTCATCTTTTTTTCTTCTTCATCTTCTCCCATATCCCTTTCATCTCTCTTGCTCCCATATGCCCTAACCCATGCGTATGCTCTTTTCCTCTCCCTGTCCCTTTTGGGAACCAGTCTAATGTTGCTGGGTTACTGAATTCTTGTGAGCTTTGATCTGATTCCTGGACCGGGTATGGCTGTCTATCTCAACATGCTACTTGCAATATTTATCTGTTAATACTCATTTTATGGTTAAACGGGTTTGTGGGTGTTCCTAATTTTATCTAAATTGAGTTGATTTTAGTAGGTTCACTTGTTCTAACTGCTTGATTGGCGTGAATTTCGTTTTATCAGCTTCAGTTCAAGGTGAAAGTTTAATCGTTTGGGTGTATCAGTAAAAGGGGTTACTGAATTCCGGTTTTTGGATTTAGTAAATGAGGTTACTGTTGTAGTTTCGTATCTGGTGGTGAGGGGGGAGATGAGGAATGAGAACATGTTAACTTTGGGTTTATCTTTTCCTTGATTTACAACAAAAATGTAACTTCGAACCGCCAATTGCAGCAAATTTAACCTTGGACTCCAAATTCCAACTTCATGTTAACTTTGGGGCGATAAAATGCAATTTGCCCAAATAGAGGAAAACTTGGGGATACTGAACGGAATGCTGTGCTCATTACTTTCTTAAAACCGCAAGTCTTTAGATGACTAATAGTTTTGGAGGTAGTACTTGATATATGAAATTGCGGAGGTATTGTATTGTTTAGTTTCTATCATCCTTTCTATTTTCGACATACATCTTTGCTGGCTAAATTTGTGTTTCTTTAACGCGTTATGTAAATTTCTTAGAGTTTCTTAATTTCGCTTGACACTTTGTATTTGTCACGCGCCCAAACTCATTGTGGTTGATATTCAAATATAAATGTTGTATTTTGACTTTTGGGGCAAAATTTTGACTGTCCGACTTCTCCATCATATTTTGGCATAGCTAGAATGCAGCTGCCAGCTTGTCTGTACCTACCATCCATTTCTTTTTCTTTTTGTTGCTCAGGTTGAGGTTGATTACTGAACAACATCCCAGAATAAATACAACTCTCAACTTAATTAGGGAAAAGCTAGAGACTGGAGTTCCATATGTGTGGATGAAAAAACATTGTCGCCATACTCGCCCCGTGCACCTCTTTCTCTTGCTAATGTTGCAAATTCTTGACTTCAGTTCTATGAAGAATTACATTCATAGAATCGAAAAACTGCTCGTTCTATGACTCCTAACAGTATACTCCCTCCGTCCCATTAGAAAACGACACCATTTTTCTTGGCATGGGAATTAAGGGATGAGTATTTATACTAATAAGTCTTGTTGTGAGTGGGAAAGGGTTGTGGGTATAGTAAGTGGGTAAGATTTGCAAGTGAGACCCATAATTTAAGTGTGTGAGTATGACAACGGGATAGAGTACATAAAAAAAATACGGTTGTGACATTTTAGGAAAGAGGACTTCCAGTGTGACACCAATAAGGCAATAAGTGTAGTTTCAAATGGGACGGAGGGAGTATATACTACCCAGACATTACCTAGAAACCATAAACTAATAATAAAAAAAAAATAATAAAAAAAAAGGAATTAAAAATTCCGAAAAGAAAAAAGAAAAAAAATGGTTTCTGCCCATCAAAAGACACTCGATGGCTAAACTCACGGGTTATGTGATTGCCACTACCGTAACCATTCCTGCCCCATAAGATAGAAGCAATCACATACCATGGGCTTGGGGTATGTGATTTCCATTACTTTAACCATTCCAGCCCCAACTTTATGCTTATGGAATTCTATTGGAAGGGTTTAAAAATTGTGAGTGCAAAGCATTGAGAGCAGAGTATCATTGTGTAGATATTCCTGCTCCTTTTTGTTCTGCAAATCATGCATTACCAACTAAAAAACCTTTCTTTTCTTAAACTCATTTACAGAAAAACTACCACCAATTTGGAAAGTTCATTTTCTAGCTCCTGAATTTTCTAACCAAATCCTAAACATGATCGGGGAAACCATGTTAACTTTGTCGGCAATGTTGTCGGTCTCTGAGTATCTAACTTATTGAAATATTTTGCAGTTTAAATTTAAGACTAAAGTACATGAAAAGTCATTTACCCAACTTATTTTTTTTATCAAAAAATCAGTAGTGACATGACTTTGGTTTCTATATAATGTTCTTGCATTTTTTCTTGTGGTGTATTGATATGATACCATGTCCCATGCAGAGAGCTGCTGAAACAGAGTTACTAACCAGATTTGCATATGGAGGTCAGTGGTCACTGGTCACTGGTCACTGTCTTATAGTCCGTAATATAATACTCCCTCCATCCCAAAATTAATGTCCCAAAAATTTTCAAATTTTCTCTTGATCAAGTGTAAATGTGGAAATCTTTTGGACATGCATTTTGAGACGGAGGTAGTATGTTTATAAATTTTAGATACAAATATTAAAAGATTTTTAGGTTGACGAAAGTTGAAAGCAAAAATTCTTGCCTAGTTTCTGATGTTTAAAAGCATGCGTTAGTTTTGGCGATATTGTGCACATTTTCTCCTTCGTCTTTTTCATCTGGTTTTTCTAGTTGTAGTTTAGCCTTAATGTCAAATACGATTAAGCTTATGTAAAAACTTTAATCCTCAGGAGTGATTTTGAGACCCGGTTTCATATATGGAACTCGTCAAGTAGGGAACATGAAACTGCCCCTAGGTGTTATTGGTTCTCCACTTGAAATGGTAAGCACTTTATGCTTGTATTTTTTCTCTGCATTCTGCTTTTTATCAGCTCTCAGTTATTAATAATTTGATGGAACTCCTTCATGCATTTCACATGCAGCATAATTTTTGAGTTTATTTTTTTACACTATCCGCGTAAAAATATTTTACAGATGCACACTAGGAATTTTAATTTTGAATGTAAAAATTCAAAAATTCACTTGATATAAATCACATTGTAGTTACTTATTTAGGTATTAGAAAAATGTATTGATGCCATTATAATCTCCTTTGGTCAGCCAATCAAATAGCTTGAAATAAGATCTAGATCAGTTTGGCATTGCAATTTTTTTTTTTTTTTTTTTTGTTTTTTGTTTACAGAGTTTAGTACCCCCTCCATCTCATTTTTACTGTGCAACTTTCTTGTATCAATTTTATCGTCCACTTATAGCTCCGATGAATACTCCCTCCGTTCCGGGTAAGTTGCAACATGGAAGGGAAAGCACAAAAATTAAGAAAGGAGAATAATGAGTGGTTGGGAGGAAGAGAGAGAATGAGTGGAGTATTATAAAAGTAATAAAGAGTTTCCTTATTTGGCATTGTTGCAACTTAAGTGGAATGCCCAAAATGACAAATTGTTGCAACTTACCCGGAACGGAGGGAGTATTAATTATCTAGTTTCCTACATACCCCAAACAAAGTTAATTTAGACTCTTGGTCTTATTGATTTCCAATAAACAAATCCTTTCACATTTACAAAGAAAATGTGACGGCACAAATAACAATCACAAAATTTAACCATTATTATCAATCCCCAAACCGCAAGTTTGTCTTGTCCACAATAAAGATGAAGTAGACGGAGTATAAATGTAAAATGCGATATGAAAACATTATATAAGCCTTCAAGTTCTTGATAGGAAGTTGATCAAGCTTCCGTCTTACTCCCTCCGTTCCAAAATGGTCTTCACGTTTGACTATTCAAACTTTTTAAGGATATGAACACTTGCTTCACTAGTCATGTTATGTTTATGCACATTTAAGCCTAATTAAAATGGGAAGAACTTGACAATGAAAAATGGCAAATGAGAAGATCATTTCTGTACAGAGGGAGTATAATGTAAGCAATTTCTTCGCAGTACATCCAAATTTTACTCTCTACTTAATTACAGACACTTCATTCCTTTGATAGAATATGCTCCCCCTCCCTGCAGTTGATACTGCCTTAAATGAACTTCCTCCGTCCTGAAAAGGTAGTCTCATTTGACTTTTGGTGGTCTACACAAGTGAACTTTGACCAAACATTAATGGAAATCTATCCCAATGAAATTCTAAAATTGTTATTGATAAATCATCAAGTGATTTGTCAATAACAATTTTTAGAATATCACTAGAATGATTAGATTGACACTAATGTTTGGTCAAAGTTCACTTGTGTTAGACCATCAAAAGTAAAACGAGACTCTCTGGCCGGGACGGAAGTAGTATATCTTTATGATGGCAGAAGGAAACTCTAGTTGCTATGGAGTATTTTGTTTATTTTCAAGAATTAGATCAAGAAGTTTTGGCATCCATCAGTTGGTAACGCTTCTGTATTGTCCAAATGTGCAGGCATTTAAATGCGTGAAACCCCTTACACAGATTCCACTTGTGGGTCCGCTATTCACACCCCCGGTCAATGTTATAGCCGTGGCGAAGGTTGCTGTCAGAGCAGCTACTGACCCGGTTTTCCCACCTGGTATCATCGATGTTCATGGATTACTGCGCTACAGCCAGCAAAAATCTGTCTAAATAATCTCGGTTATTTTTTTAATGTATGTAGAATATATAGAAGCACTTAGTTTTTCACAGATGGATGGATAATGAAATTCCTGACGGCATGAAGTTTACGCTTTCTATGGTGGTAATTGTTTATGTTTTAATAAAATGTCCGGCTCGAGGTGAGAACCGTCACTTTTAATGGAATAAATTTTTGGGCATTATGTACTTATAGATGGAAGAAATGCAAAAGATGTCATGTCAAAATTTTCGTTTAATTCCATTTTTAACCCCTACTTTTATTCGACTTTCACAAAATTAGGTGGTCCATAATTAAAAAGATTTTACTACTGGTATGACAGTTGACTATGCTCGTACTCCCTCCGTCCCACTAAGGTTCTTATTTTCCTTTTTTGGTTTGTCCCAGACTAAGGTTCTTAGTTGCTTTATTGCCTAAAATGAAAAATGGGACCCACTTGTTATTCTCACAACAAAAACTTTCTTCTACCCATTTTCTCTCTCTTACTTTCTCCTACTTTACTTTTCATACTCGCAATATTTATTTTTTCTTAATTTCTGTGTAAAGTCAAATTAAGAACCTTAGTCCGGACAGGGAGTCTCACACAGTTGATGTGGTTCGTTCCCAAGACTGGAGATTGTAAATCTCTTGTAGAAAACTGTAACCGTAAGCAATGAGATTGATTCTCTAATATCACGGTTTCTAGTTGCTACGGAATCTTATACTCCCTGTCTCTAAATCTAAACGAGTGTCTATTTTCAGAAAATCTTTGTCCCAAAATGAATGTCTTTTTTCAACATAACTTTGTTCCTAAATATTTTTTTTCAATTTTATTTTCACCGGTCTCTTTATACTTGCAAAAACTAAATGTTTGGAAAGGAGATTACAAGATTATATATGAATCTTTGCCACCAAATTGTACAAAAAATTGAGATTTTCAGATGTCCCTTAAAATGAAATTTGGACACTTATTTAGGGACATAGGTAGTACTTCATTTGTCCCATAATTATGTGAACAAAATGTGTTGTGCATGGGAATTAAGAGAAAAATAGTGGTGAATAGTTATTGTGAGTGTGAAAAGTGAAGTAGGAGAGAGAAACTGGGGTATGGAATAGTAAGTTGATTGATGTTGTGAGTGTAAAAGTAAAGAGAGAATGAGTGAGAGGAATAGTAAAAATTCTTTACCATTTTAAGAAAATGTAACTTATCAGTGAGACACCTAAAAAAGAAATTTGTCTACATAGTTATGGGACGGAGGGAGTATATGTCTATCATATTGGTGAAATGCCCAAATTGAGAAAAAACAACTAGAAATTATTTGAAAGGGGTTTTTCTTCTAGGGCCCCTCCCATCGAAAGGTTATTCCTTTTTAAGGAGAAGCCTTTTTAAAAGTCCAAATAAGGAGTTCTATTAAGATGATAATTCCGCATACACCCCTCATGTCCATTGACCCGTCAAACAAAATACCTAAATACCTAAACTACCCTCGCCCCCAAATAAAACCTTAACATCCCCTCTCATCCTCTCATTCACGACACACACACATGACCTTTCTCTCTCTAACTCTCTCTGCAGTCCGCCGGTGAAAGAACGCTGGCGAAGGCGATGGAGACGGCGACGGCGATGGAACGGCGACGGTTCGTTTCCTCTCCTCTCTTCCCAGATCTGACTAAAACATTCCAGATCTGGCCGGAATTTCTTCTTCCTATCTCCAACGCTAGACTTTGACGAACTTCTCCATCTTCTCTGGACAATAATTGATTTTCTCCGCCCTGCCTCCCCCGTAACCACCGGCCCCTTCGCCTTTTTTGTGCAGATCTCAACTGAATCATTTGTAAACGCTTTCAAAAAAAGTAGGAGCACTGGACAATAACTGATTTTCCTTGTGATTTTCTAAATCCAGGGGCTTAAATCAATTTCTCATTTACTTTGTGTGTGCAGGTCATGTTTATGTGGTTTCTAGGACTTACTTTTTCTTTTGATTTTTTTTTCCTGGTCTTTGAAATAAATGATACAGTTCAATTCAATGGTGGTTGGATGGTGGCTTTGAAGATGGTTTATATTTATCAGACTTTTTGAGAAAAGCAAGAGGATTTACTAATCAATCTCTCATATTTTATTTATCAGACTTTCTGATATAGATATAAGACTTGCTTTTGTAAATTAGACTGGAAAAAAACTAGATTATATGTTAATGATGAGAGGTGGACAAGGTTTATGTCTCAATTATAAGAGTTGACTAATATTTGACCAAATATGAAAGTCAACATTAATAAGAGTTTGAAAAGGGTGAAAATATTTGACTCTTATATGTTAATTATTGATCTTATATGCCAGTTATAAGAGTTTGACCGGGATTTGACCGAATAATATTATGTTTTTTTCTTAAAAGTTGAAAAAAGTGAAAAAAAACGACTCTTATATGTTAATTGTTGGTCTTATATGTCAGTTATAAGAGTTTGACCGAGATTTGACCGAATAATATATTTTTTTTCTTAAAAGTTGAAAAAATCAACTCTTATATGTTAATTATTGGTCTTATATGTCATATTTTAGAGTTTGACCGAGATTTGACTGAATAATATTATGTTTTTTTCTTAAAAGTTGAAAAAAGTGAAAAAATCGACTCTAATATGTTAATTGTTGGTCTTATATGTCATTTATAAGAGAGTGACTGAGATTTGACCGAATAATATTATGTTTTTTTCTTAAAAGTTGAAAAAAATGAAAAAAATCGACACTTATATGTTAATTGTTGGTCTTATACGTCAGTTATAAGAGTTTGACCAAGATTTGACCGAATAATATATTTTTTTTCCTTAAAAGTTGAAAAAATCAACTCTTATATGTTAATTATTGGTCTTATATGTCATTTATAAGAGTTTGACCGAGATTTGACTTAATAACATTATGTCTTTTTCTTAAAAGTTGAAAAAAGTAAAAAAATCGACTCTTATATGTTAATTGTTGGTCTTATATGTCATTTATAAGAGAGAGACCGAGATTTGACCGAATAATATTATGTTTTTTCTTAAAAGTTGAAAAAAGTGAAAAAATCGACTCTTATATGTTAATTATGTGTCAAAATCATATAAGAGTTAAAAAAAAAAAATCACTTTTTTCATTTTTTAAGACAAAATAAAAATATTATTTGGTCAAAATCGGTCAAACATCATTTGTAAGTTAATATTTTTTTTCTAAAAAATATTAATTATGTGTAAGTTATAAGAGTTTGACCGGGTTTGATCATATTTGACCAAATATTATTAATATTTTTTTCTAAAAAAAATGGAAAAAGTGAAAATTTTCAACTCTTATATGTTAATTATGTGTCAGTTATAAGAGTTTGACTATTGTTTGACTGAGTTTGACCATATTTGACCAAATAATATTATTATTTTTCTAAAAAAATGAAAAAAAATGATTTTTTTACTCTTATATGTTAATTATGTGTCAGTTATAAGAGTTTGACTATGATTTGACCAAAAAAGTAAGGGTGAGAGGAGATATGAGGGCATTTTGGTCATCTTGCATTTTTTTGCAAGTGAGGGGTGTCTATAGTATTAGTGATCTGTTGAGTCCTTATTTAAAATATAAGTTGGTAGTGAGGGGCCCTAGAGTCCAAAGCCCTTCTTGAAATTGTTCTGTTAATCAATTGAGTGAGGGCAATGCTAATGGCTGGCACAAAAGGATTTTACAAAATGAATGATACAAAATGAGTAGTGATATTTTATTGATTGTATTGATCGTGGACGAGGCACACATTATTTTGTAAGCCAGATCTTGTGGGATTTTTTGTGACTTTATAGAGACTGCGTGCCCGAACAAAAATAAAAATAAAATAAAGTGTGCATGGCAAAGGGAATTTAAGAGTCTGGGTTTTATTTGACCTAGGGGCCTTAGGGGAATTATGAATATGCTTTTCCTTAATCAAAGGGTCTTAGAGGAATTTGACTCAATGTTATTTTGTTCCTTTTTTTTTTATATATTTTTTTATTACTCTTATTTAGTGGAGAGAGAAGAGTGATAAATGTGCCCCCACCACTAAGCAGAAGCATCGAAGCTTCCTCGCCGACCACTCTCCCACCGCCGGCAACTCATCCGCCATGGGAGTTTGGAGAGAAGAAGCAATTACCGGCGGATCTTTGAAACACGTTGACTTACATACCGGATCCAATGGCTGGGCCTCACCTCCAGGCGAACTCTTTTCCCTCCGCGCTCAAAATTACTTCACGAAGAAGCAAAAATCCCCATCCGGCCCTTGGCTATTAGAACCGGCCGGAGTAGATTGGCTCCGATCAAACGCTAAGCTCGACCACGTGCTCTCCCGTAACGATAATCGTGTGATGAACGCCCTGAAGAAAGCCCAATCGGAGGAGAAGGATAAGTCGGTGAAAACGTTCGTAATTGCAGTCAATTTGCAGGTTCCAGGAAAGGAGCATCACAGTGCGGTGTTCTACTTCGCGACTGACGATCCGATTCCGGCAGGATCACTACTACACCGGTTTATCCACGGCGACGACTCGTTTCGAAATCAGAGGTTTAAGATTGTGAATAGGATCGTGAAAGGGCCGTGGATAGTGAAGGCGGCGGTGGGGAATTACTCGGCTTGTTTGTTAGGTAAAGCCCTAAATTGCTATTACCATAAAGGTCCCAATTACCTCGAAATCGACGTTGATATTGGGAGCTCGAAAATTGCGTCTGCGATTTTGCATTTGGCGTTGAATTACGTGACGGCGGTGACGATTGATATGGGGTTTGTAGTGGAAGCTCAGGAGGAGGAGGATTTGCCGGAGAGATTGTTCGGTGCTGTTAGGGTTTGTCAGATGGAGATGTCGTCGGCGACGTTTGTTGATGCACCACCGTCTTCATTGTTGTCGGCATCATCGTCTTCTTTATCGAAGAAATCAGCCATTCATGATCATTCCGGCCGTCATCAAAATCGTGTTCAGGCATCAAAGTCAGAGGCTAATGATGATGAGTGAGTGATAAAACCCCCCTTTTCAACTTACTCCGTCCGTCCCAAAATAAATGTCTCAATTGCTCTTGAAATTCATTTTGGGATGGAGGTAATAGCTTATTTCCACTTTAACATTGGAAAACTCTCATCCGAACACGAAAAAAAATTGTGGATTAGGGCACGGATTAAATACAAATTTGTGTTTTGGATGGGAGTTTTCCTTAATACATTGTTTTTTTGTGAGGAAAATGAGTATTATTACAAAGTTGAAAATGAAATTAAACGTACTCTTTGTTTCATATCTTTGTAGTTCATGGTACAGATAATTGCTGTTGGGGACTCTTCTATGAAATCAATCATTAATCTTTTGAAGTTCATTGTTTTTGCTGTCCATGTTTAAGTAGTAGTGAGAATTTCTTGGAAATGCAGTGCGTTTTAGGGTTAAGATGTTAACTGGAAATCCTTCCGATATACTCCCCCTCCCCCCGTCTTATAACAATGACTAGCGCGAAAATTAATGAAAAGTAAATATAATAATGATAGTGGAGTATGGAAAAGTATATGAGGCGTGTAATAGTAAGTGAATTGTTGCTATGATTGACCAGTGAGTCCCACTTGATATGAGCCCTATTAAGTGTACCACTAGTTATCCATCGACTTACACTTAATAGGGCTCATATCATGATTGCACATGTTGGATGAATGTATAAATGGTTGCATTTGCATATATGGATGATGATTTATTATGGTTTATGTACTACTTCAGAATAGAGTCGTGTACCACTTTATGTACCGTACCATGCATCGGTGAAGATTGCAGAAGAGTTGGTTTTGGAGGAAATTAGTTCCTCCATAAGTTATAAAAAGTCCACTTTTTAACCCTCAACTTTAAACCCTAAACCCTAAATCCTAAACCCTAAACCCCAAACCCTAAACCTTAACCCCTATAAAAACAGGACTTTTTATAACTTAAGGAGAAACTAGTTTCTCCCAAAATTTTCTCATTGCAGAAACAACTTGTCTGAAAGACTGCAGAAGGAGAAAAAACATTTTTCTCATACAAATTTAGTATGAAAGGAGGTCGAAATAATATTATAGTGTAAATTTTACCGTAAGTTAATGAAGTCAAAATTGATAAAAATGATAATTTTAATGTAATTTTTAGAATTTTATAAGTACTAAAATGACACTTTCTTAAACTTGAAGGGGTCGGACCCCCTTCACTTCTATCTAGCCTCGGCACCGATACCGTGTACTAGTACTGATCCATCTTCTCACACTTTATATGGTTGAATCAAGGTATATCTTGGCTTGAAAGAAAGAAAGGAATTTAGCTTCTTTCAGACAAGTTGTTTCTTTGCAAGACTTAACAGTCTTACGCTACCTTGTATCTCAAGAATATAAATCGACAAGTTACGTGGTTACAAATGTACAAACAAGTAAAACACATTCTTTTTAAATAAAGTTTGACGAGCTACTACATTATGTAAGGATTCAACACACTGCTTGTACTTTTAGCTGCAACTTAAAGATGCAGTTAGTAATTTATTCAAGCCTGAAGGCTTCTGTATTTTTTTCTTCCGTTGGTATTTCGATCTATAAATAGAAATTAAACTCAATAAGTTGGGAATATTTCTTAAGAACACCCTCCAGGGCTGAACCCTATCTTCCCTCCGGCCACGTCATAGACCACCTGCAATGTCTGCTGCTGAAGGTTTCCGAATATAGCGACATCCGAAGCATCGTTGTTCCTTGCAAATGCCAAGCATGACTGAGAGGCACTGAAATCGATAAGAATTCCGGTGGTGCTAATGTCTACATTAGCATTGCCGCTAAACACGAAACTTATCGTGGGAATTAAGATGCTGGTGTAGTTGCTGAGGTCATAGCACGTGTCCAATATCAACACTCCATTAGTCAACGGGTACCTGGTCATTTGGGAACGAAAAGCGGTTCTTAGAGCCGTGTACGCGTCAGGTGGGAGCCGTGTTATGACCGTGCCGGAGTCGATGATGTTTCCGGCCGTTGAAAAAACGGTCTGAGATATGGAAAGTTGCTTCCCGCCCACTAAAATAGCTGTCATGTCGACGTTGTAAAACGAGTTAGCTCCTGTCAATGGAGTATATTTTATGGACTTGCTGACCCCAGCAGGTCCTAGGGTTAAGTACCCGGTCAAGCTAGAGCTTGAGGGCAAGCAGTATGAAAAGACGCGCCCGTACATTTTAGAAGCTTGTGATATGAGCGAAAGTTCACCGCGCCCGAGTCCCATTAAACCCGCGACGCCCCCAAAGAGACCTGTATTGTTTTGACCGCACCCGAATAGGTAACCGTCAATTACGTCGCTCGGGCTACTTGTCAAAGACAACTTTTCTTTTCCAAAGAACCCGACCGAGACTGATTTGTCCAAATACTCGATGCCGTAAAGGCATGTGGATGAGATGCAGCCGGGGCGTACATTGGTGGAGCCGGTGAGTTGAGAACAAAGCGAGGAGGTGCAAGTGATGTTCGAATACGACGTTGAAGATGAAGGGTCAAAGATCGGGTCTTGTTGATCGTAGCAAGACCCGGCGCAAGGTTGGCACTGTGTCCAAGTCAGGCTGCTTCCCGTATCGAAAATGAGGTTTAGGTCTTTTTTCGGGGTGCCGAGTCCGACGTTGACTATGTAGTTGCCGGAGCCAAGGGTGCTGCCGGATTTTGCCGGGATTGGTAGCTTTGAAGCTGCTGCTGCTCCTTCTTGGAGATCCTTTTTACCTGAGTTGACTCGGGAATGGATTGAGTTGACTCGGGACTGGTCTTGTGAGAGCATCTCTTGTGCTGTTGGAGGCTTGGCCTTGCCTTGAGTAATGAGTTGGGAACAAGGTCCATGTTTGTGAACAACTCTTAATGATCCATGTTTATTTGCACCTGAAATTCTCAATTCACGACCAAAGTAAAGTAAAATTAGTAAAATAATGATTCTTTTGTAATTCAAGCGACGATGCTCATTATTTGTTATTTTAAGAATGTGACTCTTACTCTGGGACATACGAAAAAAAAAGTATGACTCTTACTCTGGGACGATAGGATATGACTCTTACTCTGAGACGATAGGAGTATAAAATATGAAAAGTGGAGTCGGGTATTATTATTAATATAGAAAGTGGGTAGGAGAGTGAAAGTAGAGTCGTGTAAAGCATATAACAGATTTAAATGTGACAATATCGACAATCTGGGTTACCTTTAGTTAAAAGTTCAGATTCCTCAAGTTAAATTGTTATATTTATGTTGATCTACCGTCATAACTAATTCTTATTCTATGTGCTAAAGCACGCGTTAGAAGACTCACTCGTTTAATTAGGTTATAATTAATAATCTTCCGTCTCAAAATAACTTGTACCATTTTTTCTGACACAGTAATTAAGAAGAGCTTTTAATCTATTCACTTTTTACTATTTTGAGTGTCTCATTTAATTGTTCAGACACCTAAAAAGGTTCTTTATTACTCCATTCGGTCCAAAATAACTGTCTTTTTTGCATTTGCACAACTCTTAAGAAATGTAATAATTATCATAACTTAGTGACAAAAGTTTTAACTTTGCCCCTATTAAGTGTGCAACTTTCTTACATTAATGTCTCACACTAAGATAATTAATAAAAGAGAACAAGTTTCAATGCAAGGATAAGAGAGACATTTAGCTCAAAAGTGGCAATTATTTTGGACCAAAATTTTGGTCCAAAAGTGACAGTTATTTTGGAGCGGAGGGAGTAAATGACTTGTCAAACTCACTACAATTAATCCACTCACATATCCCATCACACCTTTCATTCTCACAACACCCCTTCAATTACTAATATTAAACACTTTTCCTTAAAGCTCGTGCTTTGGTCAAAGTGTGAACAAATTAAAAAGACGAAGAGAGTATATCATTTCAAAAGTATTTTGAGTGGGAAAGTGGTTGTGAGTACGATGATTTGAAAATGAAACTCTTAACTTAAGTTTAAGTGTGTGAGGGTGACTCAAGGCCTTTTGGCCAAATGGTATGTGTGGTTGGGTTAATGCTTTTGAATTTGGGACGCCGAGTTAAATGATTAAACAACAGAAGAATTTTGTAATTCCGGGACGAGCACAGAAGGGGTCCGACCGGGCCTAGGGAAGGACCCGGCTGGACCAGATTGACGTCGGAAATCAAGTTTGGGAAAGTAGCAGAGGTCCGACCAGGTATTGAAGGTGATCCGACTGGACCAAGGCCTTAACCCGGCCGGACCAAGTCCGTCTTAGGCCAGAATACGCTGTTAACTTGGTTTGCGCAGAAGGGAAGATTTCAAGTCAGTTTTGGACTCGAATTCCAAGTTTCTACCAGATTTTGAGATAGGCTTTGAGTGGTATAAATAGAGACTGCTAGTTTAGATCAAAATCACACCTCAGATTGTCAAAGACAGATTATTAGAGTGCTCAGAGAGATCTGTAATTCTACAGTTGCACAGTTAGGAATTTTGTGATCAAAATTCGTGCAGCGGTAATAGTGTGATCTTGTAATCGTTTCTCCAGATTGATAATAATATTCTCTCCCCTCCCCGTGGATGTAGCCAAGTTGGTGAACCACGTAAATCTGTGTTCTTGTGATTGCTTGCTTTTCTTATCATGTCTTGTTTATAGCTCTAACAAGTGGTATCAGAGCTCTGGTAGTACCAGATCTCATGTGCCCCTCCATGTGCCCCTCTCTGTGCCCCTCTAATCTGGACCGTTTATATGCTTGGATAATATCAAAATAAACAGTTGAGATTAGAGGGGCACAGAGATGGGCACATGGAAGGGCACAGAAGATCTGGACTCATCCAGCAAGTAGCCTTTTAAAGAAAAAAATCATTTTGTGCATTAAAGTTTGGTCCTTTAAAGTCTAAACATTATTGCTCTCCACTCATAACACAAAATTTTAAAGGTTTCATTTAACAATCTTTTTATTTTGTTTTATTCTTTAGCCAATTTTTTAAACTTAGTTTATACTCCCTCTTTCTCACCCGAATTAGGATTTTTTGGTTGAGCACGGGGATTAAGGAAAAAGTGTTAGTGGAGTAGGTGTTGTGAGTATGAAAAATAAAGTAGGAGAGAGAAAGTGGGGTATGGAATAATGAGTGAAAAGTTGTTGTGAGTGTGAATGTGGGTCCCATTAAATAAAACACTTCTATTTTTGGGTTGTCCTAATTCGAATGGGACACCCAAAATGGAATTTTGTCCTAATTCGAGTGGGACGAGGGAGTATTTATTTATTGAGTGAGTGTTTGCTTATTTATCGCTAAATATGAATACCACTCAAATTAAGATGTTGATATTAGAAACAATAATCTATTAAATATGAATACCACTCAAATTAAGACGTTGATATTAGAAACAATAAACTATTACTCACTCCGTCTCAAAATAGATGTCGTTTTGGGAGTTAAATTTTGTCTCAAAATACTTGTCGTTTCACTAGTTTCAAAGTTTTTTTATTGCTCTATTCCAATTATACCCCTAATAATGATAGTGAACTATCTTTTACCTAACTATTTAATTACCTAGGTAGTTGAATTACTTTAGGGGTATTTGGGACTTCTTCACATGCATTAATGACATTTTTTTAATATGTGTGAATCACTCCAAAACGACATCTATTTTGAGACGGAGGGAGTAAAATGTATCGTCAATCATGTAATCATGATTTTTCTCAATTTTTTTTTGCAACAATTATGTTTCAAAATTTGGAAATGTAATCGCATAAATACAATTATAATTTACAGTTATTCAATATAATCGCATAAAGGGACAATTATAATTTGAAGTTTTATAGTTCATTTGTGCACCCACTGCGAAAAGACCTGGATCTGCCAATGGGTAGGGTGAATAGGAAAACTGAACATTTTTTTTTCTTTTAAAAGTGAGACTTACTAATGAGACACTCAAAAAAGAATTTGGTAAGTTGTTTTGTGACGGATTGAGTATTATAATATAATTAATATATGAAAAATATCATTTTTGTGTCAAGCTGAATGAATGTGATGTTGGAACAATTTTAATCCCTGAATTCCACACTCATTTTAGAATAGGATTGGGGAAGAGATGAAGCGGAAGCGATAAAATATATACCTGTTGAATCCATGGATGATGTAGGGAGAAATAAGATGAAGAAGAAGAAGTAGGGAATGAAGATCTTCTAAGTAATAGTGACTTCTTAATCTCTCAAGTACTTCAATAATGTGAAGAGAATTTAGGAGAGATAACAAGAATGAATAGTTGTTTCTAGGCTTGATGGAAGGGCCTTTAAATAGGAAACATTGTGTCACTTCACTTAGGGACTACACCCTTTCAAAAAGCTTAGTGATATTATATTACCTTTTTGCCCATCACAATTAGGTAATTATATATCCAGGAATTCTACACATTTTATTATCAACTATACTTTATAAATTAACATTATAATCATAATTTTATAAATGGAAGTCTAAATGACTTGTGTTGCAAGCCATGTCCTTACATGTGACGCAACGGTTCAACCGAATAAATTTCAAATGAGACGGAGAGAGAGATTTCGGGGAAGAAAATGAACTAACCTTGAGGAGAAGGCAGGCAAACTGATGGAGGAAGCAAAGAGGAAAGTTGAACAAGATAATGATTCTTTCTCTTTCTCTTTCTCTTTCTCTATTATGGATGAATTAGAGTTGATGAGAAGCATAAAGCAAAGGGAAATGGCAAATTGGAGAAGATAATATTGGTAGGTAGTAGCCATGTCAGCTCCTTTCTTTTTTGTGATATGATATCGTTATTGTATTGTGGCTCTTTATTTATAAGCTGAAATTTGAGTTAATTTCAGTGTCTACACTTAATATTTGAAAAAATAAAATAAAATATTACAGTTTATTTTCTAAACAGTTTGACTTAGTCTCAGTGTCTTATTTTATTTGATTGACCAAAATAACTAGTTTGCCTCTAAATATCTTGGTTATAAAGTTCAAATGTACGATTAGTCCTTTAGGATACTCCTTCCGTCTCAACACAAGTAGGATTAGAGGGGTTTGCACACTAATTAAAACAAATTAGTTAATGTGTGGTAGAAAATGAAGAGAGAGAATGAGTGGAGTAAATATTAGTGTTAGTTGGATAAATTGAATGGTGGAAAATGAAGAGATAGAATGAGTGGGATAAATAGTAGTGTTGGTTGAATAAATTGAGTGATGGAAAATGAAGAGAGGTAATAAGTGGGGTTGAAACATTTCCATTTTGGGTAGTCTCACTTTTAGTGGGACGGCCTAAAAAAGAAAGAAGTCTCACTTGTTGTGGTGGGACGGAGGGAGTATTTAGGAGGAACATATCTATTTAGTTTACAAAAAGAAGTGATAGAAGAAAATGAGATGAAACCAACTAGTATTCCTTTTGTGGAGTAAAAGTTTTATATTGGTTTTATATGTTTAGTAAAACATAATTGAAAAGTGGGTAAATATATAAAGTTGGTTGATGATCATAATTGTTCACGACAGTTTAAGTAAGTAAAAGTAGGTTGGCAACAGAAAAATAGGGGTGAACATGGTACATGACGGTTCAGTATTGAGGTAATACCACGAGTGTCAACACGATAGAAGATCAATGTTGTACCAGAAAAGTTGAAAAGATTGAATTTAGATCATAAGCTACTAATGACAATGCATTTTAAACAATCACAGTATCTACAAACCAGTAAACCACGATGTTCTACAGTTTAAGAAATTAAATCTTTTATAAATTAAGATCTTTCATATAACAGTATACTGATGTGTAATTTATATATATATATATATATATATATATATATATATATAGGGTCGCGCTCCTGTGAGAACCATTTTATATGAGAACCGTGAGAACCAATCATAACTATTAGATTAGAAAAAAAATCAAGGGTCCAGATGTTAGATACATTGGATACACTTGGATACATTAGTTAATTTTCGAAAAACAATTGGATACATTAGTTTTTAACATAGTGTATCAAAGTGCAACACTTAGATACAGAATTTTTTCTCAAATAATTCCCTTATTTCTAAGTATTTACCAAAGTATCACCTTTTTCAAAGTATGTACCAAAATGACCAACTTTGAAGTAATTCGCTTCTAGAAAAAGCGAATTAAGTAAAACGCTACTGCCAAGAGCGAATTACTCTTTGACCAGATTAGGCGCGCTTTGCATTACGGGGTTAATTAAGGTTAAGATAATTCGCTTCCTCTAGTAGCGAATTACATTAATTCGCTTTTTCATGTAGCGAATTACATTAAACCCACACAATAAGATAAGGTTTCAGTATGTGCTGCTCATTATATCTCCATCTTATCTGAAAATAGAGAGAGAAAGAAGAAGGGACGCAAAGAGGAGAGGATTTTGCAAATCCATTTCTTGAAATACTCAGATCAAGCAAAAAGGTACACCAAGATCTCTATCTATATGTCATTTTTGTGTTTGATGTTATTTATTTTAGGTTTTTTAGTGAATTTGTAGAGAGAAATGATAAATTTAAGATTTTGACTGTTATTATCATTTTCTAGGGTTCTAGGGTATCGATGAGTGGGTTACCGCTTATTTTCATGTGCTACTGGGGAGGGGATGATGAAGATCCATTTAATGGTCCTCTTTTTGAAAAAGGACCAAAATTTGGTCTTAGAGCGATACATAGATGGACTTACACTGAGTTGATTGATCAGTTGTATGAACATATTGGGGTAGATCGAACAAGATTTCAGCTGGAAGTTATTTGTAGGTTTCCTCATTCCTTTGACCATGGAATTGCAAATTACTTTCCATTTCACATCCAAAACGATAATGGTGTGGCGTTAATGTTTGATGTTAATGCTCAATTTGGTGGGTTGAGTAACTTGCAGTTGTATATTATCATGAAGGCTATTGAGGTGTTTGATATCCGTGGGGGTGGGACTGGCATTGGTTATAATCAAGAGACGAATGAACGTTATGCAGAGGCAGAGACACTTTATGTGAATTCGCAGAGTTACAACCGAGAGCCTGACGAGGGTCCAAGTACAGAGACATTCTATGATAATTCGCAGAGTTACAACCGAGAGCCTGACGAGGGTCCAAGTAACCAGAGACCGCGTCGTAGACGAGTGCCACGTGAGGATGTTCCGGCTGATGATGATGTTTTAGATGAAGATGATGAAGATGATGAAGACTATGATGCACAAATAGATAGTTTGTTGTTTCCTGATGATGATGATGATGATGATGAAGAAAACAGCACCGGTAGTGAGATTAGCGAGGGTGACGATGGGCCGAATGATGGGATTGAATCAGATTTAGTAGCGTACGAAAGGAGAGAGAATCGAATGCATGAGAGAGCAGACTATCCTCTTTATCATGATATTGGAGAAGAAGTTGATGTGATTGCTGTTAATAATCAATGTAGTTTTCCGATATGGGATGGAGAGAAGGGTGGATTGGCTAAAGGGATACGATTTTCTAAGAAGATTGAGGTGCAATATGAGATAAAGAAGTATCACATACATTCCAATCGACGTTTTAAGGTAAGAAAGAGCACACTCCGAACGTGGGCCATTGAGTGTTTGTTGAAAGACTATCCATGCCCTTTTTATGCTCGTGTGAGTCAGAAGAAGATAGGATATTGGGAAGTGACCAAGTATAAAGGCCCTCATTGTTGTTTGTATTCTGGACTTAGTCTTGATCACCCCAACTTGGATGCTAAGTTTATTGGTCGGCATATTCTCCATAAGGTCAAGGCTGATTCTGATTTGAATGTTCAAGTTATTATTGCAGATATAAATGAGAAATACGGTAGGACAATTTCTTACAAGAAGGCATGGTGTGGGAAACAAAAGGCCATTGGCTCAGTGTTTGGAGACTGGAAGGAATCTTATGCTCGGTTACCTCGTGTCCTAGGTGCTATTCAGAAATACAATCCTGGAACTATTGTTGAGTATTATAATCCTCCTCCACCTGGTGTATATAAAAAGTTTGATCGTGTTTTCTGGGCATTCGGGCCTTGTATTCAAGCTTTCACTCATTGTAGGCCTGTCGTGTCTGTTGATGGAACGTTCTTACATGGACGTTATAAAGGGGTGATACTCATTGCTATGGGTGTTGACGCCAACGACAGCATCGTTCCTCTTGCTTTTGCTATTGTTGAAAAAGAGGACCATGTTCTCTGGAGTTGGTTTTTACGCCTTGTTTGTCAACATATTATCAAGGGTCGTGAGGTATGCTTACTTTCTGATCGTTATAATGGCATTCTTGCTACAGTTGCAGAAGATACTTGGTGGCCAAATGTGCATCATCGATATTGCTTGAGGCATATGAGAGCAAATTTTCTGAAGAAGCATCATGGTAGTGATTTGAAGCGTCTGTTCTGGGTTGCTGGTTGTGCTCACCAAGATAGAAAATTGAAAAATACTTTAGAGTTGATCCGTTTAGTTGACCCAGAAGCCATCAAGTGGTTTGAGCATATAGATAAGAAGAAGTGGACACTGGCGCATGATGGTGGTTATAGATATGGTATTATGACTACGAACTTATCTGAGGTCTTTAATGGGGTCATGAAAGGATCACGTGGCATGCCAATAACAGCTATTGTTGAGACTTCTTTCTACCGTTGTGTGGAATACTTTCACAGCAGACTGGGGTTTGCAATGAATGCATTAGGGGGTGTTACTAATAACCCTAATGCACTATACAAATTTAGCCAAAGGATCCATCGTCGATACAACTACAACACCAAAAAGGCTGGGTCACACCATGTTCGACCGTTCAACGTAAATAACAGGGGAGTGTTTCAAGTGACAACCGGACGTCGTGGTGAAAAAGGTGGAAATACTCAAATTGTGAGATTTGATGAACGTACATGCACATGTGGAAAATGGGTCGCATATCACTTGCCGTGTTCCCATGCAATTGCATGTTGCACATTCATGAATGTCGATGGTCGTAGTTACGTTGATCAATTTTACACTCTCGGGTCATACTACAAAACATGGTCAGGGACTTTTGAACCATTGCAGCATGAGGACTATTGGAATGTGGATGGTCGGGTGCCAATATTTGAACCAAATGATATGCTTCGACGCGATGCAAAGCAGGGACGACCACAATCAAGACGGCTTCGAAATAGTATGGACTGGCAATCTGGAAAACGAATAATCCATTGTTCAACTTGTAAGAAGGAAGGACACACGTGCCGGAGGTGTCCAACTAACAGGGAATAGATTTGAATTGGGTCAAATTCCACGTCATTTCAATGTGATTATGTTGTAAGATATTTATCTTGTGTCTGTCTTTCATTTGTAGTGCTAATGAACTTGTATTGTTGTAAGATATTTGAATTGTGTTTGTTCTATCATTTGTAGTGCTAATGACTTTGTATTGTTGTAAGATATTTATCTTGTGTTTGTTCTATCATTTGTAGTGCTAATGACTTTGTATTGTTGTAAGATATTTGAATTGTGTTTGTTCTATCATTTGTAGTGCTAATGAAATATAACATAAATAAAATAATTCAGTGACCACATCCCGGTCACATAGGAAATATAACATAAATCCAAAAAATTCAGTGACCACATCCCGGTCACATAGGAAATATAACATAAATCCAAATATTACATGTCCAACAAATTAACTTAACAATCGTTAGGGAATACCTTAAAAACATTGGAAAGTGTAATGTTAAGTACTTTTTTTGAGCGTGCGAGGGCGAAGACAACAACCTAATATCATCAACAAAACAAAATATTTAGAACAAAATGTTAAGGAAAATATCCTTAGGGAGTGTAATGTTAAGGAAAATATTTCATACCTGCTTAAGAATCAGAACAGCACCAACATCTATGTCACTTCCATGCTCACTTCCGTTAAGCACTTTGGGGCCAATGATAGATTCAATTGTATCAGTATGATCCTTTAAAGTCACCTTAAGAGAGCCAGTATCTTGTGGTGTGCACTCCGTGACAACAACAACAACCTGTAGTAGTAACCAAAAAAATAACGACCAATTATTTTTAAATATTAACCTTAAAAATAAATAATGTTGATATCATACCTGATCCACCCTATCATAGTTATGGCATTTCTCCTTGATGGCCTTCAACGGATAATATGTACCCTCTGCAGTGAGATAGTCCATTGCAGATAGCCAAGGTCTGCGCTGGAAATGATCATCCTCCACCGGCTCTTTAAGCTTTCTCCTTATGGCCTCTTGGGTCGACTGAGGGGGTCCCTGAGAGACATGAGCTTTTCTGGAGTGATACCGACGTACGGCGGCCTGTGCGACACCAGCGGGACCAGGCACATTATGAGGTGGTGGAGATTCTAACTCTTGTTCGATCTGAGAGAGATTAGATTGAGGATTGGAGGTTTGACCGGGAAGAGGTTGTCGTCCACGATACCAGCGGGGGAGTGATGGATCCATCTGTGTCAATTAAATTACATAATAATTACTCCTTACATAATATCTAGTACAAATTAAATACTAAGCTTTGACCAACCATAACTCATTCAATTTAAGTCCAAATTAACCAAATAAACTGCCTAAAGAGAGATCATACAGAGTACAACAAAGTTTGTTTTAACACTTTTCGTCAAATCCTAGTCTAATTATGTCAAAAACAGCCTTCAAAATCAACAAAAAATTAAGATTTTGATTAAATACTAAGCTTTGACCAACCATAACTCATACAATTTAAGTCCAAATTAACCAAATAAACTGCCTAAAGAGAGATCATACAGAGTACAACAAAGTTTGTTTTAACACTTTTCGTCAAATCCTAGTCTAATTATGTCAAAAACAGCCTTCAAAATCAACAAAAAATTAAGATTTTGATTAAATACTAAGCTTTGACCAACCATAACTCATTCAATTTAAGTCCAAATTAACCAAATAAACTTCCTAAAGAGAGATCATACAGAGTACAATAAAGTTTGTTTTAACACTTTTCGTCAAATCCTAGTCTAATTATGTCAAAAACAGCCTTCAAAATCAACAAAAAATTAAGATTTTGATTAAATACTAATCTTTGACCAACCATAACTCATTCAATTTAAGTCCAAATTAACCAAATAAACTGCCTAAAGAGAGATCATACAGAGTACAACAAAGTTTGTTTTAACACTTTTCATCAAATCCTAGTCTAATTATGTCAAAAACAGCCTTCAAAATCAACAAAAAATTAAGATTTTGATTAAATACTAAGCTTTGACCAACCATAACTCATTCAATTTAAGTCCAAATTAACCAAATAAACTGCCTAAAGTGAGATCATACAGAGTACAACAAAGTTTGTTTTAACACTTTTCGTCAAATCCTAGTCTAATTATGTCAAAAACAGCCTTCAAAATCAACAAGGTTAAGATCAAAGAATTTGAACCGAAATAAACAGTATTCTTATATAACAAAAGAAGACTTACATGTAGTCAAATGAGTGAAGAATTCTAGGATTTCACTAAGAAAATCGCCTGAATCGCCTGAGAAGAGAGGGGGTGATGGTTTTGTGTACTGTCTTCTGCAAATGTATGGTGGGTGTATTTAATCTGTTTTAAGTGGAATTCGCTACTTGTAGTAGCGTATTATGCCAAATTATAACAAAATAATTTACATCAAAAACTGAATAAATGAGCCTTATATCTCGGAGAGTTGGTTAAGGTTTATCCAGCTTTAAGATGATCCGCCTAGTTCCTTGACTCAGTCTTCAACTAAGTCACGCTTTGTTCGATCATGCCCACGATTTCCGCAATGGCTACCTGAAAAATAGGGATAAATTTACCTGCAAATAAATCACGTGTTAATGATCAATTTATTGTTGCTGTTGAGTTGCAGGTTGCTGGACAAGTTGATGTGTTCAAGATGGCTCAGGACTTTCAGGATGTAGATTCTTGAGGATATGTTACGTGCTTGTGTTGTTGATTTTAAAGGCAGTTGGGATACGCATCTTCCTTTGGCTGAGTTTTCTTATAACAACAGTTATCAGTCTAGCATTGAAATGGCTCCATATGAAGCTCTTTATGGCAGAAAATGTCGATCTCCTATATGCTGGGATGAAGTGGGAGAAACTAGACTCTTGGGACCTGAAATGGTTCAACAATCAGTTGAGAGTGTGAAACTCATTCGAGATAGATTGCGCACAGCTCAGAGTAGACAAAAGAGTTATGCTGATCATCGCAGAAGGGATCTTGAATTCCAGGTAGGTGACTTTGTATTCTTGAAAGTCTCTCCTCGTAGAGGTATTAAGAGATTTGGGAAGAAAGGAAAGTTATCTCCACGTTATATCGGTACATTCGAGATTCTTGAAAAAGTTGGGAAGTTGGCTTATAGAGTGGCTTTACCACTTTCTTTATCTGGTATTCATGATGTATTCCATGTATCTATGCTTCGCAAGTATATGGCGGATGAGTCACATGTTCTTGAGTATGAGGCTATTCCATTTCAGCCTGATTTGTCTTATGAGGAACAACCTGTTGAAATTCTTGACTGGAAAGAGCAAGTCTTGGGCACCAAAAGGATTCCTATTGTGAAGGTCCTTTGGAGAAATCATGAAATAGAAGAGGCTACTTGGGAAACCGAGAAAGAGATGCGAGATAAATACCCGAGCCTATTTGAAAATTTTGGTAAGTAAAATTCGTGGGCGAATTTTCTTTAAGGTGGGAAGGATGTAACGCCCATCCTATTTCTTGTTAAATATTTGACTTACATGTTAAATTCTTAAACTTGCATATTATGTGCTAGTTTTACTTGGGTTAATTTCTTAACTGCTTTAGAATATTAAGACAGTTAAATGTTTAGTTTTGACTTTAGGGTCATTTGTGAAAATTTGATTTTAGGGGTCTTTTTGTTAAAAGTGAAACTTGAGGGGCCTAAGTGCAATTTCCTAAAAGTTGAATGTATATAAATTGGGTTTGCTTCTCAGAAGCTTATTCCCAAAAAAATTTCTTCTCGTTCTTTCTCTGTCTCAAAGTTAGGTTTAGGGTTTACCCTATTCTCGACTCCTCGAGGTTAATTATCCCTCTGTTCTTGATTCCAATCCCGGATAAATATTCGTGGCGTTGAATAGAGCGTTTCCAGCCGAATAGAAATTAATTTGGGTGAACTTGATTCCGGAGTAGGTAAGTTATTAGCTCCCCCTTGCTTGTAATAACATGCATATATGTTATTCCTAATACTTGTGCTTGTCAATTTTGTGTTTGGGGCAATTTTTGTGATACTTGTAATTTTGGGACAAATGGAGTATAAATATACTGCGTATGAAAGAAACTTGAAAAAGTGTTTTAAACTTGGTTAACCCTCCTGGGTTTGTTAAAAGGTTAGTAGAAAAGTTACTCCTACTTGTGAGACGGTGAAATATTAACTTGATTAAATGTTTATACAAGTATATTAGAAAAATTATACTTATACTTGTGGGACGGTGAAATGAATGAAAGTATCCCTAAATGAGTATATTAGTATATTAGAAAATTATACTTATACTTTTCGGACGGTGAAATGTTTAATTGGAATAAAAGAAAATTATTCTATTATTTATGGGACGGTAAAATAAATGAAATGAACTTGAAATAGTGTCCTGGGTATGGGTATGATACTTCACTCCTAGGTACTCTTGGTATTGTTATTATGTTAGTAAAAATATACTCCTACACTTGGGACAGACAATTATTGAGCCTAAGAGTAAGAACTCTTTTAATTGTTTTGAGAGTGCTATGAACAAGCACTAATGTGTTATGCTTGTCTTAAAACCAATGTTTGTGCACCTTAGGGGCATTAGAACAATGACTTGAGATTGAATATCCTAAGAATAGGATTAAGACTTGTAAGTATGAGATGTATAAGTCATTTATTAGCTTGAACTTGAAGTATAAGATGTCTAACTCTTATATATGACTTGAATGTCCAAAGATTGGACTTATAACTTGAAGTATAAGACAATAAAATATTGTACATGTCCTAAACATCCATAGAAGTGGATTGAGAACTTGAATATAAGATGATAAAATCTTGTACATGTCTTGAAACCAATACATGTGTATGGTAATGACCTAGAAAGTGTAAAGAACAAGCACTAACGTGTATGAGAAATGTTCTTGATGTGTATGTGCAAACATTGCATATAGTTGCTTGATAATAATGTGACTTCTTGATTACTTGAAGCATATTTCTTGTTGAGCTAGTCCACTACTTTCGGATTAGTTCCCTATTGTAATTCAAGTAAACATCTACTTGTACATTCTTGTATGAGTCCAGCTGGTCCTTGCTTGTTCGGGGGTATATAGGTTCACACTTATCATGAGGCAGGGGCCAAAGTGATAATCGGGGATCTATGTATCTGCGCTTGACCCCTTACTACCGGCCATAGTAAGGGCATAGCTTCCTTTATTAGAGCAATACGCCTGATATAAGTGAATGCTAAATTCTTGAACACCTCGTGAGTCTTGATCTTGGGAATGACACTGGTTACCGGGTCTTCTTATATATACTGCATAAGCGGTTTCTTGATATTGATCGTGATTGTTAAAGTGATACAAGCTACGACAACAATGGTATTCTTGGGAGGAATAAGGAAGGAAGCAATATCCTTTGTAACGTGATAGCTTAGCCTTATGTGCTACTTGATTAGTTGGCTTAGCCTCTCATATACTTGTTACTTGATGATACTTGATACATGATTTCTTGAGTATCTACTTGAATTGCATGATAACATGTCATGTAGTTGCATCTAATAGCTTACTGAGATTTATCTCACCCCGTTTCTTGTTTAATTGTTTTCCTTAGATCAAAGGAAGGCTAGTGATAGTGCGCAGTGAGGCTCGACATAGCTGGGAGCTTACTACGCAGGTGGTTATTCTTTTGGGGCTTGTGTCATTTTTCTTTGGTGAGGACAATTTTGTATGGGTTGTATAACTCCTTATTTTGGGCTAGACAGTCTTGTATAGTACTTGTTGTCTCTAGACATCTTGTAATGCCAGCTTATGTGCTAGGCATATCTTCCGCTGTATGTATATAAGTTTGGTTTTAATTTTCTTGTCTAGAACTTGTGCTGTGAGCTACTTTAGCTCCTTACTCTAGAGTATATATATCATTTTAGTTTGTTATAAACAGATGTCATCCCGTTTCTTGTTAGTTTCTTGTTCCTTGTTAGTCACGTGCACCAGGTTCGAGGTTCTATTAGGGGATCCCGGGACCTGGGGGCGTGTCATCTATTATCCCGATATGTGAAGATAGTGGACCTGTGATGACTTGATGATTTCCCGTTACTTCTTGATAATCCGTATTAAGTTCTTAATTATTTATCAAAACTCTTTAGTTTAGAAACTAGGGTTCTAACAAACGTCTTTTGAATTGATCTTACCCTTGATGTGTATTGTTTAATGGGTATATAAGGTGAATTGAGATTGTACTATGTGTTCTTGTACCTTTGAATACTATGTGGAATGTTGCTGTATCTAATTGAAACAGGTGCAGTTAGATTTGTCTGATTGAAAAGGACTTAGCAGAAATTAGTCTGATTGAAAAGGACTAAATAAAGTTGTCTAGTTTGATTGAAAAGAACTTAGACACTTATATGCTATTTGATGAAGTAGCTTAATAATCATGATCTAATTTAATAAGGGAGCACCCTGAAAAGGTGTAGCACCCTATAAAGGTGTTGTAACTTTGGAATTGACGAACTTGTGATAGTGCCACAACTTATTTAAGTATCGTAACTGTATTTTGAAAGTGTACAGTTAAGTTATTGTTGATTAGCCTTTCATTGAGAATATTTGTTTGGCTCTGTTCTTTCGGTCATCTCTTCTTAGTACCCGGAGAGATCCCGTATAAACTTACTGAGCATTCGTTCGCTCACCCCTTCTTTATATATTTCCCCTCCTAGTTAAAGAGTAGAAGAAGGAATAGCCGTGAAGATGGCGGCGCAGTTAAGAAGACTGAAGTTATTACTTTAATGTTTTAGTTGACTAAGCTAGTGGGATGTACTAGCCGTTATGTTTGAAGAACAGTTATGCTTCCATATTATTTTGAATTGTGGTTAGAGGATACTAGCCGTTACATTTGAACGTTGGATTTTGAATTATGTTTGACGTTTGGGATTTCCCTGGTTTTGGGATAGTTATTATTTAAATTAAAGACTATTTATATTATTGGAAAGTTTGGGTCGTTACACCCTACATCAAGCAATATTAGTTCCTCTCAATCTCAAGTACCACAAAGTCATGATTCAATGAATAGAAAGACTTACCACAAAAACGAATGGACGCCAAGTCCTCATCACAGATGGATCTTGGAAAAAGAATGCCCATTTGGCGGGTCTCGAATTGGAATTAAGGGATCCTCAGAAGGGACAAATAATAACTGGAAGCATATCCTGCAAATCATCGTCTAGCATTCAAACAAAGAGTGTCTTGCTATCTGGAAAGGTCTAGAGTGGGCGGTTCACAACAAGTACATCAACATTCTCATTCTAACAGACTCAGCTCAAGCAAGAGACTACATAAAGGACCTTACAATTCACGCCTTTCACTTTGGTAAACATCACCGCAGGCATTCGATTACTAGCTTCTCACTGTAAAAGATTTAGTATTTTGCAAGTAGATATGAATAATGTTATTCGCGCATAATAATGCATCCTATGGTAGAAATATGTATCAAACACTTTATAGGCCCTGTGACTTTATTATTAATGAAGTGATTATTAGCGTTGTTCGAAAAAAATTCTGTGTCGGAGATAAATGGTGCAAGTTGTTGAACTTAAAATGATTTTTTATACTAAATTGCGTTAACCAATAATTTGCTAAATTAATTTCTTATCCTAATAAACACTTGAATTTGTATGATATTATTTATAATGGTAAATTAATTGATTTTTTTATAGTTAATCATCATCACTAAATTAAAACAAAATGTTATTAAAGAATTACTAATAAATAACAAATATCCTAGTGATTCGATCATATATGTCACATATTATTTTATGCCAAATAAATGTCATATTTTTAAATTAAAAAAGGTCATATTGTACTTACGGTTCAAGCTATGTACAATTAAGTCAAATGCATGCTTTAAATAGTTTGACAAGCGTATGTGGGTTTACAGGTATTACATACTGTTTGGCAAAAAACAATAAAATCCAATAGTAGAGAGAAAGAGAAAGCGTGAATTGAATTTTGATTAAGCTAAGGAGGGTACCATAGAATATAATAAAAAGGGTTATGAATATTATATGAATGACACGATCATGTAACGAGGAAACCCTTGAGATAATAATCTCTTAGGAAAAACCTCGGGAGGTGATTATGAGCACCTACCTTCCCTAACTATTGTGTTAGGATTCATTGTTAGTACACCCACCTTAATTTGATTGATCCATGCCACGTGTCTTTTTATGGACTTTAGGACTGCATGTAATGAAGTTCTACTTCAATTTTTAGATAAGTCAATTTCTAGATTTTTGTTTGTCTAGGCTGAGTATAGTTCGGTTGTATCATTAGCAGTTTAGTGCTTCAAGCCGTCATCTTAAGACCGCCAGCATGAAGCCCTTCAGTTTTCATCAAACTGCTGTTTGCATGTTTGATGAAACCGCCCATCAAGATCATTCTTCAAACCGCCCCTATGCTTGGTGAAACCGCAGAGCAGTTATTGAAGAATTAAAGATATGTCATTTATTCCTTAGACAAACATTCCCTTTTTAACCGTAAAAGGATGTTGTTATGTCATGTCAAAATAACTCTAAGTCAACTTGGAGTTTCTGCAAGGAATGTCGGTTTGTCTATCAGTTTGAATTGTTTACCGTTAGTCCTTTCTGCAACAAAGGACAAATGTCAGGTAGTCGTGCAACAACTACCTAGGACTACAAGACAAAACCAAGGACGAAAATGACAGCTCAACCAATGGGATTTCGACAGCACTGTACCCTTCAGATTTGATTCAAATCTTTACCCAACGGTCACAAGGGTGCTCTGCCTATAAATAGCCTCCATTATTCAACAATGAAGGTTGCTGAGCTTCAAGAGATTCATTCCCAAGTGTTCAAGTTTGCTTTGAAGATTCAAACCCAGATATTCATATCTTCAAACCATCTCCATAGCAAACCCAGTTTTCTTCATCAAAGCTTCAAGCCTAACAACCTTTCATATTCAGCCTTTACACCAAAAGACTTCCATTTGCTCAACCATCATTTAGATACTTAGAGCATTTGATTTCTTTTCACACACACACCCGATTTATATGATCACATAGATTATATACTTCGAAAACACCGGTTGTTATTATAGCTTAGGATAGACTTAATGTTTAGAGTTTAGATTCATCTTGTAAAACCACCTCTAAATTAATACAAGTCTCGTATCTATTAGAAAATCCTAGACTAACCATCTAGGTAGAGGACGTAGTTCATTTAAGAACGAACCTCTTCAATTTGTGCGTTTGATCTTTATTTTCTGTCTTGATATTTATCTTTCTTGTTTGTGGTCTTTTAACTTGTCTCCATATACGAAATGACTTGAAAGATGAACTGTGTTTCCCTTTGAACTTTAAGTTTAACTATTCAGTTGCATCATAGTGTTTTCTCAACCTGAGTCAATCCTCCCAAATCTTTAACTAAACTATTTGGCCAAACCGCAAACTCCGCTGTGCATTTTATCAGTTCGGTTCTTGTGCTTTGAACCGCAGTTGGCCAAACTGATAAGTACTCGGTTGATTTTAAGGGTATTTTCGAAAAAGTTTTGGACCGCTATTCACCCCCCCTCTAGCGGTTCTATACCCTTGTTGCCCTCTGGGACCAACAAGTGGTATCAGAGCATATCCACCAAACTTGTTTTTACAAGCTTAACCGCTTGGGTGCTGATCCAATGGCAAACACAAACACCCATATGATGCAAACATCCAATTCGAATCACTTACCGATTCTGGATGAAGATAGTTTTATCTTTTGGAAAGATAGGATGATGAAACACATGATTCATGTGATCGTAGACTGTGGACCGCGGTTACTGATGGACCATATGTTCCTATGAAAGCTAATCCACGTGCAGGAACCGCAGGAGAAGAAGCTGAAGTTAAGAAGTTAGAAAGTGAATGGACCGATGCAGACCGCATCAATGTGGATTTTGATGGAAGAGCTATGTCCATGCTAGTGTCAGCTATTGACTTAAGGAATCATTCTAAGGTGCTTCACTGCAAAACCGCAAAGGCTACCTGGGATGCTATAGTTGACTTTCTGGAAGGAGATTCAGATACCAAGAAGAACCGCCTCTATCAACAGAGAAGACTCTTTGACTATTTTGTTAAAGATCCTAAGGAATCTCTTAGACAATGCTATGAGAGGTTTATAGATATTGTTAATGTGTGTTTTTCTCTTGGACATGTCTATTCTAATACAGATTTGAACATGAGATTCATGCAAGCTCTTGGTAGCAAATGTCTGATCAAAACTACTAACATTGAAGACAACAAGGACTTGGAAGCTCTTGATCTTCGACACTTGTATGCCATGCTAAAGGTTTTTGAATTCAAGCTTGAAGAGGTCCATGAAACCGAAAGCAGATTTAAGACACTCTCTCTAGCTGCATTCAACAATACCTCATCTCCTGTTTACAATCCAGACCATCATCAAACCGCTCCTCACCTCCATTTGCAAACCGCTCCTCCTAACCAAAATGTTCCTAGATACAATTCTCAAACCGCACCTTCTGAGTATTACCAACAGTCTCACCAATCCTATCCTCAATCACATCAACCATATCCTCAATCTTATCAATCTTATCAGCAGTCTCATCAATCCTACACTCCTCCTCAAAGTTCTTATGCTCAGAGTGTAGGATCATAATCCTCAAG
Organism: Campanula takesimana; assembly: GCA_026119855.1. Classification (NCBI taxonomy): domain Eukaryota; kingdom Viridiplantae; phylum Streptophyta; class Magnoliopsida; order Asterales; family Campanulaceae; genus Campanula; species Campanula takesimana. The sequence continues at coordinate 1,049,350 of JAOWBW010000058.1, forward strand.
TTCTAATCAAGTTGATTTTGATGAAATGGATGATGAAGAATTTGCTTTGTATGTGAAGAAATACACCAAGTTCAGGAAAAACAATAGATCTCAATTTCCATCCAAAGGCCCAGCAATTGTCCCTCCAACCAGATTCAACAAAACTGCAGATCCTAAGACAAGGGATGACTTGGTTTGTTATAACTGCAGACAGCCAGGTCACTTTGCTTCAAGTTGTCCCAAATCGCGTTATGAAGCCGTGCCAACAAAGAAACCATTCAACAAGAAGTTCGTGAAAAGAAGAGGAATGGTAGCTGACCAAGGAGATCAACCGCTGACATGGATGGGTTCAGACTCAGATGAAAGTGATGATGAAGAAACTGCAAATCTCTGCCTCATGGGATTTGAAGAAAGAATTGAAATTGACGAAAGCCTTCCACTGCCAAATCAACAAATGAAGTCAGTTTCACCTAAGACTCCTGAGGCTAGATTAAGCAAAGCTCCTACAACACCAAACTACACTCCTGAGGTTCAAGTAGACCAAAGTCATGATGACCAGGTACTAGAACGTGCTAATATTATATGTCAACAACACACTGTGCTTAAAAAGGCATATAAACTAATGGCTGCGGAACTTGAAGAATCCCAACTTGTATGTAAATCCCACAAGGAGGAAATTGAAAATCTCAAGCTCCAAATTGCTGGGATATCTACTATTATGGATGAAAACCGCTATTTGAAGGACAGAACCGAGGTTCTTCTCACCCAAATCCATGAGCTTACCGTACAAAGGGATGACCTTCAAAAAGTGACCGATGTATGGACTAAGTCTGGTGTCACCGTGGAACAAATCCTAAATTCACAAATTCCTACTTCGGATAAAAGTGGAATGGGGTTTAAAACCGATGATGGGTGTAAGTGTCCTTGTCTCTGTGCCGAAGGTGGTGTGAAACCTACTGAACAAACCAAATAAATTCCTAAGGTTAATCATGCCGGTAAAAAGGGCTCAAAACAAGAAATTAAAAGGCAAAATTATTTCTTTGAGTATCCTAAAAACCAGACTGGGAGAGATTCAAAGTGGAAAGAGAAATCCATAGCGGCTGAGGCAACCAAAGAAGTATTGAGTGATGAAACCTCTCTTAGTCTGTTTAAGGAAATTCCTATCATTTTCCCTAAAGCCGCACCTAAGAGGAAGGTTGAGCTCAAGAAGGTAATCTTTGTTAAAGCCAAAACCGCTGACTCAGTAAAACATGAGAAACCGAAGGTCAGTAAAGGGTTTGTAAAACCGCAACCAAAACTTGGATTTATTCATTGTGCTATTTGTGTTGATTATGGTCATAGTGCTGGTCATTGTCTTTTAAGGTTCACACCCAATGCCAAGGGACGTAAAAATCCTAAGATAAAACAGGGGTGGGTCCCAAAAAGCTGCTAACCCTAGGACCCAAAAGAATAAGGGGGACTAAAATCTTTAATGTTTATTTTTCAGATCTTATGCTTTATGGCTGGAATCGCAAAGAAGAATAAGGATCTTTGGTACTTGGATAGTGGTTGCTCACGACACATGACCGGAGATAATGAACTTCTTTGTGATTTCATCAGTATGAGAGGCCCCCCCAGTAGTGTTTGGAAATAACAAGAAATGAGAAACAATGGGATATGGAGCAATCAAACGTGGAAAGGTGACCATTGAAAATGTGTCACTAGTAGAAGGACTCAAGCACAACCTTCTCTCCATATCTCAGTTTTGTGACAAAAGAATGAACTGCAACTTTACTTCAACTAATTGTTTCATCAAAGATGCAACTTCCGGAGTTACTCTACTGACTGGCAACAGAACAGGTGATGTATATATGATAGATTTGAGTAATGTTGTTTCTATTGCTGACCTCTGTTTTGTAGCAAAAAATGTTAGTGAAAGCAGCTGGTTATCTCATAAGCGGCTCAGCCACTTGAACTTCAAGTATCTAGCAAAACTGCAAAGGGATGGTCTTGTCAAAGGACTACCCAAAGTGGCTGACCATCATGATAAGAAATGTAAAGCATGCCAGCTTGGTAAGCAGCCCAAACAGTCATTTCCAAGCAAAACCGCTTCTTCAACGAACCGCTGCTTACAACTGCTTCACATGGATCTATTTGGACCTGTCCCAACCGCCAGTATAGGAGGAAACCGCTATACTTTGGTGGTTGTTGATGACTTTTCAAGATATACATGGGTGGAAATGATGGCCTCAAAAGATGATACTTATGGCATCGTAACCGCTCTATTTAGACAGCTCCAAACTCAGAAATCGGATGACATTGTTGCCGTGCGTTCAGATAATGGAACCGAATTTACAAACAATGGTGTTGCCCAATATTGTGATGATCATGGAATTGATCATAATTTCTCTGCCGCTGGGGTTCCACAACAGAATGGAGTTGTAGAAAGAAAGAACAGGACTTTGATTGAAGCCGGGAAGACCATGATTGCAGAAGCAAAGCTTCCCAAATACTTCTGGTCCGAAGCTGTCAATACCGCATGTTTCACCCAGAACCACTCCCTAATCATCAAAGTTCACAACAAGACTCCTTATGAATTGTGGAGAGGCACATCACCCAACATTGCCTTATTTAAAATATTTGGATGCAAATGCTACATCTTATACAATGGCAGAGAGCATCGAGGTAAATTTGATGCTAAGGCCGATGAAGGTATTTTTGTTGGTTATTCAAAACACTCTAAAGCTTTTCGTTGTTTCAATAAAACTTCATTAAAAATTGTAGAGTCAGTCCATGTTACATTTGATGAACATGATCTTCTTGATCCACATATGGCTCCAAATGTTGCTGATGATTTTAGTGGTTTTGAGACAGGTACATCTTACCCTAATCATGCAACCGTAAATGACCAACCTACTCAAACCGCTCTATCAGGTTCTCCAGCCGCTCCAAACCAAACCGAAGGTGTTGCTGTAGAACCTCACTCTTCTGATCCCATTCAAACCGTTGATCTAGTTCCAAACATCACCTTCAATGAAGATTTCAATGATTATCAAGAAGAGCCTCCTCTAGAAAATCTTCAAGAAATAGTGGTTCATGAAGACCTCCCTCCAGAAATCAATGAGCATAAAGACCATCCAACAACCAATGTTATAGGTCCTATCAGTTCTGGTGTTCATACAAGAGGAAGCTTAACTCATAGAGATAACCACAATTTGTTCTCAACCGCACTGTTATCTCAGATGGAACCGAAGAAGGTAGATGAAGCTCTAAGTGATCCAAGTTGGGTAGCTGCAATGCAAGAAGAGTTTAATCAGTTTGAAAGATGCAGAGTTTGGACTCTAGTTCCAAGGCCCAGAGATCACACTGTAATTGGAACAAAATGGGTATACAGAAATAAGATGGATGAAAATGGTACTATAACAAGAAACAAAGCAAGGTTGGTAGCTCAAGGTTATTGGCAAGAAGAAGGAATTGATTATGATGAAACCTTTGCCCCTGTAGCCAGACTTGAAGCCATTAGATTGTTCCTGGCCTATGCCTCCTTCAAGAAATTCAAGTTATATCAAATGGATGTGAAGAGTGCATTTCTGAATGGTGAACTACAAGAAGAAGTTTATGTAGCTCAACCGCCAGGATTTGAAGACAACAAATATCCTAATCATGTCTTCAAGCTCAAGAAGGCCTTGTATGGACTCAAACAAGCTCCAATAGCATGGTATGACACTCTATCTAAATTTATTATTGAACAAGGCTTCTCTAGAGGTAAAATTGATACAACCTTATTTATTGCTAAACACAAAGGTCATTCATTATTAGTTCAAATATATGTTGATGATATTATTTTCGGTTCTACTAATGAAACTATGTGTGTTAAGTTTGAGAAGCTTATAAAAGGTAAATTTGAGATGAGTATGATGGGAAAGTTGACATTCTTTCTTGGACTCCAAATCAAGCAATGTCATGATGGAATCTTTATCAACCAAGCCAAATACACCAAAGACTTGATCAAAAAATTTGGGCTTGAAACCGCTAAGCCAGTTGATACCCCAATGCAAAAGGCCTGCAGTTTGGATCGAGATGAACAAGGTAAGAAAGTGAATCAGACACTCTACCGAGGTATGATTGGCTCTCTTCTTTACTTAACTGCAAGTAGGCCAGATATAATGTTCAGTGTGTGTGTTTGTGCTAGATTTCAAGCTGACCCTAGAGAATCTCATCTTATAGCTGTTAAACGTATTATTAGATATTTATGTGGCTCTGTTAACCTTGGACTTTGGTACTCCAAAGAATCTTCATTTGATTTGTTAGGTTATTCAGATGCTGACTTTGCAGCATGTAAGATTGATAGAAAGAGCACTAGTGGTACATGTCAGTTCCTTAGATCTCAGCTTGTATCATGGTCCAGCAAGAAACAAGCATCGGTTTCAGTCTCAACCGCTAAAGATGAATACATAGCAGCTGGAAGCTGTTGCTCTCAAATTCTCTGGATGAAACAGCAGTTGGAAGACTATGAAGTATTTGAGAAAAACTGCCCTATCTACTGTGATAGTACTGCAGCAATATCAATCTCCAACAATCCAGTACAACATTTAAAAACCAAGCACATTGACATAAGATATCATTTCCTCAAAGATCATGTTGAAAAGAAGAACATTTTTCTAGCAAAGGTGGGAACCGATGATCAAATTGCAGATATTCTCACCAAACCGCTTGAAAATTCTAGGTTCTTTCATTTACGAGGAGAAATGGGTATGCTGGAACTTACTTAATATAATTCATGCCTATTCATTTTTTTATTCTAATAATTTTTGTTAAGTATTTTGGCTCTATTAAGAAAATGCAAATAGCTTGCGGTTCAATCGACGAAACCGCAACAATAATGGTTCGGCTAAAGATTCAGCTCAAACCGAAGAGTCAAGAAGAACAACTTCAGTTTGATCAAAACCGAATTGTCAAAGCAAGGATTCGGTTTCATCAAAACCGAGAATGAGGAAAAGGTAAGTCGGTTTACTCAAACCGCTCAAGTATGAAATTGCATTTTAGTCCCTACTTTATATCACTTCATTCTTTAAGGACCTTTTTGCAATTATCTCTGCCACATTGAATGCGAATCGACAGGTACACTGACGGTTAAGTTTCCTTCCGCCGTAAAGGTCGCTCCACTACCCGAGGTGGTTAATTGAGTATAAAAGACAAACCATTTTTCAATTTAACTTTTTAACTTCTTACTCTTTTTAGCAAAAACCTTCTCTCTACTGCTCGTACTCTTGTCTCTCTCTCTGTTCTCACTCAAATTTTCCTACTTAAACAAAAAAAATTTAATGGCACCAAAGAAATCAATCGATCTTGCTTCTACTTCTACATCTTCCAAACCTTCGAAGCCTGATATGGTATGAATTTCTGAACCCTAACTCAGTTTATTTCATTTGTCCGCCATTATTGAAGCTTAAAAGCTTGTTCATCTTCCTTTGATCATTTTATGCTTTTTCTTCGAATCTTTGGTTGGCATGAACTCGCATTGTCATATATATACTGTTTGATTACTTTATGTTGTGATTTGTGTTCAATTCTTGGGCAAAATCGATTTTGGGGCTATTTGGTGTTCTTGCGCATATTTGCAGATTCTGGGTTCTAATGATGTTATTTGTCTTAGTTTATTTAGAACTTTGTTAGAATCTGCCCTTTGTGATCGTTTTGGTATAATTCTTTTACATTTTGGTTAAGTTTTTGTTTTGCATATTCATACTATGTTCTTCGTGTTCTTCGTGCATTCAAACTCTTTTTCAAAATTTTCCCTCTTTGATCCGTTTTATCTTTACTGTTCACTTATTTTTTTGTTTTTACATTTTTACCCTTACTCTCCTTGAACCGCATGTTTTCATTGCTAGGATTCCTCTTTATAGTTTGTAAATCTTACTCAAACCGCGGTTTGCTTAAGGTTTCAAACTGCCTTTCTTCAAATTATTTCTAACTTAGAATATTTTTCAGGATCCTTCAAACTTTGTACCCGGTTCTAGGATACTAGAAGAGGAAGTTAAACAAGATGCAGTTGGAAGGAAGCTTCTCAAACTGCTGAGTGATGCGAAGCTGCTCCCTCTGTTCCTTATGGATGAACCGCAGTTTGTTACAATCATCTGCGCTGAATTCTTTGAAAATGGGATTGCTACTAATGCAGCTTTGTTGGATGTAAGGGGAGAACAAATCAGAGACCTAGAAACAGGTCAGGTGAAGTATGAGGATGCTATCAAGTCCACCGTCTGTGGCAAAGAAGTGATCTTAACCGCTTCTAAAATTGCAGTCCTAGCAGGACTTGAGAATTCTGGTGTTTTGGGGATTAAACCGGAGGTTTTGAGCAATACAACTATGGAGTTAATTGGAGTTAATTCTTTCTCCACCAAGAATTTCTCCAAAAAGGACTTTGGAGAAGTGATGGATCATCTATGTGAATTGGTTGACTCTGGAATCATGTGCAAAAATGGGAACCACAATAACTTTACAAGTGAACCGTATGCTTACTGTGTGGCAATTCTTAAAGGGAAGAAACTGCACTGGCCCAAAGTTGTGATGAAGGAGATCATCAATGCTCTAAACCGCCTCCATGCCGCTAAAGCCGCTGGGAAGTCTAAGATCAGGACCCACTGCAAGCTTCTGACCAAGTTCTTGCATCAAGATGTGGATATCTTCAAATTCAGTTCAGATAACAAAGACTATTGGTTGGATCCAATTGAGAAATCTATTTTTGGATTATCAAAGCTTGATGCCTTCAGAACCGCATTTGGATGGCGGTATGCACAGGCAGTTTGGAATGAGGACCCTATTCCTGAAGCCGAACGTGGACCATTTCCTGAGGCTCGGCTTAACAAGTCTGGGAAACCGTATGCTGGTGCCATTGCTGATCAGGCCCATGCTACGATGTTAAGAAATGAAGGTCAGATGGCTACTTTGAACAGATTAGGTTTAAGCCATCTTGCCCAGACCGTGGTACAGGCTGAGGGGGAGCCTGCGGTTGAGGGGGAGCCTGCAGTTCGGTCTAAACCTGCGGCTCGTCCCAAGGAAACCGCTGCTCCAAGGAAGAGAAAGGGAACCGCTCAAATCCCTTCAATAATTACAAAAGCAGACCTATCCAAACCGCCCCCTAAACCCTCATCCAAACCGTCATCAAAACCTTCATCTTCTTCAACCTCTTTTCCCCTATCAGACTATCACCTACTCTCTCCAAACCTATCACTTCTAAACCCTCAATTTCCAAACCTCAAATTAAACCCCTCTCTCCATTACATCAAAATGTGGAGAAATCCCTTAACTTTGCTATGGATGCCTCCTCTCTCAAAGCTGCCAAAGCCAAATCAATTCCAGAACTCATTCCTTCACCTCATCTTTTCCTTCCTATCTCCTCTCCTCCTAAACCTTCAACCTCTAAACCGCCCTCTGTTCAGTTCTTTGAAGAACAGTTGGCTGAAATTTATAAAGCTTTCCCAAACCTCAAACCCTCCACTCAAACCGAGCCTGAGCAGACCGAAGTGTCTGAGGCTGCGGTTCAAGTTGAACAAACCAATGCATCTACAATTGCGGTTCAGTCTGAGCAACCCGATGAGTTTGAGGCTGCAGTATTGCCTGAGCAGACTGATGCGTCTGAGGCACTTGGTGAACCTGAGCAAGACATTGAAATCCTTGAGGTTCAACCGCCAAAGAAGAAAAGAAAGTTGGTAAAGAAAAGTGAATTTGTGGAACATTGGCAGTCAAGGCCACCAGGAGCTGTAGACTTCAGTGAGGCTAACTACAAAAGAGATCACTCACCTCTTGAAGGTGATTTTGCAAAAGAATTAAGAGAAAGAGCTGAGATGAGAAAGGCAGGTATTGACCCAATGATGGTTGAAGTCTCCCCTCCTTTAATTCAGAGAAAACTGGACTTTAACTCTCCTGATCACACTCCCTCTCCAGTTCAATCATCTCCGGCTCAACCAGGTTCCAGTTCTTCATCTCCAGATCTTCCTTATGCTTCAACGACGGTTTTGCCATCTCCAGTTAAACCATCTACGTCGGTCCAACCGATGGCTCTGTCTTCAGTTTCACCATCTGCTCCGCCATCGGTTTCAATCATAAAACCGAAGACAAAGAAAAGAAGAAATGCTGCTGATTTAGCAAGATATCTGAAGCGGTTCAAGACTGAAACCTCTAGGGAAAGAAGGGCTGGAGCCCATGCTCGTGCCTCCGCCAAAGCCGAAGACAGATTCTTGAAGGCTGGCCGCCCTAATCCTTATGCTATTTTTCCCAAGGATGAGATGGAAGCAGCAGTTGAGAATATAATTCTTTCAGTTGCAGAACAGTTGATGGGAGAGATTTCCTATCAGGTACTCATGGATCCAACTCTTGCCTCCCAATTCTTTCTATTCTTTAATTGTCTTTGCATTCCCAATCTCTATAGAATATTCCTTGTGCCTTCTCCATCCATCTTTCTCTATGATGACTATATGAGATATGATGTTCCTCCTCATCCTCCTCAAACTGAAATTATTCCTTATTATTTTTCCCTTCCTTTTGATCCCATAGAATTTGAAACCGCCATTAGGGTATCTATGGGTGAAACTTTAGAAGAGGCACACATTCTTTTAAAAGGCAAAGCCAAAATGCCTTCTTCATCTCATCGGTCTGATGATGCTATCCCAATTTCTGATGATGACACTGCTAGTGATGAGCACATCCCTGACTACACTCCTTCTGATGAACCGCCCTCTTCAATTCCTTCCTATCCAATTCTACCTCTTCATGCTACAACTGCCGATTTAATAGATGCGGTTAGGAATATTCAAGTTCATCAGCAAACCGCTACCTCTCGGTTTGACACTCATCTCCTCACAATACAAACTGATCTTGATGCCATTAAGGGGGAGAGAGTGAATGAGAGATTTGATGATAGATCAAGACAACAACAATTAGATGAGAGATTGAACTTCATTTTGGAAAATCAACTGGCTCTTCAAGATCTTGTTAGAACCAACAATGATCTTTGCAACTTAAAGTTTCAAGCCGTTGATGCAACACTTCAATCTGTTGTTGAGAAACTTGACATTTTGGCCCAGCATGCGTTTGATTCTTCTGAGCTTATCCTGCATAGAACCGGGAAACTTATCAAGCAAGCAGCTGCAATTGAATTAAAGATTGATGAACCGACTGAAGTTCGGCTTCGTACAACTGGCTTTGTTTTTGAAGCTACCCGTGGCTCCAGTTCTAGGAATGATGATCAAACTGCCCCTGATGTTAATGCTCAAGCCGCAGAAGAACAAGATGCTCAAGACGCTCAAACCGATCAGAACCAAACCGCAGATGATGATGATGCCGCTGCAAGGGGTTCTGTTGCAGATGAAGTAGACTAGATTTCATTTCTTAGTCTTTCTTTTTGATGTCTGTTGTAATTCATACATTGTAAGTTACTATCCTTTATAATTGAGAATGACTGCATAGCATTCTGTTTCCAAAATTTTGTTTATTCAAACTGCTTGTTTGTGAAACAATGCTTGCATTTCTTAAAACCTCATGCACTACATTCATCATGAAAATACTTTTAAGTGCATTGTGTTTTAAACATTCAGTTTAAACATGCATTTCTGATTCTCAAAATCATATCATTCTATATGCATCTGAATGTATTTCTTTTCTATCTTTTCTTCATTTCCTTTGTTTTTGATATATTAGAAATCTATGATCTAGCATAATGTGTGCATTGACTTGGGACATGCAATTTCAGGAAATTTATTTCGGACATGTTCTTACCAAGTACAATGTTTTGCTATTATCATAGTGTGGTAATGGCATCAATCAAATAGGGGGAGATTGTTAGGATTCATTGTTAGTACACCCACCTTAATTTGATTGATCCATGCCACGTGTCTTTTTATGGACTTTAGGACCGCATGTAATGAAGTTCTACTTCAATTTTTAGATAAGTCCATTTCTAGATTTTTGTTTGTCTAGGATGAGTATAGTTCGGTTGTATCATTAGCAGTTTAGTGCTTCAAGCCGTCATCGTAAGACCGCCAGCATGAAGCCCTTCAGTTTTCATCAAACTGCTGTTTGCATGTTTGATGAAACCGCCCATCAAGATCATTCTTCAAACCGACCCTATGCTTGGTGAAACCGCAGAGCAGTTATTTAAGAATTAAAGATATGTCATTTATTCCTTAGACAAACATTCCCTTTTTAACCGTAAAAGGATGTTGTTATGTCATGTCAAAATAACTCTAAGTCAACTTGGAGTTTCTGCAAGGAATGTCGGTTTGTCTATCAGTTTGAATTGTTTACCGTTAGTCCTTTCTGCAACAAAGGACAAATGTCAGGTAGTCGTGCAACAACTACCTAAGACTACAAGACAAAACCAAGGACGAAAATGACAGCTCAACCAATGGGATTTCGACAGCACTGTACCCTTCAGATTTGATTCAAATCTTTACCCAACGGTCACAAGGGTGCTCTGCTTATAAATAGCCTCCATTATTCAACAATGAAGGTTGCTGAGCTTCAAGAGATTCATTCCCAAGTGTTCAAGTTTGCTTTGAAGATTCAAACCCAGATATTCATATCTTCAAACCATTTCCATAGCAAACCCAGTTTTCTTCATCAAAGCTTCAAGCCTAACAACCTTTCATATTCAGCCTTTACACCAAAAGACTTCCATTTGCTCAACCATCATTTAGATACTTAGAGCATTTGATTTCTTTTCACACACACACCCGATTTATATGATCACATAAATTATATACTTCGAAAACACCGGTTGTTATTATAGCTTAGGATAGACTTATTGTTTAGAGTTTAGATTCATCTTGTAAAACCTCCTCTAAATTAATACAAGTCTCGTAGCTATTAGAAAATCCTAGACTAACCATCTAGGTAGAGGCGTAGTTCATTTAAGAACGAACCTCTTCAATTTGTGCGTTTGATCTTTATTTTCTGTCTTGATATTTATCTTTCTTGTTTGTGGTCTTTTAACTTGTCTCCATATACGAAATGACTTGAAAGATGAACTGTGTTTCCCTTTGAACTTTAAGTTTAACTATTCAGTTGCATCATAGTGTTTTCTCAACCTGAGTCAATCCTCCCAAATCTTTAACTAACCTATTTGGCCAACTGCAAACTCCGTTGTGCATTTTATCAGTTCGGTTCTTGTGCTTTGAACCGCAGTTGGCCAAACTGATAAGTACTCGGTTGATTTTAAGGGTATTTTCGAAAAATTTTTGGACCGCTATTCACCCCCCCCCCTCTAGCGTTCTATACCCTTGTTGCCCACGATCATGTAACGAGGAAACCCTTGAGATAATAATCTCTTAGGAAAAACCTCGGGAGGTGATTATGAGCACCTACCTTCCCTAACTATTGTATTGATCTATAGATTGATTACAAGCTCAGAATTATGGAGAGATTACAGAGGTAGAGCACGTGAAAAAGTGTGTGTTTGTGTTTCTCCATAACCCTTTAAATAAGAAAGAAAAGATAAGATAGGAATCCTAGCTAACAAACTATGCTAAAAATCCGGAGTCTATCGTGATGAATCATTGACTTGGTCTTCTTTTTAGTTGAAAGTAGGCCAAGTAGCACGTTTTTACTTAGCTGTAGATAAATAAAATTAGTTAGAATAATTATAATTAATTTATCGATAATTCTGCCAGAGGTGAAGATGTCTGCATGTTGATCAAGATGTCGCCATCTTGAAAATGTACCCATAACCAACTGTCCTAGAATCGTAGGATCCAATCTATCTTTAACAAACTCTTGACCAAGTCAATTCCTTCGTGGATATAAGTCTTTTACCACGTGATTTCCAAGGGTTAGCTGCAAAAAATATTTATTAGAATAAAATAACTTTATTATTCATAATTTACTGATCACAAAGACGTCCACATGCTGGCAGTAGTCAAGATGTCGTCCTCTTAAAAATGTAGCCACAACACATACTATATACAATTCATATGATGTTTGATAAACGTTAATGTCAATTTAATCATTTCAAGTAACTTTTAAAATATCTTTTTAATAATTATTTGAATGATTTGTTAATAATATTTTTTTATATTTTATTGAAATAACTAGATTGATATTAATATTTAATCAAAATTCACTTGAGTTTTATAAAAAAAATCAAACCCACCTACTTAATGAGAGAGAGAGAGAGAGAGAGAGAGAGAGAGAGAGAGAGAGAGTATATATCGATATTTAGAAGCAAGATATTAGTATTGTTGGTTTTGGCTTCAAGTTCTAGAATAATCTAGGATTCATTATCTTTTTGGACATTCATCATTATCCACATGGTGAATGTATGATGGCTTTTGGTGTTTCCCAAGAAACACTTTGGTGTTCCATCTCTCTCTTGATACATCATTATCCTTGGATGGTTTGTGCCTATAAATAGGCTTTGGTTGGATGCTTTCTAGCAGTGTGGCAAGTTGTGAGAAATCATTTGGAGCACTTTGTGAGAGAGAGGCACATTTGTAGTGATTGATCACTTTGTAAACAATTTGTAATCACCTTATAGTGATTTTGGTTGTCACCTGTGGACGTAGGAGGATTTCTCCGAACCACGTAAATTCTCGTGTCTCATTTGTTACTTTGTTCGTGTGGGTGTGTGGAAGTGCAAGATCAGTTTCCGCATTCGGTTTCAACAATTGGTATCTAAAGCTTTGGCTGTAGAAGTTGTTCTACTTGGTGCTTCCTCATATATCACATATTGAGATAATTCATTTGTTATTTCTGTCTTGGAAATTTATTTTTCCAAAATCTGTTTGTTTTCTCTCGTATCCGAATAATTATTTTGGAGCAATTTTGTGCAATGGTAGAAACTGAGACTAGTACTAAGTCACAAAAACGTGGGCCGAGGGTGTCTAGTGCTAATCTCGAAGTTGAAAAGTTTGATGGGAGAAACAATTTTGGAGTTTGGCAAGGCGAAGTTTTGGATCTTTTGGCGATGCAAGACCTCGAATTCACCCTCGAGGAGAAGCCCGAAGAAATGGAAGACTCCGAATGGAAGAAACTAAATCGTCAAGCTTGTGGAACAATTCGTTCTTGTTTGGGGACGGACCAAAAATATCCGTTTATGAAGGTCTCTTTGGCAAAAGCTTTGGGACAAATTGGAGGCCAAATATATGCAGAAAAGTGTAGAGAACAAACTTTACTTGAAGAAAAAACTCTTCCGCTTTGATTACAAGAAAGGTAATTCAATGACTGAACATTTGAATAAATTTAACAAAATTATTACTGATTTGCAAAATTTAGATGTTGATGTAGCCGATGATGATAAGGCTTTGTTATTGTTAAATTCTTTGCCTGAGTCATATGAAAATTTGACTACTACCTTGATGGAAAATATAAAATTTGTTTTGATGATGTTTCCAATGCTTTGATGAATAACGAGGTACGGAGGAAGGATAAAGGAACCTTTCGAGACTCAGATTCGAATGCTCTTACTGTTCGTGGGAGGACTACTACTAAAAACAATGGAGATCGTGGTCGTTCCCCGTCGAGATCAAAAGGAAAATCTGTTGATCCAAAGAAAGTCGGTAAAGATGAATGTGCCTATTGCCGGAAGAAGGGTGGGTCATTGGAATAAAGATTGCCCGAAAATAAAGAACAAGAAGAATGAGTTAAAAGCAAATGTGGCTAGAAGGGAAGGCAGCGACGGAGATGACGCTTTGACGGTCTCACTCTAAGTTTCAGTCAGACATGTTGATGAGTGGGTCTTAGATTCCGGATGCTCCTACCACATGTGTCCTCACAAAGAAATGTTCTCGACATTTGAAAAGCTAGGTGGTGGAGTTGTTTACATGGGTAACAACAACACTTGCAAAACAATGGGGATTAGTACTGTGCATTTGAAGAAGAATTTAATTTCTCTTGGAGCCTTGGATGCAAAAAGGCTATCGCATCACTTTGGATGGAGGTCACTTATAAGTAACTCAAGGAGTTTTGGTAGTGATGAAAGGGACTCGGAGAGGTAACTTGTACTACCTCAATGGAAGCAAAGTTGTTGAACAAGCAGCCGTAGCAAGATCGAATGAGACAGACATGTCAAAATTGTGGCACATAAGACTTGGACATGTTGGAGAAAAGCCCCTGCAGACTTTGGTGAATCAAGGCGTGTTCAAAGGTGCCAAAACTGGCAAAGTTGAATTTTGTGAACATTGTGTCTATGGAAAGATTAGAAGGGTGAAGTTTGGCACTGCGGTTCATAGAACCAAAGGTGTGTTGGATTATGTTCACTCGGATGTAGGGGGTCCTACGAAGAATGCTTCGTTAGGTGGAAAAAGGTGGTTCGTCACCTTTATTGATGATTACTCAAGGAGAGTTTGGATGTACCCCATGAAGCACAAACACGAGGTTCTTAGTGTCTTCCTTAAATGGAAGAAAATGGTGGAGAACCAGACTAAGATTAAGAAGATGCGACCAGCTAATGGTGGTGAGTACAAGTATGATCCATTCTTGGAAGTTTGTAGAAAAGAGGGCATTTTTAGACACTTCACTATTCCTGGCAAGCCGCAGCAGAATGGAGTTGCAGAAACAATGAATCAGATATTGGTGCAAAAGGTCTGTTCCATGCTATCCCAAGCAGATTTGAGTAAGGAATTTTGGGCTGAGGCTCTCAACTATGCAGTTGAGTTGGTGAATCAGTTGCCTACAACTAGAAATGGAGGGAAGATACCTCTTGAAGTATGGTCTGGTGAACCAGTAAGAGATTATGACCAGTTGCACATCTTTGGATGCCCTACATATTATCATGTTGATGATTCGAAGTTGGACCCTCGAGCAAAGAAAGCCAAATTTATGGGCTTTAGCAGTGGTGTCAAGGGTTTCATGTTATGGTGCCCTGAAACAAGAAAAATTGTCAAGAGCCGAGACGTAACATTTGATGAGTCTGTGATGACTTTGAAGAAGGAAGAGAAAGAAAATGAAGCCCCCATGCAGGTATAAAAAGTTGTATTTAATCCTGTTGTTAAGCATGTATTTGAAAATGTTGAACAGGTGGAGGAGAGTTCGGAGAACTCCAATCAGGTGGAGCCAATCCCAATGAGGATGAAAAAAGAACAGGATGCTGAACCAGAGTACTCTATAGCAAGAGATAGACCTCGAAGAGAGACTCGTAGGCCTACTCGATTTGATGATATGGTTGTATATGCTCTTCCGATGATTCTGATAATCCGAGATGGCAAGAAGCTATGGACGAGGAAATGAAGTCCTTAAAGAAAAATCAGACATGGGATTTGGTGGAGCTTCCGAAGGGTAAGAAAGCA
Source organism: Campanula takesimana (assembly GCA_026119855.1). NCBI lineage: Eukaryota > Viridiplantae > Streptophyta > Magnoliopsida > Asterales > Campanulaceae > Campanula > Campanula takesimana. The sequence continues at coordinate 1,064,586 of JAOWBW010000058.1, forward strand.
ATTGGGTTCAAATGGGTGTTTGCAAAGAAAGACGACTCTCCTAGGATTCGCTCTAAGGATCGGCTGGTGGCGAAAGGTTATGCACAAAAGGAAGGGGTAGACCACAACGAGATATTTTTTCTGGTTGTAAAGCATGCGTCTATCCAGATATTGTTGGCATTAGTTGCTCAATTTGACCTTGAACTTGCACAGTTAGATGTGAAAACTGCTTTTTTACATGGATATTTGGAGGAAGAGATCTATATGACCTAACCAGATGGTTTTAAAGTTGCTGGTAAAGAAAATTGGGCTTGCAAATTGAAGAAGTCCTTGTATGGACTTAAACAGTCTCCTCGACAGTGGTATAAGAGATTTGATCAGTTTATGGTGGAGCATGATTATACTCACAACCATTTTGACCACTGTGTATTTTCGAAAACTCAAAGATGGATCCTTCATTTATTTGCTCTTGTATGTTGATGACATGTTGATAGCATCCAAGAGCAAGGTGGAAATCGATAAATTGAAGGCTCAGCTGTCAAAAGAATTTGAGATGAAGGATTTGGGTGAAGCACAGAGGATACTTGGTATGGAAATCCAGCGAGATCGAGGAAGTGGTACTGTTCGGTTGACTCAGTCACAGTATTTGCAAAAGGTGTTAGCAAGATTTGGCATGAATGGTTCGACAAAACCAGTTGGCACACCGCTCGCTCCTTACTTCAAATTAAGTGCTTCGATTTGCCTAATTCAGATGAAGAGAAAAAGTTAATGGTAAATGTTCCATATGCAAATGCCGTTGGTGCTTTGATGTATGCTATGGTTTGCACCCGGCCTGATATCGCTAAAGCTATGAGCATTGTTAGTCGATATATGCATAATCCAGGAAAAGGGCATTGTCAAGCAGTTAAGTGGATTTTGAGGTACATTCATGGTACTGTTGATGTTGGTCTCAAGTTTCAGAAGCAAGAAAAACTTGAGCTTGATAAACTTGTGGTCGGATATGTGGATTCGGACTACGCTGGTGATTTGGATATGCGTCGATCTACTACCGGTTATGTGTTCACTATGGCTGGTGGACCAGTTTGTTGGCGTTCTGTACTCCAGTCCACATTTGCATTGTCTACCACCGAAGCAGAGTATATGGCAGTCACAGAAGCTTTTAAGGAAGCTATTTGGATGCATGGGTTGGTGAATGACTTGGGGATTTTGCAGCAACACGTTAGTGTGTTTTGTGATAGCCGGAGTGCTATTTGTTTATCGAAAAACCAAGTGCACCATGCTCGGACAAAGCATATTGATGTTCGCTTTCATTTTGGTCGTGAAATTGTTAATGAAGGTGACATTCGGTTATTGAAGATTGGAACTGCTGACAACCCTGCTGACATGTTGACTAAGGTGGTCACTCGGGATAAATTTGCACATTGTTTGGATTTGATCAACATTGGTCGAAGATGATAGCCGATGGTCTTGGTGGAAACCTGACCCGGTTTTGCAGTTGGAACTTTCGCCAAGGTGGAGATTTTTGGTTTTGGCTTCAAGTTCTAGAATAATCTAGGATTCATTATCCTTTTAGACATTCATCATTATCCACATGGTGAATGTATGATGGCTTTTGGTGTTTCCCAAGAAACACTTTGGTGTTCCATCTCTCTCTTGATACATCATTATCCTTGGATGGTTTGTGCCTATAAATAGGCTTTGGTAGGATGCTTTCTAGCAGTGTGGCAAGTTGTGAGAAATCATTTGGAGTGTTAAACACTTTGTGAGAGAAAGGCACATTTGTAGTGAGAGATCACTTTGTAAACAATTTGTAATCACCTTATAGTAATTTTGGTTGCCACCCGTGGACGTAGGAGGATTTCTCCGAACCACGTAAATTCTCGTGTCTCATTTGTTACTTTGTTCATGTGGATGTGTGGAAGTGCAAGATCAGTTTCCACATTAGGATTCAACAAGTATCATAGTTATAAATCCCGTTATGTACCGGTTTGTTCTGGTGAAAAAGAAAGCGTTGTGAAACGGGCAATATTTAGTCTCAAATTACATGCTCAAAATTGGTAACAAGTCTGAACTGGCTGAGTTATGGATTCTGGTCTGGACAGAAAAGTAAAGGAAAAAGATGGGCTGAAAGAGATAATAGACTAGGAGTAGGCGGTGACAAGTGGAGTGACGATGCATACTCCCTCTGTCACACTCGGATTAGGACATTTTGTCATTTTGGATGTTTCACTCGAAATTGGACAACCCCAAATGAAAATGTTTTATCTAATGTGACTCACTTTCACGGAAGCGGGAAGCCGATACACTTACACTTAGTGTATAAAATCTTAGCATACACCACTAATATAAGTACGACACGTGGCAGATTCCTAAATACATATGGAGGGAATTTGAGAGGGATAATTTTCAGATTAGGAGGGAAAACTTAAAATTAGGAGGGAAAATCTTAGGTTAGGAGGGAAACTCCTTGAAAAAATTCTCCACCCTCATCTCTCTCTTAAAGAATAATCTTAACTGGACTAACTAATAGTAGCAGAGGTTCCAGCAACATTAATACATAGTATTTACTTATAATGTTTGGCCACTTTTGAAAAACTCAAATTAGCCATTATATAGAGCAGAATTGGCCATGAGATGAAACAGTCAAATATACTTCATAGTTCATACTCCCTTTCATACTCCCTCCGTCCCAAAATGATCTTGGCATTTGACTATTGAAACTTTTTAAAGATATGAACACTTGCTTCACTTTTTTGCCTTGTTTATTTCATATGTACTCCCTCCGCCCCATAACAACTTCATCAAGACTTTATAAAAATACTAAAAATAACAATTTTAAGATTTTTATTAGGATCATCAATTTTTTAGAAGTATTGGTCTAAATGTAATTAAGTTGACTATTTTACTTAAAATGGTGCAAGTTATTATGAGACGGAGGGAGTAACAAAGTATTTTTATAAGAAGAGTTAGTTTGTATCAGTTTGCACTTTATAACATCAATAGGCGAATGGAAGTAGTCATTGATCTTAACATATCAGTTCTTTTTCAACTTCAAGAGAAGCACAAAAGTGTTGGAATTAATGCACTTTGTCCTAGATCATTATCCATTTACTTTGTTAATAACGATTCATGAATTGTGTACATGAATCATCTAAATAAGAATAAGAATTAATTATTTAGATAAGTCTAGAAATTAATTATGATATCTCTTCATATGTATAAATACCCATGTATCCAAGTCTTTGGAGATCATTTAGAAATAAAATCAATTTTACAATTATATACTCTCCTCTCTAAATATTTGAGCTCTGCAGCAGCAACTCATACTCATACTTTATTTCAACAAATTGGCACCAGAGCACCTGGTTAGTTAACTTTAGGGCGTTCGAAAAATCTCTATCAAGATGGCTGCTAGTGCAAAAGATGGTCAGTCAGGTTCCTACACCATACTTCCAGTTTTTGGTGGAGAAAACTATGGTTTTTGGGAAGTTAAGATGAAGACGATTCTCCGTTCAGAAGGACTTTGGAGCATTGTTGAAGAAGGAGTCGATTTACCTGCTGAAGGCGCCGAACCGTCAAAAGCAAGAAAAGAAAAACTTGAAGCAGACATGATGAGGGATGCAAAGGCCCTGTCGAAAATTCAAAATGGAATTACAGAAGAAATTTTTCCTAAAATTATGAGAGCGGAAACTTCAAGAGAAGCTTGGGAGATTTTGGCCAAGGAGTTTAAAGGTGATAGCAAAATTCAAGCCATCAATCTTCAAAAATTGCGTAGAGATTTTCATAATCTAAAGATGAAGGAGTCAGAGTACATCAAAGACTACTCTACAAGAGTTTCCGAAGTGGTGAATCGAATTCGAGCACTTGGAGAAGAGATGATCGATCAACAAGTTGTTGAGAAGATCTTGATCAGCTTGCCGGAAAAATACGATTCAATGGTTTCGGCTATTGAAGAGTCAAAAGACCTTGCTACATTGTCAATGGAGAAGTTGATGGGTTCAATACAATCCCATGAAAAGCGTAGAATGCGACGGAGTGAGCAATCAAGTGAAAGTGCTTTCCAATCAAAGCTCTCATTTGAACCAAAGAAGTTTTCAGCTGCAAAAGAAAATGGTCAAGGGATTCAACAAGGATGGAAGCAGCGAGGCTGGCAAAATGGAGAGTCCAACAAAAGAGGCGATTTCAAAAACAAAGGTAAAAAGTTTTGCAAAATTTGTAATAAAGATAATCATGATATTGTTGATTGTTTTCATCGTGGGAAGCCAAAGTGCATATATTGCAGCAAGTTTGGTCATGAATCGGCTGATTGTTTTCATCGTGGGAAGCCAAAGTGAAACCATTGCAACAAGTTTGGCCATGTTGAAAGAGAATGCAGGTTCAAGAATGCAAATCAAGAAAATTTTGCGGAGAATGATGGAGCGGAAGAAGAAATTCTTTTCTATGCTGGCCAATCAAAAACTGGTGAAGGAGATAATATTTGGTATGTTGATAGTGGCTGCAGTAATCATATGACATCAAATGAGAAATTATTTGTTGATTTGGATACTTCTGTTACTCCTCAAATAAAATGGGGGATGGTTATTCCCACAAAGCATTGGGGAAAGGAAGTATTCCTATCCAAACAAAAAGGGGAGTTAAATATATGCATGATGTGCTGCTTGTTCCAAATGTAGCTCCAAATCTTTTGAGCGTTGGACAGCTTCTAAGGAGTGGTTATCAGGTTATATTTAAATATAAAGAGTGTTCTATTTTTGATAAAACGCAACATCTTGTCGTGACAATTCGCATGGCTCCAAACAAAACTTTTCCTCTTAAGATGTGTTACGGAGAAAAAGTTGCATTGAAGGTGGATGTCGTTCTCATCTCAATTTTCAAAGGCTGAAGTTGTTGAAGCAAAAAGGCATGGTGAATGGGTTGCCTAGCATTCAAACAACAACGGAGGTTTGTGAAGGGTGTGTCATGGGCAAACAACACAGAAATTCATTTCCGAGCAAAAGCACGTGGAGAGCAAAGGCCCCGCTAGAACTTGTGCATACTGACATTTGTGGAAAAATGGCAACTCCGTCTTTGGGCAAACAAAAGTATTTTCTTCTTTTTGTAGATGATTATACAAGAATGACATGGGTTTATTTTTTGAAATAAAAATCAGAAACTTTCACCATTTTCAAACAATTTAAAGCTTTGGGGGAGAAGCAAAGTTGTTACAACATCAAAACTATTCGAAGTGATAGGGGTGGTGAATATACCTCTCATGAATTTGAAGAGTATTGCAAGGATGAAGGCAATTGGAAGCAACTGACAGCAGGCTATAGTTCCCAACAGAATGGAGTTGCCGAGAGAAAGAATCGGACGATTGTGGAGATGGCTAGATCAATGCTAAATGAGAAAGGGTTACCAAAGAGCTTTTGGGCAGAAGCTGTGAATACTTCAGTCTACATACTAAACAGGTGTCCAACAAAAGTTGTGAAGAAAAACACTCCAATTGAGGCATGGACCGGACTTAAACCATCGGTGAGTCATTTTAAAATATTTGGCTGCATTTGTTATGCTCATATTCCTTCAGAAAAAAGGACTAAGCTTGATGAGAAAAGCCAAAAATGCATTTTGTTGGGTATAGTTTCAACACTAAAGGCTATAGGTTTTATAATGTTAAGACTGAGAAGTTGATTGTAAGTAGGGATGTGATTTTTAATGAAAATGCTAGCTGGGACTGGAAAGAAAAGAAATTGCAGGAAAAATCACTTGTTTTTGTGCCAAGAGAAGGTGAAATTCAAGGTAGGAATTCACAAGAAGAAGAAGCACCTCCAAGTCCAATAACTGCACCAAGAAGCGAAAATGATGTTGAGAGCAGTTCACGTCAACAATGTTGAAAATTATGCCCTAGGCCCTTGAGAAAGGCCTTGCGTTACATCATGTTCTCATTTGTTATGAAGATAACAAACCTGAATTATTATATGTTTTACATGTTTATTATAATAATCTCCGTCCCTAGTACTTATGAAGAACTAGTATAAGTTTAATTGATGATCATATGATGATCATGTGTATATGATACAAATTAAGCTTATGGGTACTTGTTAGTGAACACGTACTGGACATGACCCGCTATGAGATTTATGTCATGGTCAGATGTCATAATTAAATCTCATATAAATCATTTATCCTTAGACCTGAGATTATCATAGTCTTCCACATGATGAACATTATGTTTGACGTACTCAAACGCTACCCTAACCGGGTGGTTATAAAGGCTACGATTGGCATAATCGAATTCATGTAGGGAAGAATGATAAGTCAAGATGGGATTTGTCCCTCTCTTAAGAGAGATATATGCTTGTCCTCTCATTGAGTGAGATTGATGATAGTGTATGGCCATACCCAAATGAATTGAAGTGTTCAATGTCATTTGCTCATATCAATCTACTCGGGATCGAGAAAGCATTGGACAACATAAGTTGACGTGGACCATGACTTATGCCCAATATGATATCGTGTGACAAAAGGATTGTGATATATTCTATGAGGATAACGAACGTCGTTAAGTTATATAAATTGGGTAGTCATGATGGCTTGCTAGAGTCCGCTCATGACTTATGAGTTTGACCTTGGTTGGACTCATTACCAACTTAATATAATCCTATGGGGTTACACACAAAAGAACGAATCAAGAAAAGGCAAAAAGCTGATTTTTTTGGTGGGCACGACCGTGCCATTTATAAAGCGTGATCGTGCCGTTCAATTTAGCACGACCGTGCCGATTTGTGAGCACGATCGTGCCGATTTGTGAGCACGACCGTGCCAGAATGTTGTGAACATTCGTCCCCTTTGGCACGACCGTGCCACTTTGTGAGCACGACCGTGCCTGAGTTTCTGGAGCCAGATTTTGGTAAGTTTAATTAGGTGACGAGATTTAGGTCTTCTAGGTCATTAAGGGTTAATGACTAGGGACTATAAATATATCTTTTCACTAGCCATTAAACTAATGCAACCTAGTATGTTTGAGAAACATAACTCTTGATCCAAGATTGAGAATCAAAGATCAAGAACACAAAATTCATATAGCCTTTGAAGATTAGAAAAGTGTTTTCTAATAGGTCTAACAATCCAGATCTAGAATGGTTCTAGATATTCGTTCGCGTGTGGATACACATAGAGGATGCTTGCTTTAGCATCTCAAGTTCGTGTTCATGTGATCGTGATCCGATGGACTTGAAGATTTGGAGATCCGAAAATTTTAACGCACAACCACGGTTAGTATTATAAATTCATCTTTCTATTAATTTAATCATCATGAATGGATCTTGGGGCTTAGGGTTTGTTTAATTTCATATTGCTTTATTCCGCTGCGCAAGGTGCTTCAAAACCCAACAGTGGTATCAGAGCCCCATTCATGTATGGTTATTTTAATATTATCATGTTTAATATATAATTTGATTATATGATCTAGCATGATGAGAATTTGGAATAAGAGATTTATGTGAATTGTTTGGTGAAACAATTATATATTTGATATAGTATGATTATGAACAAGGTTTTCAAGTTGCATGATTAATATGATTAATCTATTTATCGGATCATCAATGTCTTTAATTTGATTATTGAATTGATGATTCTTGATCTTGAAGAACAAATTGTTTGTTCTTAGGGTTTGATGTTTATGATAATTTGATTATCATAAATAGTTGAATTCTTAAAGGATCAAGATTTGATAAATTGTGATCGTGCGGTTCGCGTGCAATGCACATTTTCGTGCATAATTTTCGTCCAGAATTTTCGTGCAGATTACGTGCAGTGCACGTGCAGTCCAGAATTTTGTGCAGAATTTTCGTGCAGTTTGCGTGCAATGCACGAATTCGTGCAGATTTTTCGTGCAGTTCGCGTGCAGTGCAGATTTCTGAATTTGTGATTTTCAGACTTGGAGATGCATTGTAGAATACGTATTGTTCATGGAATTGGATTCTATGAAGTAATGTATTCTTAATAGAGTTGGACTCTATGAAAGAATTCATTATTCAATATGTATTATACCTAGAGTGGGACTCTATAAAAATCTAAAACTCTTAATTATATTCAAATAGTATCATTCATTAATTAATTGAATTAATTATACATTTGTTATGCGCGTTGCTATATGAAAGAACATTCTTGAAAATTTTAAGTCATGTGCCAATCCATGATGGACACTTGTCAGTACACCGGATATTTTTATGTGGGCTCTGCCAAAGCGAGGTGCATTAATTCTATCAGTGTATGAGCAAGATGAGTGAATGACAGTTTCCTATGCGTCCATCATGGTTTGTCTTAATTAGGCTATCAAAAGACAAAGTTTTGGGCCTAAGACACAAGATGAGATTAAAACATGTTTGAGATAAGATGTCTAATTAAATCTCATAAAAGATCTAAGAATCACCTATGATGTGATTGATAAGAGTTATCTACCTAATTAATTTAATTTTGAGCAGTATCGCCAAAGCGGACTTAAAGTTAAATTAAAGCTGGATCTTAGCCTACATAAATTATATGATACAATTGTTGTATATGAAGGTTATATAATTTAGTGGGAGTATTTATGAAATACAAATAATTTATCTCTTAAATGATTGGTATGAAATATAGGTGTATATTTATTTGCATATTTGTGTAAGAATATTATATTATGCTTTAATTATGTTTGTTACTGCGATCTGTTCTTTAAAAGGAAAGGTTAAATGAGAATGAAATTAATTTCTTTGATTGGATAATGAGCTTAAGAATTGTTCTAAAGCAAGAACGAAAATTATACATTCTTAATAATCCTAAGTAACCTAAATTGCAATATTAATTTGATTAATATGTTCCGTATGATCATCAAAATTTAATTTGATTAACTTGTTGATGATCTTAGATTCATGAATAAATTGTTTATTCTGGGTTTTGATGATCATGATGATTCGATCACCATGAACACCAAATCCTAATTGAATCAAGGAAAGCAATTTTGAGGTAAATTTTAGAAATTTAAAATCTAACGTTTTTATGATAAATATTTTGAGTTGAATTTAATTGTCAGATGACTGATTTTAGAAACCGTGTTTCCTGAAATTAAATGTCAAGTTCAAAACTATTTTGGGTTGAATCTAGTTTCAGATAACTGGTTTTCGAAACCGTGTTTTCTGAAAAGTGATGTCAATTCAGAAGTCAGATAAACTGAAATCAGAATCACGAATTGTTCTTGATTGCTGAAATCAGTTAAATTAGTGAGACATGGAATTTAGAAACAAGACTACATATTCATACGGAATGTGGATGCCTTTTGGTTTTCGGCCGTGTGGACTGTTCTCTAAATTTTTGAATGATGTAATATACGGAATTGTGGATGCCTTTAGGCTTAGTTTCGGCCGTACAGTTTGTGCTCTCAATATCTTAACTAAAGTGCGGAAAGATGATAATCTAAGTCAAAAATTTGATTTTTGACTTAATGAATTTCTAAAAGGAAAGAAGGATTAAAAGATAAAGGTAAGACAAATGTTGTCAAATCTAAAGGAAATAATTGTGGCAAAAGTTATAACTCTAAATAGTATAATTTGGTAACGTGGCAATTGGATTGACCATTTAAAATTGTAATCAAAATTCTGGATGATCAAAGAAAGTGAATGGTAGTGAACTACCACTTCGGACATTTATGTTATAAGATTAATCTTTCTAATTTTAATTATTGGGTATTGGATACCGGATTTGATCCCACATTTGTAAAATGTGCAAGAATTAGAAAATTGAAAGACTACTTAAAAGTAAAGTTAATCTACGAATGGTAATGATGCAAGAGTTGCAACATTGTTCGTAGAACACTTATGAAGTGACTTTATTTATTAAGTAGAAAAGTATTATTTTGTTATAAGATAATGAAGGATATTAATTTCTTATTGAGAATAAGAAAGTGCTTTATTTATTATGATTTACTTTATCGTATTGTTAAATCATATAAATAATCTAATATCCTAAATCTTGAAGAACAAAATAATGAATAAGATTATAACATAAATTATTATTAAATAAAGTCATATGATTTTGAATCATATGATTTATGCAAATCTTATTTACTTGGACCAAGACATCTTTTACTAGGAGTAGTAAAAGGCTAATATCTTATTAGACCTAATACATGTTGATGTATATGGTCCATTAAGTAGCAATGATAAAAGAGTATGTTGGTACTACTTGGTAAAACTATTCAAAGATCCGATACGATCGTGATGATGAATAATTGAACCAAGAATTTGACAATCATCTTTAAGATTGTGAAATTGTTTCACAATTAACTCCACCAAGAACACCATTTTGAATGATGTGTCTAAATGGATGAATTGAACCTTATTGGATATGGTTCATTAGATGATAAAAGTCAAATTGATCTTCCATTATTAATTTTGGGGTTATGCATTGGAAACCGCTATAATTACACTAATTTGAGTTCCATCAAAATAGTTTCAAAGGAACCATATATGATATGGAATGAAAGAAAACTCGGTTTGTCTTTCATGTAGATTTAAGATGGTGAGACTTTTATGAAAAGACTTGTTTGGAACAAGTTCACACTTAAATCTAATAAATGTATTTTCATGGGATATCCTAAGGAAACTTGAGGATATTATTTTACTCATAAGAAACAAATCGTTTGTTGCTTATGTTGATACTTTTCTAGATAAATTGTTTATCTCTAAAAGAACCAGTGGGAGTAAAATATATCTCGAATGGTTCGAGACCTAGAAAATTACATTAAACCTAAGATGGAAGTTGAACAAACTTTCACAAGGAGTTGTGAAAAACCGTTCAAGTTACACAAGTTACATGCATAAGCGATAGGATACAATCTATAACAAGAAATACTGGATTTCTCGTAATAGAAAGTATTGAGGTAAAGTTCATTTAGAATGACATATTTACCACCTATCAAAATGCGAAGTCCGCTCCATATTTAGATTAATGGCTTGGAGTCATAAAATCTAAAAGGCAATCCATGTAGTATAATCAAGTTTGGAACTTGATCATTCTAACCTAAGGTGTAAAAACTAAAGGATGGAATTGAGTTTTCTTGGAGAAAACATACATGAGTAGCAAGGAACATACTAATTAAGCAAGACTAAATGTGAAAAAGGTTGACTCATATTTCAACTATGATAAAACTTTCTCACTCGTAGTCACGCTTTAAGTTATTAGAATTCTTATTGTCATATCTTCATGTTTGGAATATGAAATTTGACAAATAGATATCAAGACAGTGTTTCTTAACGGGAACTAACTTAAGGATGTATTGGATCAACCTAAAGGTTTTGATAGTCTAGAAAATTCTAATAAAGTATGTTAGTTGAGGAAATCTATGAGATGGATTGAAGCAAGGTTCTTGGAGTTGAAACAATCATTTTGATGAAGTGTTCGAATCGTTTGAAATTCATCAAAGATGAGACTTGTGTTTGCTAAGAAATTAGTGGGAGCATAGTCTAATTCCTAGTCTGATATATATGGTTGACATATAATTTATTTTGAAAGAGTTTCTTAATGAAAGACTTAGGAAGAAGCCGCTTACATCCTTGGAAATAATATCTATTGATATAAATCTAGGAAGTTGATTGATTTGTGTCAAAGTACTTATAAAGACAAAGTACTGAATCGTTCAGTATGCAAATCTCTTGAAGAAAAACTTGCAAGGCTGTCTAATGACAATATTCTTGGCAAGACTTAGTCTTAGTGGAAGACTAATGAGCAAGAATACATTATTAGGATTCCATATGCTTCGGCAATTGGATCTATCATGTATGTCATATTATGTACTTGGACGGGATAACTCATATACTTGGAGTATGATGAGAACAAACTAATCATATCCTAGTGAAAGTCACTAGATAGTGATCAAGAATGTCTTTATGTACTTGAGAAGAACCAAGGATGCATTCTTGATGGTTGTTGACATGGGAGATGATCTAGTAAATGGTTACATAGATGCATGCTTCCACATCGACAAGAGTAATTTAGATCGCAGTATAAACATATGTTTAAAGTAAGTGCTTTTAGTTGGAATAGTTCCAAGCAAATACACTATAAATTATTCTAAGAATAAAATTGAGTATTTAGTTACAAGAGTTGTAACTAAGGAAGTTGTTTGAATATAGATGTTATTAGTAAAACTAGAAATAGTTTCTAGTACTACTAATCCTATGGACCTTTATTGTCAAATAATGGTTATTGCACAAGTTAAGGTGCCAAAAACTCATCCATGATCCAAACACACACTCAGACGTTTCCATCTCTATGAGAAATCTTTGAAATGGGAAATGTCAAAATATGCAAAATACCTTATGATGATAACAAGGATAATCTTCCTACATAAGATTTTCCACACACTGTTATGATGGTCATAAGCTAAGCTCAATGGTATTGGATACGCATTGATTGGGCCTAGTTTAAGTGGGAGATTGTTGGAAATTATGCCCTAGACCCTTGAGAAAGGCCTTGCGTTACATCATGCTCTCATTTGTTATAGAGATAACAAACCTGGATTATTATATGTTTTACATGTTTATTATAATAATCTCAGTCCCAAGTACTTATGAAGAACTAGTATAAGTTTAATTGATGATCATGTGTATATGATACAAATTAAGCTTATGGGTACTTATTAGTGAACACGTACCGGACATGACCTGCTATGAGATTTATGTCATGGTCAGATGTCATAATTAAATCTCATATATTTATATCATTTATCCTTAGACATGAGATTATCATAGTCTTCCACATGATGAACATTATGTTTGACATACTCAAACGCTACCCCTAACCGGGTGGTTATAAAGGCTACGATTGGCATAATCGGATTCATGTAGGGAAGAATGATAAGTCAAGATGGGATTTGTCTCTCTCTCAAGAGAGATATCTGCTTGGCCTCTCGATGAGTGGGATTGATGATAGTGTATGGCCATACCCAAATGAATTGAAGTGTTCAATGTCATTTGCTCATATCAATCTACTCGGGATCGAGAAAGCATTGGACAACATAAGTTGACGTGGACCATGACTTATGTCCAATATGATATCGTGTGACAAAAGGATTGTGATATGTTCTATGAGGATAACGAATGTCGTTAAGTTATATTAATTGGGTAGTCATGATGGCTTGCTAGAGTCCGCTCATGACTTATGAGTTTAACCTTGGTTGGACTCATTACCAACTTAATATAATCCTATGGGGTCACACACAAAAGAACGAATCAAGAAAAGGCAAAAAGCTGATTTTCTGGCGGGCACGACCGTGCTATTTACAAAGCGCGACCGTGCCGATTTGTGAGCACTACAGTGCCAGAATGTTGTGAACATTCGCCCCCTTTGGCACGACCGTGCCACTTTGTGAGCACGACCGTGCCAGAGTTTCTGGAGCCAGATTTTGGTAAGTTTAATTAGGTGACGGGATTTAGGTCTTCTAGGTCATTAAGGGTTAATGATTAGGAACTATAAATATATCTTTTCACTTGCCATTAAACTAATTCAACCTAGTATGTTTGAGAAACATAATTCTTGATCCAAAATTGAGAATCAAAGATCAAGAACACAAAATTCATATAGCCTTTGAAGATTAGAAAAGTGTTTTCTAATGGGTCTAGCAATCCAGATCTAGAATGGTTCTAGATATTCGTTTGCATGTGGATACACATATCGTGTTCCTGTGATCGTGATCCGATGGACTTGAAGATTTGGAGATCCGAAAATTTTAACGCACAACCACGGTTAGTATTCTTAATTCATCTTGCTATTAATTTAATCATCATGAATGGATCTTGGGGATTAGGGTTTTGTTAATTTCATATTGCTTTATTCCGCTGAGCAAGGTGCTTCAAAACCCAACAAACAGTCTGTTTCTCCTACATATTCTTCATCCGAGAGTCCTCCTTTAAGAACTCGAAGGGTACGAGACATGTACCCAACTTGCAATTTTGTTGGCATGGAACCAGAAAGTTTTGAAGAAGCACAAAAAACATGATTTGTGGATAAAAGCAATGGAGGAGGAGATGAGAATGATAGAAAAGAATCAAACATTGGAGTTGGTTAATTGTCCACAAGACGCGGATGTCATTGATGTGAAGTGGATCTACAAAACAAAATTCAATCAAGATGGGAGCATTCAGAAGCATAAGGCAAGACTTGTGGCAAGGGGATTTACTCAAAAGCCAGTTATTAATTTTTCTGAAACTTTTGCTCCAGTTGCTCGGATTGAAACAATTAGAACATTAATTGCTCTTGCTGCTAAAAAATGTTGGTTAATTTACCAACTTGATGTAAAGTCAGATTTTTTGAATGGTGTGCTGGAAGAAGATGTTTATGTCAAACAGCCTCCGGGTTTCTTGCTTAAAGGGGGAGAAGAAAAAGTTTACAAGCTTAAAAGTCTCTTCACGGGTTAAAGCAAGCTCCCCGGACATGGTATGTTGAAATTGATAAGTTCTTTGCAAAGAGTGGCTTTGAAAAAAGTCAAATTAGCCTACTTTGTATGTGTTGAAAAGAGGGGCTTCTATTCTTATCATTTCTTTATATGTAGATGATATATTCTACACCGGAAATGATGAAAGATTGCTGCAGAAATTCAAGAAAGATATGATGAGCACTTATGAAATGAGCGATCTTGGTTTACTACATTATTTTTTGGGAATTGAAGTTTCTCAAGAGAAAAATGGAGTTTTCATTTTTCAAAAGAAGTATGGGGAAACTCTGCTCAAGAAGTTTAATATGTTGGGCTGCAAATCAGTTGCTACTCTTTTGATGCCGAATGAGAAGATGAAGAAATGTGATGGAGCAAAGAAAGCAGATGCCAAAATGTACCGAAGTTTGATTGGTAGTCTCTTATACCTCACAGCTACCAGACCGGATATTATGTTTGCCACAAGTATGCTTTCAAGATACATGGACGAACCTAGCCAGCTTCATTTTAGTGCTGGGAAAAGAGTGTTAAGATGACAATAAAGCACGTCAGTATGTGTTCTCTCTTGGATCGGGAATATGTTCATGGAGCTCGAAGAAGCAGAGTGTAGTTGCTCAATCAACAGCTAAGGCCGAGTACGTCGCAGCAGCAAAAGCGGCATCTCAAGCAATATGGCTACGAAGGATTCTTGAAGATATTGGAGAAAAGCAAGATGGTGGCACAATATTGTTTTGTGATAACAAATCAGCCATTGCAATTGGCAAAAATCCAGTCAATCATGATCGAACCAAGCACATTTCGATCAAGTACCATTTTGTTAGAGATGCAATTGAGAAGAAGGAAATTCAGCTTGAATATTGTCGAACAGATGGGCAGCTTGCTGACGAAAGCACTCTCCAAAGAAAAGTTTTGCTATTTCAGAGAGTTGATCGGCGTTATGAAGAAAGCGCATTAAGGGGTAGTGTTGGAATTAATGCACTTTGTCCTAGATCATTATCCATTTACTTTGTTAATAACGATTCATGAATTGTGTACATGAATCATCTAGATAAGAATAAGAATTAATTATTTAGATAAGTCTAGAGATTAATTATGATATCTCTTCATAAGTATAAATACCCATGTATCCAAGTCTTTGGAGATCATTCAGAAATAAAATCAATTTACAATTATATACTCTCCTCTCTAAATATTTGAGCTCTGCAGCAGCAACTCATACTTTATTTCAACAAAAAGAACATGGAATTAATATTTTAATTATTATCATTATTAATTATTAATGAGTACTATCAATTTTTATATCAGACTTTTAATAATTACTCCCTCCGTCCAGGTTTAAGGTTCTTATTTTCATTATTATTACTAATAATTGTTATTTTGTTTTGACACATAAATATTGTTTCTATATTATATGACCAGTAGTAGTATTGATAATATTAGCTTTTTTTTTCAAAAAAAAAAAAATATATACTATAATGAGGTGTCAACCATTTATTGGTATCAAAAGTTTCACATGGATCATCAAGGAAAACTCTTTTACGTAATGTTAACCGTCTATCTCATTAAACACAATGGCTCACAATTTATCAATATGAAGCAAAATAGCTTTGTGATTGTCAGGTGTTACATTGTTCAAAGAAAGTCGCACACACCAGCGATGTGCTACAAAATACTCCCTCCGTCCCAAAAAAATGTTTCACCTTAACTTTTTAGGTCAACTTGGTTGAACTTTGACCAAAAAGATATGAAAAATTAAATATATTCATGCTAATCTCAAAATAATTATTGATGCCATATTTTTAGACTTTCATGATAATAAATAATTTATAGTGAAATGTTGGTCAAACTTCAGTAATAATTTTAAAAATTAGATCAAGAACACAAAAAACACAAATCACTAAAAAAAAAATCCATCAAAATAAATCTGAATATAGCAATATGAATTTAGATAACAAAAGTAAAAAATGTTAAATATCTGGTTGAGTAATAATTCGAAAATGGAAGATGTTTGTTTAAAAAATTTGAAATTCAAATCTAGACAAATTTTTAAATGTTAAATTCAAATCTAGATTTGAATTTCAAATTTAAAAACTTTCAGATTAGGTCATCAAATTTTTATTTTGTAATAGATTCTCTTATGGGTCCATCTAAGACACTTGGGACTATGATATTTGTGGTGTATAGAAAGATTCTATACACTATGTAGCCTTTTCGCACTTTCACACACACAATAATTTTTCACTTTTTATTTCTTACACACTTTCCCTCTCTTACTTCACTTTTCATACTCACAACACCTACTTCCTTATTTTTTCCCTTAATTACCGTGATTCCTAAAAATCTAATTTTGAGTGGAGCATGGGGCGTGAGGGTTTTGTTAACAGTGAGGTAAAAGGGAAAAGTAAAAGGTTATATTTATGAGGACTCGAATCTGTTACAATAGAGCGTTTGCTTCAGGCAGAACACCAAACAACGGGATGTGAAAATCTACTACCAAATGTAAAATATTTTGAATGTGAAGAATATATTTTTAGAATAAACCGTGAGGTAAATTCTTTAGTACTGGAGATAAAACGTACATTAAAAATATGAAACATCTTTTGTTTTATACATTGTGTAGCACATAATTTACATCGTGTAACACACGTTTTCCATGCCGTTGTATGTTTTCATTTTGGTAAGAAGGTTATTGATCAAAAAAAAAAAAGTATGTTTTCATTTTGGTGGAGTGTTTGGAGCTAACGCCCGTAGCAGGAGGAGCTTGAGATCAGAAATTGGGGTGTGATACAGTGAAGCTATCAAAACTATCTTTTCATTGACAAAAACTTATATGAGGCGGTTTCACACGTGAAACGGATCTCCTTGAGAGATTAAATGGTTTGCCCCTTAGAGGTGGGGCGGGGCAAGCCCATTTCCTCTCTTGTCAAGATCTGTCTCATGTGTGAGACCGTCTCACACAAGCCTTTCTCCTTTTCATTTGATATGAAAAGGGCTGCTAGCACATTTTTTTTGGAATGACAACCTTATAGAAATTTTAATTTTAAAATTTAATATTTTTTTGAAAAATGAATAACTAATCCACATGTGAGACTATTGATTAAAACATGTACTCCCTCCATCTTATTTTAAGAGACAAAAATTTCCTAAAAATGCGTCTCATTTTAAGAGTCAAAACCCTAAAATGGAAAACGAGTCCTACATGTCATACTCACGACAATTATCCACTATCCTCACTTTCTTTCTCCTACCAAACTCACAACACATCACCTTTTCTTTAATTATTGAACCCCCTTCTCATTTTTCGACTTACTCCCTCCCTCCGTCCCAAAATGAAAATTGCTCTTGAGATTCATTTTGGGGCGGAGGTAGTAGCTTATTTCCACTTTAACATAGGAAAACTCTCATCCGAACCAGAAAAAAAAAATGTGAATTCGGGCACATATTAAACACAAATTTGTATTCGGGATGGGAGGAGATTTTCTAATTACCCTGTTGATGTAGCCACAAAAATGATATGGTAAATATATTAGCCTTTGGGGGCAAAAAGGTCACCGGATGAATAGGGCTAAGGCCCATTTTCCCTATAAATACAAGGCACCATTCCATTGAAGAAAAATGTCAATTTCTCACTCCCTTATCTATGTATCGAGAGAGACTGATTCTCACGCCGGAGGGACTTCCGCCGGAGTCGCCCCCGGCCTAAGTTCACGGTGCTCGTGTGTGTAGGTCATGACGGAGAAGAAGGCCGACGTCCGCTATAGACTACAAGCTTGGAACCCGATTGCAACCCGAATTTTTTGGTAGCATCACCTGTGATTTTGAGGAGGAAAAAAAATATATAATTACGATGCTTAAAATGAAATTGAACGTACTCTTTATTTCATATCTTTGTAGTTCATGTAGTTGCAGATAACTAATTGCTGTTGGGCACTCTTCTAAAAAATTGATCGTCAATCTTTGGAAGTTCATTGTTTTTGCTGTCCCTAATTGGGGGAAATGCAGTGCTTTAGGTTGATGAATGTATACATGGTTGCATATATAGATGATTGGTACTTTTTTAGATAAGCTATACTCCCTCTGTCCCCCCCGAAATAGGATTTTGGTAGCTTTTTTTATACTTTGACCATGTAATTTAAATAAGAAATAATTATCCTAATATAAATTTAACAATTGTTATTGAGAGTATTATTAATTGGGACACAATAATATTTTTAAAAAAATTATTTGGATTATTATATTTTCTTCAAAAGGCTTGGTCAAAGTAAAGTCAAGTTTACCAAAATCATATTTCGGGCAGGACGGAGGGAGTATTAAATACTCTCATCATTTTCCTTTCCAATCAATGTGGGATACAAGACTTTTCATATATTCACGTAACTCTTCATAAACTCATTTCAATTTGCACACTTTGAGCATTAATTTCTCATTCACCCGGAAATGGTTTTGAGTAAAAAAAATGCATTTTTCTAATCTACACTAAATGTAGATTTCAATTTTGTAACTTGTTTTCATTTATACAAAATGAAACCACTTTGAAAATTAGGTCAAAATGTGGTCAAACCACATGTCTAAAAACCCATTTCCAACACACTTTTTTATGGTTTGGTGCCGTCAATCAAGAAACTTGTATCCTTTAGAAAACTGTTATGAAATTTCTCAAATTATTGATTAGTGATTATGTTTGTAAAATTGGCTCAAACTTAATTAAACCGAACCATCTACACCTTTTATCTATTGTATTTGTATGAAGCTAAGCCTAATTGGATGAGTGTGTGATTCAAGTTACAAGGCTTCAGTCTAAGTGATTAAAGCATAAGTTTATATAAAAAAAAAAAAAAATCCAGAATTATTAGATCAACACTAATATTCGTTGAAAGTTCATTTACGTGGACCATAAAAAATCAAAATAAGACAATTTTTTTTGAGAAAAATATAGAGTACTGCGCTACTACTTTTATGGACTTTATTTTTCTATTTCCGGTCCCCAAAGTAGGGGGGAACTACAAGATAGGGATGGCCAAACCGGACCGGAAAAACCCAGAACCGGAGCAAACCGGGGAGTAAACCGTAACCGGAGTAACCGGAACCGTAAGTTATCCGGGCCGGTTCAGGTTCACATAAATGGCGAACCGGACCGGAACCGGACCGAAAATCCCTTGTTTTTCAATAATTTTAAAGGGGGGACCGGAACCGGACCGAACCGGAACCGGATTGTGCCAAACCGGAACCGGGGTAAGCGCGGGCCGGTTAAGGGTTACCCATATGCCGAACCGGAACCGGTTTTGGCCATCCCTACTACAAGACTACAAGTCTACAACTATAGTTATTGTTGTTAGACCATGGGCAATAAGGTAGTTGAGGAGGGAGTTGAGAGGGAGTTAGTTAGTTTAGTTGGTGTAATAAGGGGTTGAGAGGAGGGGGTTGAAGGGGGAGGGGTTGAGAGTTGTCAACCCGGTTGGAGAAAAAAATGGGGGACCCTTCATTGCCACGTGTCAGCCTTGGATTGGGCCGACATGCGCACGTGGCTTACACGCCCAGACAAGGCGCGTTTGGCCTTTCTTTTTTTTTTTTTTGCTGCAATTTACACATGGCGAGATATGATTGGTTCCCCATATTTTTAGATTTTATTTTCAACCCAAATTTCCGAGCTCAATTATTTTACAGCTTTTTTTTTTTTTTTTTTGCGAAAATTCTGGAATTTTTTTCTCTATAAATTGATATAACTTTCATTTTATTTGGACACCAAAAAAAACCTCTCTTTTCTCTCAAAAAAATCTTAATTATCCTTCTTTAACTCCTTATTTTTTAAAATAGTCATCATCTTTTTAGTGAAATGGATCCCAATAATCTCAATAATCCTTATTTCAACACCCAGAATTCAAGTAATTTTCCACCAAATTACTACAATCTTAATGATTTTCAATCGCCAAATCAATTTTCTAACCAACCACGTCCTCAAAATGTCCCACAATTTTATTATCAACCAAATGACATGCCTTCAGCTGTAACCCCTTATATATTATTATTATTATTTTATTAATCATAAAAATAAAGATTATAAATAAAATAAAAGTGGTGGGGTATAGAATGATGAGTTGGGAGGAGTTGAATTTTAAACTAAACTAGTTATTGTGGGGGGGTGTAGTTGAGAGGGTAGTTGAATGATTAAGTGGATGGAGAGAGAAGATGAGGTGGAGTGATATTAAGGTAGTTGAATTTTTTTGGGGGTTGAGACTATTGCTCATGGTCTTAGTGCTCCCACTAGATTATTTAGTGTGTCTAGTTCAACACTAATGTGCTAGATATTTACGCCGTCTGGCCCGGACCAATGGACACTGATGTGCCTAAGCCCAAATTGTGATTGGGCTTGAGTCCTAATGACATGGCCTTATGGAGTGGGCATGAATGAAGGTAGTCCAAAATGATTAAGTGCCGGGTTCCTATGTGGCGGGTTCCTAAGTGGCGGGTTCCTAGTTCGTCGACGGGTTCCTAGTTCGTCGGGTTCCTAGTTCGAAATCAACTTGACATGGGTATGACATGGTCAAAGTTGCCAAAGGGAGACCGGTCAAAGTAGCTGAAGAGTGACCGGTCAAGTAGCCAAAGAGAGACCGGTCAAAGTAGCCAAAGAGTGACCGGTCAAGTCGCCGAAGTGAGACCGGTCGAGTCGCCAAAGAGAGACCGGTCAAGTCGCTGCCTGAGTGAGATCGGGACCAAGGCGAGATGCGAGTTCACTAGGTGACGGCGGGATCGAGTGTCGGCAGGATCGAGTGTCGGCGGGTTGCGGGTTCACCGGGTGACGTGGTCTCAGAAGCGACTTCGTTGGGGAATGTCCCATCCGCCGAATGCATTAAATGGCGAGTAGAAGTTGTCCTTTTCACCGACATCTTCTCTGTTGACTCACAAGGAGATTGGTGGGGAAAGCTAAAGATTGTAGAGGGCTCCCTTGAGTTCACCGTGAAGGACCAAGAGAAAAACGACAGGTGGCAAGTGAGAGTGATGGAAGGAGAAAGTGAGCCAGTATATAAAGAAGGTTTGGGGTAAGGAAAAAAGGGTCTGAACACTCTTCTCTCTCTAAGTTCTCTCTTCCTCCATTGTTGTTAAGTTCATGAGATTTGTGTATCTGATTCTCACGCCCGAGGTTCGTCGCCAGGAAACCCTCCCGGCACTGAACTAACGGTGTATTGTTTTCTCAGGTAGAAAGTCAAAGATTCGAGCCGGTGTATCTCTAAACTATAACACTCGGATCGAGGCTGGGATCCAGATTTTAATGTAACATCATTTGGTTCCGTTGCCGGGACCTGAACGGATTTTATTTTCTACCGGAGAATCGTACGAAAAAGATAAGGATGAGAGAGATGGATAGCTTCCAGATCTGATTTTAGAGAGGAAATAGATGAAAAGAAGCAACGAGTAAGTCTACCGGAACCGCGGATGAACCGGGAAGAACCAGACAAAGATGGACGAGATCATTGAAGCCGCCGGGTTGATTGAAGCCGCCGGGTTGATTGAAGTTGCCTGGTTGATTGAAGCCGCCGGGTTGATTGAAGCCGCCTGGTTCATTGAAGCCGCCGGGTTGATTGAAGCCGCCGGGTTGATTGAAGCTGCCTGGTTGATTGAAGCCGCCGGGTTGATTAAAGCCGCCTGGTTGATTGAAGCCGCCGGATTGATTGAGGCCGCCTGGTTGATTGAAGCCGCCGGGTTGATTGAAGCCGCCGGGTTGATTGAAGCCGCCGGGTTGATTGAAGCCGCCGGGTTGATTGAAGCTGTCGGGTTGATTGAAGCCTCCTGGTTGATTGAAGCCGCCGGGTTGATTGAAGCCGCCTGGTTGATTGAAGTCGCCATGTCGGCGCGTCTTGCGGGATCGCACCTTAACGGGTGATGAGATCTCTCAAGTTGATGAAGTCGCCATGTCGGCGCGTCTTGCGGGATCGCACCTTAGCCGGTGATGAGATCTCTCAAGTTGATGAAGTCGCCATGTCGGCGCGGCTTGCGGGATCGCACCTTAGCCGGTGATGAGATCTCTCAAGTTGATGAAGACGCCATGTCGGCGCGGCTTGCGGGATCGCACCTTAGCCGGTGATGAGATCTCTCAAGTTGATGAAGTCGCCATGTCGGCGCGGCTTGCGGGATCGCACCTTAGCCGGTGATGAGATCTCTCAAGTTGATGAAGTCGCCATGTCGGCGCGGCTTGCGGGATCGCACCTTAGCCGGTGATGAGATCTCTCAAGTTGATGAAGTCGTCGTGTCGGCGCGGCTTGCGGGATCGCACCTTAGCCGGTGATGAGATCTCTCAAGTTGATGAAGTCGCCATGTCGGCGCGGCTTGCGGGATCGCACCTTAGCCGGTGATGAGATCTCTCAAGTTGATGAAGTCGCCATGTCGGCGCGGCTTGCGGGATCGCACCTTAACCGGTGATGAGATCTCTCAAGTTTATGAAGTCGCCATGTTGGTGCGGCTTGCGAGATCACACCTTAACAGGTGACATGAATGATGATCTCTCGAGTTGATGAAGTCGCCATGTCGGCGCAATGAAGTCGCCATGTCGGCGCAACGAAGTCGCCTATGGGCGCGGCTTGCGAGATCACACCTTAACAGGTGACATGAATGATGATCTCTCAAGTTTATGAAGTCGCCATATCGGCGCGATGAATTCGCCATGTCGGCGCGATGAAGTCGTCATGTCGGTGCCATGAAGTAGCATGTCGACAAACCATGAAATCTCAAAGTGGCATGCCTAGTTGATTCAAAATGAAGTGGCATGCCTAGTTGATTTCTAGATGAAGTGGCATGCCTAGTTGATTTCAAAATGAAGTGGCATGCCTAGTTGATTTCTAGATGAAGTGGCATGCCTAGTTGATTCAAAATGAAGTGGCATGCCTAGTTGATTTCAAAATGAAGTGGCATGCCTAGTTGATTTCTATATGAAGTGGCATGCCTGGTTGATTTCAAAATGAAATGGCATGCCTAGTTGATTTCTAGATGAAGTGGCATGCCTAGTTGATTTCTAGATAAAGTGGCATGCCTAGTTGATTCAAAATGAAGTGGCATGCCTAGTTGATTTCTAGATGAAGTGGCAT
The DNA here is from genome assembly GCA_026119855.1 of Campanula takesimana. Taxonomy (NCBI): domain Eukaryota; kingdom Viridiplantae; phylum Streptophyta; class Magnoliopsida; order Asterales; family Campanulaceae; genus Campanula; species Campanula takesimana. The sequence goes on from JAOWBW010000058.1 coordinate 1,088,085, forward strand.
GCCTAGTTGATTTCAAGATGAAGTGGCAGGCCAAGTTGATTTCTAGATGAAGTCAAATGCCTAGTTGATTTCAAGGCATGCCTAGTCAAGTCCTAGATGATGTAGCATGCCTAGTCAAGTTCTAGATAAAGTTGCATGCCTAGTCAAGTTCTAGATGAAGTTGCATGCCTAGTCGAGTTCAAGATTAAGTAGCATGTCGACTAGGGAAATACAATGTTACGGAGACCAACTGTTATCTCCTCAGCTCGGGGGCTCTATCCCGCTTAAAGAATGGAATTCGTCATAACATCGTATAAGAAGATTAAGTTATGACATTGTTTAAATGAGTCACCATGATGGTGCACCCGTGAGATTGTACTTCGCGGGATGAGTTAGTCACCTTCGGGTGCGGCTTGCGAGATCACGCCTTCACAGGTGCAATGATTGATGATCTCTCAAGTTGATGATTCACCATGATGGTACACCTGCGGATGGGAAAGTCCGCGGGTTCATGATACCGCGACTTAATGTGTCCACGATTTCGTGATCTTGAGAGTTGTTATGTCAGCAAGTGCATGATCTCTCGAAGACGGTATGTCTGTGAGTTAAGTATTTATGATGCGAGATCTCTTTCACTCGCAAGACGATCACTAAGTGTGTCAAAGAAATCCCAAAAAGATGAGGAAGTCGCTTAAAGTGAGATTGCACCCCTTCCCACCGCTTAAGGAAATTCTCACCTGGATCATGAATAATCACAGTCGAGAATTCGGGGGCAAATGATGTGCCTAAGCCCAAATTGTGATTGGGCTTGAGTCCTAATGACTTGGCCTTATGGAGTGGGCATGAATGAAGGTAGTCCAAAATGATTAAGTGGCGGGTTCATAGTTCGTCAGGTTCCTTAGTGGCGGGTTCCTAGTTCGCCGGGTTCCTAAGTGGCGGGTTCCTAGTTCGTCGACGGGTTCCTAGTTCGTCGGGTTCCTAGTTCGAAATCAACTTGACATGGGTATGACATGGTCAAAGTTGCCAAAGGGAGACCGGTCAAAGTAGCTGAAGAGTGACCGGTCAAGTAGCCAAAGAGAGACCGGTCAAAGTAGCCAAAGAGTGACCGGTCAAGTCGCCGAAGTGAGACCAATCGAGTCGCCAAAGAGAGACCGGTCAAGTCGCTGCCTGAGTGAGATCGGGACCAAGGCGAGATGCGAGTTCACTAGGTGATGGCGGGATCGAGTGTCGGCGGGATCGAGTGTCGGCGGGTTGCGGGTTCACCGGGTGACGTGGTCTCAGAAGCGACTTCGTTGGGGAATGTCCCATCCGCCGAATGCATTAAATGGCGAGTGGAAGTTGTCCTTTTCACCGACATCTTCTCTGTTGACTCACAAGGAGATTGGTGGGGAAAGCTAAAGATTGTAGAGGGCTCCCTTGAGTTCACCGTGAAGGACCAAGAGAAAGACGACAGGTGGCAAGTGAGAGTGATGGAAGGAGAAAGTGAACCAGTATATAAAGAAGGTTTGGGGTAAGGAAAAAAGGGTCTGAACACTCTTCTCTCTCTAAGTTCTCTCTTCCTCCATTGTTGTTAAGTTCATGAGATTTGTGTATCTGATTCTCACGCCCGAGGTTCGTCGCCGGGAAACCTTCCCGGCACTGAACTAACGGTGTATTGTTTTCTCAGGTAGAAAGTCAAAGATTCGAGCCGGTGTATCTCTAGCTACAACACGCGGATCGAGGCACGGATCCAGATTTTTATGTAACATCAGACACAATTTTTTTTTTGACGTCTCATTTAAATGGGCACATTACTAAAAGTAGTAAAGAATCTTTAATATTCATCTCACTCATTCTCTCTAATACTTACTTTTTTACTCACAACACTTACACTTTCTCTCTCCAACTCACTTTTCACACACACAACACTAATACTTTCCTTAATTCCCGTGTTAGAAATTTTTTGTACCCATTAGTTTGGGACGGAGGGAGTGTTTATTTTTGAGGTTGTGTTCAAGTCCACTGAAAAAAATATCGCTTAAATGGATATAGTGATTCCTTTGCATACTTACAGTCTTACACTGTATCTCAAGAATATAAATCATGTTACCGATTTAACATAAATGGACCCAATTGATTTCACATTAACTCAGTAGTGATGGTTTAACTGAATTGGAGTATTAAAAAAAAATGTACTTTCTCAAACTCTATCATGAATTTGATTCCTCTATATAAATAAAACTAATAAAACAGTAATCATAAATTATTAACTCTATTCATAATTTTAAGATACTTTATATTATTTGTTCTTTGAGAAAATTAAAATTGCCCAAACAAGGAAAATGCTGCTGGCACAAACATTATGCAAACAAGTAAAGCATATTTTTTAAATAGAGTGACCGGAAACTACATCATATAGTAGCTTCAAGGTTTTATATCTTTTCTTCGGTTGGTATTTCGATTTATGAATAGAAATTAAACCCAACAAATCGGGAATATTTCTTAAGAACACCCTCCAGGGCTGAAACCTATTTTCCCTCCGGCCACGTCGTAGACCACCTGCAATGTCTTTTGCTGAACGTTTCCGAAAATTCCGGCAGAAGAAGCATCACGATTCCCTGCAAATGCCAAGCATGCCTGAGAAGCACCGACACCTAAAAGAATTCCGGCGGAGCTAATCTCCAGATTAGCATTGCCTCCAAACACGAAACTTATCTTTGGAATCAAGATGGTGGTGTAGTTGCTAAAGTCATAGCACGTGTCGAGTATAGATACCGCTGTAGTCATCGGATACTTGGTCATTCCTGCACGAAACGCGGTTCTCAGAGCCGTGTACGCATCCGGTGGGAGACGCGTTATGACCGTGCCAGAGTCGATGATGGTCCCGGCTTTCGAAAACACGGTCGGAGATATCGAGAGTTGCTTCCCGCCCACGAAAATAGCTTTAGTGTCGACGTTGTAAAACGAGTCATCTCCCGTCAGTGGAGTATATTTTGTGGACTTGCTGACTCCAGCAGGTCCTAGGGTTAAGTACCCTGTCAAGCTAGAGCGTGAGGGCAAGCAGTACGAAAAGACGCGCCCGTACTTTTGAGAAGCTTGTGATACAAGCGAAAGTTTGTCTGGCCCGAGTCCCAATAAACCCGCGACGCCCTTAAAGATACCTTCATTATCTTGACCGCACCCGAAGAGGTAACCATCGAGTACGTCGCTCGGGCTATTGGTCAAAGTCAACTTTTCCTTTCCGAAGAACCCGACCGAGAAGGAGCCGTCACCGTACTGGATGCCATAAATGCACGTGGACGAGCTGCAACGGGGGCGTACGCTGGTGGAGGAGGTGAGTAGAGAACAAAATGGGGAGGCACAAGTGATGTTCGAATACGACGTTGAAGATGAAGGGTCAAAGATCGGGTCTTGTTGATCGTAGCAAGACCCGGCGCAAGGTTGGCACTGTGTCCAAGTCAGGCTGCTTCCCGTATCGAAAATGAGGTTTAGGTCTTTTTTCGGGGTGCCGAGTCCGACGTTGACTATGTAGTTGCCGGAGCCAAGGGAGCTGCCGGATTTTGCCGGGATTGTTAGCTTTGAAGCTGCTGCTGCTCCTTCATGGAGATCCTTTTTGCCTGAGTTGACTCGGGAATGGATTGAGTTGACTCGGGACTGGTCTTGTGAGAGCATCTCTTGTGCTGTTGGAGGCTTGGCCTTGCCTTGAGTAATGAGTTGGGAACAAGGTCCATGTTTGTGAACAACTCTTAATGATCCATGTTTATTTGCACCTGAAATTCTCAACTCAAGACCAACTTAAATGAGTGACTATTTCTAAGAGAAGATGTTGAGTTTTCTATGTTAGTGATTTCAGCAGTAACTAGAGAATGCCAATTAAAATTTTGTAAATAAAATTTTATAAGTATTTTTTTGTTATAAACATTGCTTTTATAATATTATCCGTGTAAGTAAAAGAAAACATCCATATATATATATGTGTGTATATATATGTGTGTATATATACTCCTTCCGTCCCATAGCATAAGGTAGAAATTTCTTTTTCGAGTGCTCCATTCATAGGTTCATTATCAAAAATTGATACTTTTTATTATTACTCCCTCTAATCCGGAATAAAATCGCCCATTTTTTTACGTTAAAAACTTTGAGCAATAAATTTAAATTGATTTAATTATCTAACAAAAAACTATCAAAATTGTTACACCATTATAAATACTACCGCTAACAGTTTTTAAATATGGATAATTAAATTAACCTAACGGATGGAGTATATATAATTACTTGTCATACTCACACACTTAACTTGTGGACTCATTTATATATTTCACTCATTTTATCATACTCACGATCTCTTTCCATCAACCATACTTTTGAATATTTATTTACTCTACTTAATTTCATGTACACTTTCACTTTTAGCCTCCTATTATAGAAATGAGGAAATATATTTACTTAATCTGTCCCATAATATGGCCGGAGTTCCAAATTGAAAGCTCACGGGAATGAATGATAGAGTAGTACGGGTATATTAATTAAAACATTGGTACCGGAATGATAAGTGAGTCTCATTGAATAAAATAGTTGTTGGGTTAATGCCTTTGAATTTGGGACGCTAAGTTAAAAGATTAAACAACAGAAGATTTCGCAATTTCTAAGCAGAGCAGCATGAGGTCCGGGTGCACCAGGCTAAAGGACCCGGGCGGATCAATGGGGTCCGGGCGCACCTAGGTGAAGACCCAACCGGACCTAGGCAAGAGGCGAATCGGAAATCTTACATCGAAAATTCTGCTTGATAGAGAGGAGTAGATCCGGGCGGACCTTGGAAGGCACCCGGCCGGACCAAGGCAAAGGGTCCGACCGGACCAAGGTATATACCCGCCCGGACCAGGTCTCCAGATTCCAGTTTTCGTGCAGTTCCGCAGAATGAAGGTTTTCGAGTCAGTTATAGACTAGGATTCAAAGTTCCTAGCAGATTTTGAGATAGACTTTACTGGTATAAATAGAGGCCATTAGTTTAGATCAAAGTTAGTTGTTTTGTCTCAGATAAATTATTAGAGTGCTCAGAGAGGTCTGTAATTCTACAGTTACACAGTCAGGAATTTTGTGGTCAAAATTCGTGTAGCAGTAATAGTGAGATCTTGTAATCGTTTCTCCAGATTGATAATAATATTCTCTCCCCTCCCCGTGGACGTAGCCAAGTTGGTGAACCACGTATATCTGTGTTCTTGTGATTGCTCGCTTTTCTTATCAAGTCTTGTTATTGCTCTAACAATAGTATTATAAAATTTTCAATTTAAGTAATATGTGTTAGAGACAATTATCTCACAAAGCCTACTCTACCAGTGGCGAGGCTAGGTGAAAGTCAATGAGGTCACTTTGACCCCCTTAATTTTAAGATATTATCGTTTTAGTACCTATAAAATTTTAAAAGATACATTTAAATTATTAATTTTGTCAATTTTGACCCCTTTTAATTGTGGCTATAATATCATTTTTGACCCCCCCCCCCTTTGTGCTTGATATCTCTATATTAAAAAAAAAAATGTTTATTTCCTAAACAATCTTGACCCTCTTAGAAAAAAAATTATTGGCTTGGCCATTGTACTCTACTAACACTTTATTTAAAGTATAGTACCAACTTAAAAAATTTATTTCAAGCGGGACGGAACCTCCGTCCCATACTTATTGCTATAAAAATGTGTGCACGGGGGATTAAGAGAATATGTTGGAAAAGTAAATATTGTAAGTGGATAGGAGAGATAAAATAAGTTAGTAGATAGTTGTTGTAAGTGAGTAAGGGAGCGAAAATAGAACATTTTAAGTAAGTTGTAATAAGTATGAGACGCTCAAAAAAATAAGCAGCAATAATAAGTTTGGGACGGAGAGAGTAATACTTTCTTCTTTCAAGACAAAAATGGGGTAAGTCGGCACGAGATACAACTTGCATGAGACGGCATTCGGGCGCATGCGCAGGAGCACGAGGCGTTTGCATGTGTGGTTCCTAAAAGAGTTGGAAATTGAAAGTGTTTGGATTGGAGCTATATTACAATTTTGTATAGCTGGTTGGGACATGATGCTTTTGGATTACTATAACAATAATTTATGAGGTACCAAATTATTTGTTGCTACACAATAATTGAAATAAAATCCCTATTTGGATTTGTGATTTTTATTTTATATTTATAACCTCTTTTTCTTTTGGATCGTTTTATTTGAATCAAATGCTATAATATATGCTCGGTTCGTCTCACTTTAAACTGTAACAATCATCGATGATGCACAAAAATTAAGGAGAAAGACAATTACTCTTGTTTAACTTTTTATGATGAATACAATTCAATTTTGGTCAAGCATTAAAATATTTTTAAATAGAATTATAAAAATTAATATTGATAAATCACTAAATAAATTTTTATTTGCAATTTTATATTTTTAGTGTGATTATTAAGTTGGAATCAATGTTTGTTTAAAAATCCACTTGTGTTAATCATAAAAATTAAATAGGACTGGTATTATGGGACGGAGGGAGTATTGAGTTTCAAAATTCACTTGACCCTAATCACTAATGTCTTGATTTCAAACATGTTTTTTGGCTCTTCAATTTAAAGGAAAGTTCATTTTATTTTATTCTATTGATATTTTTTATTTAAACAAAGTTCAGTGGGGAAAATTTATTTATCTACACCACCCATCTTAAAAACTTTTAATTCTAATAAACATATATCTGAGTATGATATGCTAAAATAAATATTTATTACGGATAAACTCTTTTTATGGGAATATATCATTTCAAGATTATGTAATTGAAAATTTTGACAGTAAAATATTGTAGCCATATTTGATTGACTGCAAAATATCTACTCACTTTGTCCCATAATAAAATAAATATTTAATGTTATTTTTAAAGGATATTCTGAAAGTGTTACTATTATTAAGTTTAATCATGTTAAAAATGCATAGAGTTCTAGTGATAGTTCTAAATAATGCTATCGATAGACTCATATTATGATCGGTTTCTCTAATATATACCCTAAGGACAAATGATAATAATTAATTATGGCAGTGAATCTATATAATTATAGCAATTTCACTTTAAAAATCTGAACATTTTACCAAAATTGCTATAACTACATAGATTCACTTCTTTGATTAGTTCTTCTCATCTGCCTTTAAGACACACGTTAGAAAAACCGATTATCCGTATGTGTGTGAAGAGTGACAATAATAGTAATATACATAATTATAGAATTTTTACTAATAAGTCTAGACTTCTTAAGTAAAATTGCTATAGTTATGTAGACTCATTGTCATAATTATATCTTGTCGTATGCTCTAAAGGCACACGATAAAAAAGCTGCTCTTTTAATTAGCTTAACATTCTGTCAAGTTGAATTGTCGCGATGATTCAAGCAGATAAATTTCAAATGAGAGAGAGGGGAAGAGAGAGAGAGAGAGAGAGAGAGAGAGAGAGAGAGAGAGAGAGAGAGGAAGAAAATTAACTAACCTTGAGGAGAAGCAAGGCAAACTGAGGGAGCTAGCAAAGAGGATTGTTGAACAATATAATGATGTTTTTGCACAATTTCTTCTTGTTGTTGTTGTATTGTGTATGAAATGGAGTTGATGAGAAGCATAAAGCAAAGGGAAAAGGCAAATTGGAGAAAATGGGATTGGTGGGTAGAAGCCATATCTATCATGGAAGGGAAGGATTGATAGTTTGGTGATATGATATGGCTAGTGTATATTAGTTCTCCTTATTTATAAGCTTAATTTGGATTAATCTCAGTGTCTACTTTTAAAGTTTGAATAAATTAATATCACTATATTCTTTTTAAAGTTTGGTTTGGTTTCAGTGTTCTATTTTATTGACTATCTAAAGTAACTAGTTTGCCCCAAAATAAAGTTTAAATACGTATTCTTTCCATTCCAGCACAAGTAGGACTAGAAAGAGTACACAATAATTAAGAGAAAAATAGTGTATGTGTGGTATAAAATAAAGAGATAGAATGAGTGGTGTAAATAGTAGTGTTGGTTGAGTGAATTGAGTGGTGGAAAATGAAGAGAGAGAATGAGTGGGGTTAAATTGTGTGGTTGGTTGAATCACTTGAATATAAATAAATTAAAATATTTTTATTTTTGGCAGTCTCAATTGTTTTAGGAATAACGTACTCCTTACGTCCCATAACAAGCTTCCCACTTCGCCTTTTTAATCGTCCTATTGGAAACTCCAACTTACCTAGAAAGGAAAAGATTCTTTCCAATTTCTCTCTCCTTCCATTCATAATAATTATTCACTTACTACTCCCTATATCTCAAAATATCTTGCACTGGTTTCTTTTTTGGGTGTCTTGTTGGTATGTGAGAGAAAGAAGTGACTGGAGTTGACAAGTAAAGCCCATATTTTTTATCATTTTAAGAAATGATGAAGTTTTTAACAAAACACTCATTTAAGTAAAAAGTAAAGCTTCTACTGAGATGGAAAGAGTAACTCTCTTATTCAGAGAGAGATAGAAGGGATAGTAAAAAAAGTAGTTTTATATTTATGAAACTATAATGTACTCCTTTCGAAAAAAAGAAAAATAAAGTTCCTATAATGTACTAGTAACCAACCAATCAACTTATGGTCATTTCACTCTTTTTCCATCTTCCACGTCAACCACTAGGATCATACAACCAACCACTACGGATGACTAAGCACGGTTTTGGAAAAGCTTGAACCGTAACCGAACCGTTTCTCTTCCGATTACGGTTCAGAATCGTCGGTTCACGGTTCGGAACAGCCGGTCCACAGTTTCCTTTTTATAAAAAAAATAAATAAAACTTTTAACAGAAAAACAATTATAATAATATTTTATTACCGATTTTTTTTACAAAAAGTATAGATTTTCTTAAAAAAAACTAAAGAGGTCCGTCCCTCTTTTCTTTTATATACTCATCAAAATTTTATTATTTTTATTCACTGAATTTGACTTCAAAAATCAGTCAAAACTCAACTTTTCTTGTCAATGTTCCGTTAGTAACGGTTAATTCTGATGAAACCGTTAGAAATCTAACGATTTTGACGGTTTTTGACGGTTTTGATAACGGTTCCGGTTCGTTTTAGGCGTTTCATGGCGGTTCGGAACCGCCGGTTCACAGTTTTCAGAGTGGATGAACCGGAACCGGACCATGTTACAAACGGTTCCGGTTCACAGTTTTCAGAGTGGATGAACCGGAACCGGACCATGTTACAAACGGTTCCGGTTCACACGGTTCCGGTTTTCGTCAAGGTTCAAGGCGGTTCCGGGCTTTTCGGTTCCCGTTCCGGTCCGGTTTGACGGTTCCGGTTCGGTTTGGTCATCCCTACCAACCACACAATTTAACCCCACTCATTCTCTCTCTTCATTTTAGACCACTCAATTTATTCAACCAACACTACTATTTAACTCACTCATTCTCTTTCTCTTCAATTTCTACCACACATTTTCCTTATTTTATTCTTTTTCCTTAGTTATTGTGTCCACCTCTTGAATTTCAAATGAGGTGAGACGAAGAGAATATATATTTTCTTTTTAAAATAAAAAATACTTGAATTTTCATTGGAACGCTCAAAATGAACGAATTGATAGTTTGTTTGGGGGAGGAAGTATACTGAACTACCACTATTTTCATTTATGTTTATCTTGTGAAGTTTGGGAAACTTCCACTATAGAAAATTTAATGATATATCTAAAGAGAAGTAAAACATAGTAGATTGTTTCTTTTATGGTAGTACATATTCCTTTCTCCTTTCATCTCATACCAAACAAAGTATTTATTTATTACGAGACGGAGGGATCATATATTTTCAAATTAAATTTTAAGATATTTATTAATTTGAAATATTTAATGTTAAAAAATCATCACTATTTGTTAAAGTATTTTACAGAAATTTACGTGAAAGTTATATGATGGAACCACATAATGGTAAAATGTTTAACAAATGAGTGATGATAAGATGCCCACCTTCCGATTCAAAACAGCTTTATTATTTATTTTTTTAATACGAGAATTAAGGAGATAGTATATTTAAAGTATTGTGAGTGAAAAAGTAGTTGTGAGTATAATGATTTGAGAATATGACCCTTAATTTAAGTAGGATAAGTAGGATAGGGTAAATAAAAAAATAAAATATAAACAATTTTAAAAAATAAAATTTATCAATAAAATATTTAAAATAATAAATAAATAAATAGACAGGGAAGTTGATTTCTGCCTCTATTATTTCTTCTTCTTCTACTTATCATGAAAATGGAGCACCGATGACTTGAGTGCCCCACAATTGACTTGACCTCAAGTAAACGCTACACCACTTCTAACATCTAACCAATTGGACTGACTCGTTGCGGAATCACGCCACTGATAAATATTTTGTATCTTAACAATTACTATTGATATTATCAGGTCCGTCTCAATAAATTTAGGGGGCTCGTGCTAAAACGAATATGGGACCCTTTAAATTTCAAAAATTACACAGACAAAAACATAAATTATATATATATAAGTTATTTTATATAAAGGTTCAACTTTTGCTTAAGCACAACAAATTCAAAAATAGTTTATTACATCGATCATAACTTTTAAGCACAACTCAAAATTACTTAAAAAGTGACATCCTTCGAGCGCTCTTTTTGAAGCAAAATCATCAATCAAATCTTCATATTATACACTTTCCAAGAGCTCATTCTCAATCGCTATCATCGCTAATCCTTTGAGTAAACAAGCCAATCTCTATCACACTTCTCCCCATTTGATAAGACTCTAGTATACAACTTACTAGTAAATCTCCTAGAAAAATTATCTTTAGGGCCTTTCACAATAGAGTAATCCCTCTTTGGACCATTTTCACTAATAAATCAACCATTTTAGAATCAAGACTATTCCAAATTCGTGGATCATAAATATCAAGAGAATGAAAATTTTGAGACGGGATCGTTTCTTCTAGAGTATCATTTTCAACAACTATATCATCAATATTGTTCCTCAACAGGCACATCATCAACATTTTCTATAGGCACGTCATCAACATTATCATTCTCGCCAAGTAAATCACCCAAATTATCATTTTGAACATGCAAGTCATCAAAAGGCACATTATCATCAATAGGCATATTATCAACATTTTTATTTTCGATCGAGATTTTCGGTTCTTTTGTAATAAACCTAGTAATCGCTCCTCTTTGGGACTCAATCAATTTTTCGATTCTTTTTTGTTTCTTACGCTTTACGCAACCCGAATCATATCTTCTACTTTTCGGAGACATATTTCAAAATCTCAAAAATAATATCAAAGTGCCAAATGGATTGAAAAAACCTGAAAAAAATGCATTAAGTCGAATAATCACAGTTTGCTCATGACCCGGAAACCTTGTAGGCTGCAGAATCAAAAAAAAATAAAAAAAAATAGACCACAAATTAAAAACCGTAAACAAATAAGACCACAAATGAACTAACACTACATATTATAAAGTACTGAAATATTTATAATAAATTAACAAAATCCTTTCCAAACTAAAAAAACTAAAATTAGAATTAAAGGTTAATTTTATATTTAAAATTGAATCCCAATTCTTAAATCATGAAATTAAGGGAGGTGAAATTACTATGTACTGGGTATGTACCTTCAAGAATTAAGCCGGCCGCTTCACTGCTTTGTAACCGGCGACGGCGAGCAGGAACGACGTTGCGACGCAGACGGCAGACACACAGTCACACGAGAGCCCAAGCCCAACAATGGTGAATCACTGAATTGGTGAATGGTGATGAATTGAAAGCTGTCGTCGAAAGGAATTAAGTCATTAACGGAAAGGAAAGCCGCGGGATTGAGAGATTAACGAAGAGTCGTTTTAATTACGGAGAGCCTCGAGAAATTAACGGCGACAATGGCGATTGGCGAGAAAGGAAAGCCGCGTAGGAGAAGCCATCTAATTCTTGCGAAGCCGCGGTTTGTGATTGCGGATTTTCCCTTTGAAGCCGCACATTGTCTGTGTTTTCTCTTTTGCGCGAAGCCTAGTGAACTGCTCGACATATACATACAATGGGCTATTGAGCTGGAGAAAAAATGGGGGCCCTCCCAAATTTTGGGGCCCTGGGCTGTTGCACTGAATGTTCGGGCCCAAAACCGGACCTGGATATTATAATGGTATATTAATAATAAATTTTAAACTTTTATTAGAAGCAAAAGTTTGTGTTAGACGGTCTCACATATGAAACGAGTCTCGTTGAGAGAGTAATGGTTTGCCTTTTATAGGCAGGGTGAGACAAACTCATTACATCTTTGTTTAAGATTCGTTTCATGTGTGAAACCGTCTCACACAAGACTTCCTTTTTATTAATAACAATCAAAAAGGTGGGGAAATCATTTCAGAGCGGAGAGGGTACACGGAAGACATTTTCTTATTTATATTTATTGTGATTCAATTAAAATACACCTTAATAATAATATATATAGAATAATTCTAACATTTTTACTAATATTTTTTAGTGCATCAAAATTAAATTTCCATATTTATATTTAATTTTAATATGGATAAATACAATTCACTAAGTTATATGAAACATCTATATATATATATATATATATATATATATATATATATATATATATATATATATATATATATACAGATGATATTTATATTCGTATAATCCTTCCGTCCCAAAACAAAGTACCAATTTTATCATTTCGAGTGTCTAATTGGAAAGTACCACTTACCCAAAAAAGTAAAGATTTCCTTAACTTTCTCTTTCCTCTCACTCACAACCAGGCCCGTCTCAATAATTTTTGATGCCCTGTGCTAAGATAAATATTGGGCCCTTAATATATATAAAAAAATCACAGCATTGATATATATATAGTCAACAAAATTCTGTAAGCAATAAACACATTGGGAAAACAATCCAAGTCTTTCAAAATTTTCAAAATATCAATAGCTCCCCCTACATCTCCGGGTAAAACCTCCCTAAGCAACTTTAATTCCACATATAATTCATGACCACATTCTTGTTTTCTAATCTTTTGACCTAATTTTTGTTTTTTAATTTTAGGAGGCATAGTTGAAAATACCACAAAAAGAAAATTGTAACAATAATTAAAAAACCTATTAGAGTGCAAAAAGAATGAAAAAACCTGGAAGAAGAACAATGAAGAAGTGGATGGCTGATTGGCTGCGTTCCAAGAAGAAGAACACTAAATCACCAACTTTTGCAATTGCTTTCTTGTTTGAGACAAGAAATTAGAAAGAAAAAAAAAACCAGACCCACGATCCCCAAGTCTTTGGCTTTCTCCAAAACTGAAAATCAATCAACAAAGACAATTTTGAAATATCGGTGCTTGATAGTAGAGAAGAACGGAGGAGAAGTGATTTTTCTAAATCGACGACCTCTTCAATCAAGCCGCAATTTTCGAGTTGCCGTTTCATCTCCATGCGTGATTTCCGAGCGTGAATCTGCCATATATTTTTTTCAGTTAGCGTCGCGTTGTGTTCGTTTAGCGTTGAGTTTGGAATCCTAATCCCCGTTCAGAATTTCTTAGGGTTTTGGGCTAGGTAGTGGAGTGGGGGAAAATATGGGGCCCTGGAAAAAAATGGGCCCTGTGAAGTTGGGCTTTTTGCACTCCTCCAAAATCGGGCCTGCTCACAACAACTATTCACTTACTATTCACTACCGCACTTTCACTCTCCTTCTTACTCACAACATCTTTCCTTAATTTCAATTTCGAAAAACAAATGGGTACTTTGTTTTGAGACGGATATGCACACATTCTGCCTTGCCTACTTCGTGCACCATGCTTATTCATATAAGAGTCGTCACCCAGTTTCACGTCACATGGTACGTAAAATGGGTGATCACATATTATTAGTACTAATTACGGAGTGGGTAGATATGACAAATTCTTGTATACAAGGGCGTGCGGCGGGCCAAACCCGTCAGGCCTGATCCGGCCCGACCCACCCGCCCGCCTTTCTTCCACTCCCAGAGCGATACGTGGCGTGCTGTGAGCCACACGCTGGTTCACCAACCACGCGCTGCCACGTGTCCTCCTTAAAAAAAAACTCCAATAACTTTAAAATGCTATATCTTGATATTTATAACTCAGGAAAAAAAAATTAAAGATACAGTTGTGTTCGTCTCGACGAGACGAATAAAACTACATAGGTCATGATATGGTTTTATTTAATATATATATATATATATATACACACAAAAAGTTTGAGCTGCTCTTCAGCTAAAATGTAACACTCTGTTCTGATAAAAGTAACAATTTCATCTTCAAAAAGTAACACTTTCTACTGTTAGATGTAACAGCAGTTCTACAAAAAAAAATGGGTTTGCATTTCAATTGTTACTTTCTCAATTTCAATTGTTACATTTAAGATATAATGTTACATTTAAGAATATAAACTATTACAATTGAGATAAAAAAATGTTACATTCATTTTTTATAAAAAGTAACATTTGTTTAGTTGTTAATGTTATGTTAATTTTGAAAAAAAATAAAAAAAGTGTTACATTTTGAAAAACGGGTGTTACATTCCTTTATAAAAAGTGTGACATTGGTTTAGTTGTCAATCTTTATGGTATCTTTAATCTATTGCAGCAAAATTGTGGTATATTTTGAAAGAAAAAAAATGTTACATTTGGAAAAAAAAAGTGTTACATTTGAAAAAAAGAGTGTTACATCCCTTTATAAAAAGTGTGAAACTGGTTTAGTTGTCAATCTTTATGTTATCTTTAATCTATTGCAGCAAAATTATGGTACATTTTTGGGGGGGAAAAAAAGTGTTACATTTCGTTATAATAAGTGTTACTTTTTTTGGGAGGAAAAAAAGTTGGGGTGGCAAAAAAAAAAAGGCGGCTCGGCTCGGCTCCGTGCACCGTCGCACGCCATGCGGCGGCCGCACAGGAGACAAGCTCGGTAGATATTCATTTTTTTTCAAATATAATATATAACATACTCTCTCCGTCCCACTCGAATTAGGATTCTTGATCATTCTAATTATACTTTAATCAATAATTTAAAAATAATTATGTTAATAAAAATTTAAAGATTGTTAGTATATCAATGTTACTAATATATTCAATTACTATTTTGAGATTTTCATTAAGATAGTTATTTTTCTTCAAGTTATTGGTTAAAGTATAATTAAATTGATCAAGAATCCTAATTCGAGTGGGAGAGAGAGAGTATATCCCACTGGTCCAGTCATAACCATCATATACTATTTTATGTTAAATAAATGTCATATTTTTAAATATGAGAAATAGTCATATTGTTCTTAAGGTTCAAGCGATGTACAAATAAGTAACGTAAATCTATTCATTCCAAACAAACTTCAAAAAAAAAAATTGTTGATAGTCACTTAATAATTTATCAATAATTATTTTTAGAGTTTCACTCGTGTCAATCAGAAATAAAAAATAAGACTAAGGTTTTTAAACGGAGGAGGATATCAACACTCAGAAGCAAGATGTTAGTAAAATGGATATGATGATCTTCAAATACTTTTAAGCCTAATATGGTAAGGAACTCGTGAAACTTTAGACTCCCTCCGTCCCAAAATGATCTTCACATTTAACTATTCATTTTTTTTAAGGATAGGAATACTTGCTTCATTAGCCATGTTCATGTTGTATTTATGAACTTTTATGAACATTTAAGCCTAAATTCTAAAAATAAAAACTTTTTGAGACAATGAAAAATGACAAATGAGAAAATCATTTTGAGACTGAGGGAGTAATAAGTAATATCTCGGCGAAAAGACCAAAATATGCAAGGAACTCATGAAACTTTATAAGCATTCAGCCGAAGGACCAAATTATGCAACCTACTTTTCCAATTGCTTTAATTAATGCAATGTACTATTTAGTGATCACATAATGCAATATACTATCTTGTAGTTTTCATACTCCCTCCGTCTCATTTCAAATTGCAAAATTTGCTATTTTTATTATCCCATAGAAATAGCAAAATCCAAAAATATAAAGTTTTTACCCACTTGCATACTCACATCAATTAACCCACTAACTATTCTCTACCCCACTTTTTCTCTCCTATCAAACTATTTACACTCACAACACATTACCTTTTCCACTTTTTCCATTTAATTTTCGTGCAAAAACGGTTTTGTGCAATTTGAAATAGGACGGATGGAGTAGAATGCAATATGCGTTAAATCGACATATGTTAGCCCCCCCCCCCCCAAAAAAAAAAAAAAAAAAAAAAAAAAAAACACTAACCCATGTTAAATGCATCAACATTTGTAACAAAGACTAACTCCCTCTCGCTTCATCTTCCCTGTCACCAGTCTGCCACCTATCACTCCGCTGACAACCACCACCATTAGTCTGCGGTAAAAACCACCACCAACCCAACCCTGCCACCATCTCTCTCGAATCCGGCCACCACCACGCAGCTCGAAAAAATCCTCCCCCAACTACCATTTCTCTATTAAACCCCATTTCTCACTTCCCAATTCCCAGCTATTCAACATTTTGAAAAACCTAGATTATGGAACAATGAATCCAAATTTTCAAATTTTACTAAAATTATGAAAATTTGATAAACAAAACCCATCTGCATAAATAGCTTGGAGACAAACAACATTCAAGCACTTCCCCATTTTCAGCCTCCATTTTCACCCATCATTAACATAATTCAAAGAAGAAATGAAAAATTGAAACCCAATCGAACTCCAAAAATGAAACCCCAAGAAACATAAAACATCAATTCTTAAAAGAATCAGCAATTCGTTCGAGTATTAATTGTAATCTTGAAGAAAATCTGAAAAATGGAGTTACTTGGACGGGTCTGATGGGAGATGAAAAGAATGAGAAGAGAGTTACGGGGTCGGGGATGGGGGATGGGGTCGGGGTAGGGGTAGGGGAAGGGCTGGGGAGTTGAGTAAGGTGGGATAATTGAGGAATGGGAGATGGGGAAGAAGATGATGGGGCTGAGGGACTGGAGGGTGTAGGTGAGAAAGAAAGATGTTAGGGGTGAAACCCAAAAAAAAGTAGTACATAGGTTTAATGGAGATCAACTATTTTATGAAGATCGACTATTTAAATAAATAAAATAAAAAAGTTACATAGATTTAATGAAGATCAACTATTTTATCACTAAATTTCCTGTCCAAAAGGGTTACTGTTAATTTCTGAGTGACAAACACGAGCAAATGATAAGAACTAAAAAATTGCTCACTTCCCAGAAGATAATATCAAACATGTCATCAGATTTCAACCATAGGTTCAGGACCTGAAGGCTCTGTCATGGATCTGTTGGATTGCCTGACGGAATTGAAAAGGGTGTCCTTGATAACCTACAAAGGAGGAGCATACGTGCTTAGTAAAATACTCGCTCCATCCCAGAAAGATAGTCTCACTTTGATTTCCATGGTCAACTAAAAATCTAGTATTCCCTATGCAATTTCAAAAATTGTTATGGATTCACCATTGGGAATTATTATCAATGACAGTTTCAAAGTTGTATACAGATAAATGAGTTTCCATAGAATTATGGTCAAAGTTTGATTGTGTTGACCATGAAAGTCAAATTGGGATTATCTTTCCGGGATGGAGGGAGTACAAATCAATGTGTCTTTTATTTTTAAGTTAACGACTCATGGTCATAAAAACTGTGAATGTTCAAATGACAATGGGTACTTCAAGGAAAAGAGAAATTACCTGTGACATTAAACCGTGAACCTGCTCAACCGTTATCTTTGCACTATCACGAGTGATCTTTGCCAATTGAGACTCTTCCTACAATTTGTACAGAGTTAAGTTAGCATTCATTTAAAGACGTCCACCCATACAATCAAACTGGAATAAGTTTCTCACTTTTTCACTATTATTGTTTTTTTTTATTTGTGTGTGCATGTGTGGTTTGAGCTGACTGAAAATCCCAAATTTATTATATATATAATTATAATATATGTACCATCAATAACAACTTTTAGATTTCCATTATGGTAATTAAATTAATCTATAACTATTACTCAAAGTTCATTCAAACAAACAACTAAAAGTACTATATTGGAAGACACCCCCAACATTCCCTGTCAAATTTAGAAGGGTAAATATAAAGTCACAAAAAAGTGTCACAAAATGTGGCTTACAAAATGATGTGTCAAAATTATATAGGTGTTTTTTATTAGAGTGTGTCAAGTCCACAATCGATTCAACCAATAAAATATCACCACTTCACTTTGTATCCATCCTTTTGTGAACTTCTTTTGTGCCCATAGCATTGCCCAATTTAGAAACAGTTCATTCAAATAAACAACAAAATTGTGGGCGCATCAAAGATTGTAGCGTAACTAGACTGAAGTCAGATGTATTTCATTTTGCCTTATGCATCCCAGATTCTTATCACATTCTCCCAAAATATATATATATATATATATATATATATATATATATATATATATATATACTACTTATCATCGCTTATTGATCTTCAATAGAAAAAAATATCATTAAATGGAACCAAAAGTAGACATGATGTAAAATTTGCCTTTTCCATACTCCCTCCGTCCCAGTAAAAGTGTCACTTTTAGTCAACTTGATTGCACTTTGACAAGTACTTTGAAGAAAAAATAATAATTTTAATGAGAACTTAAAAAATTATTGTATCACGGTTGATAATATTTTCAATAACAATTTTTAGATTTTAATTAAGATAATTATTTTTTATTTAAAT
Source organism: Campanula takesimana (assembly GCA_026119855.1). NCBI lineage: Eukaryota > Viridiplantae > Streptophyta > Magnoliopsida > Asterales > Campanulaceae > Campanula > Campanula takesimana. Next base: position 1,106,755 of record JAOWBW010000058.1, read on the forward strand.
TATATGTCAAAGTGTAATCAAGTTGACCAAAAGTGACACTTTTATTGGGACGGAGGGAGTATTAATTAACATGATGATAATTGCATTAAAGAGAGCACGAATGTACATGGAAAAGACCAGAAGCCCACTAAAACAACAAAAAGAACAGACAAAGTGTAAAATGTTTAGAAAATGGAAGTGATGCAGTTCCTAAAGTGGATGACGAGAAAGTACATTCAGGTGCTAGAGAATTGTTAACTGCTCAAGTTCAAGGCCGACCCTGTTTAAGACCTTGATCAAGAAATTTAATGGCGGCTTGTTATAGGAACCTTTAGATTCACATGCTGTTCATCAATTTCATTAGTTTCCTCGAATTGTTAAGAGTTGGGGATATTTCTTTAAATGGCGTGACTCATGGCCATAGTTGTGAAAGGCGTCCGCCCGCCTCGCCCGCCTCGCCATATTGGCGCCTTAGAGGGTTGGCCGCCTTTCGCCTTTGTGAAATCAGGCGGTCGGTCGATGACCTTATTGGACAAAGTCGTATGTTGTTTGAATAGAAGCGAAAGCGAGAGACGTGGTAGGCGCAAATTGGGTTTGTCGAGTGATTTTTTTTTTATGGAAACCTCGTCAATTTAGGTAAGTGAGGTGCCCCTTTGTTAAATCTAGCCCTAATTTCCAAACGATAAGAAGCGAGAAGTCAATAATACTTACCGCAATCTGCGTAACTACGACAAGAATCCTCCAACGATGACGACACTCTCCAACGAACTCGACTACACAAACTCTGCGTCGATTTCATATTTTTCTGTATTTCCTTCTTTATTCCCAGTTCTTTCCTTTAATTTATAATCACTCTTTTTTCTACTTAATTCCAGTTTTTCAGTCGTTTTCTATTTTGCTCCCTCCCCTTGTTTAATTTTTTTCTTCTTCTTTAATCTAGATTCCAAGCATCTTTTTTAATTTTGTTTTCTTTTAAACATCATTATCCTATAAGTCTCACTTTTGAGGTTGAAATTATGTTAGGATACCATAATTAAGTAGAAATATAATATTTTCTAATATTTAATAAATTTTTGTTTATATTTTCCGCCTTGCACGCCTTTTTGCCGCCTTTCGCCCGCCTCGCCTTTCGCCCTTTTCCAGGTACGTATCGCCCGCCTCCCGCCTTTCGCCTTTAACAACTATGCTCATGGCTATTGTTTATTAGCATATGGGTCATCTTGTTAAATATCTATTAGAAAATAAAATCAATCGGAAATACTCCTGTCCAATTTGAAGAGGTAAACAATCTCCAAGGCCTGTAAGACAGGATAAAAGTTTTGACTTAACAGAAAATTGATAAAAATGTTGAAAAACCAATAAGTGGCCACAACTTCAAGTTGATTTTGTTGCTTATGAAATGGCTTTTCCAACCACAAAATTGAAAGGGTGTTACAAACATTATCCTCTGTCCCGGAAAGTTAGTCCCTCTTTTTTCGTTGGTATTGCATATGGACTTTGAGCAATAATTTACTACTTTTAAGATAAGTAAAAGTAGCCTAAACTATTGCTCAAAGTTCATTCATAGTAACAACGAAACAAGAGGGACTAACTTTCCGGGACAGAGGGAGTAATTTCCTAAGAGGAGGTGTATGCCTTCAGTTAGGACTAACTATAAGGAACGTCCACCTCTTCAATTGGAATGGAAAGAGTGATGTTTTACCAAGCGCAAATAGACTCTGCTTCCTTAAATTATGTGATGCTCAAAAACTTTAAGTGTACAGCTAAGAATCCGCTCCGAAGTTTTTAATGAAAGGAAAGGAACTGAGGGGAATGAGAGAGAAAGATCTAAAGGAATCAACCAGAATGAATTATAGATTCTTTCTTTCGTTTGCTCCGGAGTTTTTATTGGATGGAGTGGAAAATGGACTGTATAGTATTTTGTAACTATGGAAATAATTCAACTAATAAACCTTTACATCCTCCCTAGTCCGCGCACTTTTAGACGAAACGGAATAAGGGAAAGTAGCCCATCCTTACTATCCCCTTCCTAAATAATCTTTAGAGAAACGCTTCAAAATAAACATCCATCCATTTCCTCCTCCCTTGACTCCTTTTCTTAAACTAGATCGTTTATACTTTTAATCTCTGTTGAGATAATGAGATAATTTTAGAAAGGAAACTCACAGGGGGGGGGGAGTTTATTTTGTCAGGGAAAGAAAGAAGGGGCTAATATCGGTGAGAACGACAAAGTGGTGTTATTATTGGTTGAGAGAGAGCAAGTCATATGAAAAAATAAGACTTTTACCAACAGCCGCTCACTCAACAATTGTTTGTCTAGTGCGTGTGGTTAGTTCGTATAAGATGTATATGTATACATGTGTGTATATGAATGTATATACTTCCTCTGACGGACTAAAAATTGCACTCTTTTACTTAAAAGGGTGTCCCACTAAAAATAACACTTTCCCGAAATGGATACTTAAAATACTTTCATTCAATGGACCACTTGCATACTCACAACAACTATCCACTTACTATTCTCTGTCTCACTTTCTCCCTCTTACTTCCGTTTTCATACAACACTTCCACGTTTTCTTAATCTCCATGCCCAAAACAGAAGTGCAACTTTTAGCGGGGGAGGGAGTATATGTATGCATAACTTTTGGGTGTTCTTAAAATTAGACAACCCAAAATGGTAAGCTTTTATTCATTTTTAATATACGCTGCCCCACTTGTCATACTCACACTTAAATCACATGACTTGCAATTACTACTACACTTGTCATACTCCCAGATTTTAACCCACTACGATTATTAGGAAATATAAATGATTATTCATTAATTGCCTCACCTATGCTGTCTAATGTTGAAAGTGATGGAAGGAGTGTATATACACACACACACACATACATATATACATATATATGTATTTATGCATAGGGAGTTGCTAGGATACCACCTTCAAGGGTATCCTAACAAGTGGCCCATCTTTCTAGGACAGAAAAGTCCTTCCTTTTATACCTTAAGCACAAATATAATGAGGAAAAATAGTGAACTAAGTAGTTGTAATTTAATCCAATTGTACCTAATTCAAATTCTCCTTCCCCATCTCTAAACCCAGTAACACGTAAACAACTTCCTCCTATCTATTCATCTTTTCTTCAGCTTCTTGGTTTTAAAATTTGTGAAATGGAGGTTGATAGTCGCCTTAAGATAGTATTTTGCAAATGAAATGGCTGCTCCACAAATTCAACCCAAGTCGTTTATATACTTCTCCAATAGCCATGGGATCCTTCATTTGATATCCCTCCACCTATTGTGCGCTCCATAAAATTACTCATCATCAATTCAAAATTGAAATGTAAATGGAATATGTATACTTCAAGCAGAAATTAAATTCAAATTATACTTTCTCAAACTCCATCCCACTATACTGTAGGGTTCCCTCATCATTTGATTCTCAGGTATCATAAGGCCCTCAACTTTCACTCTTCTAGCCAAAGTTCTCTCAATACCCCTGATTCCTTCAGATTTCGGGAGCAACTAAAAGACCCAAAATTGACCTCGGGGCTAAATCGGAGGAGAAAAAGGGAACATGGCAGAGCATTGATGTAATCATGACCTAATAGTCTCCCAATTTGGGGTAATTTTCCGGCAAATTGCAGTATGTATCCTTCGGAATAATTGTGTGTCTGGGGTTTCTTCAGAAATGGGGAAGGGGAAAACTGAACTAGGTACAACCGGGTTAAACTAATTACAACCACTCAGTTACGATTCTGCCCTCAATCTAGAAAGATATTTGCTTGAGGTATAAAAGACCTTTTTTATAGATGAGCCATTTGTTAAGATACCCTTCAAGGGGGTATCCTACCAACTCCCACACACACACACACACACACACACACACACACACACACATATGTATACGTATGTATATATACGTATGTACATATACATTTATGAAATCATATGTGTACATACATGTGTGTATACGTACGTACATATATACATATCTGTATATACGTATGTGTAAATATACGTGTGGGTGTATATATATATATATATGTATGTGTGTATGTATGTTTGCATGTGTGTATATATATGTGCGTACGTACAATGTATGTGTGTGTGTGTGTGTGTGTGTATATATCTATACAATGTATGTAGGAGTATATTAACAAACATATAGATATATATAATATTTTATATATATATATATATATATACTCCCTCCGTCCAGGCCGACTTAGGACAATTGGTCCCGACATGGGGATTAAGGAGAACTATTATTTTAAGAGGAAAGAGAATGAGTGGAGGATGTGTTGTGAGAATGAAAAGTAAATAGGAGAGAGAATGAGTGGGTGGAATAGTAAATGGATTGTTGTTGTGAGTATGACAAATGGGTCTCATTGAATATTAAAGTAATATAAACTTGCCATTTAGGGATGTCCTAAGTGGAGTGGGACGCCCAAAATGGCAATTTATCCTAAGTCGGGTGGGACGGAGGGAGTATATATATATATATATATATATATATATATATATATATATATTGTATGTATTTATATAAATATCTATGTATGAGTATAACACGCACACATATTATATATTTATATATATACACACGTATCATTGTATGTATGTATACAGTGTATATATATGTATGTATCAATATATATACACACACATATGTATGCATATATATATATATATATATATACACATATGTATGCAATATATATATATATATATTATGTGTATATATATATATATGCATGTGTGTGTGTATTTGTACATATATATATGTATAAATACGTATAGATACAAATACACACACACATACATATCCATATATTGGACTTAATTTGTAATGTAAAACTTAATTGTAGATACTAAATGATGTCAAATTTAGTAATATTCGTGCATATAAATTAGGTATAATTTCTCATGGTGTCCCACATCTAGAGCACTCATCTCCGAAATGTGGACACTTTTCAGTTGAATCTACAAATCCTAAAATTCATGATTTGTTGAATCATTCCTGAAATACCCGCACCCGACCATTTGCATGAGTCCCTATTACGTATCCATAGTTATTAAAGACCCAAGGCGCACCAAGGCGCAAAAGGTGAGCCCGGAGCCTAGGCGCAAGGCGGGCGGGCGCCCGAGAGACGAAGCACAAAAAAATGCCTTAAAATATTCAAAATATAGAAGCATAAAAGAAAGAAGCATAAATAGATGTTCTAACAAGCATAAAGAGAAGTTCTAACACAATGACTCTTAAGTCTAATTATTGTTGGGGAAACTGATCATACAATGACACAAACTGATAGTACTTTCATTAAAATGAAAATTCATTTTTTTCATCATTCATTTAGGTAAAGAAAAGTAAAATGTCCAGTATCATATTGTTCATTTCGTAATGCATCATAGAGAAAATGAAAAATGAGATTAAATTTAAATCAATGGAGACTAAAAAATGAGACTAAGATTAGTTACAACACTGAAATTAGTAGGAAAAAAAAAACCAAGATAAAAAAAGATAACAGGAAATAGGAAAAAGATTACTGGAAAAAGAAAAAAGATAACATGAATTAGAAAAAAGATAACTGGAAATAAGAAAAAAGATAACTGGAAGTCTGGAAAAAGAAAAAGTTGTTGTCGGAAGGTCGCCTGAGGTAGCAGGAGGTCGCCGGAGGTCGCCGGAGGTCGATTGAAGGAGTCGCCTACTCTTATATAGAGTAATCGTGCGTGTACGGAGAGGGTCGTGGGAGAGGAAGAGGGTATTAGGTTTAATTAGGATGTAGATGACGGTCAATTGCCGTGTCCGGAGATCAGCGCCTCGCCTGGCGGAAAAAAGCCCCAAGATCGCGCCTCGCCTCGCGCCTTTAATAACTATGTACGTAGCTCAATTCATGTTTCGATTTTCATACTTTTAAAATACTACTCCCTCTGTCCCTAAATGAATGTCTATTTTGAAGACTTTTTTTAAAAAAAAAAACTCTGTCTCTAAACCTTTTTTACCAATTTTTTTCTAGTCTCTTTATACATGCAAAACTAAATATTTGGAAAGAGGATTTCATGATTATACATGAATCTTTGCCACTAAATTGTATGAAACGTAAAGATTTTCTGATTTCCCTTAAAATGATTTTTGGACATTCATCTAGGGACAGAGGGAGTAAGTTTGTAGCAATGCTTATTCTGGTCAACTATAACTATCTTTTGATTTTTATTTTTGTTAGTTAAAAAGAAATGCATTCCATGTGAGCATTCCGAATTTCCCCGTTTACCTGTGGGGAATGGATGTGGGACACAAATTGACTCACTGGTGGAAAATGGGGAATATATTAAATGGGGATAGTATACGCCTACAGACTACCCCATTGCCATTCCTAGACAAGGATGATTAAGTACCAAAAAATGAGCATTCATTTAGACACAAATATATTACAAAAAAGGACATTCATTGGGGGCAGAGGGAGTATTTACTATGTTCCATACAAAAATCCCAGTTAGAGAAGTCTAGCATAAAAGAGGTTTATAACCAAGCTTAATGTGACCACACTACGATGGTATTTGGCAAACCCAAAATTGCTTTATTTCCACTATAGTTGCATTGTTGTAGATAATAGTAAGCTTAACTTTTTCAATTGTTCTTGAGTATGAACATCCCAAACGGGAAGGATTCTCTTCTTTGTTTTTTTTTTTGATAAAAAGGAGTACTAATTTTAAAGAGTTCACATGCAGTTGCATCACAAGATGAAAGTAAATTTCAGTTGCTTATAAGCCTCACAAAGGCCCCACAAAAGAAACAGAAAAATCACAGTGCAGAATCTTATCAAAACCAGACCATGCAGAATTACAATTTACCTCTTTCTTTCTTTGTGGGGGTGCTATTAAAGGTCCGAACCGCGAGTGAGACAATTGGCTTTCAGCTTGCTCCAGCTTTTCAGCTTCATAACAAAATGATAGGTTAACCAAAAATGCTATACTAAAGGAGTAGCCGAAGTCATACTTGTAAGGTTGTAAAGCCCCTAAAAACTAAATGTTTAAATTCTACGACTCGAGAAAAAATACAGCTCAAAAAGGGAATAACCCAATAAAAAGATTACCAAGATCTGAAATTTGTCCTGCAACATAGTCACCATTTCCAAGCAAAGGCGAAGAGGATAGGGTATTAACCCAATACTTATTCCATAGTAGATCCAAGAGGTGACAATCGAGAGATGACTTGAAGTATGTGATATCTAATGAGTAATACTGCAAACAGAAAAAGAATGAAAAAGTTAGATATGCTAGAATTAACAAGACGAAGAAAAAAGTAACGCATAATAACCTCTTTAAAGTATCCATATGAATAGATAAAGATACCTGTTTACAGTGCACGCCGAAGTCTTCAATCTTGTTAAGAGGGATGGTTTGGTACTCGGACACCGGCTCATCTGGAGGCTTGTATCCCTCAGGGTATGTCCTAAATGCACCAATCTCGACTTTTCCAGCAGAAACAGTCCTTGTGGGATCAATAACAACTGCCAGAAATGGCTCCTGAAATTGCTGGTTGAGCATTTGTGTGGAGACATCAATACCAGATAGCCAGCATCCATAACCAGGATGGGAATGGTACCACCCAACAACATTCTCCAACCTTCCCGCCTAGACAGCAATGATCCAAGCAAACATTAGTCCAAGAGGCAAAACAGTGGTTATTCTTACTAAAGGTAGAAACTTGGCATGGTTGAATTACCTGCAATAGAATATAAACCAGCAGAACTACATACCAACATCTACAAGTAAGCAACTATATAACACATTTAAAATAACTAGCCCTGCAGGTAATCTAGTAGTGGACTTGCACAAATTTAATTTTTTGGAACATTAAGTTCAATGAAAACCTCCTAAAAGACTCAGCATGTGGATTTAATTGATGCACAAAGAAAGTGATCTTGATGAGTCAATTTTTTTAGTGCCTTGAACCATATGAAAAAGAAAACACCGATTGCAAGCAAAAGTTCCCAATAAGAGTAATAGAGCATAGAGGATAAGATATAACAGTACGCGCAAATGGTCAACCATCTACGGATGAAGGGGATCTGGGATTTAGGAACTTGATTTTTAGAAACATTTCCATAGTTGGTCAATGGTTGTGCCATTTTCCTTTGGAACCACATTTCCTTTGGCACAAGGTTATCAGAAGCAAGTATAGAATTCAGAGTAATGGTTGGGATGTAGGTATTTTAACCTCTACTTCTCATGCAAATCCTTGGAAATTTATCTACTCCTACAGAGTGTTTCATTTCTCCCGACCTCATATTCACTTGATAGTTGGGAATGGTCAGTGTGTTCGGTTTTGGGAGGGTCATTGGATTGGTACTAACTTTTGTCGATAGCTTGCCCTCTTTTGTTTATAATTTCCCTCCAAAATGGTCCTATCTCACAGTTTATTGTTTATGGGGGTCATAATTACTCATGGAACTTGCATTGAATCGTAATTTGAATGATAGAGAGTCACACTTTACTTGATATTCTTTTAGCTCACAAAGTTTTAGAGACTCTGCACTTAAGATTCTTGTGGTAAATTCACTTCTCGTTATCCATATTTTTTTCCTTTGCACGATTTCATTGGAAGTCGAAAGTTCCCTCGAAATAGGAAACTTTTGCATGGTTTTAGTGCTTAATCGTTTGAATACTTCTTCGGCAACGTCGTGGTCCTTACAAGGCTTTGTCCCACGATTTGTGTAACGTGCTATAGTCAATGTGAATCTCATGACCGCCTTTTCTAGCATGTTCAGTTGCTTCGAGACTTTGGAGGGAGTTGTTCTCTATTTTGGGGGAGAGTTGGATTAACACTCCAACAACAGTTGGCTTCCTTCAAATTTGAGTTTGGATATTTGGAAATGATAGTGATGCTGGGAGATTACAGCAATGTGAGATTTTTGCGAAATTGTGGTGTATGTATGGAACGAAGTGCTAGGATTTTCGAGAACAAGTCATTATCGTTTCTCATGCTTAAGAAGAGGATAGTTTTTTGTGTTTTTTTTTGATAGAAAAGAAGAGGATAGTGTATCTTGCTACCTTACGGGCATTGGCTTTGGGAGCTTTTAGAGGATTAACCATAACCGACTTGCGCAGAGATTAGAGACTTGATTCACATTAGTTTTGAATTATGCAGTTTGATAGCTTGCATTGTAAATTTTTCGTTATTGTTTTCTTTTTCTATATCATGTATTTTTGCCTTTTCAGTGGACACTTTGTTCTCTACTCTTCGAGCCTTTTTCCTCCTAATAAATCTTCTTCTTTCGTCAAAAAAAAAAAAATGTTGTAGGAAGTTTGGTAGAAGTGCAAGCTGGATTAGAACTTTATTTGAGGCAGTTTATTGTGTAAGCAGGTTGAATGGGGTAATTCTTGACATACTTACCCAGAAACCTAGAGAGGGATTGGCTTAAACTAACATCGGGGATTTGTGGGACTTCCATAAGATATCAAATATAAACTAAATGCATAATCAGATGTTGAAAATAAAAAATCCACTTACATTAAATGAAAAACCATGTGCTGAATAAATAACCATTCTCTATTCAACTCAAACGAACCCAACAAGCCAAGCCAACTATTTGCGGTCATCTACATGAATACTTTGAATCTCATTTCACCACTTACTGTACAGAACAAGATCATACTCAGCCCACACTCACGCTTGTCATTTGTCTTGTATATGCGCACAAACTTCAAGCAATTGTCTCTCATATTCCTGCCGGGGCTACTTTCACAATTTTCTAATTTTCAAAGTGTGTCCATCTTACAATTCTCATTCCAAATACACCGCCTTTTATTTTCTTTTTTGATATGAAGCAACAATGGTCTATACTATTTCACTTACCTAACATTGGGTGCATAAAGTAATGTGGGTCTAATAATGAGTATATAATACTTTCCTTGCACCTTACTTTGAGTTCCCTATGACATAACTCTCAGGATGCACTTATCCATTTGATATCCTGATTATACGTGTGTAAGATCCTCTCCTGCTTCCTCATCTTGACTAGTTGTTTGATCTTAAATAAAAGCATTGTTCTTTTTGTGGATTTTATCGTCATCTAACCACAGAACGCACTTCTCCATTTCATGACCTGATTATATGAGGTATAAAATCATCACCTGCCTCCTCATATTCCTTACTGTTTTGATATTAAAAATCAAAATTGGTCTATTGGTATTTCATGGTCATCTAACCCAAAATGGGCTCGGTTAGAATTCTTCCACCACCAACATAGCGCCCCCCCCCCCCCCCCCTTGGTGCTCAGAGTTACATATCATACTGTTTTCACTCTGACTTATAACCATTTGCCTTCTAGTGTTTCCCTTCATTTTTCAGTATATAACTGACCTCATCCATTGAATAAAATGTCATTGTCAAGTGGCATAAATCATATTATGTTGTCTTCAAATGTCTTGTCAATCTATCCATCACCAAGGTAATATCCCTGACGTAGAATAAGGTAATAGGGAAATCTAAAGTTCCCGTTACTATATTTCTATGTAACAGACATATATGCTCCAAACTACATGTCTTTTATCATAACTACAAAGATAAAAATTTAAATATTATTTTCTCAATATCTCTCTGGAAAACATATCACGTGTATATAAATAAATTAAAACCACTGTAAATCATTTTTCCATCACTGAACAGATAACTACCATTGCTGACCTCCGACGTAAACATAAACAACCACTAAAGCAAACTGGTTTCCGGATAAATTCATCTCACATCTTACTCTATACTCAAGGACACTCTCTTAAAGCTTAATCGTATAGCCCATTAATAGTAATCCTCTATTTTTAACAAATTTGAATGTCTCAGATTTCAATTTTACTCTCCTAAATTTCCAGCACTAGAAACATAGCAGGTCATGAAAAACACAAACCCGACATCCACTCAAGATAACGAATTTTACCTAGAGGTTTGCAGAAAGCACCGTAGGAAAGAAAAAGAAAAAAGCAACAAAACAACAACAACAAAAAAAAAGGTATGAAGAGAATCATCGTAAATCATACAACGATCAACTTCATAAAACTGCTAAATACCAACCAATGATATACAAAAATCCTGGTAAAAATGAATCTGGGGAGAGTATAGAATCACAATTTAAAGTACACCAATTATGTTTAAGATAATAAAATTCCAAAGGTACTAAGACTATCATCAATAAGAACCATGAGTGTCATACAGAGAACCAAATTTTCCTATAACAGTTGATCAAGTAAATTCAAAAAAAAAAAAAAAAAAAACTAATTTGTTTTCTATGACAAGACTATGTAAATACCCAAACAAAAAAAATACTAAATGAAATTAAAAAAGAATATTACCTGTTTGTTAGTCTGCGAATAATCAACCATATACTCATACGCATCAGCCTGAGCATTAACCCTAGTTTCCGTCCCTTCAACAGGCAAGGCGAAAGCATCCATAACAATAATGGCGTCCCCATCAGTCTTCCCCTGCATAAGCCCCATGACCTCGATCGTACCGCCGGAGCGGGCATGGACGACCATCTTGAGAAGAGCTAGGGCTGATACTTTGACCCGCTTGAAGTAGTGTGGATCGCTCGCCCATGGCTTCTCCTGCTGGGACTTGGTCTGAGCCGCTTCGTCGTAGAAGAAGATGGCGTCGGATTCCGTCGACTGCGGCGTCTCCATTGTCACTATGTTGTTCTCGAGTTCCCATGTTTGTTGCGCCATCGCCGCCGATGAGGAGAAGGAATAGGGATCCATTGTCAGTCGGTTCGGAAGAACCCTTCTCTCAGTAGTTAAGAAACTAAGAACCCTTTATGGTAAAGGAATAAAAGAGGGGTGTTTTTATTTGGCATAATTCCTAGAGAGGCCCCTTATCCCAGATCCTCTTTCCATAAAAGTCCACCTGATATTCAAAAGTCCACCTCCATCCAATGTCCAAATAAAAATTCCATAAAAGCCCAAAAACGGCTGCCCACTTAACCACCAAGCCCAATGCCAGGCCCGATGCCCGCCCGTTTTAAACAAAAAATGTTGACTTTAGGTTTCAAACCTAGGACCTATTCTAGGACAACCATGTCTTAACCACTAACCCAATGCATTGCTTTGTTCACATTCTGCAATATTTATTATTAGTAACAGCAGTATGTATGAAACTAAATTACAAAAATTGAGATTTTATAATCAATTAATGAAAATCTTGAATATTCACAAAAAAACAAAAAAATTAATATATATATATATATATATATATATATATATATATATATATATATATTAGAATATTAAAAACATGATTCAAGAATATAAAATATCTAAAGCTTTTTATTAAAAAATATGAAAGACCTAAAAAAATAAATTAAATTGTAATTGCGAAAATACATTATTTCAGAAATTTTTATAATTTTTTAATTATTACCCTTCTGTTAAGGCATTTATTCACATAAATGACACCAACTAAATCTATTATATACTGAAAATATGAGAATTAGAAGAAAAAATAAATTAAATAAATCTTATAACTTAAATATAAGAGTAATTCTAGTCTTATATTTTAGGTATATAATTTTTTTAAAAAAGGGGGATTTAATGTGAAAATAATTACTCTCATATCTAAAGTATAAGAGAAGAACTAGTCTTATACTTTCGGTATAAGAGTTAATATTAAAAATATATGAGAATGATTTTTTAAAATGTGAAAATTATTAAATTATTAAAAAATAATTAAATAACTCTTATACCTTAGGTATAAGATTAATTCTTGTCTTATACCTAAGTATATGAGCGGAATAAAAATAAAATATGAGACTTTTTTTTTATGTTTTTTAAGAAAATTTGAAAAATGTGATTTTATTACTCTTATACCTTAGGTATAAGAGCAATATTAGTCTTACCTTAGGTGTAATAGTAATTTTAGTCTTATACCTTAGGTATAAGGCAATTGTAGTCTTATACCTTAGGTATAAGAGTAATTTTAGTCTTATACCTTAGGTATAAGTGTAATTGTAGTCTTATACCCAAGGTATAAGAGTAATAACTAGTCTTATACTTTTGGTATAAGAGTTAATATTAAAAATATATGAGAATAATTTTTTAAAATGTGAAAAATTATTAAATTATTAAAAAATAATTAAATAACTCTTATACCTTAGGTATAAGATTAATTCTTGTCTTATACCTAAGTATATGAGCGGAATAAAAATAAAATATGAGACTTTTTTTTTTATGTTTTTTAAGAAAATTTGAAAAATGTGATTTTATTACTCTTATACCTTAGGTATAAGAGCAATATTAGTCTTACCTTAGGTGTAATAGTAATTTTAGTCTTATACCTTAGGTATAAGGCAATTGTAGTCTTATACCTTAGGTATAAGAGTAATTTTAGTCTTATACCTTAGGTATAAGTGTAATTGTAGTCTTATACCCAAGGTATAAGAGTAATAACTAGTCTTATACTTTCGGTATAAGAGTTAATATTAAAAATATATGAGAATGATTTTTTAAAATGTGAAAAATTATTAAATTATTAAAAAATAATTAAATAACTCTTATACCTTAGTTATAAGATTAATTCTTGTCTTATACTTAAGTATATGAGCGGAATAAAAATAAAATATGAGATTTTTTTATGTTTTTTAAGAAAATTTGAAAAATGTGATTTTATTACTATTATACCGTAGGTATAAGAGCAATATTAGTCTTACCTTAGGTGTAATAGTAATTTTAGTCTTATACCTTAGGTATAAGGCAACTGTAGTCTTATACCTTAGGTATAAGAGTAATTTTAGTCTTATATCTTAGGTATAAGAGTAATTTTAGTCTTATACCTTAGGTATAAGTGTAATTGTAGTCTTATACCCTAGGTATAAGAGTGATTTTAGTCTTATACCTTAAGTATGTGATGAGTGCAATGACAATTATATAAATAAATGCCTAGGCTGGTATTTCAGTAAATAAAGGAGTTAAATGGTCTCATTTATGTAAATAAGTGCTTTTACTGGAGGATAATAAAAAAAAATATGAAAAAAATATTCAATTACGATATTGCACAATTATAATTTAATTTATTTTTTAGGTCTTTCATATTTTTTTCTAATAAAAGATTTAGATACTTTATATTTTTTAATCATATTTTTCATTTTTTTTTTTTTTATTTTACAAAAAAAAAATTGAATAATCAAGAATTTTATTAATTGGTTGAGAATCTCATGTGTTTTTTTTTTTCATTTAGTTTCGCCCGTGCGAAGATACTAATAGTACATATTGCAAAATATTTATCAAAAGGTGGGTTGGTTTGGTGGTTAAGATATATGTTTCGATAACATTGTTGGGGGTTCGAATCCTAGGTGCCACACATTTTGTTTTTATTATTCAAACGGGCTGGGCGGCGGGTACGGGCTGCAAACGGGTTTGGCTGGGAGGTAGGTACGGGCTGGGTTGGGCTGGGCAGCAGGTACGGGTTGGGGCAATTCTAGGCTTACAAAAGAAGTTTACAAAATGAAGGATACAAGGTGTGGTGGCGATATATTTTATTGGCCACATCGATAGTAGACCCGGCACACTCATATTAAAAACATCAATACAATTATGACACCTCATTTTGTAAGCCACATTTTGTAGCCATTTTTTTTATTTTATTATTTCCCTTTATTTAATCCCACCTTCTCATAACTTGCACAAATTTTTATGGTAAGTCTCACTTTATTAATATTAAAATATTTAAATTTTATTTTATTATTTATTTATTTTAATTATCATACTCACATACTTAAATTATATTTCAGTCTCAAATAATCATAACTCCTTATAAATCTGACTAAAGACAAGGCCTTAGAGCTAGGGGTGCCACCACATCTTGTATCTTTCATTTTGTAAAGGGCAATGCTAGGCTTACAAAAGAAGTTTACAAAATGAAGGATACAAGGTGTGGTGGCGATATATTTTATTGGCCACATCGATAGTGGACCCGGCACACTCATATTAAAAACACCAATACAATTATGACACCTCATCTTGTAAGCTACATTTTGTAGCCATTTTTTATAATTTTATTATTTCCCTTTATTTAATCCCACCTTCTCATAACTTGCACAAATTTTTATGGTAAGTCTCACTTTATTAATATTAAAATATTTAAATTTTATTTTATTATTTATTTATTTTAATTATCATACTCACATACTTAAATTATATTTCAGTCTCAAATAATCATAACTCCTTATAAATCTGACTAAAGACAAGGCCTTAGAGCTAGGGGTGTAAGTGGTTTGGTTTAAACCGCGGTTTGAGACCGAACCGAACCAAATCATACGGTTTGGTTTGGTTTTCAAACACGAATGGTTCGGTTTGGTCTCAAATATTGACAAACCACTTGGTTCGGTTTGGTTTGTGGTTTGACCTCCCAAACCGCGGTTTGAAACCACCAAACCAAACCACATAACATAAACTAATTATCTTAACCTCCCCCCATTTTGTATCTTATTTAAAAAAAATTCGTATATTTATTAGTATTTATTTTTGTGCCAATAAAAAAAATTACATAGACTAATTCTAACCCATATTTTTATCTTATTCTTGTATTAATTTCATTATTTGTTATCTTAATTGTGACACATGAAAAACCAAGTTCTCTCCCAGATTGATATTGTAAAGTGTTTTTCTTCCTTCGGCCTCTCTCTTCCTCTGACTTTCCCCTTAAAGACACGCATCTTTCGATCAAAAATTCAAACAAATAATGAGTTACGGTTTGAATCATGGTTTGAACCGTAGTCTAAACCCGGTCTAGACCGCGGTTTGAACCACACAATTGAACCGTGGTTTGAACCAAACCGAACCGAACCATAGCGGTTTGGTTTGGTTCGGTTTGAATTTTTTCATGGTTCACACCCCTACTTAGAGCATTCCCGATGGTTAGGAGGCAATGCCTCCTACCCCCAAATTTGCCTCTCATTAGTAAAACCATCCCCAACCATCAAACTCAAATCCTTACCCAAAAAGAATATTCTCTTAGAATATTCTCAATTTAATCGCATAATCATTTAATTTTCTTATATTTGTATATAATTAAAATTATAATTGAAATTTTTATTTAAATATTTATAAATTAAATAAATTGAAATTTCTTATATTTAATTAAAAAATAAAAAACAACGATTCATAATAAAAAAATACTAAAATACAATAACATAACACGTCACAATTACATAGTAATACTAAAGAAAATAAGAAATATAATACACCACAATGTAAATAAAAAACATAACGCAATATTTTTGAATTAAAATTGTAGTATTAATGTTCAATTTATATTTTTGTATTTTGCATTTTGTATTAAAATTCGTAATAACTAAAAAATATATCACAAAAAAGTATCTCATAAAAAAAATATATCACATAATATATCACTAAAATAATTTATTATTACATTAACAAAAAATAAATACATTAAAAAAATGGATTTGCCTCCCATGAATAGTGTACCCCCAAATTTGCCACTCACTATTCATGTGTGGCAAATTTGTCAATTGAAAGGCACGGTAGCAGGAACTCATATCATCTTCCCAGCCTTACTAGAATTCAAAGAAGAAGAATAACTGACATGACCGACATTTAAATTTGTAATAGGCGATCCTGATTGCCTCGCCGGAGACCTACTAACTCTCCTACTACCACCACTCCCACTCTCCCTTTTTCTACTACCCGACCTCGCTTGAGAATTCCCCGGTTCATCTCTTTACCTACTTGGCGTTCTCTTTCTAAATGAGGAAGGAGATGAAACCCTAGGATCCTCCTATCTGTTCCTATGACAGTAAATTCTATCTGCCTCCACCACAACCTCATCACTACCGCCACTATCATCATTTCCCCCAATTCTTGATCAAAATCACAGATCCTCTTCAACCCAGAAAAATTCCTGGCAAAATTAGAGTTTCCACTGGTTCCCGTCTTTCCTGTGGAGGAGCTCCGACTGGGCCGACCACATTGTATCAAAATCGCATCCACCTCTTCCTTATTACAATTAGAGATTCTCACCAGCTTGGCGGCCATGGCAACACCGTTAATCCTATTTCCCCCAAATTTAGGAACACCATTGACAGTACTCCCTGGTTGAGAAATTTCAAGAACTTGATCTTTATCCAAACTGCGTTTCTCTTCTTCTTTATGCCTTTCAATTTTATGGCTCCTTATGTTCTTAATCACAAAGATTTCCTTTTTCAAGATTTGCTGGTGCTCTGTTGTAGGAATTTTCTTGTATGTATCAGGAGTGTTGGTTTGAGCAGGTGGGTCGAGGAGTGTAGTGGGGGATGATGAATTTGTTGCTTTCTTTCTCAAACAAGTTCATATCATATCATAAGAGAGAGAGAGAGAGAGAGAGAGAGAGAGAGAGAGAGAGAGAGAGAGAGATGCAAGTTAAAAAAACAAGTGAGGAAGGGAAGGGACGGAAGATTGATGAGATGATATGTTTTTACTGAATCAAGACTCATTTTTGCACAAAATGTTTTTGCTGAATCAACAAGATTCAATCTTTTTGCACATCCTCAATAATTGACAAGATTGCCCTTTTAAAAGGTCATGTGTGAAGCACATGTGTTTAGGTCCGTCAAAAAATAAACGAAAAGTTAGTTTATTCATCGCATTGCAACAAATTGACAAACTTAGGTGGCAAATTTGCCATTTGCCTCCACCATTGGGAATGCCCTTAGTGTGTGAAGATGTATGTATAGCCAAGATTTGTATGAATTCATCATGTGTTACATGGTCTTTAGCTGCATCATATTTTTAAAAAATATATATATACTCCCTCCGTCTCAGAAAGATAGTCCAATTTTGACTTTTGATGGTCAATACAAGTGAACTTTGACTAAATATAAATGTCAATCTAACCATCCTTGTGAAATTCTAAAACTTGTTATTGATTAATCATCAAGTGATTTATCAATGACAACTTTTAAAATTTCATTGGGATGATTAGATTGATAATAATCTTTGGTCAAAGTTCACATGTGTTGACCGTCAAAAAATCCAAAGTGAACTATCTTTCTGGGACAGAGGGATTATATTTTTGAGATTATAATTTCACAAACACCTCTCACTTTCGTTGATCAGTCAAATGAAACCCTAAATACCGAAATTTTCCTCGCCTATAAAAAGTGTAACCCCTCTAATCTCTCTCCCCCTCAACCTCATTTTATCACATCTCTCTCTCTCTCTAAACACACACACACATAGTGAATCCCTTTTTCTCTCCAAACCTTAACTACTTTAACCTCCACTGCCCTTTTATTCTCCGGCTAGCAACCTCTCCAACCACCTCTACCTCCGGCGGCGTTCCCTTATTCTCTGGCTCTTGCGAATAAGCTCACCCTTACTTGCCAACGACCGAAAACCCCTGGTTCCTCTCTCGATATTGCGGCTAGATCTGGTTGCTTTAGTGCGGGCATATGATTGATCATCCTGTTCCACATTCAAATAAATAAAATAGGCCAAGTTCAGACCACAAATAACATAAATTGGGGGCCGCATTTCGGTCAGGCAAGGATCTTCCTCCATATGTTTTCCTCTCACACTCTCCTTCTTCTTCGAGTTTAGGAGTTCTCCGACATATCTATCCTTATCCACATAAACAAAAGGTAGATCTCAAATATATATCTGTTGACTTTAGTGCAAATCTAGCCACTTTAATTCAAGAGGTCATCTTTCTCGTCCTCTAGCGACCTTCGTTATTCCAATTCGCCTAAATATGGTTGGAATGCATAAGATTCAGCTATATTATTGTAGATGTGGCTATATTGTTGTAGATTCGGCCATATCCTTGAACAATAAAACCTATTTTTGCAATTTGAATGGCATTTGACTGTATTTGGTTTGAATGGTTTATGAGTTTTTTTTTTCCAGATTTGTGATGCAACAGTGTACATTTTGACAATAATTTTTATAAAAAATTATGTTAATATTGTTCAAATCTAAGTCTTATAGTTGAACTATAAGACATAGTTTTCATTATATTTTCTTTTTATGGGTCATATTATTTGAGTATCAGAGTTTTGTGGTGGTTTGTAAAGAAGTGTCCAAAAAATAGATCTTATAGTTGTCGCGACCCCGACCCCGCGGGCCGGGAGCTCGCGAGCTGGACGTCGACTTAAAACAATAAAACACCAAAATACTGAAGATAAAAATTCCCTTTGATACCAAAAGTTGATAATACACGGTTTTAGAAATCCAAATATTAACAACATTACTAAACCACTAGTATAAGCTCCACAAGCTTACACCAAAAATACAAAATATTACAACTTCTTAATGACGACATAGTTTGGTAATACCATCCCAAAGGTTATACATTTAAGTAATGCAAACCGAACAACAACATGCCCAAAAGTCACGATCACCCTCGACGTCCTTCTCGTGATCAGCGAGTCCTCTTACTTTCCTCCTGGGGGGGTTAAGGAAAAACAAAGATAAAAAGAAAGGGGGTGAGATAAATCTCAATAAGCCACTTATGCAACTACATGACATGCTATGATGCAATAAACAATAATAAAACTCACATAGCACGTAGCAATTATCAGTTAACAGATAGCAGCGGAAATAAACAAGTAACAAAGGATATAAGCCAAGGTTTCCCAAACGGATAGAACAATCGCTGCGCAGCTTCAACCAAATCAACCAATCAACCAATCTTCGTAGTAGCATAAACAGCTGAAGATAACAACCCCGGTACCGGAACCATGTAACAACGATAAAGTAACAAGGGGAATATGACACAAAGTCATAACCCAAACAACTAGCTAGAATACTCACCAAAGGGAGCTAGATCATCCCAACCAAGGCCAATCTGGGAGGGGAAAAGAGGAACCAATGGACGATACTATACTGGACTTGGCTCGTGCCATTATAATATTATCCATTGCCTGACTCGAACACAAGTACCAGCTGGACTTTCAAATAAAGGCTAAGTAATAAAATACTAGCTCAATGAACAACTTATGATTCCAAAGTAGGGAATCAAGCCAAATAATCATCATAAAAGTAAATCAATCCAACATCACATTATAAAGTTGTTCCAACATTCTCAAACAATACTTAGTTAAATTCCATAACACATTTGTTCACAAAGGAACCAATCTCAAGCACTAGAGTGTTCCACGGTATTAACTTAAGTTAACTAGAATAGTACTCCGAGCCTAGACCAAGATTGAACCCTAAAACAACCAAAAATAGAGACCTTCAGAACAGCCACCATGGGCGGTCGCCCAAAACCTCCATGGGCGGTCGTCCAAAACTCTTGGTTCAACACAAATTCAACTGATGGCCTAGGCGGTCGCCCAACCCACCTATGGGCGGTCGCCCAAAACCCCTGTTCTGCCGGAATCGGCAGGGATGAACTGGGTTCTAGCCATTTCTTCACAAAACTCAACACAACCAAAATCTAACACTCCTAACTAGCATATTAAGATACTAGAACAATTTATAAGCCTAAAAGGACCCAGATAACAACATCTAACAACCCAAATCAAGAAATGATTCAAACATCAAATTCTCACAAAAGTGGATAAAATGCCAATCAACTCCAAATCAACAAAGAAGCAATATATAGCAAACATAGCATCATATAAGTTTAGTATGAACATTTTTAGCATAAATGGGAGAAAAGAAACTTACCTGGAAATTATGAAAGGAGACGGAATTCGATTTTTCTTAGCTACAAACGATCCTAGCGATGATCTAAATATTTTATATAAAAGGAGTAATGAGAAATGTTGAATAAATGAGGACCAAAAGAAGGAAAAAGGGAGGGAGTTTTCTTACCTTTCAATGGAGGGAGAGAGAAATGAGGGAGTGTGTGTGTGTGCAGGAGAAGTGAGGGAGAAGGGGGAGTAGGGAGGGAGTAAGTAAGAGATATTTAAAAAGTTTCACAAATAACCCTCTACTTCTACTTCGAACACATAACCCATATAACACACTTTCAAATATTTCCCCTATCTTTACACTTAGCACAATTGATCAATTAAAATGTAGACATGAAATTTATGAAATATAAAATGCACACATAAATTATAAAATAAATAAAATAAATTCAATAAAATAGAGCTAGGGTTTCGGGTCGCGACAATAGTTGAACTATAAGACTATTTTTAGTTTTATAGTATTACTATCAAACTCAATATTTATGAAATAGATTTAAAAATAAAAATGTGGAAAAATGACTCTTCTAGTTCAATTATAAGACTAAAATAGTCTTATAGTTAAACCATGAGAGTCTATATTAATAAAATATAAGACTTTTTATGGTTGTTATGGAAATTGTTAAAAAAATATCAGAGTTTTTTTTTTACAAAAACCGTGAAAAAATGATAATAAGTGTGTCTTTACTCCATGTATAAGAGGCATAGTAGTCTTATAATTTAGCTATAAGGGGACGTGTGCTTGATTGAATATGAGAGTCAACATCAATAAAATATTGTTTTTTTGTGAAAATATTACTCTTATACTAAGAGGCGAATTGGTCTTATACATCATCTATAGGAGTTTGACCCGATTTGGCCAAATAATATTGGATTTGTTTTTCTTAAAAATGAAAAAAAAAAGTGAAGAAAAAGAATTGACACTTATACTTTAACTATAAGAGGCGAACTGGTTTTACACACCGACTATAGGAGTTTCACCGAATATGAGAGTCAACATTAGTAAAATAATAATTTTTTATTTTATTTTTGTGAAAATGACTCTTATACTTCAACTATAAGAGACAAATTTATCTTATTCACCAACTATAAGACCAACTATAGGAGTGTGATTGGTATTTGACAAAATAATAATGTTTTTTATTATTATGAAAAATGGAAAAAATGAAGGGAAAAAAACTCATACTCCGTATACTTTAATTATAAGAGGCGAACTGGTCTTATATGTCAATTATATGAGATGTTTGAGATATGACAAAAAAACGCGAGCGTGAGTGCCTCATTCAGAGACTAGGGGATAGGAATGCAGTTAAGACTTTTTGCCAACGAGGGGTGTCTTATGGATTTTTTCGAAAATTTGTGTTCTGCATTGGGTTTAAATCTCGCCTGAGGCCTATAGAGGAAGTCACCCATGATTTTATCTATTTCTACATATTAGATGAAATAAACCCGTAAATGAAAATTAGTTATAAATGCACAAAGAGTAGAAGATAAACATGCACACAAGAGAGAAAGATAATTGGAACTGAATTGCTACTACTCAACATGAGTAGTCCTTTGCATTAGACATCACTCACATAGTACGAGTCATAAGTCAACCTCCACTATACAAGGATATGGTCTATACAAACTATGGAAGATATCTACTCTCAAAATATATTTTTTATTTATTTCTAGATTAATGTTAGAGCACAAAATGATGCCACCTTGCTCATAATATGAGTTGGCGATATTTAATTGGTTGCATCGACAGCTGACCCCTTACACTCTAATTAAAAGCACCAATAAGATTATCACACAATCGGATAGATTATGTGGGTAAAAATTTTGAGACTATTTTGTGCCCTTAAATCATTCCTATTTCTAATGCTATATTATTTACATATAGAAATGGCTCAAATCATATATCATTGTGTACCCACGAGGCCACGATACGTCCAGTGGCGAAGACAGGATTCTATGGGAAGGGGGTCGAAAAATGCCAAAATAAAAAATTCCCCGGCGTAATAGCACGAATTGGACTGATTAATGTAAATGTAATTACAAGGATCCAAAAAGTATGATGCATTAACTAGTATCTTGTTGACAAAAGCATCTACAAAAGTATACCCTCTAAACCACTACAAAGAAGAGTTACAATTGCTTTCGCCTAGTAGCCATTGTTTGGTATCGTTGCAAAATATATTCATTATCAACGCTATCGAATATATCTTTCTCAACATAGGTAATCAAACAATTAGCCATCCACTCATCGCCCATTCGATTACGCAAATATGTCTTCACAAGATTCATAGCTGAAAATACTCTTTCAACTGAAGCTGTGGCAACCGGATGAATCAACACCAAAGTAATGAGCTTGTATACTAATTGATAGACACAATTTTTTCTTGTTTGAACCATTTTCTCCGCGAGCCCACCAATTCCATTCAACTCTAGAAATCGATCATCGGACTTCACATAACGAAAGACGATTGCCATTTGTTCTTTTGTTGATATATCACGAGCTTCATCAACCAAGATAGAAAATAATGAATCCCCAACTTCTTCAATAATCTTTTTGATGGTTTCCGCGGCACAAGCACTAACAAGATCCTTTTGAGTGTCGGAAGAAATAATTTTTAAATTTCCCGGAATTTTGCCTAAACAAGCTTTTCCTAGATCTTCATTGCGTTGAGCAAAAAACTTCAAAAATTCAAGAAAGTTACCTTGATTCGAAGAATTTTCCGATTCATCGTGCCCACGAAAAGGTAATCGTTGGCGCAAGAGGAGTCGAACAATATCAAGAGAAGCGGTTAAACGAGTCTGGTAATCATCTTCATTCTGTTTTGTCTTCTTATTCCACAAAGGTTCGATGTGTTACTTTTCATTCATTAAAGCTTCACAATCTCTCAATGCTTTATTATGAGAACTATTAGGCCAACCCACATGACGGTCGAGATTTTTCTTCTTCTTCCAATTAGTGAACCCATCCACAACAAAGGCATCACAACTACCGGAATGTTGCCTAGCATCGAGCTTGAATAAATAACAACATAAACAATATGCCGCCTCTTTTGAAATGCTATATTCTAACCATGGCGTATATTCATCAAACCAAGAAACTTGAAATCTTCTTAAATCATTTGATATCACCGTTTGTTTGAAATTGTGCCCACGAGGTTGACAAGGGCCTCTTTGCCAATAAGCTCTTCGAAATTTATCACGTACATTAATATCATAATGTGTTATGGGCTTTCTTAGTGCCGGATCCGCGGGAAGACTCGAAGAGTCAAACTCGATGCAGGTTCTCTTGGCACAACCTTGTACACAATCCTCATTCGGCTTTGGCAATGGCTCACTAGAAGTGGGAACATTGTTCCCAGTTGTTGGCAAAGGCACGTTTGTTGTACTTTGAGTTGTTGAAAATTTTGGTGCTTTTGAGAAAAATTTCTCCATGATTAATCTAGCAAATAAATAACTAAATTATTCACATAGTAAATGAAATGAGCGATAAAAAAAAATTACACATTTATTTTGGGACGGAGAGAGTATTACTTAATATTAATATTAAGTATTAAGTATCAGACATCACAAATCTAAAATAGAGAAATAGTGCTATGTGCTTGCAATGTTAACTTTTCAATTGTAATTTTTCAATAATTTGTAATGGATTGTGGCCGACAACTACTGTATGAAAACCACCAAATTAGAAAAATAATCATGTGTTTTCTCTATCTTTCTTGTAAATGCAAATACTAACTATTTAATCAAACAATCACAATCAGTAACTTAGAGCAAGAGAGAGGGCAAAGAGAGGTTCTTATAATTTTTTTCTGATTTTGCAGAATTTTTGAAACCCCAAATCCAATTTTCAAACCCTAATTCATACAAAAGCTCAAATCTCCAATTTGTTCTTCAATCTTCATCTTGATAAGAAACGCTCATGACTTTGTCGTTTTAATTGCAAGGCGGTGATCACGAATTTACGATACCTGTTCTGTCCCCCCTCTCGCTCGGCGTCGACGGCGAAGCCTGGCCACGCCTTCTCCTTTCGTTCGCAGAGTTGTTTTTCTGCGTTGTTTTCTTTTGTGAGTTATTCTAGTTTTTGGTTTTTACTTTTTAACTTTCATTATTCCTTATGAACCACTAGCAATTATAATAACTTCAAATAGACCCAAATTTCTTTAAACAAGGGGGTCAAATGAAAATTTAGTGTAAATTTTATTTTGCAGAAAGGGGGTCAGACTTTGTAAAATGTGAAAATTTACCCTAGTTTCAAAATAAAATCCCAAACTTAACACTAGTAAAAAAAAAAAAATTAAACATGGGGGTCAGTTGACCCCCTTCCTCTATGCCTAGCCTGTTGGAACAATTTTTTTTATATCCCTGAATGCCACGCTCATTTTCAGAATAAGAATGAGGAAGAAGATGAAGGCGGAAGCGAAATAATACTTGTTGAATCCATTACAGATGTTGTAGGGAGAATAAGAAGAAGAAGAAGAATTAAGGGGACGGAGTTCTTCTAAATGATTGTGCCTTTTCTCTCTAATATCTCTAGCAATATGAAGATTATTTAGGAGAGAAAATAAAATGAATGGAGTGATTTGTAGGGTTGATGGAGAACCCTTTATATATGAAACCAAAAGGCACCTCATTTAGGGACTACACCCTTTCAACCTTTAGTGATGTTAAATTACCACTTTGCCCATAAAAAATAGGTAATATTACATCCAGGATTTCTACACATTATTTTAATTCACTACACTTTATATTAACATTATAGGTATGATTTCATGTATGGAATTACTAAATGACTTGTGTTGCAAGCCATGTCCCAACAATCTCCCACTTGGGTTGCAAAACAAAGTCCTTCCTTTAAATCATAAATATAACACAAATGACAACCCTAATGTGCGCACTTTATTGTCATTTATAACAATCTCGTCCATTAGCCATACAAGTATAGGACTAAAGGGGCAGTCGTTGTAATTGATTCGCAACTAAACCCATAATAATCACGTATACAAATCCAACTAAATGACATAGATCAAAAGTATAGATGTGTAGCATGGAATCATAATGAATATATACATATTCTTCCAACTAGTCCAACTTAACCAAATGAGATAAAAAATAATAGAACAATTAATGAAGAACAACACAAAACTCCCACTAAATTAAATGTTATCAAATTGTTACACCCATATGAGCAAAATGCTCGTGAAACACTAGAGATGATAACGTTTCATAAATGGATCCGTTAAATTATGGAGTTTGTTCTAATAAGTTGTATTTCTCTGTTCATTTTGTACTATTTTATTTATAACAAGATACTTAATGTCTAAATTCATAAACCTTTTGTTAGAGTACGGAACTGCTACCTGATAGTCAAATCTTAATTGGTCTTTCGACACTTGTTTTGACAAATCACAGTCCATTAAAACTTATGTAGCCATGTAATTTTAACAAATATCGGAATACCAAATGATCTCAAGATTATCCGATTAAAAATAGGCATGTAGATCTTTGTGTTTTGTAAATACTATATCATTCTTTTGGCTACTACTTAATGTTCTTTCTGGATTGCTTTGGTATTGATCAAGCATCCCAACATTGAATGCAAGACTTACGCATTTATTAAGCTTTCTTACTGCTGATGCAAAGAGGGATATTTTCTATATACTTGGATTCATAATTAACTTTAGGACACTGTTTGAGACTAAGCATGTCTCCTTTAAAATTAGGGTGTAAAGTGGTTTATAGTTTTGCATGCTATACCTTTTGTAATACCTTTTCTATATAGGCCTTTTGTGATAATCCCAAAATACTCCGTGAATACTCACAGTGAACTTGGATTCCAAATACAAAAGGATGCCTCACCAAGAATTTTCATTCCAAAGAAATTTCTTAGTTTCCTTATTAAGGTTTAAAACATTACTAGCAAGCAAATATTACCCACATATAAGACCAAAATTATAATTTTTACTCCCACTGAACTTATGGTATACACAATATTTATCAAGATTCATTTCAAACCAAATGAAAGAATAACTTGATTAAATTTTAAATACCATTAATGAGAAGTTTGCTTAAGTCATAAATGAATTTCTCCATATAGATAGTTTGCTTAATGTTTCCATTAAGAAAAGTTCTCTTAATATCCATTTGATGAAGCTTAAGACACAAATTGCTACTAGTGCCATAATGATTTTAAAAGGGTTTTTAGAAAATACCGGGAAATGTTTCTTTCTTTATAATTAATGCCTTTCTTATGAGTTGAAAATTCTTTAGCAACTAGATGGGTCTTTATATATTTCAACATTACTTTTGTGAATCTTTTTAGGCCTTAGAGACCCATTTATAGGTTTCACATCTTTAGGTAATGTAAAAAGATCCCAAAAGTTGTTATCTTTCAAAGATTTCAACTCTTTATATATGGTATTAATCTACTTATGAGAATTAGGACTATTAATGGCTTTATGGTAGATGAATGGCTCATCTCCCACTAAACCTATGTGTCCTTAATTTCTCGGTAAGATACATCTCATAATTATCCGGTATTGCAATCCTTCTTACTCTATTGTATCTCTTTAAGGGCACCGGTTCTTACTAATTCTGAGGTTGTTGAATTTCCTTCTTATGATCAACATTTTCATGTTGTTCAATATTTATAGGAAACCATATTTATTTTGAATTGTATGTTCTTCTTGAATATCAAGTACAAAATTTGAAATTCAATTGGAACTTATAGAAGAGGTGAAGAAATGGATGCCTCTTCTTTTCCAAATTCAAAATATTACACCTAATCTCCCACTAAATTCAACATCCTCAAAGAACCTAGCTTTTCTCGTTTTAAAATGTTCAAATTTTCGGGTTGTAAAATTTATATATCCCCTAGATCTTTCGGCTAACCTCATGAATAACTACTAACAATCTTATGTCTAACTTGCCCTTAGTAGACTTATAAGGTCTACCCTTATGTTAGACAACCCCATAAATGAAGATGATTTAAGGACGTGTTCCTTATTCGTCCCAAAATCATAAAGAGTTTTTATTAGTAGCTTAGAGGGAGCTTTAATGAGAATAAGGGCTGCGGTTTTAATGTATCGCCCATAATGAGTGAGGTAAAAGAAGCACAAAACATGCTTATTACCATTTCCTTAAGAATTTTATCATGTCTCTTGTGTACATCATTCATGGTAGGCGTACCCGGCTTAATGTAGATGGAGACAATCCCACACTCTTCAAAATAGCGAGTAAAAAGGACCTAGACGTTGTTTCCTTTAACAATCATTCCAACCATGATATACTCTATCATGATTGGACCTAATGTTCTTAATAGTCTTTCAAAGTTGATTTCCAACTTTGACCTCATAAGACTTGAAAATGTCCATAACTTGAGTCTTTGCATGAAGTAATAAATGCATCCATATTGAGAGTAGTCATTTATAAACGTAATAACTATTGTTGACCTTTCCACGAAGGAATAATGAATGGCCCACAATGTTCATATGTATTAGTTTTAAAGACACTTGATACTCTCGATAATACTATTCTTTTAATGTTTGTAAATTTCCTTTAAGGCATTTAATGCAAAAGTATTTTCCAAAATATCAAGTTTGTTTAAGATTTTCTTTAACATAAGCTTATCAATTTTCCTTTTGGAAATATGACCCAAATGCCTATGCCTTAATGAAAAATAAAATAAAATTTACTTGATAACTTTTGCTTTCTAGTTTTGGTTTCATTATTAAGGGACACATTTATTGTTTGAATAATGTCAAGTGAAGAAAGAATACTTGACAAAGTACTAGTGCCAACAACCTTTGGAATTAAAATAGAGATCACACTTATTATTAATGAACAAGAGTGACCTTCCTTGTCCAATATTGTGATAAATATCATAATTCCATTTAAATGATGGTACAATAAATATATTATTTAATACAAAATAATACTTAGTACTTAACAATAATTTAAATGATCCTTATGCCTATAACTCTAACCGGATTCCTAGTTTCCATATAGATGAATTTCTTCATCTTTACTAGGTCTTCGGTAATTTAGGCAATCCTACTTGAACATTCTTATGTGATTGGTTGCACCAAAATCCAATCACCATGTAAATGTAGGAACTGAAACCAAATTAGCCTTAATACATTACAAATAAGACCAAATGATATACCTCTCACGCCAAGCGTGAGACTTAGGATTATCGAACTTCATGTTAGTAAGGTCCTTGCAAAAGAAACATTTCTTTTCTTTATGATCATGAGATGATCCCTTAAGCTTCTTTTTACTTGCAACCACAGTTTCTTTCCCTCTTCTCTTGTCCTATGAGAAAAGGTAGATGCTAAATGAGTATCTTTAGTTCTAAATTATTCTTAACTTATCTTCTTCTTGTGTCATAAGTGAAAGTAATTCATTAATATTTCACTTGTCCTTTTGACATTGATAGGTTACTTCAAAGCAACCAAACCAAGGAAGAAAGATTAAAACTAAATGCACAAGAATATCATCCGATATCCTTAACTTAAGTGCCTTTTCGTTTCGTCAATAGATGAACTATTTCTAAAATGTACTCCCTTAAATTCCCGGTACCCTTTATACCTTATGGAAACAAGTTTCCTCAGGGGTATCAAGGAATGTTTGTAGCATCAATATCCTCGGAGACACCGTCCAAAAGGTCTCCGGGATAATATTCTTTATGATCATTAGGCTTACGCGGCTAGAGCGTGTCACTTCTCAGCACTCAAGCAATAAGAAGAGAAACGGATCCCTTAATGCGAGTTCTATATAGCCCAAGATTATAATTATTTGTTTTCCAAGTTTTATAATTAGTCCCACATTGCAACGGTACTCATAGCAGTAATTACAGATGAAGCAATAAACAAATTGGTTGGAATTTTGAGAACAAGAATGAATACAAAACATAAATAAGAAACTACACAATAAATAATGATTAATTATATCAATGAAATCCATCAACAAGACAATCAACATGACATCAAAACTAATCTTTGGATTGCGAGTTGACTCATAAATGATTGCCTTAGGCAACAAGTAATTTGAACTTATATTTTAATAAATACTTAATCTTCATTTGGGCCGACATAAGTACCTAAGAAAATAACCTAATGTTTATTTTACTTGTTACCACATGAATGCCCAAGTTTAGTCAAATGTCAAGATCTTCTTTGGAAAATTCAAGCCATTCGCATATCAACTTAAACATCCAACACTTTACAATTTTAGGGTTTAAATAACGTAAATCACTTAGGCGACAATATTATTTAAACAATGAATAAAATTGTCAAAGCATATAATTAATCAAGGACTTTAAGGTTTGAAAATAATTATGGTTTTGTTCAAAAGGGGAAACAAAATTGTGCAACATCTTGAAAAAGGCAAAAATCCTGTGAATATGCGCGACCGGGTAATGCCTAATACCCGACCGGGCAACATACAATGCCCGACCGGGCGGAACCAAAGACCCGACCGGGCAAACACATTTAGTCCAACCGGGTCTTTTCTTGAGGTCCGACTGGGCAGAACATAAGACCCGACCGGGCGGAACATAATACCCGACCGGGCTAAAGCCACCGTTTCATGCATTTTTGCTGCACTTTTTCCATATTTTGTCCCAAAAGGCATGAATAACAAGTAGATCCACATGGTATGTACTTAAAACATAAAACCATGTTATTTAGGATAATCTTGCTTTTAAAATTAATGGAATCAAGTAAGTAGATCCACATGGTATGTACTTAAAACATAAAATCATGTTATTAAGGGATAGTCTAACTTGAACTATTTTAATTTAATGAACAAAATACTTTCTAACCATTTTCTGAATTTTAGATGATGATTATCAGTACTCTATGAACGAATTAGAATCCCTAATCAACATTAAAACTTAATGATTCAACAGGGAAAATGAATCAAATTGAAAGTACAAAACTTTCTCAAAGAAGAACCCAAACTTAAACCAAAATGAACCGGGCTCTGATACCAATTGTTGGAACAATTTTTTTTTATATCCCTGAATGCCACGCTCATTTTCAGAATAAGAATGAGGAAGAAGATGAAGGCGGAAGCGAAATAATACCTGTTGAATCCATTACAGATGTTGTAGGGAGAATAAGAAGAAGAAGAAGAATTAAGGGGACGGAGTTCTTCTAAATGATTGTGCCTTTTCTCTCTAATATCTCTAGCAATATGAAGATTATTTAGGAGAGAAAATAAAATGAATGGAGTGATTTCTAGGGTTGATGGAGAACCCTTTATATATGAAACCAAAAGGCACCTCATTTAGGGACTACACCCTTTCAACCTTTAGTGATGTTAAATTACCACTTTGCCCATAAAAAATAGGTAATATTACATCCAGGAATTCTACACATTATTTTAATTCACTACACTTTATATTAACATTATAGGTATGATTTCATGTATGGAATTACTAAATGACTTGTGTTGCAAGCCATGTCCCAACATAGCCTCGCTACTGGATACATCTAGTATTATATAAACCAAGAAAATAGTAAATTTTTAACATAATTTGTAGTTTGAAATGCTCTTATCGGCCATATCCCATTCGGTTTCTTGACATTCATCAAGAAGGTAACACCTTACTTGGCTACAAACGTTAGATTGGAGGACTAGTTACGTGCGACTTTTATAGTTAACGACATCAAGTATATTTTTGATGAAAATTATAAGCACCAATATTTATATGGTGCATTAGATGAGTTCAAACATATGATTGTGCAGTGGATATTCATTCAAAATAGGACTGAGTTCAAACATAAGAGCATCTACATGGTAAAACAGAGGTGGAGCCACACCTATTGATAAGGGGGCAATTGCTCCCATTGACTTTTCATTTTGTACCAAATTAGCACTAGTAAATTTTTATATTTGTTATTTTTACTATGAAAATTTGTATTTTGCCACCCTTTAGATCAAGAAAAAATAACACTAAATCATATTTTTGCCCCCTTTCAAAATTAAATTTAGTCATTACATCACAATACTCGAAAATAAAAATAATCTTGCCCCCATTGCAAGAAAATCTTGGCTCCGCCACTGTGGTAAAACTCTGTGAAGTTGCTTTTTTATGATCCTTAAATGTCAAATCAATATAAAAGTTAAAAATTTCTTCCACAATGGTAAAGTCCCAACTTTTTTTGTGATCCTCACATCCAACAATATATCTTTTCTAGATTTTACTTTAAAATCTATTAATACACATTGTTTAAATATTAATATATTAAATTTATATTGTATGTCGTCGAAATATGCCTGGCTCATGAGGAAGTAATCATTGAAAAGCAACACGTGTCATATGCTTTTTATCCCTGGAGACATCAATACGTGTCCTTGAATCCTTTGAAGGTAACTTTGATGGCTTTAGTGATGGTTTTGTAAAAGAATTAGTTGATATTCCAAATTAGTTATTTATGGGGTTAATTTCATTGCACACCCTTGAGGTTTGGGTAAGTTTTAGTGCCCCCCTTGAGGTTTGAATTCGTCTCACTGACCACTCTTTTGACAATAAATTAACTATTTTACCCTCACTTTTATATAAAGATAGTCTTTATCTCTCATTAAATAAATCAAATTACTAATTGAATTATAAATTCAATTAACGTTTTATTTTTTTAGCAATTTAAAAATAAATATTATATTTAAGCTCAATGTACATTAAGTATATAAATCAATAAATTATTAATTACCAATCAAGTATTCCTCGCATATTATCTTTTGTAAATTAACTCCTAAACAATTATTATAATTCTATAATTAATCATATAACCAACTCAATAAAGTATAAACTCAAATAACATTTTTTAAGCAATTTAAACAATAGTTTAAAGGAAAATTAATTTTAATATTTATCATGATGAACTAATAATATTACTATGCTCTAAATTTTAATATTTTATAGTCTCTATTTCACTAAATAAAAAAAATCATTTTAAAATTTTTTATTCCAAATAATTTTTTATTTTCTTTACAAACTATGTGGTTATTTGAATTTATACTTTATTGAGTTAGCTTTATGGTTATCAAATATTAAAAATAATAATTAATATTTATTTCGTAACATAGGGAGTATAAATTTTAATCTTTTAAAGCATAAAATTGTTATTTGAACTTATATTTTTCTAAGTTGTTTATACAGTTATTTTTTTCAAAAACTATAATTATTTTGTGGAGTAAACTTAAAAACATTTATATTTGAGAAAGAGTTGATTGATAAGTATTTATTTGTTAATTTATTTACTTATATAGAGGCTAAGTGAGCATAACAAAAAAATATTTTTCAGATTATATTAGATTTTGTAGTAATTTAATTTATTCAATGAATTTATTTAATATTAAATAAAAACAGTAATTAAATTAAAGTGGGGGTAAAATAGTCAAATTATTGTCACAAGGGTGCTGAGTGAGACAAATTCAAACCTCAAGGGGGGCTCTGAGACTTACCCAACCTCAGGGGTAGGCAGTGAAATTAACCCGTTATTTATGTGAGACCAATAATCGGGTGTGCAAGGAAAAAATTGAGGTCAATGCGCATTTAAAAAATTCGAAATTGTGATTAATTTTGAGGAAATTATTGGTAATAAGGAAAATTTTGGATAGGTGGTTTGTTTAGGAGAGAGAAACAGAGTAGGTTGAGTATTACGAATTTACGATTATGAGGATTGACATTTTCTTTTAACATTTTGAGGCAAAAGAGATTTCTTTCATCCATATTTTCTTTAACAATGTTGTATTTGCTAGGAAAATGTATCACCACTTTATAGGCTCTGAGCCTACCTTCTTAATAAGATAGATAGCTAAGTTTGTTTTTTAAAAAAAAAAAAAACTCTAGAGACTTTTTTTTTTATCATGTTTATTAGAGAAATTTGGTTTTGAGATTGAAAAATGCATCTTGTAGTTAAACTATCAGATTAAATTGACTCAACTATAAGAATTAATTTTAATTTTGCTACTTCGACTACAAGAGCAAATTTGTATTTAACCAAAAGTGATGGAACGCGCTTGAATGCAAAGACAGCATCAAACCAATAACGTGACTAATAGAACCCTTGCCAAAAAAAAAAAAAAAAAAGGCAGTATCGAAAATAATAAAATAATTAATGGAGCCCTTTCTTTTTATTTTTTTGAAGTTGTAACATATCATTCATTTCAAGGCAATCCGACCCCTTATTGGAACCTATTACAGGGAATGATACCTGCCCTACAACCTAATCTTCCATAGACGTCGCGCCATCTGGAAGTCTTCTTGCCATAGACGTCATTGTGCCATCTGGTAGTCCGCTAGCCATAGACGTCCCCGCGCCATCTGAACAATCACGATCACCTGCAGCCGCACAACTGACCCCTATGGGGCATAGTAACACAAGTTTTCCACAATCTCCCCGAAGGGAGTCGAACCTAGAACCTCCACTATGTGGAGACCACTTGTTATTGGGGATGGTGGAAGGGGATTCGAACCTAAGACCTCCCGAAGGAGATCCAAGCTCTATGCCACTGGGCCAAGGAGGCTTGGGAATGGAGCCCTTTCATGACATTTTGAAAATGTGCTTGTTTATAATTTTAGAGGAACCCTTTCATAATATACTTAGAAACTGTGCCATCTTTCTATAGCATTATGTGCAGGTTGTGACCCATAAATTTAGGAGGAAGTCTTGTGCGAAACGGCCTCACATGAGATAAATCTCAATGAGAGAAAATGGGTTTGTCCCACCCCGCTTATAAGGGGGAAATCATTTACTCTTTCAACAAAACTCGTCTCACATAAGTTTTTGTCTAAATTTAGCCATTCTGAAAAGCATAGTAAGAACTAGTGTTACACCCACGCTCAGGGCATATGAATTCTATAATTAATAAAAAAAAGAATAAGGAAAACTTTTATAAAAGCAAAGAAACATTTAAGAAAATTCAATTTTGAGGACTTATTAGAAAGAAAAAAACATCATGTAAATTTTAACCTTATTTATATATATATAAAAAAAATTGTTAGAGCTTGTATCAGTTTTAATAGTGTAACTATTAAATGTGTGAAAAGTTATGAAAGATGATTTTTTTTTTTCCCCTATAGTGTTAAAAGACCCCATATCACATAATGTTTGAATTTCATTTATAAACCAAAAAAAAAAAAAAAAAAAGTTTATGTGAGGGGTTGTTTAGCCAGTCTGAATTTTCTAACCTTCAAACAAAAACAACCACCAACACATAAGCTTTAGTCCCAAAATAACATGAATTTTCTTACCTTCAAAGTAGCATCAAATTTCTACCCTTGAAATAAGTATATTTGCCAAAACATAAATCAACAAAAAACACTTCACAGCCAATAACCAACCCTATCAAAGATCAACTCGACTTCAGAAGTAACCAAATTCAACAAAATCATACGACAGCGTAAAGTTAAAACAGCCCCGGTCCTTGATAATAATGTACCTCTATAATCCTCAAGTCAACAAGCTTGATCTTATAGATAAAAGAAAAAACAAATCCGTTGGCCATCTCACTCCTAATCTATCTTTTTAAGCGTAAACAGGATACTGTCTATTCCCATCCTCAGATAAACCAATCCAAGGCAAACTTATACTCCCTCCGTCCGAGTCTTCCCCCCTTCCGAGTCTAAAGTTCTTACTTTTCCTTTTGGTCTGCTGAGCCACCCTATGGTTCTTAGTTGCTTTATTATTTAAAATAGACAATGGGACCCACTTGTCATTCTCGCAACAAAACTCTCTACTCACTTACTCTCACCCACTTTACTTTTCATACTCGCAACATTTATTTTTTCTTAATCCCCATGCTAAGTCAAACTAGGAACCTTAAAATTAAAATGGAACGGAGGTAGTAGTTAAGTTTGAAACTTGAACCTGGAAATGATCCCAACTTTTTGGACCTAGTACCAATCCACCAAATTCCAATTTCATCTTTCAGGGGTAGCACTTATCAGAAATGGAGACAGCCCGCTGACTAAAATGTTGATATAGGCTTGGCTTAGGCAGATCATTTCATAAGTGATTAAGCTATATGTGTGATTACAGGTCGCATTTAAAAAGCAGAAACAATTTAGCCAAAGTATTGATTAAATTCAACTCCAAAGTAAGAAATCCAAGCTCTTATACTTTGTGGGACGGATACACAAGAGAGAGAATTTATAAGAATTACTACTACCGCACGATCCATACCCTAGAGCTGGTGGTCAGACTTATGCATAGCAACAACACCCTAGCCATCATTAACTTCTACAGTTCCAGTTAAATCCTCACCAATATTTCTCCGCTACACTACCAATAATATCCATATACGAAGATGTGAGACAATGTTCTTAAACTGCAATTACAAACTATCAAAATTATGTAACAAATCCGAACCAGACAACTGAAGAGTAATTTGAAACCGTAACATCAATTAACAATTAGGATAACTACCAAACTATGAAATGTACTACACTTTATATTACAACAAAGGAAGTGTACAATCCAATGACATTTTGATGAAACATACTCCATCCCGCTCATTATCTTTCCTACTTTACTTTTATACTAACAAAAGTCACAACACCAATCAACCTATTACTCACTACGCGATTTTCTTTCTTTTCACTTTTCACACCCACAACAACTACCTACTACTATCCATCCCTTAATTCCCGTGCACAACACATTTATGCACATAGTTATGGCACGAAGGGAGTATTTTCAATTTGTGTTGCAAATAATTGCAAATTTTGGTAGCAAAATTAGAATGTACTCCAAGAACTATGAAATTCCCATTGGAAACAATGCAAGAGGAAAATTATAGGTAATGAGCAAAATTATCAAATCCAGAAAAAAAAAAACAATGCAAATGAAATGGAATCAAGTTCAATCACATTTCAAGAGGAAATCAACCAAAAATAATATAACTAATTTAAATCATAATTTCCAAAAACTATGAAATTCCCATTGCGAATTGAACAAAATCTAAATAATAAAAGTCTCAAAAACAAGATAAACATATAATAAGAAAAACCAACTTTTTTAGAACCGAAGCTTGGAAAAGAACCACCTGTTCTTGCCGGTCTTGAACCTCTCCTCGAGCCGAGCCTTGGTCTCCTTAGCGGCGGTGACCTTCTTGTCACGCGACTGAAGCGCGTCGACGGTGACGACGTCTTTCAGGTCGACGTCGAGCGTGTAGCGCGTGGGCATGATGTGGTTGTAGTTGACGACCTTGATGAAAGCCTTGACGCGGGATTTCTTCGCCGTCTTCTTCGCCGAGTCCTTCCGGATCACCTTCTTCGGGTACTTCGATATGCCGGCAACGAGGCAGTGGCCGTAGGGGCGGTCGCGGGTGCCGTCGTCGAATGATCTGACGATGACGGCTTTACGTCCGGCGTACCGGCCGTTGAGCATCACGACGGCTTTGTTGGATTTCAGAAACTTCACCATTTTTTGATTTCTGAGTCGCCGCTACACTCTCTCTCCACGCCCAAATGAAAGTGAATTAGGGTTTTTTTATTGTTTAGGTTAAGAGGAAGACTGGGATGAATTGGGTTGGACTGGTTTAAGATGGCCCAAGGCCCACCCGGGATGAGTCGAAGGCCCGTTAAGCTCTTTTTGGATTATTTATGTTTCTATTATTTTTCCAATTTTTACATGTGAAAATCTCAACAAAAAAACTTGTTTTAGTGTAAAACTTGTTTTCTTCCCTTTAATGTAAAACACAATCTCTTAATGCTAAACAAGTTTTACACATCTTTTAGTGTAAAACAAGTTTTTCATGAGACCGACTCTTTTAACATTTAGAAAAAAAAAAACACCAACAAGGAATTTTGGCTGTATATGGACCTTTAATTTCTTAGTTGACACAAAATAAGGTTACAAAATTTCGCTCATAAAATAAAATTGCGATATATTATTGATTGCATCGATAATAGATCCATCACACTCTAATTTAAAACATCAATAAAATCATTACAACTAGGATTTTGTAACATTTTTGTGACGCTAGTATTATTCTTACTTTCTATCAAGAAGGTGTACGCCACCTGTTGTTAAAATAATAATTTAAAGATAAACATGTTTTGATATTTTTTGTAAATAACTGAACTTATGTTAAAATGTGCAGTAACATTTTTATGAATAACTGAAACTTAATATCACAATTGCATTTATTAACACTATCACTTGCACTATTTAGCCTACTAATAATACACTTTAATAGTACTAAAATTGTTTCGAACAGATCGAATAAAATATCAGACATTTTATTTTTCGACTTATATCATAATAAGTATTTTTTTCAAATGGAATACAACATCAGCGGCTTGTGCCGAAGAAGTCTTATGGCTGAAGAGACGATGTATGAGGAAATGGAGTATGTGGATATATTAAGAGAAAACTACTGTCTAGTTCCTTAATCTAAGCCTAACTACCACTTAATCTAACCCAATATTTTCATCAACTACCAAATCCAACAATTCAAAATAAACTACCATAGAGTCCAAATAATATTTTAAATGACAATATTACCCTCACTTTAAACAAAACCCACCTCCCCCGACACAACGCGCACACACAACGCACACACACTTTCTCTCTCTTCCTTCCCACTTCGGACAACCCCTCCCCTCCCAACCTCCGGCGACCCTGCAGATATGCTTCTTCTCCGTCACCGGCCACCCCTTCCCCACCTCCGGCGACGCCTTCATCTCCTCCGGCGACCCCTACCCTACTGCCGGCGAGCACTCCCCTTCCTCCTTCTCCCATCTCCCATTCCTTCCCAACCTCATATCTCACCTCCGGTAAACTCTCTCTACCCTCCCCACTCCGGTTACCCCCTCTCTTCCCACTCTGGCTACCCCCTCTCTTCCCTCTCTAGCCTCTCTTCAATATCGGATTCTTCAAACACCGCATTCCTTCTCCGCCCTCTTTGTTTCCGCTCCATCTTCCCCATCCCTGGCGCCCATGACTGTCCAGACCAAATCACCCCTATACTGCCCAGATCTGCAACTTTCCTCCTCTCTCTTCTCTTACACTGTCCAATTTATCCCCTCCCTACCCCATTTCCAAAAGGCATTCCCTCCATGCACTCCGGCCAACCCCTGCACAGGTGTCACCCTCATCGCAACTGCATTTGTTTCTTGGATCTTGGCGAATGAAATGGGGTTTTGGTACCGTTTGAAACTTCAAATTGGTTACACTATTGGTTTTAATGGAGTATTATTGTCCTTTTTATGGTGTTTATGTGATAATTGTACAAATAATTTATTTTTGGTGGTGGTTTTGAGTGTAACAAAGATTCATTGTTGGTATTGTATTGATTTGGTATGAAATGTTAACAGTTTTTTCTTTGAACAAACGTGAATTTCTTAGTTGTTCTTGGAACAACCGTCAACAATTTGTAAACTTCTCTGATGTTATTGCAACAATAGTGAATTCCCAAAGTCATATCTTTCAATGTTACCTGGCAAAAAAAAATTAAGGGTCATATTTGGTTTACTTAAGGATACCAAGAGAATCAAAATAGAACTTTGTTTTGCACCTGAATGCGTAACACCTTAACTCATGCAATCGAGGATGTCAAAGAACATTTTTTATATATATTTTTTATATTTGATAAGATGGTTTACTGATGGAATAATATCAATAGCACTCGCCGCTAAACAATTTTACCAAAATTTGAATTGTGTTTCTAAAACTCCCATTTTTAAGTGCTTTTAAAAACAATATACAGCCTCATTCAAACTTGACCATTAATTTCTTACTAACAAATTGATGCAACACTGTAATGATCAACAGTAGTGTGTTAGGGCTGGGGGAACATGAAAAGCTTCAAATGTATTTAAAGCACCAAAAGGGACAGCCCTTAGCTTCCTTAGTTCACAAATTGAGGTTTTTCATCATTCACAATACATTCAAATTTGGTCAATATAAATCCCTCAAATTTCAAGAACTACAGATATGAGAGAAAATCTTGTGTCACCCTCATAAACAGATATATCACGAGGACAATGTCTGCTTAAGGTGAAGCTAAATTACAAGTCGCGTTTTGTCAAGTTTCAATATCCAGTATCATACAGTAGCATTTCTCCTTCAAAAGGAACATGTCAGCCCATACAAGAACTTAGTCCACTTCTTCAATAAAGTTAACACGCAGCTGAATGCCACAATCCATTTCAAATCCAAACTAGCAACAAAGAAAAAGTATTTCAAATCTACAAACTAGCACACAGGAAAAAGTATTTCCAATCGTAGAATTAATGTGTGTAATAGCATACTTTAAATCAAACATATGAAGAAGAAGAAAAATATCAAGCAGGTTAACCAAGCAAACTACACTTTACAACAGATCACATTGAGCGTGATAAGATATAATCTAACAACATCAGCAATTCAATACAAAAGAAGTAGATTAAAAAAAACGGATAAAATTGATAAGAGCATAGAATATCAATGAAATTACCTCACTCCATGGTCACCTTAGCACCAATCTCCTTCATTTTCTCAATAATTTTATCAGCCTCATCCTTTGTAACACCCTTCTTCAACAATGTAGGAGCTTTCTCCACCAGATCTTTAGCTTCCTTCAGACCTAACGCCGTGAATGTTCTAACTTCCTTAATTATCTTAATCTTAGATCCAGCCTCAAACCCTCCTTCTAGCTTCAAATCAAAAACCGTCTTCTCCGCCTTCTTCTCCTCCGCTTTCCCAGCAGCCCCACCTCCCTTGGCAGCGGCGCCACCTCTAAACCCCATGCCAGGCATCATTACAGCCATCATCGGCATTTCCTTAAATCCAGATTTCTGCCTCATAACCTCCGTCAAGTCCGCAGATTCAAGTAGAGTTAGCTTGAGTAACTCATCGACAATGGCTGAGACTCGCTCGGACGGAGCTGTAGGGTTTGGTTCTGAAGTAGTGAATTCCCTGAGATTGGTTTGCCATGGAATAGTTTGCGATTGAATAAAATTAGGGTTTTGAAGTTGGCGTCGGAACCCTAGAGATTGAGAAATGATGCGGGAGTATTTCATGTTAATGGCGTTTCTGAGACGGTCATGGGGGTGGTCAAAGCACCGACGGAGGGTTTTAGATTTCCGGGAGGACGATGACTCCGATTTGGGTTTAACGTCTGGAAATTGGGCCACGAGGAAACAGGTTTCGCAATTGGGCCGACACTTATGAATCTTTCATTAAAGATTTATAAAATTTGGGTATTGTTATACATCGTGCGTAAATTTAAAATGAATACGCTCGTTGTATACTTTAAATTTTAAGAGGTGGTCTCCCAGAACATGGAGATCCGTCTCATGTATGAGACGGGTCGCCCCATGATCCATGGGCATGACCCGCTACATGGCAGCCCATCATTGGCCGGATTTTTTTTTTTTTTGCTTTTTTTGAGTTTTTATATTTTTTTTCGGCTTTTCAGTGGTTTAGCAAAAAAATAATAGTTACCATCTCTTAAAGTAACATTGTTCATAAGTAAACGTAATACTTGTTTTAAAAAAACAAAAGCTCGTTTTTACCCATTTTTCCAAATGTAATACTAACTATAATTACATGTAACCCAAACAATATCTAAATGTAATTATCATCTATGCTGAAATATAATAGTGCTTTAGCTAAAATATAATATAATGTGTATTTTGATTTTATTTTTTAAAAGAAAATAACATTTGAAAAGTAATAACTTATGTATATGAATGTCAAAAAAAAAAAAAAAAAAAAAAAAAAATTGTACAATTTAATACTCCCTCTGTCCCTAAATGAGTGTCCATTTTCAAGAAATCTTTGTCCCTAAATGAGTGTCTTTTTTAACATAACTTTCTCCCTAAACGTTTTTTTTCAAAAAAAATTTCACCGGTTTCTTTATACGTGCAAAACTAAAGGTTTGGAAAGGAGATTACAAGATTATATATGAATCGTTGTTACCAAATTGTTCAAAAAGTTGAGATTTTCAGTGTCCCTAAAAATGAAATTTGGACACTCATTTAGGGACTGAGGGAGTAGTAAAAGGACAATATTAAAATCATGAATAGAAAAAATATGTTCTCTTACAAGATTATTGCAACTTCAAGTTATCTTCTTCTACTAATGTTGGATATGAAAACTAAATTCTACTTAAAACTCAGCCATTTGTTTTTTGATTATGGAAACAATTCAATACAACATTGATAAACAAGTTGACTAATTTGAATTTCTCTGAGAAAATAAGAGAATAAAGTTTACATGACATAAATAGCAACAGGAAACGCATAAACAAAGAAGCCAAATATAGATCATATAATCATAATCATATAATTAATAGTATTACATAATGCTGCAGTCTTAATTGTTGATCTTCCTGCAACTCTTTCTAACCTCGCCTTTCTGACCAGTCAACGGCGTAATATTTCCCATTTTAACCATAGACTTTGCAAACTGCGCGAAGAAGGCCTCGTTATTCCCCGCATACTCCTTCACCAACTGCAAAGATTCTTGACTCTTCGTTACAAGAATCTGGTCTGAACTCAACAATCCCTTTGAAGCTAGTAAGTTCTTGAAGTAACTGTTATCAAACTTTGTAGGAGTAACATAGTCCAAAACAAATAGGTTCTGGTCACCACCCGATCGCGGGCAGTTTTGGCGAAGCTGGGCAGCGTATGATTGGTCCAAAGTGAAGTCGGGCTGAGCATTGCCTGTCTGGTTGTAAAGCCTCTGCCTGAAGCTGGTGCATCGTGCATTCCCAATCGTGTGGCTGCCAGAAAGAGCGACAAAATCGACAATGTCAAGCCCTTTTAGCTTGAACTTGGTTAGGATGGTTTGGAAAGTGTCGTTTGGTGCAGGAATGTTTTGGTTTGAGCCACTCAAGCTCGCTGCCCTTGTGTCACGTCGTCCTAGTGGGACCTCCCAACTCGGTCCACCTCTCTGTCGAAACCAACAATGTCAGATATGGTCAGAAAATTCTTATAATCAAAATAAGAAAGAAACGGGATTATAGACTCATACAGTAGATTTTACATATATTGGGTCTTTGTGAGATTGCACATCCATAATCCTTATTATAGGACGTAACTCATGTTATGATTATAAGGTTCTCGCATGCTATAAAATTTAACTCATTTACTATAAAAGTTAGATTTATGTGCAATCGGACTGTACAGGCCCCAAAATGACTTTACCAAGACAGTAGAGTCTCTAGCAGCTAGAGCCATGATATCAGCACAAGAAACGATTTCCGGGCATGCTTTCTCCAGGGCAGATTTGATTTCATCAATAACTTCAAACCCACGAGCCGAATTGCGATTAGGGACGGAACCCTTTTCGCTAATGATGCTACCACTGCTGTCAAGAAGTATAGATGCATCACACCCCTGTATGACAATCATATATATACATGTTAGTCATGGGATTTTCGGTCATGTATAATGAAGCACATTGAATAAAACTAGTTAAAATGACTTCATTTTGGGCTCTTTTTTTTTTTTAAGCACGGACCTTAACGAAGCAATCGTGGAAATGAAGTCTGAGTAAAGAAGCAGCCATGCGGGCTTCTTTAGCAACGGCTTTTGCAACAACTGAGTTAACAATCTGTTGGGCTTGTGGGCAGGAGCGGTCGTAGAACTGAGGGTAGAGATAACCGGAATTGGTTTTCCGGGTGTTAAGTTTAATGCCTTTGAAATTGGGGACGCCTAATTTAGTGGGTTAAATTAACAAGTTCATAATTCCAGGACAGAAGGAGTAAAAGGTTTTTTGGCTAAGGCTTGAAGCCTCGGCCATAAAAACAGAAGGTGCCAGCCTTGAGCATTGAAATTGACGTGACAGGTTTTGGTTGCAGTTTCCTTGTGTAAAAGGAAAAGGAATCAAGGCAATTTTCCTAATTAAACTAAAAGTGTGGCGTGAGTTGCAGCTTCTTAGTCAAGGATTTAAAGTGTCCTAGTCAAATTAGAATTAAGGGAACCGGGTATACGTATATTATACTCCCTCCGTCCTAAATTAATTCAGTACCTTATTTTATTCAGAAAGTGAGAGAGATCAATAATTCTAGATCTAGGGTTTTGCATAGCTAGGAACTTTGTGATCAAAGTTCATGCAAACATAGATTAGTGTGATCATATTCTTGTAATTGTTTCTCCGCCATAATAATATATGTTTCCCTTTGCCCGTGGAGGTAGCCAATAGAGATTGGTGAACCACGTAAATTCTCTCTTGTTATTTCTTGTGTTCATTATTGTTGCTATCTTTTGGGTCTGATTTACTAACAAGTGGCACCAGAGCCTGGTTAGTCAAGGAAGATCAGGGCATTCCGCTGCGATAGAAAGAGATGGATTCCGGGATGGATCAGAAAATCGACAAGTTTGATGGGAAGAACAGTTTCAGTTTATGGCAGATCAAGATGAGAGCCATGTTGCGAAGACAAAGTTTGTGGGCTCCAGTGGCTACTGCAATCAGGGATCACAAGGATCCAAAAGGTAACGCAGAGGTCGTTCCCACAGCAGAGGATTCGAAGAAGGCTGCAGACATGGTAGTATTGGATGAGAAAGCTCATTCAATGATTATCATGAGTCTTGATGATGAGATCTTAGCGGAAGTAGCGGATCAAGAAACAGCGGGAGGCTTGTGGCTGACGTTAGAGAAGATGTATTTGACGAAGTCTCTAACCAACAAGCTCTATATGAAGAAGAAGTTATTCACTTTCCATATGACTGAAGGTACGCCTATTAAGGATCATCTAGATCAATTTTCCGCTTTATTACTTGAATTGCGTAATATAGAGGTGAAAATTGATGATGAGGATGCTGCTCTAATTCTGTTGATATCTCTACCGTTGTCATATGAATCATATGTTGATTCATGCTTGAACAAAGAGACAATTACTCTGGAGCAAGTAAAGTCTGGTCTGAAGACTAGAGAACTCCGCCGAAAGGCGAGTGGTACTAGTACAGAATCTCAGTCATCAGGTTTGACTGCGGAAGGCAGCAAAGGGCATGGTCGAAGGAGCGGAGGTTCTAGACGGGGTCCGAGACCTGGAGATATCTGTAGTTATTGCAAGGAGAAGGGGCATTGGAAGACCGACTGTCCCAAGAAGAAGAGAGAGCAGCAGAAATCTGAGTCGACTGCTGCGGTGGCAAGCAGTGACAATTTTGATGAGGATTGTGATTATGCCCTGGTGACCGAAGAAGAAACAAGCAAGGAATTTGCATGGGTTCTAGATTTGGGAGCATCTTATCACATGTGTTCGCGCAAGGAGCGGTTTACAACATACGAGCAAAAAGATGGAGACCGTATTTATATGGCTAATGGATCGGACTGCGAGGTAGTTGGCATGGGCTCTGTAAGGGTGAGAACTTCT
Source organism: Campanula takesimana (assembly GCA_026119855.1). NCBI lineage: Eukaryota > Viridiplantae > Streptophyta > Magnoliopsida > Asterales > Campanulaceae > Campanula > Campanula takesimana. The sequence continues at coordinate 1,151,733 of JAOWBW010000058.1, forward strand.
GGTGATAAAACTCTCACATTGAACAAGGTAAGACACGTTCCACAAGTAGCAAAGAATCTGATATCACTTAGTCGTTTGGACAAGAAGGGGTACAGTTTCAAGGGTGAAGGTGGAGTTCTGAATGTCTACAAAGGTTCAGATGTGATTCTGAAGGGTGAAAGAAAAGGTTCCTTGTTCATCCTCCAAGGTTCTGAGATTGATGAGGGTGTTGACAAGCAGGTGGAGCATCATTTTACTCTAGGCCGGAGTGAACTGGGCAAGCCACAACTAGAAGATCAACACACACCGGTGTTGTCAGTCATGGTTGGCAAGATCCAATGTCGACTGGATGGGCCACAATTAAATGACTGTTAGTTTCCCGTTGGGGTGATTCTGAGTGTCCGTAGGATACATTGCATGCAGAAAATCTGATTGTCCAGAGGACAAGGTTGTTTGTCTGGTGAGGCAAATTCTGGGTGTCTTGAAGTTACATGGTGCACAAAATCTAGTGTCTTTGACGAAAGACAGAACTGAGGCAAAGGTTGAAAAATATGGTACGAGGGATGTGGCTCAAGGTGGAGGCTATATCGGAAAGCTCGTGCATTTGAATTATTAGGGGAGATTCAAAGTCAAGGTGGAGATTTGTTAAGTTTAATGCCTTTGAAATTGGGGACGCCTAATTTAGTGGGTTAAATTAACAAGTTCATAATTCCAGGACAGAAGGAGTAAAAGGTTTTTTGGCTAAGGCTTGAAGCCTCGGCCATAAAAACAGAAGGTGCCAGCCTTGAGCATTGAAATTGACGTGACAGGTTTTGGTTGCAGTTTCCTTGTGTAAAAGGAAAAGGAATCAAGGCAATTTTCCTAATTAAACTAAAAGTGTGGCGTGAGTTGCAGCTTCTTAGTCAAGGATTTAAAGTGTCCTAGTCAAATTAGAATTAAGGGAACCGGGTATACGTATATTATACTCCCTCCGTCCTAAATTAATTCAGTACCTTATTTTATTCAGAAAGTGAGAGAGATCAATAATTCTAGATCTAGGGTTTTGCATAGCTAGGAACTTTGTGATCAAAGTTCATGCAAACATAGATTAGTGTGATCATATTCTTGTAATTGTTTCTCCGCCATAATAATATATGTTTCCCTTTGCCCGTGGAGGTAGCCAATAGAGATTGGTGAACCACGTAAATTCTCTCTTGTTATTTCTTGTGTTCATTATTGTTGCTATCTTTTGGGTCTGATTTACTAACACCGGGAGATGGAGAGGGACGGAGCGAAAGCTAGGAGAGATATAAGCATGACAATGGTCATGGATTGAGCCATTTTGAGCTTATGTAAGTGTAATGCTGTAAGTGTAATGCTGTAAGTGTAAGACAAGTAATGAAGATACTTGATCTTTGAAGGATTATTGTGACTTGTGTTGAAAGTGTGGATCAGTTGAGAGTATTTATAGGAGAAGATTTGAGGGGGGACAGATAAGTTGTGTGTGTGTGTGTGTTTTGGGAGCAGAGGCACCTGCTTTGTTGACAAAAATGGATGAGCTCAAAATCGTTGACTTTCCAAAGAAGTGGTGTTTATTTGTTGGAATAGGTTCGTTGTACGTATCAACATATTTATTGCTACGTTGCAGCAGTCAGTGTAGATTGATGTCGTCTATTTCTTTTGATAATAGGAGCAAAGATCGAATGGAATGTTTGTGAGACCCAATGACAAACTTCTTCCTCTCATTTAATATCTACCGCACGCTCTCACGAAAATGAAATGCAAACAACTACAAATCAACAACTGTATCAGTTCCAAATCTTATTTATTTTGAAAATCAAGAATGAGAGCTAATGAGCTACCAACGTTAAAAGTATCTATGTTTTTAAACTATCTTTGAAAGTGAAACTAATAGGTTACATCAGAATAATCAAAGTAATACTTAAATGATCATAATTTAAACAAGTAGTAGTAAAATTGTCTCCAAACATAAGTTATGAAAAATACTCTATGTTCAAAAAAATGTTCATTATTATTGTCTTAGACGAAAATTTTAGAAAACTCATATTTAAGTTAATTATTTGTAGCATACTGTGAATATATCATTAAATTGTCTAACCATGTTACAAATGCAAATTAGAGCTGGGTGTTAAAATAGAGTTTGGTGATTTATCTCTAAACACGGACTTCTACTTAGTGACGAGTTTGTAAAGAAATAGATATTCATTTAGAGCTGATATCGGTTTGCATGACAGTTCAATTGTCAGTTGTTTAATCAGATGCGTTTGATAATTTTTTCGTATTTAACCTTCACTAAAAAAAAAGTCGTCTGTTTGAAACTGATCAGATCAGAGGGTTACATGCATCATCCAACTACACTGCAGTCCCTTGCCCATTCATTTAGGGTGAGATGGTTTGTTGTAACACATGGAGTACGTGAGGAAGCTAATCCATAAATGGATATGAAAATATTGCAAAGAAGAGATTAGGTCAACCTGATTAATCTGTTTCATAACTACTCTGTTTATATATTTGGCTTATTGACCAATCACACTGCATAATAAATTCCACATATCACCATTTTTTATTGTATGAATATGAGATCTTAAAAAATTTGTCCTGACCTTACACGCGGAAACAAGGTTGAAAACTTTATTCCAATTTATATGCAAATCTGGAAAATAATTATTTTGATATGTTAACCTTTGAAGATGTCAAATTGCTTTAAACTCAAATAATTGAGACTAATTTTGTTTTTTCAACCTCGTTAGCCCACGAGCTCGCCACTAATCAGGACTTGACAGTAAACAGTTTGATTGTATATATAGCAGTTGGCTGTTAAGGACGAACACCGAAGTAGGGTTGAGAGTTTGAGAACTCATAAATTGTGGGATGGGTGGTCGATGATAGTGTAATTTGAATTAAAATTGGGAAATAATTTAACTGTTATACAGTCGGACTGTGTTGGCCTTAGTTATCTGTGTGTGTGGTGTATGTGAAAGAGAAAGGAGCTTGAAGTGGGAGTAGAAGCACCTGCTCTGTTGACAAAATTGGATGAATCCAAAAGTCATTTGTCTCCCATAAAAGTGGAGTTTATCTTTAAAGCATGAATGATTAGCTAATCACCAAGTTAACTAAGGTTAAAATAGTTATAATATTAACTTTTAACTATCCTTTTCACAGAAAGGCCTTGAAAATGAAATTACTAAAGTTTCATGGTAATAACAACTTCAACGTAAAATATATGGGTCTTACTAACAAGTAAACATCCAACACCCCGCCATAATAACTACCTCTCTGTTTCATACCAAAAGGCACAGTTTGACTTTTTTTATCAACTAAATCAATTTTTACCATGCTTTTATGAATATCTAAATATCTCTATGAAATTCTAAAAATTGTTATTTTTTTTCACTATTACAAACAATGTTCTAAAAGACGCACGTCTAGACCGCCTAGGCGCTAGGCGTTCATGAAGCGCCTAAGCTCCGCCTAAGATATTATAACTATTTCTGAATTCTCGGCCCCGTCTAAGTCCGTTTAGACCCCGCCCTGCTGCGGCGCTTAGCGACCGCCTAGCGCTTTTTAGAACCTTGATTAGAAATACTATCATTAACAATTTTTAGAATTGTATAGAGATATCTAGATATTCATAAAATAATGGTCAATGATTGACTCAGTTGACCAAAAAAGTCAAACTGTGCCCTTTGGTATAGGAGAGGATAGACACAAAATAAAAGCTGAGAAAACACTTTTTTGAGATATAGCTCGTTTTCTTATAACCTTGATCCATTTTATAAACTAATCGACTAGATAATCGAGGATCTAGAGCGGGTAGCGGGGAGGGAGTATTATATATTTTATTACATTTGGTTTATAATAAGTGTCACGTTTCTGCATAAAATAATACTATTTTCTTTTTTTTTTTTACAAAATTTGACAAGTCAACTGCAACACTTATGATGATACTTTAGATATACTCGTAATGTTTTCATAACAAACCGAGTACCAGTTATAAATCTGGAAATCATAGGTTAACATACATTGGGTAGCTAATCTAATCTATAAAAAGGGATATGCGAGTATTATGAAAAAGAATTAGGTCAACCTGATAAATCTGTTGCATAACTACTCTTCTTGTTACTATATTATTGGGGCTGTTTGACCAATGACGCAACAAAAAAAAAAAGTTTTCATGTGGCATTGACTCCTGATCTTGAACAATTCCAAATTCTATTTCTGGGTTTCTTTTGACTTTTGTTATTCATTTACTAAATAGTTTTGCTAATTTGAGGACAGGTTTACTTGTACTAGCAAGATTTGGTTGTTACAGACTTGGCATAGAATCAATCACTACCAATAACGGAGGTCATCTCACATGCAATATACTCCCTCCGTCCCATCCGACTTAGGATTTTTAGGAAAACAATTTATAATTTGACCAAATATTTGAAGAAATATAATGATGCTAATAAAAATTTAAAACTTGTTATCGTATCACGATTAATAATAAACTAAATAACTATTTTTAGATTTTCATTAAGATAATTATTTTTATTGGTATGCCGAAAATCAAACTCGAAAAGTAAAAGCGATTGAGCTGGCAGCCCACGTAATCAACCCACATCAAACAAAATAAAACACGGTCAATTTCTCTCTCTATTCCTCTCCTTTACCCAGTTCTTTCTCTCTCTCCAAACTTGTCACTATTCAACTCTCACTGTTCCAACTATAATCAATCAGGTAAAACTTCACTATTGCTTCTTGTTCTTTCACTATGAGAAACAAATGAGATTGTCAAATTGATCTACTAGTGATTTATTTCGAAAGATAACAAACAGAAATTTAAAAGCTTAGAAAACCCTCAAAAATCATAGTGAATAGTCTTCCCGGCATGATTTCTAAATTGGACTACAACTTTTTATCTTTTCTCCTCTGGCGTTACCATCGGCAAAGATAGAAAAATTGCTCTTCAAATATATTAAAATGATGCATTTTTTAACTCAGATTTTAGCAATTGAATTGACCGAATCATTTATATTTTCTTGAGAAATTAGAGGCTAAGAAGCCGAAGCTATTTTTGTATGGAGTCACAAAGATATTGACAGAGTCAAAAGAAACCCAATTTTGTGGGATGGTGTTTTGTTATTTTGAAAGAAATAAAGAAAGAAGAAGGATGGATGGGATGGGATGGGATGGTTGAGAAATACTCCCACCGTCCCATTTGAAATTGTAAAATTTGTCTTTTTCATTGTTTCATAAAAACTGAAAGTTTTTACCCACTTGCATACTCACATTAACTAACTCAATACTCCTTCCGTCCCAAAACAACTTGCACTTATATTCTAATTTGGTGTCCCATTGGTAAGTCCTCTTTCTTAAAATATTCAAAATCTATTGTTTTTCTATTCTCTCTACCCCACTTGTCATACTCACACACTTACTTTTGGGCCTCACTTGTAAATCTCACTCAACTTATCATACTCGCAACCTCTTTCATAAAATGTTCAAAATTTAGTGTAATCATTCCTTAATTCCCGTGCATCCTCAAAAGTGTGCAAGTTGTTTTCGGACGAATGGAGTAATTATTATCCACCTCATTTTCTCTCTCTCTTACCAACTATCTACACTCACAACACATAACATTTTTCACTTTTTTCTTAATTTTCGTGTAAAAACGGTTTTGTGCAATTTCAAATGGAACAGAGAACTAAAAAAGATGAGAAATTTCAGAACTCTGGCCGGCAGTTCTGGCCGGCTGGCCCTCATATACTCACGCGCCAGGGAATCACGTGAAATTTCAAATCTGGTCTAGTCAATAAATAGTGGGCCGAGATTTTTTATATAGCCTGCCACATAAGATCGGAATACAAATTCGATTTGAGTTTTTCGCTTTGCCTACAGTACCTTTATTTTTGTTCAAATTATTGGTTAAAGACCAAGAATCCTAAGTCGGGCGGGACAGACGGAGTATAAGTATACTACTCTTCCAAATTTCAAATTTACTCTTTTACTCTTGATTAAGGTGATTTTTCTTTTTAAAAAAATTAAACATTTATTTTGGTACGGAAATAGTACTCTATTTGGTCTATAAGAATGAATACCCTTTTTTATTCTTATTTTTAAGAAAAAAAATAGACATTCATTTTGATGAGACACGTCATTAACCGGACAGAGATTTGGGTTTGACTCGAAACAACGTCAAAGATATATAATGGAATATACACAGATCTATACACAAACACACAGTAATTCATGTAATGAAGTATGGAACAGAGACTCTGGGTTTCAACATCCAGGTAGAAAGTAGCATCAGCATTACAAATAGTCACCAAAATAATTCGAAACTGTGTTAAAAAAAAAAAAAAAAGAACTTATAATCTAAATAAGTGCAGTATAGTGGAAGTGGAAGCATTGATCGAGGGCGTGTATTTCATCTTGGCACCGATTGACCAAGACTCAAAATCGGGAAGGTGGAGTCTGCGTATGCTGTTTCCAATTAGACTATACATGACCACATATTCCTTGCATCTGAACCTTCTGATGAACAAATATATACAAGTTTTTCCCCTAGACTATCATTATTGCTACAAGAAAGAGCTTGATAGTATAATTCTAAGGGAAATGACTCTGAATCTCATTTGTGTTTCTTCAAGCTGAAGTTGAAACATATTACTACTGCTTTTGCCCAAAATGAAAATCCAATTTTGCTCTTGACATTCATTTTGGGACGGAGGGTATAATCTTTTGGCACCTTCAAATTGATCCATATCTTGTCTCAGTTGTTCTTGATGCCCCTTGAGGAGCTGCAGGCCGACGAGACCATGAGGCTTGATTTCCAAACGGACTATTAAGGTCTTCTGGCCGTGCATAGCTTTGCCCTCCTCCTCCACTCAGCTAATTTTATTTTATAGTAGTTTCAAAAAAAAAAAAAAAAAAGTCAAATTTGCTCAATAGTGTAGGTCAAATAACAGTAGAAAATTGCATATTAATACCAAAGAAGTACTTCTTATAAACCAACTTACAGTGTCCAAACACCCAGATAATATATTCATGCCTGGCAATGCATCAAGGCCACGCTGCATGTAGAGACACGAGATTAGAAAACGCTGTACAGCAAGAAATGCACGTCCAGACATAAACAAAAAAGGAAAACACACCAAAACCTGGTTTTGTACTCGACTCTTGTAAACAAACCCACCACAACAGACCAGTGTAGAGCTGACGATGAAGCTGCAGTAACCAAAGTGATTAATAATAAACCAACCAGAAATAGTAAGCGCAAGTTGCAACGATGCATAATTCTCCAATATGACCGGGGCACAGAATTGATCGTGCGTATATTTGGCAAAATATGTCAAACTAGCAACTACTAGGCATAATGTACATTTCATGCCATGCCTCTGCATACGTAATGAACATTTGAATAAACTCATGATATTAGAGGTGGGGAATAAAAGAAAAATAGACATACATGCAAGACAATACTCCAAATAAGGCCCATCCTCTGGCAGCGTTTTCCTCTTCATCCTGCCTATATTCTGCAGAAGTTTTAATGAAAAATACAAATAAAATGTTTGGAAATATACTTCACGAAACAAAGCATCAATCAGAGACATTATTGGCACACAGGATCATGGGCAACAATCTCATTCTTGGCCTGGTTTAATCTTAAATTTACTCGTGTCAACTAAAGAAAATTTCATCTCCTTGTATTCCTTTTTGTATTGAGTGAGAAAGGGAAATCAATTCAGTATCTGAGAGCATCTCAACAGAAGCTTTTTACGTTTGACATTATCTTTCATACCTACATCTTTTAAATGTGGTTATATGATTCTTACCACACATCTTTGTGAGGGTGAACTGAATGGGCTCATAACCATCTACCGGGAAGGTAACCTGAACTTCGTATGGAGTATCACGGGCCTTCTCACCTGAAATTCAATATTGAGCGTAGATCAATTTGTTGAAAAAGGATATGGGTATGTAAAAGCAAACAGTAGTCTATACATCTCCATTCCACATTCAACATAGCGGGTGACAATGTTGTTGGCGGGAACCCAGTTGATCCTGAACCTGATAATTTAACTGCTAAGCCATGCTCCGGCAGAACCTAGATGACGAAGATAACAGTTGTGACATTAAATAGAAGTCAATTACTCCCTCTGTCCCGAATTGAATGACCATTTTTGTCCCAAAATAAATGACCTTTCAAAACTTTTACATCAAAAGACTGCCCCTAAAATTATTTTTTCCAAAAAATAAAAAAAAAATTAGTTCATTATATTTTTGCAAAACTAAAATTTTGAAAGTGAATAGCAAGAATGTTTATGATTTTTTTTCTATTAAAAATCAACATTTTCTAAATGACCCTTAAATTCATAATGGTCATTCATTTTGGGACGGATGGAGAAAAAAGTAAGAATACCTATCTTGAGTAACAAAACCCACCTTAACGATTGGTTGATGCACTAAACCAGAAACGGAAGCAATTGCAGTCATATAAAGCGCTACGTGAGTCTGTTCAGTTTTAAAGCTGCAGTAACAGGCCAACAGTTAAATTGCCACAATAACTTGGAAAAATTTGATGGTGGTGAAGGGGTACTAAAAGTAAAGATTATTTTGAAGTAACTCAATGCAGTGACAGTGACTCAATACAATGACAGCTTGTATTGAAGGGTAAACTTATACAGAGTGGCAAAAACTCAAAAAAAAAAAAAAAAAAAAACCAACAGCTATCCTAACCTGAATTTATCGTAAGCCTTTTCAAATCCCAACTGAGTCATGCCATTGTAAACCTTCAAAATTTATCAGTAGTGTGTATCACGAAGCTTGCCAAACAAACAAAGGTTTTCATTAGCAGTGAACTAGTGAAACTAAGAATAATGATATTTCTTACAATTTCCCATGACCGTGGATGAAAACCAACAGTGAAGCCTTCAAACACCCGTGAACCTTGTTTCTCACATGGGATTGCAAGTTCAAGGAGAACTCTGTACGCAAAAGTTGAAACATAAATCATCCAACACATTATATTAATAAGTGAATGCAATTGTCCAAAGAGAAACAACAAAAGAATTCACACAACAAACATTGTAATTGAGACAGTCGTGATTCGAATATTATCTGCATCCACACAAAAAAAAAGGCTACACAAGAGAATGACTGCACCCTCGTTCATTTCTCAAGACGATAAAGAGCATATGATGAAAACTTGTTATTCTACCTTTACTTAAGTTCAGGATTATATTTTAATTTGGCTTTATTAATGCCTTTTTCAATTTACTTATTTTTCTTTTTCTATTTCCTTCTTCTCTTTTTCATTTTTCCTTTCTGTTCGTGGCTGATGCAAGAGCGGGTATGAAAGATGCCCTACATATTTTACTTACTTCAGTAGGAAAAGAGAAAAAAAATATTCTAGTTACGTTATTATCTCTAAAGTTTTTCCATGGTGCTATACATTTCAGATGCGATTCCTGTTCGTGATATGAGGTCCATAAATAGCAAGATATCTTCCTCAGAAGTTTCAAAAGTTGACTAACAAATTTGGAGACATCCGTCCAATAATAGTAAATATCAAAAAACCAGTGCAAAACAAGAGTTGAGAAGAGGATCATCCTGAGAAAACCTGCAAGTTGATACATGAGTAACATTGCAAATGCATCCGGGTCCACCTGAGATTAAACAAGAGAATTATAAGTTACTCCCTCCATCCCGGAATAAATGTCACAGTTGATAGGTCAACATTTCTAAGCTTTTTGTTATGTTTATATGATTGCCCCAATCTATTCATACGCGTAGAGTTATTTTTGCTCAACAAACGGCTCCTTGCACTTCCCATGGCATTGCAATGTTTGTGTCTACTAAAATGGGTAGTTTAGGAAGATCACCAAACTTTATATCATATTTTTAGAAATGCGACATCCATTTTGGGACAAACAAAAATGTAAAGTAGGACATTTATTCCGGGATGGAGGGAGTAATAAAATCTTTACCCATGAACCAACACCCAACCAAGGTATTAAGTTCTACATCATAACAATCCGATTATCCGTATTCAGGAAACCTTAACCTATGTCATAGAGAGAGAGACCCGTTGGCAAAAGCCATAGCTTTCAACAAGTTCTACCATCTACGAGAGTTTTTAAGGCGTAATGAAGACTCCCATGGGAACAGAAAGTACAAAAACAAACTTCTTATCAGAAGGGGAAAAAAGGCATAAAAACAAACTCGATATTAGTAAAACAGCCTGACACTCTTGACGTAAGTGATGACGATAGAAATGGACAAAGAACTGTGTGCCAAGGGCCAACACATCTACAGAATGACAAAAAAAAAAAAAAAAGATTCCATTTTTACAAATCTTATCTCCCGTGTAACTATAAATGACTTCTTTATATCCCATTCATTCCAGAAAACCACAGTCCATCTTGTGAAAAACGTTAAACTATGTATTATTGAAGAAATGCATAAACGTTGAAAGGGCACAGCACCGGCTAGTGTGCAACTTTGCCAAAATAAGAACAAGAGGTTCTATGATAATGAAGAAGGTTAGACATATGGGTCTAACATCAGGAGCTACTATGATTGGGTTGGGTAGTTACAATATGGATTCGCTCTGGTTCCAGTATACTCCCTCCGTCCCACTCGAATTAGGACAAATTTCCATTTTGGGTGTCCCACTCGAATTAGGACAACCCAAAAATAGAAATGTTTTATTTAATGGGTCCCACATTCACACTCACAACAACTTTCCACTCATTATTCTCTACCCTACTTTATCTCTCCTACTTCACTTTTCATACTCACATCACCTACTCCACTAACACTTTTTCCTTAATCCCCGTGCCCAACCCAAAAATCCTAATTCAGGTGGGACGGAGGGAGTATTGATTGTGAGGTTACCTTCACATAGCCATGTGTCCCAAATTTCTAAATTTCAAACTCACGAAAGCCTTGAAAGTATCTCGTTCCATGATAGAAGTAAGAGATCTATGAGTATACATCACAGGATACAGCAAACAAATCTCTTTCAACATAGCAGTAGACCTCATGTAACACCTACGAAGCCTTACAAAAGAACTTTAGTTCTGATGGTATCCGATTATAGCTTCCATTGTGGAGGTAGCGAGTTCGAATCTTGTTAAGGACATGTGCTAGCCTATTTATAGGCCATTTGATGTAGCCTAGGGGCAATTTATCTATCATTAATATATTAAAAACAAAAAAAAAAAAAAAAAACATTAAGCCTCTGCTTCATCCAACTTCAGTCTACAGAAAGCAACCAATACAGATTTTGCTGACAATTTTCATTCCAATGTACCAACTCCATTTTTGTTTCGTTTGAAGAGAGGGCCATTACAGCCACCCCAAATGGGTTAAGGCTTAATATAGAAGCCTCTGACACTTCATAAATGTTAGCAATCAGAAGTGCTATAAGAAACATAATGTATGCATTGGACCGGCTAACACAATTGACAGCAAAAAACTTTGATCAAATTCTACATTAAGTCGCAAGTATATGCAACTATTCATTTACTCCCTCCGTCCCAAAACGAATGTGTGTTTTTCATTTAAGGGAGGTTATGGAAGTACTTACTTTTTATAAAATTTAACGGTAAGGATGCATAAATATTCTTGTTATCCACTTTCTAAACTTTTAGTTTTGCTAGTATTCAATGAAAAGTGGAAAAAATGGTGAAAAAACATTCAAGGACAAAGTTTTATTAGAAAATAGACGTTCATTTAGGGAAAAACTTTTTTGAAAGGTAGACATTCATTTTTGGACGGAAGGAGTAATATTTATCATTTACTCCCTCCGTCCCATAATAATTGTCGCCTTTGACTTGTCAACGTTTTAAGGAATGTGCTTTATATGTATGTAATTGCTTGTTGAATGGTAAAATTGCACTGCCACTATTTCCTTATTTGGAAATGCGACATTTAATTTGGGACGAACTAAAAAGGAAGGTGTGACATGTTTTATAGGACGGAGGGAGTACTATTGTTCGACGACTTTGTAACATCATGATACCAAAGATATCATTTTGCCCACCAATAGATCAAAAAAAGTTCAACATAATGTTAGATTGACAACTAGGGCATCATGAAAGTTGAAACTTGAAACTCCAAAACAAAAGGCTCACCTCTACACTGTCCATTAGGGCAATCTCCACATATTATGTTTACCTGAACACAAGAAAGAGTACAGCAAAATCAATATACACGCTCAAACCCACCCACCTTCTCCCAGCCAACGGAAAATTTCCAATAATAAATAAATTTGATCGAACTCTTCCAGGAAGTACATTTTAACCTGTGCTGTACGTCCCATTTTATCGTAACTTCCCTCACACCTCATAAGGTCGCCATTGTAAAATTCCTGATGCATCACAGAATCCTTAGATAAGATTAAGACTAAAAGTGTTATTCTCCTAGAAGCATTAATAGCAAGCAATAGGGTTCATCAGAGAAATATTTGATATTGTCATGAAAACGTATCCAGATTCCAGAGATTATTTCAAATTTAGTTGTTCTATAGTTTCTAGTGAAACACTTAAACTTTCAACTGTTGACGAGAGAGATCGTACCTGTAATCCACAAAAAATAAAATGGCTGAGAAATCTTACTTGCACAAAATTATAGCGGCCTGATCCAGCAACAAAATAATTGAAGTTATCAAATCTGCCAAAATTAACATATCCCTGCAGAATAAATTTCAAATAGATCACTTGTCATCATACAGCCACAAAATGTGAGCTATAAGAAAAGGCAACTGAATTAGCTAGCTTGTTCTGACCAACAACTCAAGATGCTTAGAATTTCTATTTCTTGCTAGAGATGAATTTTGTTTTTAAGCATCAGGTCTTTGAGCCACAAATGACATGCAATGGTGACACTTTGAAACAGTGGCGAAGCCAGTTTGTTTGTTTTTCCTTTGAATGGGGGCAAGATCATTTTCCAGCTATTTTAACTACATCTTGACTGAACATGGGTGCAGTAAACTACATGGGTCTTATCAAACAACCCCATTTTCATTTATATCAATAGACGATACATTCATAATTAACTCATTCCCCAACCGATCTGGTCTTAAAGTCAAAATGAACCTAGTTCATAGTCGGCTCAAACAGAAATCTTAACTGCTATTATATTCCATTGACTCTAGGTAACAAAGAATAAGCTTTTAAAATTTGACCCAACCTTAAACTCTGGAGAAAAAAAATTAAAGCAATAGTGGGCTAAAACAGGGAAAAGAGCCTAGCTTAAACCAGAAGATTATAAAATATTTCAAAAGAAGTATTACTTCAAGAAGTTTCAGCAGTATAGTCTGTTCAGATGTTTGTGAAATTAGTTGAAAAGAATACGTACATTATACCATGACCAAAGGCCCACTAGAAATAACTGCTGATGCGGAGATGTCAACTAAATAAACAGGGTCTTTTTACATAGTATACAGATAAAGATGTTTTAGCGGTTCAGCTACATTATTTGGCCCAAAGGCCAATAATTGCTGATGTTGAGATGTCAACTAAATAAACAAGATCATTTTTTGGCTATAGTTAGAAGAGACAAGGTATACATGCATACATATCATACTGAAATATAATGATTTTGCCTACCGGTTGTGCTCTACTCTCCACATCTTTACAAAATCGTACAACAAAGTCCGTATCCTGCATAAAAAAAATCACCAAGTCATTCAATAGGGTGCGTCAACCCGATATATAACTGCAAATAACACAATCATAAGGCTGACTGCCATGTGATACATTACCTTCCCTTCATATTCAAAATGATACCCAACCCATTTACTCTGAACAAAAGCTTAAGTGAAAACAATTCATATATCTCTTGAATCAATACGATATAAAGTGCTTGTCAGGTAAATGTGGTAGAAAATGTTGCAACCGTTGCATAAAAGAATATCATCATCTTTTGATTGTCATGATCTTTACAAACATCTGATAATACTGTAATGTTCTATTCATGACCACAAAACCATGCCATAAAATGTGACTTTAATCTGTTCGGAATTTCAATTCAAAGGTGTGAAATGAGATTTGCTTGCTCCCAAGAGGATACAAAATCGTAAATGTGACTGGAATTATCAAGAACGTAACAACTGGTACTCGGTTCCGCAACCGAAGCAGCTCCTCCTGCTTCATAAAGAACAACTGACACACAAGAAAATGTTGGAAAATATTTCTCACCTCTCCTAACCCTAACATCAGTTACAAGAACTTTTCACATAATTTTACTTTACTAACATCACTGATAAACTTAAGCGAAATCGAAACAAAAACAGGAATATTATTACCTGCAACAATTGTTGAAAAGAAGATGGATAAAGTATGAAAATCAAATCTGTTGCTCTGTCTCCGCATCTCTACAAAGTTACAGAAATTACCCTGCCAATGCTGCCATATCTCAGTCGAATGAGCAAATTGACAACAACGTGTAATTGTTCTTAACTTTATTAACTCAGATATATAGAGATAATATATTAGCTGAATTCAGGTACTGATTTAGATTATTTAATCGCAGAAATGAATTGACAACCTTCTTTTTCACTGATCTCTCCAGCACAAATTAACATTCAATTGCTCATTGGAGGGAGGATACATTTATAACTTCAAAATTGTCATTAAGAATATGAGCAGGTCGGGACCTTTCCTCCACATTATATGCAATAATCAAGTATGATGGAGAAATTAGTAGGTACAGAAGATGTGCAGCAGATAAACAGGAATGGAAGTTCCATCCGTTTCAATGAAAAAAACTCATGGAAAGTGATAAAGGGAAGCCATTTTCATGGATACTAGTACCACAGTATTTTCATGTAAAATAGCTTATTTTCTTATGCTTAGAAGATTCACAGAATATTTATCTACGAGCAACGCATGAAAGTCATTTCCATTGAAACATAACAGTGGAAAAGGGGGAATGGAAGAGCTTCATTTTCTGTAGAATGACTTATGAAGCCCAATGACGCAAGTCTTTATGATCCTTAGAAAAATGGATGATCCGTTTTGACTAGGGTAACATAATTAACATTCTAAGTCGACTCGTTTTCCTCAAATTACCAAACACCAAAATTTGGAAAACGTTTTCCATAACCTTTTTTTTTTTTTGAGAAATAAAGAAAGACTAACATATGGAGTAAAATTCTTTCATCATTAATGAACTTACGAGCAGAGTCGGGAGCTTATACTGTAGTTTCAACGGATTGAAAAGCTAATCAGATGTTTGAACTTCCACTACCACGAGAAACAGCCACCCAGCTATTCCCTACTTCCCTTCTCAAGTCATCAACAGAATCCCATTTTCCAGCAGCTGCATACAAATTCGACAGTGCCACATAAATCCCAGGCTTGTTTGGCTCCAACTCAAGAATACGCTTTGCAGCAAACTCTCCCCTTATGACATCCTGGTTCACGATACAAGCATTTAATAGTGCTGCCCAAACTGCCTCATTTGGCTTAGTACCCTTCTTGACCATATCATGAAGAAGACTCCACGCTTCTTCTATCTCACCTGCCCGACCTAACATATCTATAAAGCATGCATAGTGCTCTGGACCTAACATATCTATAAAGCAAACTCTCCCCTTATGACATCTATATTGAACCAGAGGGAATAAAACTTTACAAAAACAGGATATCGAAAAAGAATCCATGCAGTGCTAGATAACAAGGACTACTAAGGATATCGAAAAATAATTGTTGAAGTCAAGACATCGAGATTTTAGCAAAGGGACCTACATAGTATGCACCTAGATTTCACAAGTGATTGTGTACAGACACTAAGTATGCATATTAAAATAAATTTAAGTTAAACCACCAACTCAAAATACTAATTGAATCCATATAAATTTAAGTTAAACCACGAAATAAGAAATCACAATTTACCAACATTCTAATAAACACACAATTCTCAGGTTATCCAACTATCACATATCCATACTAGCATTGCATCCATATAAATAAAGTTTTTCTTTTGAGCTTCAATTTCCACCACAGCTGGTACCCTACAAAACAGATAAGAGATTGAACATATTAATCAACCCAAATCAAAATATGAATAAGAGAATAAATTCTAAACGGATGTGGTGTTAAAACGGATCCCATTTAAAATGGGACATACACATCTCCGGTTTCTCTCCTCCTAACCCCATTAGATAGTATCCCCATTAGATAGTATGAAGGAAAATTTTAAACAACATACTGCTAGCTAAACAGTACAGGAGTAGGTGGAAATAAAATAGTTAAACACAATCAAGACTTTGATTTAAGTATACCTCTTTGTCTTTGCTAGGGCCAGATACCATATAAACGAATTCGAATTCGCGTTCCATTCCATCATAAATGAAAGTAGTAAATGTGGCAGGAAAAGCGTTCTCGGACGGTTGCTGAGCCTCGAACATTATGTAGAAAACAAATCCATCCAGAAAGTTAGATATGGCCTTCACATACTTGACGAATTGGTAATATGTTCGCTACAAGAGATGCATGAATAAAATCAGATAATGCATAGCAATTCGTGAATGTCAAAATATTAATCCCTCTGTCCGGAATGATAGTTTCCCTATTTTCATTTAATATCAAATTTTAGATTCATATAAGTATACCTCGTAATAACAGCAAAACTATCTTTCCGTGACGGAGGGAGTATAAAAAAGAAAAAAATAGTAGTAAATTACATTCTCTCGGTTGTATTTCTCAAGCGCTAGCTGTGACAAATCGGTGAGATAGGGAATTAAATCTTCCCCTTCGAGAAAAAAGGTACAGGAATACTCTTCCGGAAGGACGCTCATATCAAAACCCTAACAACATGCATAAATAAATTTAGAGATAGAAAATAATCCAAAAAGAAACAATTTGTTAGAAAACAATTTAAAGAGAGAAAATTAATAATCCAAAAATGAACAATTTGTTACTCACCTCGATGCTATCATTATTAGTGCGCAATTGACACTGTTCCTCGAACAGCTGCTCACAAAACTCATCATCAGAGCATTCGTACCCATCTTCAGGGATTAAGTATTCCGACGGAATTTCAGGCAGGGGAGGGGGATTGAAAGGCATGATGAAGAACAAATTTGGGAAAGGGGAAGATGAGAGAGAGAGAGCGAGAGAGAGGCGGCCGCGGCTTGTTTCTTCGTTCGGTTTATAATCTGAAGACTTTTTTCATTATTCTAAAAGGTTTTTTTTTTCCCGTAATTCGGGCTTGCAACGGGCTGCGATTTTTACTTGGCCATTGATTTGGGCTTTTGCATTTAGTAGTAGGTTTTACTAAGATAACATTATGCGCTTGGGTCTAAATGAATTTAGTTAGACTGATTTTTTTTTATAGTATATATTTATTCATTGTCTAAATATAATTATATATTTCTAAAAAAATTGTGAATTTATTTTTTAAAATTACTTATATAATTTATGAACTATATAAATTATTTGTCCATAATTTTTTAAATTAGATATAAGTTAAATTTATTTATCCAAAGTAACAAATTCAAATTGAAAAACACAAAAAATCTATATGCGCAATAAAATTAACAAATTTTAAATTATAAAAAGTTTTTTGACGTGCTTTTAAGGCACGGGTGTTACACTAGTAATATATAAAAACAGAAGTGCATAAAGCACTTCCATTTTCCTGCCCAAATTTTAGCCCTTTCAAATTACCAAACTGCCCTTAATCTGACCTTTCTAAAGCTTTTTGAAGCAAGAGCATTTAATAATCCATTGATCACAATTAAGAAGCAGCTGTCTTTGGCTTTTCAAATACATCATTTATTGAGGTCTGCTGCTCTATTTTCCGAAATCAGTTTGAATGGCTCCCTAATTAACACACTCCGTAAATCTGGCCACTTTATTGTTAGGATTAATTAGCCACCTAATTATACACTCATCCAATTAAAAATAAACTCGGAAATAATAAAAATACAACTGTTATTAAAAATAACCATCAATGGGCATGACCCGCTACATGGCAGCCCATCATTGGCCGGATTTATTTTTTTTTTGCTTTTTTTGAGTTTTTATATTTTTTTTCGGCTTTTCAGTGGTTTAGCAAAAAAATAATAGTTACCATCTCTTAAAGTAACATTGTTCATAAGTAAACGTAATACTTGTTTTAAAAAAACAAAAGCTCGTTTTTACCCATTTTTTCAAATGTAATACTAACTATAATTACATGTAACCCAAACAATATCTAAATGTAATTATCATCTATGCTGAAATATAATAGTGCTTTAGCTAAAATATAATATAATGTGTATTTTGATTTTATTTTTTAAAAGAAAATAACATTTGAAAAGTAATAACTTATGTATATGAATGTCAAAAAAAAAAAAAAAAAAAAAAAAATTGTACAATTTAATACTCCCTCTGTCCCTAAATGAGTGTCCATTTTCAAGAAATCTTTGTCCCTAATTGAGTATCTTTTTTTAACATAACTTTCTCCCTAAACGTTTTTTTTCAAAAAAAATTTCACCGGTTTCTTTATACGTGCAAAACTAAAGGTTTGGAAAGGAGATTACAAGATTATATATGAATCGTTGTTACCAAATTGTTCAAAAAGTTGAGATTTTCAGTGTCCCTAAAAATGAATTTGGACACTCATTTAGGGACTGAGGGAGTAGTAAAAGGACAATATTAAAATCATGAATACAAAAAATATGTTCTCTTACAAGATTATTGCAACTTCAAGTTATCTTCTTCTACTAATGTTGGATATGAAAACTAAATTCTACTTAAAACTCAGCCATTTGTTTTTTGATTATGGAAACAATTCAATACAACATTGATAAACAAGTTGACTAATTTGAATTTCTCTGAGAAAATAAGAGAATAAAGTTTACATAACATAAATAGCAACAGGAAACGCATAAACAAAGAAGCCAAATATAGATCATATAATCATAATCATATAATTAATAGTATTACATAATGCTGCAGTCTTAATTGTTGATCTTCCTGCAACTCTTTCTAACCTCGCCTTTCTGACCAGTCAACGGCGTAATATTTCCCATTTTAACCATAGACTTTGCAAACTGCGCGAAGAAGGCCTCGTTATTCCCCGCATACTCCTTCACCAACTGCAAAGATTCTTGACTCTTCGTTACAAGAATCTGGTCTGAACTCAACAATCCCTTTGAAGCTAGTAAGTTCTTGAAGTAACTGTTATCAAACTTTGTAGGAGTAACTTAGTCCAAAACAAATAGGTTCTGGTCACCACCCGATCGCGGGCAGTTTTGGCGAAGCTGGGCAGCGTATGATTGGTCCAAAGTGAAGTCGGGCTGAGCATTGCCTGTCTGGTTGTAAAGCCTCTGCCTGAAGCTGGTGCATCGTGCATTCCCAATCGTGTGGCTGCCAGAAAGAGCGACAAAATCGACAATGTCAAGCCCTTTTAGCTTGAACTTGGTTAGGATGGTTTGGAAAGTGTTGTTTGGTGCAGGAATGTTTTGGTTTGAGCCACTCAAGCTCGCTGCCCTTGTGTCACGTCGTCCTAGTGGGACCTCCCAACTCGGTCCACCTCTCTGTCGAAACCAACAATGTCAGATATGGTCAGAAAATTCTTATAATCAAAATAAGAAAGAAACGGGATTATAGACTCATACAGTAGATTTTACATATATTGGGTCTTTGTGAGATTGCACATCCATAATCCTTATTATAGGACGTAACTCATGTTATGATTATAAGGTTCTCGCATGCTATAAAATTTAACTCATTTACTATAAAAGTTAGATTTATGTGCAATCGGACTGTACAGGCCCCAAAATGACTTTACCAAGACAGTAGAGTCTCTAGCAGCTAGAGCCATGATATCAGCACAAGAAACGATTTCCGGGCATGCTTTCTCCAGGGCAGATTTGATTTCATCAATAACTTCAAACCCACGAGCCGAATTGCGATTAGGGACGGAACCCTTTTCGCTAATGATGCTACCACTGCTGTCAAGAAGTATAGATGCATCACACCCCTGTATGACAATCATATATATACATGTTAGTCATGGGATTTTCGGTCATGTATAATGAAGCACATTGAATAAAACTAGTTAAAATGACTTCATTTTGGGCTCTTTTTTTTTTTTAAGCACGGACCTTAACGAAGCAATCGTGGAAATGAAGTCTGAGTAAAGAAGCAGCCATGCGGGCTTCTTTAGCAACGGCTTTTGCAACAACTGAGTTAACAATCTGTTGGGCTTGTGGGCAGGAGCGGTCGTAGAACTGAGGGTAGAGATAACCGGAATTGGTTTTCCGGGAGATGGAGAGGGACGGAGCGAAAGCTAGGAGAGATATAAGCATGACAATGGTCATGGATTGAGCCATTTTGAGCTTATGTAAGTGTAATGCTGTAAGTGTAATGCTGTAAGTGTAAGACAAGTAATGAAGATACTTGATCTTTGAAGGATTATTGTGACTTATGTTGAAAGTGTGGATCAGTTGAGAGTATTTATAGGAGAAGATTTGAGGGGGGACAGATAAGTTGTGTGTGTGTGTGTGTTTTGGGAGCAGAGGCACCTGCTTTGTTGACAAAAATGGATGAGCTCAAAATCGTTGACTTTCCAAAGAAGTGGTGTTTATTTGTTGGAATAGGTTCGTTGTACGTATCAACATATTTATTGCTACGTTGCAGCAGTCAGTGTAGATTGATGTCGTCTATTTCTTTTGATAATAGGAGCAAAGATCGAATGGAATGTTTGTGAGACCCAATGACAAACTTCTTCCTCTCATTTAATATCTACCGCACGCTCTCACGAAAATGAAATGCAAACAACTACAAATCAACAACTGTATCAGTTCCAAATCTTATTTATTTTGAAAATCAAGAATGAGAGCTAATGAGCTACCAACGTTAAAAGTATCTATGTTTTTAAACTATCTTTGAAAGTGAAACTAATAGGTTACATCAGAATAATCAAAGTAATACTTAAATGATCATAATTTAAACAAGTAGTAGTAAAATTGTCTCCAAACATAAGTTATGAAAAATACTCTATGTTCAAAAAAATGTTCATTATTATTGTCTTAGACGAAAATTTTAGAAAACTCATATTTAAGTTAATTATTTGTAGCATACTGTGAATATATCATTAAATTGTCTAACCATGTTACAAATGCAAATTAGAGCTGGGTGTTAAAATAGAGTTTGGTGATTTATCTCTAAACACGGACTTCTACTTAGTGACGAGTTTGTAAAGAAATAGATATTCATTTAGAGCTGATATCGGTTTGCATGACAGTTCAATTGTCAGTTGTTTAATCAGATGCGTTTGATAATTTTTTCGTATTTAACCTTCACTAAAAAAAAAGTCGTCTGTTTGAAACTGATCAGATCAGAGGGTTACATGCATCATCCAACTACACTGCAGTCCCTTGCCCATTCATTTAGGGTGAGATGGTTTGTTGTAACACATGGAGTACGTGAGGAAGCTAATCCATAAATGGATATGAAAATATTGCAAAGAAGAGATTAGGTCAACCTGATTAATCTGTTTCATAACTACTCTGTTTATATATTTGGCTTATTGACCAATCACACTGCATAATAAATTCCACATATCACCATTTTTTATTGTATGAATATGAGATCTTAAAAAATTTGTCCTGACCTTACACGCGGAAACAAGGTTGAAAACTTTATTCCAATTTATATGCAAATCTGGAAAATAATTATTTTGATATGTTAACCTTTGAAGATGTCAAATTGCTTTAAACTCAAATAATTGAGACTAATTTTGTTTTTTCAACCTCGTTAGCCCACGAGCTCGCCACTAATCAGGACTTGACAGTAAACAGTTTGATTGTATATATAGCAGTTGGCTGTTAAGGACGAACACCGAAGTAGGGTTGAGAGTTTGAGAACTCATAAATTGTGGGATGGGTGGTCGATGATAGTGTAATTTGAATTAAAATTGGGAAATAATTTAACTGTTATACAGTCGGACTGTGTTGGCCTTAGTTATCTGTGTGTGTGGTGTATGTGAAAGAGAAAGGAGCTTGAAGTGGGAGTAGAAGCACCTGCTCTGTTGACAAAATTGGATGAATCCAAAAGTCATTTGTCTCCCATAAAAGTGGAGTTTATCTTTAAAGCATGAATGATTAGCTAATCACCAAGTTAACTAAGGTTAAAATAGTTATAATATTAACTTTTAACTATCCTTTTCACAGAAAGGCCTTGAAAATGAAATTACTAAAGTTTCATGGTAATAACAACTTCAACGTAAAATATATGGGTCTTACTAACAAGTAAACATCCAACACCCCGCCATAATAACTACCTCTCTGTTTCATACCAAAAGGCACAGTTTGACTTTTTTTATCAACTAAATCAATTTTTACCATGCTTTTATGAATATCTAAATATCTCTATGAAATTCTAAAAATTGTTATTTTTTTCACTATTACAAACAATGTTCTAAAAGACGCACGTCTAGACCGCCTAGGCGCTAGGCGTTCATGAAGCGCCTAAGCTCCGCCTAAGATATTATAACTATTTCTGAATTCTCGGCCCCGTCTAAGTCCGTTTAGACCCCGCCCTGCTGCGGCGCTTAGCGACCGCCTAGCGCTTTTTAGAACCTTGATTAGAAATACTATCATTAACAATTTTTAGAATTGTATAGAGATATCTAGATATTCATAAAATAATGGTCAATGATTGACTCAGTTGACCAAAAAAGTCAAACTGTGCCCTTTGGTATAGGAGAGGATAGACACAAAATAAAAGCTGAGAAAACACTTTTTTGAGATATAGCTCGTTTTCTTATAACCTTGATCCATTTTATAAACTAATCGACTAGATAATCGAGGATCTAGAGCGGGTAGCGGGGAGGGAGTATTATATATTTTATTACATTTGGTTTATAATAAGTGTCACGTTTCTGCATAAAATAATACTATTTTCTTTTTTTTTTTTACAAAATTTGACAAGTCAACTGCAACACTTATGATGATACTTTAGATATACTCGTAATGTTTTCATAACAAACCGAGTACCAGTTATAAATCTGGAAATCATAGGTTAACATACATTGGGTAGCTAATCTAATCTATAAAAAGGGATATGCGAGTATTATGAAGAAGAATTAGGTCAACCTGATAAATCTGTTGCATAACTACTCTTCTTGTTACTATATTATTGGGGCTGTTTGACCAATGACGCAACAAAAAAAAAAAGTTTTCATGTGGCATTGACTCCTGATCTTGAACAATTCCAAATTCTATTTCTGGGTTTCTTTTGACTTTTGTTATTCATTTTACTAAATAGTTTTGCTAATTTGAGGACAGGTTTACTTGTACTAGCAAGATTTGGTTGTTACAGACTTGGCATAGAATCAATCACTACCAATAACGGAGGTCATCTCACATGCAATATACTCCCTCCGTCCCATCCGACTTAGGATTTTTAGGAAAACAATTTATAATTTGACCAAATATTTGAAGAAATATAATGATGCTAATAAAAATTTAAAACTTGTTATCGTATCACGATTAATAATAAACTAAATAACTATTTTTAGATTTTCATTAAAATAATTATTTTTATTGGTATGCCGAAAATCAAACTCGAAAAGTAAAAGCGATTGAGCTGGCAGCCCACGTAATCAACCCACATCAAACAAAATAAAACACGGTCAATTTCTCTCTCTATTCCTCTCCTTTACCCAGTTCTTTCTCTCTCTCCAAACTTGTCACTATTCAACTCTCACTGTTCCAACTATAATCAATCAGGTAAAACTTCACTATTGCTTCTTGTTCTTTCACTATGAGAAACAAATGAGATTGTCAAATTGATCTACTAGTGATTTATTTCGAAAGATAACAAACAGAAATTTAAAAGCTTAGAAAACCCTCAAAAATCATAGTGAATAGTCTTCCCGGCATGATTTCTAAATTGGACTACAACTTTTTATCTTTTCTCCTCTGGCGTTACCATCGGCAAAGATAGAAAAATTGCTCTTCAAATATATTAAAATGATGCATTTTTTAACTCAGATTTTAGCAATTGAATTGACCGAATCATTTATATTTTCTTGAGAAATTAGAGGCTAAGAAGCCGAAGCTATTTTTGTATGGAGTCACAAAGATATTGACAGAGTCAAAAGAAACCCAATTTTGTGGGATGGTGTTTTGTTATTTTGAAAGAAATAAAGAAAGAAGAAGGATGGATGGGATGGGATGGGATGGTTGAGAAATACTCCCACCGTTCCATTTGAAATTGTAAAATTTGTCTTTTTCATTGTTTCATAAAAACTGAAAGTTTTTACCCACTTGCATACTCACATTAACTAACTCAATACTCCTTCCGTCCCAAAACAACTTGCACTTATATTCTAATTTGGTGTCCCATTGGTAAGTCCTCTTTCTTAAAATATTCAAAATCTATTGTTTTTCTATTCTCTCTACCCCACTTGTCATACTCACACACTTACTTTTGGGCCTCACTTGTAAATCTCACTCAACTTATCATACTCGCAACGTCTTTCATAAAATGTTCAAAATTTAGTGTAATCATTCCTTAATTCCCGTGCATCCTCAAAAGTGTGCAAGTTGTTTTCGGACGAATGGAGTAATTATTATCCACCTCATTTTCTCTCTCTCTTACCAACTATCTACACTCACAACACATAACATTTTTCACTTTTTTCTTAATTTTCGTGTAAAAACGGTTTTGTGCAATTTCAAATGGAACAGAGAACTAAAAAAGATGAGAAATTTCAGAACTCTGGCCGGCAGTTCTGGCCGGCTGGCCCTCATATACTCACGCGCCAGGGAATCACGTGAAATTTCAAATCTGGTCTAGTCAATAAATAGTGGGCCGAGATTTTTTATATAGCCTGCCACATAAGATCGGAATACAAATTCGATTTGAGTTTTTCGCTTTGCCTACAGTACCTTTATTTTTGTTCAAATTATTGGTTAAAGACCAAGAATCCTAAGTCGGGCGGGACAGACGGAGTATAAGTATACTACTCTTCCAAATTTCAAATTTACTCTTTTACTCTTGATTAAGGTGATTTTTCTTTTTAAAAAAATTAAACATTTATTTTGGTACGGAAATAGTACTCTATTTGGTCTATAAGAATGAATACCCTTTTTTATTCTTATTTTTAAGAAAAAAAATAGACATTCATTTTGATGAGACACGTCATTAACCGGACAGAGATTTGGGTTTGACTCGAAACAACGTCAAAGATATATAATGGAATATACACAGATCTATACACAAACACACAGTAATTCATGTAATGAAGTATGGAACAGAGACTCTGGGTTTCAACATCCAGGTAGAAAGTAGCATCAGCATTACAAATAGTCACCAAAATAATTCGAAACTGTGTTAAAAAAAAAAAAAAAGAACTTATAATCTAAATAAGTGCAGTATAGTGGAAGTGGAAGCATTGATCGAGGGCGTGTATTTCATCTTGGCACCGATTGACCAAGACTCAAAATCGGGAAGGTGGAGTCTGCGTATGCTGTTTCCAATTAGACTATACATGACCACATATTCCTTGCATCTGAACCTTCTGATGAACAAATATATACAAGTTTTTCCCCTAGACTATCATTATTGCTACAAGAAAGAGCTTGATAGTATAATTCTAAGGGAAATGACTCTGAATCTCATTTGTGTTTCTTCAAGCTGAAGTTGAAACATATTACTACTGCTTTTGCCCAAAATGAAAATCCAATTTTGCTCTTGACATTCATTTTGGGACGGAGGGTATAATCTTTTGGCACCTTCAAATTGATCCATATCTTGTCTCAGTTGTTCTTGATGCCCCTTGAGGAGCTGCAGGCCGACGAGACCATGAGGCTTGATTTCCAAACGGACTATTAAGGTCTTCTGGCCGTGCATAGCTTTGCCCTCCTCCTCCACTCAGCTAATTTTATTTTATAGTAGTTTCAAAAAAAAAAAAAAAAAAGTCAAATTTGCTCAATAGTGTAGGTCAAATAACAGTAGAAAATTGCATATTAATACCAAAGAAGTACTTCTTATAAACCAACTTACAGTGTCCAAACACCCAGATAATATATTCATGCCTGGCAATGCATCAAGGCCACGCTGCATGTAGAGACACGAGATTAGAAAACGCTGTACAGCAAGAAATGCACGTCCAGACATAAACAAAAAAGGAAAACACACCAAAACCTGGTTTTGTACTCGACTCTTGTAAACAAACCCACCACAACAGACCAGTGTAGAGCTGACGATGAAGCTGCAGTAACCAAAGTGATTAATAATAAACCAACCAGAAATAGTAAGCGCAAGTTGCAACGATGCATAATTCTCCAATATGACCGGGGCACAGAATTGATCGTGCGTATATTTGGCAAAATATGTCAAACTAGCAACTACTAGGCATAATGTACATTTCATGCCATGCCTCTGCATACGTAATGAACATTTGAATAAACTCATGATATTAGAGGTGGGGAATAAAAGAAAAATAGACATACATGCAAGACAATACTCCAAATAAGGCCCATCCTCTGGCAGCGTTTTCCTCTTCATCCTGCCTATATTCTGCAGAAGTTTTAATGAAAAATACAAATAAAATGTTTGGAAATATACTTCACGAAACAAAGCATCAATCAGAGACATTATTGGCACACAGGATCATGGGCAACAATCTCATTCTTGGCCTGGTTTAATCTTAAATTTACTCGTGTCAACTAAAGAAAATTTCATCTCCTTGTATTCCTTTTTGTATTGAGTGAGAAAGGGAAATCAATTCAGTATCTGAGAGCATCTCAACAGAAGCTTTTTACGTTTGACATTATCTTTCATACCTACATCTTTTAAATGTGGTTATATGATTCTTACCACACATCTTTGTGAGGGTGAACTGAATGGGCTCATAACCATCTACCGGGAAGGTAACCTGAACTTCGTATGGAGTATCACGGGCCTTCTCACCTGAAATTCAATATTGAGCGTAGATCAATTTGTTGAAAAAGGATATGGGTATGTAAAAGCAAACAGTAGTCTATACATCTCCATTCCACATTCAACATAGCGGGTGACAATGTTGTTGGCGGGAACCCAGTTGATCCTGAACCTGATAATTTAACTGCTAAGCCATGCTCCGGCAGAACCTAGATGACGAAGATAACAGTTGTGACATTAAATAGAAGTCAATTACTCCCTCTGTCCCGAATTGAATGACCATTTTTGTCCCAAAATAAATGACCTTTCAAAACTTTTACATCAAAAGACTGCCCCTAAAATTATTTTTTCCAAAAAATAAAAAAAAAATTAGTTCATTATATTTTTGCAAAACTAAAATTTTGAAAGTGAATAGCAAGAATGTTTATGATTTTTTTTCTATTAAAAATCAACATTTTCTAAATGACCCTTAAATTCATAATGGTCATTCATTTTGGGACGGATGGAGAAAAAAGTAAGAATACCTATCTTGAGTAACAAAACCCACCTTAACGATTGGTTGATGCACTAAACCAGAAACGGAAGCAATTGCAGTCATATAAAGCGCTACGTGAGTCTGTTCAGTTTTAAAGCTGCAGTAACAGGCCAACAGTTAAATTGCCACAATAACTTGGAAAAATTTGATGGTGGTGAAGGGGTACTAAAAGTAAAGATTATTTTGAAGTAACTCAATGCAGTGACAGTGACTCAATACAATGACAGCTTGTATTGAAGGGTAAACTTATACAGAGTGGCAAAAACTCAAAAAAAAAAAAAAAAAAAAACCAACAGCTATCCTAACCTGAATTTATCGTAAGCCTTTTCAAATCCCAACTGAGTCATGCCATTGTAAACCTTCAAAATTTATCAGTAGTGTGTATCACGAAGCTTGCCAAACAAACAAAGGTTTTCATTAGCAGTGAACTAGTGAAACTAAGAATAATGATATTTCTTACAATTTCCCATGACCGTGGATGAAAACCAACAGTGAAGCCTTCAAACACCCGTGAACCTTGTTTCTCACATGGGATTGCAAGTTCAAGGAGAACTCTGTACGCAAAAGTTGAAACATAAATCATCCAACACATTATATTAATAAGTGAATGCAATTGTCCAAAGAGAAACAACAAAAGAATTCACACAACAAACATTGTAATTGAGACAGTCGTGATTCGAATATTATCTGCATCCACACAAAAAAAAAGGCTACACAAGAGAATGACTGCACCCTCGTTCATTTCTCAAGACGATAAAGAGCATATGATGAAAACTTGTTATTCTACCTTTACTTAAGTTCAGGATTATATTTTAATTTGGCTTTATTAATGCCTTTTTCAATTTACTTATTTTTCTTTTTCTATTTCCTTCTTCTCTTTTTCATTTTTCCTTTCTGTTCGTGGCTGATGCAAGAGCGGGTATGAAAGATGCCCTACATATTTTACTTACTTCAGTAGGAAAAGAGAAAAAAAATATTCTAGTTACGTTATTATCTCTAAAGTTTTTCCATGGTGCTATACATTTCAGATGCGATTCCTGTTCGTGATATGAGGTCCATAAATAGCAAGATATCTTCCTCAGAAGTTTCAAAAGTTGACTAACAAATTTGGAGACATCCGTCCAATAATAGTAAATATCAAAAAACCAGTGCAAAACAAGAGTTGAGAAGAGGATCATCCTGAGAAAACCTGCAAGTTGATACATGAGTAACATTGCAAATGCATCCGGGTCCACCTGAGATTAAACAAGAGAATTATAAGTTACTCCCTCCATCCCGGAATAAATGTCACAGTTGATAGGTCAACATTTCTAAGCTTTTTGTTATGTTTATATGATTGCCCCAATCTATTCATACGCGTAGAGTTATTTTTGCTCAACAAACGGCTCCTTGCACTTCCCATGGCATTGCAATGTTTGTGTCTACTAAAATGGGTAGTTTAGGAAGATCACCAAACTTTATATCATATTTTTAGAAATGCGACATCCATTTTGGGACAAACAAAAATGTAAAGTAGGACATTTATTCCGGGATGGAGGGAGTAATAAAATCTTTACCCATGAACCAACACCCAACCAAGGTATTAAGTTCTACATCATAACAATCCGATTATCCGTATTCAGGAAACCTTAACCTATGTCATAGAGAGAGAGACCCGTTGGCAAAAGCCATAGCTTTCAACAAGTTCTACCATCTACGAGAGTTTTTAAGGCGTAATGAAGACTCCCATGGGAACAGAAAGTACAAAAACAAACTTCTTATCAGAAGGGGAAAAAAGGCATAAAAACAAACTCGATATTAGTAAAACAGCCTGACACTCTTGACGTAAGTGATGACGATAGAAATGGACAAAGAACTGTGTGCCAAGGGCCAACACATCTACAGAATGACAAAAAAAAAAAAAAAAGATTCCATTTTTACAAATCTTATCTCCCGTGTAACTATAAATGACTTCTTTATATCCCATTCATTCCAGAAAACCACAGTCCATCTTGTGAAAAACGTTAAACTATGTATTATTGAAGAAATGCATAAACGTTGAAAGGGCACAGCACCGGCTAGTGTGCAACTTTGCCAAAATAAGAACAAGAGGTTCTATGATAATGAAGAAGGTTAGACATATGGGTCTAACATCAGGAGCTACTATGATTGGGTTGGGTAGTTACAATATGGATTCGCTCTGGTTCCAGTATACTCCCTCCGTCCCACTCGAATTAGGACAAATTTCCATTTTGGGTGTCCCACTCGAATTAGGACAACCCAAAAATAGAAATGTTTTATTTAATGGGTCCCACATTCACACTCACAACAACTTTCCACTCATTATTCTCTACCCTACTTTATCTCTCCTACTTCACTTTTCATACTCACATCACCTACTCCACTAACACTTTTTCCTTAATCCCCGTGCCCAACCCAAAAATCCTAATTCAGGTGGGACGGAGGGAGTATTGATTGTGAGGTTACCTTCACATAGCCATGTGTCCCAAATTTCTAAATTTCAAACTCACGAAAGCCTTGAAAGTATCTCGTTCCATGATAGAAGTAAGAGATCTATGAGTATACATCACAGGATACAGCAAACAAATCTCTTTCAACATAGCAGTAGACCTCATGTAACACCTACGAAGCCTTACAAAAGAACTTTAGTTCTGATGGTATCCGATTATAGCTTCCATTGTGGAGGTAGCGAGTTCGAATCTTGTTAAGGACATGTGCTAGCCTATTTATAGGCCATTTGATGTAGCCTAGGGGCAATTTATCTATCATTAATATATTAAAAACAAAAAAAAAAAAAAAAAAACATTAAGCCTCTGCTTCATCCAACTTCAGTCTACAGAAAGCAACCAATACAGATTTTGCTGACAATTTTCATTCCAATGTACCAACTCCATTTTTGTTTCGTTTGAAGAGAGGGCCATTACAGCCACCCCAAATGGGTTAAGGCTTAATATAGAAGCCTCTGACACTTCATAAATGTTAGCAATCAGAAGTGCTATAAGAAACATAATGTATGCATTGGACCGGCTAACACAATTGACAGCAAAAAACTTTGATCAAATTCTACATTAAGTCGCAAGTATATGCAACTATTCATTTACTCCCTCCGTCCCAAAACGAATGTGTGTTTTTCATTTAAGGGAGGTTATGGAAGTACTTACTTTTTATAAAATTTAACGGTAAGGATGCATAAATATTCTTGTTATCCACTTTCTAAACTTTTAGTTTTGCTAGTATTCAATGAAAAGTGGAAAAAATGGTGAAAAAACATTCAGGGACAAAGTTTTATTAGAAAATAGACGTTCATTTAGGGAAAAACTTTTTTGAAAGGTAGACATTCATTTTTGGACGGAAGGAGTAATATTTATCATTTACTCCCTCCGTCCCATAATAATTGTCGCCTTTGACTTGTCAACGTTTTAAGGAATGTGCTTTATATGTATGTAATTGCTTGTTGAATGGTAAAATTGCACTGCCACTATTTCCTTATTTGGAAATGCGACATTTAATTTGGGACGAACTAAAAAGGAAGGTGTGACATGTTTTATAGGACGGAGGGAGTACTATTGTTCGACGACTTTGTAACATCATGATACCAAAGATATCATTTTGCCCACCAATAGATCAAAAAAAGTTCAACATAATGTTAGATTGACAACTAGGGCATCATGAAAGTTGAAACTTGAAACTCCAAAACAAAAGGCTCACCTCTACACTGTCCATTAGGGCAATCTCCACATATTATGTTTACCTGAACACAAGAAAGAGTACAGCAAAATCAATATACACGCTCAAACCCACCCACCTTCTCCCAGCCAACGGAAAATTTCCAATAATAAATAAATTTGATCGAACTCTTCCAGGAAGTACATTTTAACCTGTGCTGTACGTCCCATTTTATCGTAACTTCCCTCACACCTCATAAGGTCGCCATTGTAAAATTCCTGATGCATCACAGAATCCTTAGATAAGATTAAGACTAAAAGTGTTATTCTCCTAGAAGCATTAATAGCAAGCAATAGGGTTCATCAGAGAAATATTTGATATTGTCATGAAAACGTATCCAGATTCCAGAGATTATTTCAAATTTAGTTGTTCTATAGTTTCTAGTGAAACACTTAAACTTTCAACTGTTGACGAGAGAGATCGTACCTGTAATCCACAAAAAATAAAATGGCTGAGAAATCTTACTTGCACAAAATTATAGCGGCCTGATCCAGCAACAAAATAATTGAAGTTATCAAATCTGCCAAAATTAACATATCCCTGCAGAATAAATTTCAAATAGATCACTTGTCATCATACAGCCACAAAATGTGAGCTATAAGAAAAGGCAACTGAATTAGCTAGCTTGTTCTGACCAACAACTCAAGATGCTTAGAATTTCTATTTCTTGCTAGAGATGAATTTTGTTTTTAAGCATCAGGTCTTTGAGCCACAAATGACATGCAATGGTGACACTTTGAAACAGTGGCGAAGCCAGTTTGTTTGTTTTTCCTTTGAATGGGGGCAAGATCATTTTCCAGCTATTTTAACTACATCTTGACTGAACATGGGTGCAGTAAACTACATGGGTCTTATCAAACAACCCCATTTTCATTTATATCAATAGACGATACATTCATAATTAACTCATTCCCCAACCGATCTGGTCTTAAAGTCAAAATGAACCTAGTTCATAGTCGGCTCAAACAGAAATCTTAACTGCTATTATATTCCATTGACTCTAGGTAACAAAGAATAAGCTTTTAAAATTTGACCCAACCTTAAACTCTGGAGAAAAAAAATTAAAGCAATAGTGGGCTAAAACAGGGAAAAGAGCCTAGCTTAAACCAGAAGATTATAAAATATTTCAAAAGAAGTATTACTTCAAGAAGTTTCAGCAGTATAGTCTGTTCAGATGTTTGTGAAATTAGTTGAAAAGAATACGTACATTATACCATGACCAAAGGCCCACTAGAAATAACTGCTGATGCGGAGATGTCAACTAAATAAACAGGGTCTTTTTACATAGTATACAGATAAAGATGTTTTAGCGGTTCAGCTACATTATTTGGCCCAAAGGCCAATAATTGCTGATGTTGAGATGTCAACTAAATAAACAAGATCATTTTTTGGCTATAGTTAGAAGAGACAAGGTATACATGCATACATATCATACTGAAATATAATGATTTTGCCTACCGGTTGTGCTCTACTCTCCACATCTTTACAAAATCGTACAACAAAGTCCGTATCCTGCATAAAAAAAATCACCAAGTCATTCAATAGGGTGCGTCAACCCGATATATAACTGCAAATAACACAATCATAAGGCTGACTGCCATGTGATACATTACCTTCCCTTCATATTCAAAATGATACCCAACCCATTTACTCTGAACAAAAGCTTAAGTGAAAACAATTCATATATCTCTTGAATCAATACGATATAAAGTGCTTGTCAGGTAAATGTGGTAGAAAATGTTGCAACCGTTGCATAAAAGAATATCATCATCTTTTGATTGTCATGATCTTTACAAACATCTGATAATACTGTAATGTTCTATTCATGACCACAAAACCATGCCATAAAATGTGACTTTAATCTGTTCGGAATTTCAATTCAAAGGTGTGAAATGAGATTTGCTTGCTCCCAAGAGGATACAAAATCGTAAATGTGACTGGAATTATCAAGAACGTAACAACTGGTACTCGGTTCCGCAACCGAAGCAGCTCCTCCTGCTTCATAAAGAACAACTGACACACAAGAAAATGTTGGAAAATATTTCTCACCTCTCCTAACCCTAACATCAGTTACAAGAACTTTTCACATAATTTTACTTTACTAACATCACTGATAAACTTAAGCGAAATCGAAACAAAAACAGGAATATTATTACCTGCAACAATTGTTGAAAAGAAGATGGATAAAGTATGAAAATCAAATCTGTTGCTCTGTCTCCGCATCTCTACAAAGTTACAGAAATTACCCTGCCAATGCTGCCATATCTCAGTCGAATGAGCAAATTGACAACAACGTGTAATTGTTCTTAACTTTATTAACTCAGATATATAGAGATAATATATTAGCTGAATTCAGGTACTGATTTAGATTATTTAATCGCAGAAATGAATTGACAACCTTCTTTTTCACTGATCTCTCCAGCACAAATTAACATTCAATTGCTCATTGGAGGGAGGATACATTTATAACTTCAAAATTGTCATTAAGAATATGAGCAGGTCGGGACCTTTCCTCCACATTATATGCAATAATCAAGTATGATGGAGAAATTAGTAGGTACAGAAGATGTGCAGCAGATAAACAGGAATGGAAGTTCCATCCGTTTCAATGAAAAAAACTCATGGAAAGTGATAAAGGGAAGCCATTTTCATGGATACTAGTACCACAGTATTTTCATGTAAAATAGCTTATTTTCTTATGCTTAGAAGATTCACAGAATATTTATCTACGAGCAACGCATGAAAGTCATTTCCATTGAAACATAACAGTGGAAAAGGGGGAATGGAAGAGCTTCATTTTCTGTAGAATGACTTATGAAGCCCAATGACGCAAGTCTTTATGATCCTTAGAAAAATGGATGATCCGTTTTGACTAGGGTAACATAATTAACATTCTAAGTCGACTCGTTTTCCTCAAATTACCAAACACCAAAATTTGGAAAACGTTTTCCATAACCTTTTTTTTTTTTTGAGAAATAAAGAAAGACTAACATATGGAGTAAAATTCTTTCATCATTAATGAACTTACGAGCAGAGTCGGGAGCTTATACTGTAGTTTCAACGGATTGAAAAGCTAATCAGATGTTTGAACTTCCACTACCACGAGAAACAGCCACCCAGCTATTCCCTACTTCCCTTCTCAAGTCATCAACAGAATCCCATTTTCCAGCAGCTGCATACAAATTCGACAGTGCCACATAAATCCCAGGCTTGTTTGGCTCCAACTCAAGAATACGCTTTGCAGCAAACTCTCCCCTTATGACATCCTGGTTCACGATACAAGCATTTAATAGTGCTGCCCAAACTGCCTCATTTGGCTTAGTACCCTTCTTGACCATATCATGAAGAAGACTCCACGCTTCTTCTATCTCACCTGCCCGACCTAACATATCTATAAAGCATGCATAGTGCTCTGGACCTAACATATCTATAAAGCAAACTCTCCCCTTATGACATCTATATTGAACCAGAGGGAATAAAACTTTACAAAAACAGGATATCGAAAAAGAATCCATGCAGTGCTAGATAACAAGGACTACTAAGGATATCGAAAAATAATTGTTGAAGTCAAGACATCGAGATTTTAGCAAAGGGACCTACATAGTATGCACCTAGATTTCACAAGTGATTGTGTACAGACACTAAGTATGCATATTAAAATAAATTTAAGTTAAACCACCAACTCAAAATACTAATTGAATCCATATAAATTTAAGTTAAACCACGAAATAAGAAATCACAATTTACCAACATTCTAATAAACACACAATTCTCAGGTTATCCAACTATCACATATCCATACTAGCATTGCATCCATATAAATAAAGTTTTTCTTTTGAGCTTCAATTTCCACCACAGCTGGTACCCTACAAAACAGATAAGAGATTGAACATATTAATCAACCCAAATCAAAATATGAATAAGAGAATAAATTCTAAACGGATGTGGTGTTAAAACGGATCCCATTTAAAATGGGACATACACATCTCCGGTTTCTCTCCTCCTAACCCCATTAGATAGTATCCCCATTAGATAGTATGAAGGAAAATTTTAAACAACATACTGCTAGCTAAACAGTACAGGAGTAGGTGGAAATAAAATAGTTAAACACAATCAAGACTTTGATTTAAGTATACCTCTTTGTCTTTGCTAGGGCCAGATACCATATAAACGAATTCGAATTCGCGTTCCATTCCATCATAAATGAAAGTAGTAAATGTGGCAGGAAAAGCGTTCTCGGACGGTTGCTGAGCCTCGAACATTATGTAGAAAACAAATCCATCCAGAAAGTTAGATATGGCCTTCACATACTTGACGAATTGGTAATATGTTCGCTACAAGAGATGCATGAATAAAATCAGATAATGCATAGCAATTCGTGAATGTCAAAATATTAATCCCTCTGTCCGGAATGATAGTTTCCCTATTTTCATTTAATATCAAATTTTAGATTCATATAAGTATACCTCGTAATAACAGCAAAACTATCTTTCCGTGACGGAGGGAGTATAAAAAAGAAAAAAATAGTAGTAAATTACATTCTCTCGGTTGTATTTCTCAAGCGCTAGCTGTGACAAATCGGTGAGATAGGGAATTAAATCTTCCCCTTCGAGAAAAAAGGTACAGGAATACTCTTCCGGAAGGACGCTCATATCAAAACCCTAACAACATGCATAAATAAATTTAGAGATAGAAAATAATCCAAAAAGAAACAATTTGTTAGAAAACAATTTAAAGAGAGAAAATTAATAATCCAAAAATGAACAATTTGTTACTCACCTCGATGCTATCATTATTAGTGCGCAATTGACACTGTTCCTCGAACAGCTGCTCACAAAACTCATCATCAGAGCATTCGTACCCATCTTCAGGGATTAAGTATTCCGACGGAATTTCAGGCAGGGGAGGGGGATTGAAAGGCATGATGAAGAACAAATTTGGGAAAGGGGAAGATGAGAGAGAGAGAGCGAGAGAGAGGCGGCCGCGGCTTGTTTCTTCGTTCGGTTTATAATCTGAAGACTTTTTTCATTATTCTAAAAGGTTTTTTTTTTCCCGTAATTCGGGCTTGCAACGGGCTGCGATTTTTACTTGGCCATTGATTTGGGCTTTTGCATTTAGTAGTAGGTTTTACTAAGATAACATTATGCGCTTGGGTCTAAATGAATTTAGTTAGACTGATTTTTTTTTTATAGTATATATTTATTCATTGTCTAAATATAATTATATATTTCTAAAAAAATTGTGAATTTATTTTTTAAAATTACTTATATAATTTATGAACTATATAAATTATTTGTCCATAATTTTTTAAATTAGATATAAGTTAAATTTATTTATCCAAAGTAACAAATTCAAATTGAAAAACACAAAAAATCTATATGCGCAATAAAATTAACAAATTTTAAATTATAAAAAGTTTTTTGACGTGCTTTTAAGGCACGGGTGTTACACTAGTAATATATAAAAACAGAAGTGCATAAAGCACTTCCATTTTCCTGCCCAAATTTTAGCCCTTTCAAATTACCAAACTGCCCTTAATCTGACCTTTCTAAAGCTTTTTGAAGCAAGAGCATTTAATAATCCATTGATCACAATTAAGAAGCAGCTGTCTTTGGCTTTTCAAATACATCATTTATTGAGGTCTGCTGCTCTATTTTCCGAAATCAGTTTGAATGGCTCCCTAATTAACACACTCCGTAAATCTGGCCACTTTATTGTTAGGATTAATTAGCCACCTAATTATACACTCATCCAATTAAAAATAAACTCGGAAATAATAAAAATACAACTGTTATTAAAAATAACCATCAATGGGCATGACCCGCTACATGGCAGCCCATCATTGGCCGGATTTATTTTTTTTTTGCTTTTTTTGAGTTTTTATATTTTTTTTCGGCTTTTCAGTGGTTTAGCAAAAAAATAATAGTTACCATCTCTTAAAGTAACATTGTTCATAAGTAAACGTAATACTTGTTTTAAAAAAACAAAAGCTCGTTTTTACCCATTTTTTCAAATGTAATACTAACTATAATTACATGTAACCCAAACAATATCTAAATGTAATTATCATCTATGCTGAAATATAATAGTGCTTTAGCTAAAATATAATATAATGTGTATTTTGATTTTATTTTTTAAAAGAAAATAACATTTGAAAAGTAATAACTTATGTATATGAATGTCAAAAAAAAAAAAAAAAAAAAAAAAATTGTACAATTTAATACTCCCTCTGTCCCTAAATGAGTGTCCATTTTCAAGAAATCTTTGTCCCTAATTGAGTATCTTTTTTAACATAACTTTCTCCCTAAACGTTTTTTTTCAAAAAAAATTTCACCGGTTTCTTTATACGTGCAAAACTAAAGGTTTGGAAAGGAGATTACAAGATTATATATGAATCGTTGTTACCAAATTGTTCAAAAAGTTGAGATTTTCAGTGTCCCTAAAAATGAATTTGGACACTCATTTAGGGACTGAGGGAGTAGTAAAAGGACAATATTAAAATCATGAATACAAAAAATATGTTCTCTTACAAGATTATTGCAACTTCAAGTTATCTTCTTCTACTAATGTTGGATATGAAAACTAAATTCTACTTAAAACTCAGCCATTTGTTTTTTGATTATGGAAACAATTCAATACAACATTGATAAACAAGTTGACTAATTTGAATTTCTCTGAGAAAATAAGAGAATAAAGTTTACATAACATAAATAGCAACAGGAAACGCATAAACAAAGAAGCCAAATATAGATCATATAATCATAATCATATAATTAATAGTATTACATAATGCTGCAGTCTTAATTGTTGATCTTCCTGCAACTCTTTCTAACCTCGCCTTTCTGACCAGTCAACGGCGTAATATTTCCCATTTTAACCATAGACTTTGCAAACTGCGCGAAGAAGGCCTCGTTATTCCCCGCATACTCCTTCACCAACTGCAAAGATTCTTGACTCTTCGTTACAAGAATCTGGTCTGAACTCAACAATCCCTTTGAAGCTAGTAAGTTCTTGAAGTAACTGTTATCAAACTTTGTAGGAGTAACTTAGTCCAAAACAAATAGGTTCTGGTCACCACCCGATCGCGGGCAGTTTTGGCGAAGCTGGGCAGCGTATGATTGGTCCAAAGTGAAGTCGGGCTGAGCATTGCCTGTCTGGTTGTAAAGCCTCTGCCTGAAGCTGGTGCATCGTGCATTCCCAATCGTGTGGCTGCCAGAAAGAGCGACAAAATCGACAATGTCAAGCCCTTTTAGCTTGAACTTGGTTAGGATGGTTTGGAAAGTGTTGTTTGGTGCAGGAATGTTTTGGTTTGAGCCACTCAAGCTCGCTGCCCTTGTGTCACGTCGTCCTAGTGGGACCTCCCAACTCGGTCCACCTCTCTGTCGAAACCAACAATGTCAGATATGGTCAGAAAATTCTTATAATCAAAATAAGAAAGAAACGGGATTATAGACTCATACAGTAGATTTTACATATATTGGGTCTTTGTGAGATTGCACATCCATAATCCTTATTATAGGACGTAACTCATGTTATGATTATAAGGTTCTCGCATGCTATAAAATTTAACTCATTTACTATAAAAGTTAGATTTATGTGCAATCGGACTGTACAGGCCCCAAAATGACTTTACCAAGACAGTAGAGTCTCTAGCAGCTAGAGCCATGATATCAGCACAAGAAACGATTTCCGGGCATGCTTTCTCCAGGGCAGATTTGATTTCATCAATAACTTCAAACCCACGAGCCGAATTGCGATTAGGGACGGAACCCTTTTCGCTAATGATGCTACCACTGCTGTCAAGAAGTATAGATGCATCACACCCCTGTATGACAATCATATATATACATGTTAGTCATGGGATTTTCGGTCATGTATAATGAAGCACATTGAATAAAACTAGTTAAAATGACTTCATTTTGGGCTCTTTTTTTTTTTTAAGCACGGACCTTAACGAAGCAATCGTGGAAATGAAGTCTGAGTAAAGAAGCAGCCATGCGGGCTTCTTTAGCAACGGCTTTTGCAACAACTGAGTTAACAATCTGTTGGGCTTGTGGGCAGGAGCGGTCGTAGAACTGAGGGTAGAGATAACCGGAATTGGTTTTCCGGGAGATGGAGAGGGACGGAGCGAAAGCTAGGAGAGATATAAGCATGACAATGGTCATGGATTGAGCCATTTTGAGCTTATGTAAGTGTAATGCTGTAAGTGTAATGCTGTAAGTGTAAGACAAGTAATGAAGATACTTGATCTTTGAAGGATTATTGTGACTTATGTTGAAAGTGTGGATCAGTTGAGAGTATTTATAGGAGAAGATTTGAGGGGGGACAGATAAGTTGTGTGTGTGTGTGTGTTTTGGGAGCAGAGGCACCTGCTTTGTTGACAAAAATGGATGAGCTCAAAATCGTTGACTTTCCAAAGAAGTGGTGTTTATTTGTTGGAATAGGTTCGTTGTACGTATCAACATATTTATTGCTACGTTGCAGCAGTCAGTGTAGATTGATGTCGTCTATTTCTTTTGATAATAGGAGCAAAGATCGAATGGAATGTTTGTGAGACCCAATGACAAACTTCTTCCTCTCATTTAATATCTACCGCACGCTCTCACGAAAATGAAATGCAAACAACTACAAATCAACAACTGTATCAGTTCCAAATCTTATTTATTTTGAAAATCAAGAATGAGAGCTAATGAGCTACCAACGTTAAAAGTATCTATGTTTTTAAACTATCTTTGAAAGTGAAACTAATAGGTTACATCAGAATAATCAAAGTAATACTTAAATGATCATAATTTAAACAAGTAGTAGTAAAATTGTCTCCAAACATAAGTTATGAAAAATACTCTATGTTCAAAAAAATGTTCATTATTATTGTCTTAGACGAAAATTTTAGAAAACTCATATTTAAGTTAATTATTTGTAGCATACTGTGAATATATCATTAAATTGTCTAACCATGTTACAAATGCAAATTAGAGCTGGGTGTTAAAATAGAGTTTGGTGATTTATCTCTAAACACGGACTTCTACTTAGTGACGAGTTTGTAAAGAAATAGATATTCATTTAGAGCTGATATCGGTTTGCATGACAGTTCAATTGTCAGTTGTTTAATCAGATGCGTTTGATAATTTTTTCGTATTTAACCTTCACTAAAAAAAAAGTCGTCTGTTTGAAACTGATCAGATCAGAGGGTTACATGCATCATCCAACTACACTGCAGTCCCTTGCCCATTCATTTAGGGTGAGATGGTTTGTTGTAACACATGGAGTACGTGAGGAAGCTAATCCATAAATGGATATGAAAATATTGCAAAGAAGAGATTAGGTCAACCTGATTAATCTGTTTCATAACTACTCTGTTTATATATTTGGCTTATTGACCAATCACACTGCATAATAAATTCCACATATCACCATTTTTTATTGTATGAATATGAGATCTTAAAAAATTTGTCCTGACCTTACACGCGGAAACAAGGTTGAAAACTTTATTCCAATTTATATGCAAATCTGGAAAATAATTATTTTGATATGTTAACCTTTGAAGATGTCAAATTGCTTTAAACTCAAATAATTGAGACTAATTTTGTTTTTTCAACCTCGTTAGCCCACGAGCTCGCCACTAATCAGGACTTGACAGTAAACAGTTTGATTGTATATATAGCAGTTGGCTGTTAAGGACGAACACCGAAGTAGGGTTGAGAGTTTGAGAACTCATAAATTGTGGGATGGGTGGTCGATGATAGTGTAATTTGAATTAAAATTGGGAAATAATTTAACTGTTATACAGTCGGACTGTGTTGGCCTTAGTTATCTGTGTGTGTGGTGTATGTGAAAGAGAAAGGAGCTTGAAGTGGGAGTAGAAGCACCTGCTCTGTTGACAAAATTGGATGAATCCAAAAGTCATTTGTCTCCCATAAAAGTGGAGTTTATCTTTAAAGCATGAATGATTAGCTAATCACCAAGTTAACTAAGGTTAAAATAGTTATAATATTAACTTTTAACTATCCTTTTCACAGAAAGGCCTTGAAAATGAAATTACTAAAGTTTCATGGTAATAACAACTTCAACGTAAAATATATGGGTCTTACTAACAAGTAAACATCCAACACCCCGCCATAATAACTACCTCTCTGTTTCATACCAAAAGGCACAGTTTGACTTTTTTTATCAACTAAATCAATTTTTACCATGCTTTTATGAATATCTAAATATCTCTATGAAATTCTAAAAATTGTTATTTTTTTCACTATTACAAACAATGTTCTAAAAGACGCACGTCTAGACCGCCTAGGCGCTAGGCGTTCATGAAGCGCCTAAGCTCCGCCTAAGATATTATAACTATTTCTGAATTCTCGGCCCCGTCTAAGTCCGTTTAGACCCCGCCCTGCTGCGGCGCTTAGCGACCGCCTAGCGCTTTTTAGAACCTTGATTAGAAATACTATCATTAACAATTTTTAGAATTGTATAGAGATATCTAGATATTCATAAAATAATGGTCAATGATTGACTCAGTTGACCAAAAAAGTCAAACTGTGCCCTTTGGTATAGGAGAGGATAGACACAAAATAAAAGCTGAGAAAACACTTTTTTGAGATATAGCTCGTTTTCTTATAACCTTGATCCATTTTATAAACTAATCGACTAGATAATCGAGG
Source organism: Campanula takesimana (assembly GCA_026119855.1). Taxonomy (NCBI): domain Eukaryota; kingdom Viridiplantae; phylum Streptophyta; class Magnoliopsida; order Asterales; family Campanulaceae; genus Campanula; species Campanula takesimana. The sequence goes on from JAOWBW010000058.1 coordinate 1,193,513, forward strand.
ATCTAGAGCGGGTAGCGGGGAGGGAGTATTATATATTTTATTACATTTGGTTTATAATAAGTGTCACGTTTCTGCATAAAATAATACTATTTTCTTTTTTTTTTTACAAAATTTGACAAGTCAACTGCAACACTTATGATGATACTTTAGATATACTCGTAATGTTTTCATAACAAACCGAGTACCAGTTATAAATCTGGAAATCATAGGTTAACATACATTGGGTAGCTAATCTAATCTATAAAAAGGGATATGCGAGTATTATGAAGAAGAATTAGGTCAACCTGATAAATCTGTTGCATAACTACTCTTCTTGTTACTATATTATTGGGGCTGTTTGACCAATGACGCAACAAAAAAAAAAAGTTTTCATGTGGCATTGACTCCTGATCTTGAACAATTCCAAATTCTATTTCTGGGTTTCTTTTGACTTTTGTTATTCATTTTACTAAATAGTTTTGCTAATTTGAGGACAGGTTTACTTGTACTAGCAAGATTTGGTTGTTACAGACTTGGCATAGAATCAATCACTACCAATAACGGAGGTCATCTCACATGCAATATACTCCCTCCGTCCCATCCGACTTAGGATTTTTAGGAAAACAATTTATAATTTGACCAAATATTTGAAGAAATATAATGATGCTAATAAAAATTTAAAACTTGTTATCGTATCACGATTAATAATAAACTAAATAACTATTTTTAGATTTTCATTAAAATAATTATTTTTATTGGTATGCCGAAAATCAAACTCGAAAAGTAAAAGCGATTGAGCTGGCAGCCCACGTAATCAACCCACATCAAACAAAATAAAACACGGTCAATTTCTCTCTCTATTCCTCTCCTTTACCCAGTTCTTTCTCTCTCTCCAAACTTGTCACTATTCAACTCTCACTGTTCCAACTATAATCAATCAGGTAAAACTTCACTATTGCTTCTTGTTCTTTCACTATGAGAAACAAATGAGATTGTCAAATTGATCTACTAGTGATTTATTTCGAAAGATAACAAACAGAAATTTAAAAGCTTAGAAAACCCTCAAAAATCATAGTGAATAGTCTTCCCGGCATGATTTCTAAATTGGACTACAACTTTTTATCTTTTCTCCTCTGGCGTTACCATCGGCAAAGATAGAAAAATTGCTCTTCAAATATATTAAAATGATGCATTTTTTAACTCAGATTTTAGCAATTGAATTGACCGAATCATTTATATTTTCTTGAGAAATTAGAGGCTAAGAAGCCGAAGCTATTTTTGTATGGAGTCACAAAGATATTGACAGAGTCAAAAGAAACCCAATTTTGTGGGATGGTGTTTTGTTATTTTGAAAGAAATAAAGAAAGAAGAAGGATGGATGGGATGGGATGGGATGGTTGAGAAATACTCCCACCGTTCCATTTGAAATTGTAAAATTTGTCTTTTTCATTGTTTCATAAAAACTGAAAGTTTTTACCCACTTGCATACTCACATTAACTAACTCAATACTCCTTCCGTCCCAAAACAACTTGCACTTATATTCTAATTTGGTGTCCCATTGGTAAGTCCTCTTTCTTAAAATATTCAAAATCTATTGTTTTTCTATTCTCTCTACCCCACTTGTCATACTCACACACTTACTTTTGGGCCTCACTTGTAAATCTCACTCAACTTATCATACTCGCAACGTCTTTCATAAAATGTTCAAAATTTAGTGTAATCATTCCTTAATTCCCGTGCATCCTCAAAAGTGTGCAAGTTGTTTTCGGACGAATGGAGTAATTATTATCCACCTCATTTTCTCTCTCTCTTACCAACTATCTACACTCACAACACATAACATTTTTCACTTTTTTCTTAATTTTCGTGTAAAAACGGTTTTGTGCAATTTCAAATGGAACAGAGAACTAAAAAAGATGAGAAATTTCAGAACTCTGGCCGGCAGTTCTGGCCGGCTGGCCCTCATATACTCACGCGCCAGGGAATCACGTGAAATTTCAAATCTGGTCTAGTCAATAAATAGTGGGCCGAGATTTTTTATATAGCCTGCCACATAAGATCGGAATACAAATTCGATTTGAGTTTTTCGCTTTGCCTACAGTACCTTTATTTTTGTTCAAATTATTGGTTAAAGACCAAGAATCCTAAGTCGGGCGGGACAGACGGAGTATAAGTATACTACTCTTCCAAATTTCAAATTTACTCTTTTACTCTTGATTAAGGTGATTTTTCTTTTTAAAAAAATTAAACATTTATTTTGGTACGGAAATAGTACTCTATTTGGTCTATAAGAATGAATACCCTTTTTTATTCTTATTTTTAAGAAAAAAAATAGACATTCATTTTGATGAGACACGTCATTAACCGGACAGAGATTTGGGTTTGACTCGAAACAACGTCAAAGATATATAATGGAATATACACAGATCTATACACAAACACACAGTAATTCATGTAATGAAGTATGGAACAGAGACTCTGGGTTTCAACATCCAGGTAGAAAGTAGCATCAGCATTACAAATAGTCACCAAAATAATTCGAAACTGTGTTAAAAAAAAAAAAAAGAACTTATAATCTAAATAAGTGCAGTATAGTGGAAGTGGAAGCATTGATCGAGGGCGTGTATTTCATCTTGGCACCGATTGACCAAGACTCAAAATCGGGAAGGTGGAGTCTGCGTATGCTGTTTCCAATTAGACTATACATGACCACATATTCCTTGCATCTGAACCTTCTGATGAACAAATATATACAAGTTTTTCCCCTAGACTATCATTATTGCTACAAGAAAGAGCTTGATAGTATAATTCTAAGGGAAATGACTCTGAATCTCATTTGTGTTTCTTCAAGCTGAAGTTGAAACATATTACTACTGCTTTTGCCCAAAATGAAAATCCAATTTTGCTCTTGACATTCATTTTGGGACGGAGGGTATAATCTTTTGGCACCTTCAAATTGATCCATATCTTGTCTCAGTTGTTCTTGATGCCCCTTGAGGAGCTGCAGGCCGACGAGACCATGAGGCTTGATTTCCAAACGGACTATTAAGGTCTTCTGGCCGTGCATAGCTTTGCCCTCCTCCTCCACTCAGCTAATTTTATTTTATAGTAGTTTCAAAAAAAAAAAAAAAAAAGTCAAATTTGCTCAATAGTGTAGGTCAAATAACAGTAGAAAATTGCATATTAATACCAAAGAAGTACTTCTTATAAACCAACTTACAGTGTCCAAACACCCAGATAATATATTCATGCCTGGCAATGCATCAAGGCCACGCTGCATGTAGAGACACGAGATTAGAAAACGCTGTACAGCAAGAAATGCACGTCCAGACATAAACAAAAAAGGAAAACACACCAAAACCTGGTTTTGTACTCGACTCTTGTAAACAAACCCACCACAACAGACCAGTGTAGAGCTGACGATGAAGCTGCAGTAACCAAAGTGATTAATAATAAACCAACCAGAAATAGTAAGCGCAAGTTGCAACGATGCATAATTCTCCAATATGACCGGGGCACAGAATTGATCGTGCGTATATTTGGCAAAATATGTCAAACTAGCAACTACTAGGCATAATGTACATTTCATGCCATGCCTCTGCATACGTAATGAACATTTGAATAAACTCATGATATTAGAGGTGGGGAATAAAAGAAAAATAGACATACATGCAAGACAATACTCCAAATAAGGCCCATCCTCTGGCAGCGTTTTCCTCTTCATCCTGCCTATATTCTGCAGAAGTTTTAATGAAAAATACAAATAAAATGTTTGGAAATATACTTCACGAAACAAAGCATCAATCAGAGACATTATTGGCACACAGGATCATGGGCAACAATCTCATTCTTGGCCTGGTTTAATCTTAAATTTACTCGTGTCAACTAAAGAAAATTTCATCTCCTTGTATTCCTTTTTGTATTGAGTGAGAAAGGGAAATCAATTCAGTATCTGAGAGCATCTCAACAGAAGCTTTTTACGTTTGACATTATCTTTCATACCTACATCTTTTAAATGTGGTTATATGATTCTTACCACACATCTTTGTGAGGGTGAACTGAATGGGCTCATAACCATCTACCGGGAAGGTAACCTGAACTTCGTATGGAGTATCACGGGCCTTCTCACCTGAAATTCAATATTGAGCGTAGATCAATTTGTTGAAAAAGGATATGGGTATGTAAAAGCAAACAGTAGTCTATACATCTCCATTCCACATTCAACATAGCGGGTGACAATGTTGTTGGCGGGAACCCAGTTGATCCTGAACCTGATAATTTAACTGCTAAGCCATGCTCCGGCAGAACCTAGATGACGAAGATAACAGTTGTGACATTAAATAGAAGTCAATTACTCCCTCTGTCCCGAATTGAATGACCATTTTTGTCCCAAAATAAATGACCTTTCAAAACTTTTACATCAAAAGACTGCCCCTAAAATTATTTTTTCCAAAAAATAAAAAAAAAATTAGTTCATTATATTTTTGCAAAACTAAAATTTTGAAAGTGAATAGCAAGAATGTTTATGATTTTTTTTCTATTAAAAATCAACATTTTCTAAATGACCCTTAAATTCATAATGGTCATTCATTTTGGGACGGATGGAGAAAAAAGTAAGAATACCTATCTTGAGTAACAAAACCCACCTTAACGATTGGTTGATGCACTAAACCAGAAACGGAAGCAATTGCAGTCATATAAAGCGCTACGTGAGTCTGTTCAGTTTTAAAGCTGCAGTAACAGGCCAACAGTTAAATTGCCACAATAACTTGGAAAAATTTGATGGTGGTGAAGGGGTACTAAAAGTAAAGATTATTTTGAAGTAACTCAATGCAGTGACAGTGACTCAATACAATGACAGCTTGTATTGAAGGGTAAACTTATACAGAGTGGCAAAAACTCAAAAAAAAAAAAAAAAAAAAACCAACAGCTATCCTAACCTGAATTTATCGTAAGCCTTTTCAAATCCCAACTGAGTCATGCCATTGTAAACCTTCAAAATTTATCAGTAGTGTGTATCACGAAGCTTGCCAAACAAACAAAGGTTTTCATTAGCAGTGAACTAGTGAAACTAAGAATAATGATATTTCTTACAATTTCCCATGACCGTGGATGAAAACCAACAGTGAAGCCTTCAAACACCCGTGAACCTTGTTTCTCACATGGGATTGCAAGTTCAAGGAGAACTCTGTACGCAAAAGTTGAAACATAAATCATCCAACACATTATATTAATAAGTGAATGCAATTGTCCAAAGAGAAACAACAAAAGAATTCACACAACAAACATTGTAATTGAGACAGTCGTGATTCGAATATTATCTGCATCCACACAAAAAAAAAGGCTACACAAGAGAATGACTGCACCCTCGTTCATTTCTCAAGACGATAAAGAGCATATGATGAAAACTTGTTATTCTACCTTTACTTAAGTTCAGGATTATATTTTAATTTGGCTTTATTAATGCCTTTTTCAATTTACTTATTTTTCTTTTTCTATTTCCTTCTTCTCTTTTTCATTTTTCCTTTCTGTTCGTGGCTGATGCAAGAGCGGGTATGAAAGATGCCCTACATATTTTACTTACTTCAGTAGGAAAAGAGAAAAAAAATATTCTAGTTACGTTATTATCTCTAAAGTTTTTCCATGGTGCTATACATTTCAGATGCGATTCCTGTTCGTGATATGAGGTCCATAAATAGCAAGATATCTTCCTCAGAAGTTTCAAAAGTTGACTAACAAATTTGGAGACATCCGTCCAATAATAGTAAATATCAAAAAACCAGTGCAAAACAAGAGTTGAGAAGAGGATCATCCTGAGAAAACCTGCAAGTTGATACATGAGTAACATTGCAAATGCATCCGGGTCCACCTGAGATTAAACAAGAGAATTATAAGTTACTCCCTCCATCCCGGAATAAATGTCACAGTTGATAGGTCAACATTTCTAAGCTTTTTGTTATGTTTATATGATTGCCCCAATCTATTCATACGCGTAGAGTTATTTTTGCTCAACAAACGGCTCCTTGCACTTCCCATGGCATTGCAATGTTTGTGTCTACTAAAATGGGTAGTTTAGGAAGATCACCAAACTTTATATCATATTTTTAGAAATGCGACATCCATTTTGGGACAAACAAAAATGTAAAGTAGGACATTTATTCCGGGATGGAGGGAGTAATAAAATCTTTACCCATGAACCAACACCCAACCAAGGTATTAAGTTCTACATCATAACAATCCGATTATCCGTATTCAGGAAACCTTAACCTATGTCATAGAGAGAGAGACCCGTTGGCAAAAGCCATAGCTTTCAACAAGTTCTACCATCTACGAGAGTTTTTAAGGCGTAATGAAGACTCCCATGGGAACAGAAAGTACAAAAACAAACTTCTTATCAGAAGGGGAAAAAAGGCATAAAAACAAACTCGATATTAGTAAAACAGCCTGACACTCTTGACGTAAGTGATGACGATAGAAATGGACAAAGAACTGTGTGCCAAGGGCCAAC